>CM060698.1:106888281-108088281 GCA_030686995.1 Artemisia argyi
ATTAGTAATTAATGTTTGGTAAATGTTGTTATTCCAATTTGTTTTGGAGACTCTTGGTCACAAGTTTAAGGATCTTTCTGTGTTGTAGGTATTCGTCCGAACTTGATCAAACCAAGCAGTTGCGTAGGCGAATTTATGGGGTGTAGCACAGAGAACGCGTAAGATAAAACATTTGTAACTCATTGGGGCCAAAGCAACAAGAGTTGTGTGGAAATGGTGGAACACCAAGTCTCAAAACGAATCAAAACTGATGAAACAATTGAAGAAGATCGAATAAGTTCGTTACCAGATTGCTTAATTCTTGAAATCCTGTCTCGACTTGACTCGACAAGAGACGCCATTAAAACAAGCGCACTATGCAAAAGATGGCAACATCTTTGGACTTATGTTCCTGATCTCGTATTTCATATGAGAATGTTTGTATGGAAAGATGAAACCCTTTCCGACTACTATTCGTGTATCAAGAGAACCTTAACTCAATGTCGCCAAATGAACCTCAACAAATTTCATTTTGATACACATTACGATTTTCGGTTCGAGTCGGTAGTAAATGATTTTATTCGTTATGCTGTTTCTTGTAACGTTCAAGACCTTTGTATCTCGTTAATGGGTGAGGATTTGGAAACTAAATTTGTTTTAGATCAGAGTTTTTATAATAACTCATGTTTTACTCGTCTCGAATTGGGAGGGTTTGTGTTTAGACCAACTAATGCCATTAGTTGGAATAAACTTACGACTTTGTGTATTTCGAAAGGGGATTTAGATGAAGATTTTATTCAAAATATTCTATCCGGGAGTCCGCTTTTGGAAAGTTTGGAGTTGCAATATTGCTATGGTTTTAGGCGGATTGATATTACTTCAAAGAGTGTTAAAAAGCTGGTGTTGTCTGGATATATTGATCCTGACTATGAATATTGGAGTCTTGCAGGTGAAATCGAAATAAATGCTCCTCATATTTTGTCACTTAGAATCGATCAAAGTTTGTTGTTATGGAAAGTTGATTTGGTGAATGTATCTTCGTTAGTCAAAGCTGAATTAGATTATGAAAACCTTGATCATTTTTGGATAAGTGAAGAAGCGGAAGAAAAGATGCTTAAAGATCTTATACTATACCTTCGCCATGTCAAAGAGCTTGAAATTGGGAATCGCTGTCGAAAGGTAATGTCTACCTCTTTTCTTTTTTATTATTTGTTTTTTACTTTTGGCAATTTGTATGCTCGTTTGGATGTGCATTTTGAAAGAGACATTTAATTTATACCAAGCATTGCACCGTTCTCATTGCTATGTAGGTTCTCGCTGGACTGGTAGCTAATGGTTTCACTTTTCCATCAAATATGAAGTATCCTGATTGGTTGGATAATGATTCAAGTGAAAGTGAAGATTTGTAGGAAGTAGGAACTAAAGGTGGGTGAGGTTAATATGTCGATGTAAGTTTGAATTTATGATTAGTCAATGGTTGATGCATTCCAAATGCATAGAAGTTAATGAGTCCAAATTGACTTTGAATTAGCAGATTCTAAACAATGCTTGCGTTAACTGTAAAAAGCTACTTATTGGCAGTTTGTTAAGAAACTTGCTCACAAGCTTATCAACTATTGGTGCTAAAGTTGTTCAATGCTCTATATTATCTTTCTTTTTACGTTTATGCTTATTAAGTCTGCTATTGCTTGCCAGTCATGTTGATAGATTGATTGTGATTATGTGTTGCCTTCTGTGATGCTGATTATCATATGTCATATGCTCCTGTGAACCTTGCTAAGCTTGGTTGTGGTCATATGCATGAAGATAACAGTCCTTTTTTGAACACGCTAATATAGGTTAGTTTAATGCACAAAAGAAAATATAGGTTACCCATTACTGTGCGACGTTCAGCTCTCAGCTCACAGATCTCGGTTTTTTGAGGTTTTGTTTAACTTATGGTGAGAGATTACAATTTTTTCTTTGTTGCCTAATGGAACGGTCCTGGCGTGTGGGTCACTTGAGAGATAAATGTTGACTTTCTACTTTCAAGGTCAAACTTAATGACATTGAAATCCAATATTATTTGAATTTTTAGCTGCACATTCTCATCACCCTTTTGCAAAAAAATATAGTGCTTTTACAGGCTAAAGTGGTTACATTTTGTATAAAAAGCTAATAAGTTTTAACTAAGATGTGTTGAAAAAAGTCGTTAGTGTGACTCTTAATAGTCAACTGTAATAAAGAATAGGTGTATCAGCTCAAATGTAAAAAAATGTGTTGAAATAAGAAGTTATCTCTGAATTCTTTTGACTTACCATTATGGCTGTTTTGCCCATTCTAAGTTCAAGGTGCATCAGCTAATGCTTATTAGTTGCTCCTCCGGGTCCTGTGCTATAATTATGAAACTTAGTCGTTTTTCTTATGCTCTTTTAGCTTTTGTTTATCAAGAACGTTCTAGTGATTGATTATGCTCAATTCAGCCTTCTAGGAGTCTGGTTTATCGTACATGGTCAACTTGTGTCAAATGGTTGGGTCGGACAAGCTAGGGAACATATTAATAGGCTAATACAGCTCGGGTTGAAGCATGTACCTTTAAGTCTTGTTAAACTTGGCTGGCCCGCAAACACACCCATATTAGAGGATTAGTACTGATCAATGTTTGTCTGTCTCTGGTACATCTTACTTTTTTGTATGGATATATACATTAAAGTTGTATGCATGCATGACATGCAAAATTGATTCCCAATGGTACCCGTTGTTGTGTGAGAAGCTCCCCAACCAAATGGTTGCTTAGGACATGTGAGATAAAATTGTTGTATTGTGCCATCGGTTCACATATTCGGTTTTTTTAGTCCTCTACTGAAATTGAAATGCATGTTTATATTGATGCTTTAATAGCTGATTAGCGCTTAAGGATATTTCATTCTTATGATAGTTTTCTGGGTGATATTAAAGTTTAATACCTTTCTGGGTTTTTTAGAGGATTTTGTTGGTTGCTCCGTATCAATAGCAAGTCTATCAACAGGGCTTAAGTAGCATCATTTATTGATCAAACACTAGGTATTTGTTTAGTCAAATCAGAGTAGACAGAGCATTCTTGTTGAAGCATTGTTCAGACCACCAGTTACATTATAGCTTGCATGACATGGTTTGAGGTGAAGGGTTGAGATCGGGTGGCTCGATCATGACTTTCACTGGTTTTGTTTGACTTCTGATCACAAGATTACTTGTTTACCTTTATATGCCCAATGAAAGTTTCATGATGAAACGAGAGGTGGGATAAGAGACGGGTCGGGTAGGTTTCCGTATGGGCCAAAACAGGTTTGGGTCAACACACTGCTACAGTTGAAACCCGGGTTCAGTTGACCCGCAACACTTTTTGTTCAAATATATTTACTTTACCAAAAATATATTTATTTCAATTATTATATATATTTTCTTCATATAATGACTTAGGAGGTATTATTTATTAAAAATACACTTTGGCTGACTACGACCCATTTGAGCCGTTTCCTTCTAAACAGTATCTGTTTATTTGACCTGTTTGACCCGTTAAAGATTAAACAATTTCTCATTTGACCCATTCATAAATAAATGTAAACGTACCAAAATTGCCGCCTTTAATTAACAACAAAGATGACGTGTTAGGCCCTAATGGATATGACCTAGATCGTCATAGGAGGTATTAGACTATTAGGCACGATGTAGAGCCTGTTGAAGTCGATAACTTGTTGACAGTTTCTAAAAGAGGGTGAGGATTTGGCATCTTGGTGTCTTCTGCCCACAAGGAGTCTGTTATTCTACTTTCATTTGCTAATCTTGTGGCTTGTGATTGAACAATGTGTTTCAACATAGGGATAGTCTCATTTATGGAACCTTATATGTCAGATACTTGTCTGAGGGATTTTATGCAGAATTGTTTGGCCACAAGTATTTCAGCACTTTCTCCATCAGTGTAAAATTGTATTTCTAGTAATAAAATGTGATAGCTGACATATTGGTCAAACTAGGCCATATGGATCATACCCAACATAAATTACTATGAATTCAATCAAATTGTGTTGATATTTGGTGCAGGTGTTGAAATTTCTCAAGTTGCTTGTTCTAAATAAGACTTCAAGCCCACCACCTTTATTTTTTTATTTTATTTTATTTTTATATTTTTACGGCAACTAATTATCTCACAATATACAACTGTAAACTATCTCACATGTCTTAAGCAGGACTTGAATCAACAACAATTTGGTTGGGGAGCTTTTCATACAACAAGGGGTACCATTGGGATACAAGCCCTTTCGTCCACCATGAATAGAGATGCATACAAGTACAGTATTTACATATTTGACAGTACATATATCTTAGCATTTGCCGGACAATAAAACATACATGGAAGTTAACAAATAGTCACTTCGTGATCCTAGTATTTTGTCTTTTTGTTTTGCTGTCTTTGACTTAACACACACACACACACAAAAAAAAAACAAAAATAAATAAAAATAAAAAATAAAAAAATAAAATAAAATCATCTATGGATCCCTTTTTTGTTCAGCTCAAATTTTCACCAAATGTGTTGTTAGTAATATATAATTTGACGTGTTTGCAAGCCGTATCTTGTAATCTACACATTAACTTTGGTTTAAAGTTGAAAGTTCAGCAAAAAAAGGTAACTAAAATATTAGTTTTGTCAAAGTTGAAGAACTTAACTCATCATATTTATTTCATGTTGTACAATAACATACCCAACCCCGCCGGGGCGGCGTATGGGGAGGTGGCATATAGACAGATCCTAACTCTACCTCAGAATAAACTTGCGGATAAAGAGACTGCTTCCAGATAGACCTTTGGCTAGCGAGTCGGATGTTTAGTTCAGTTTATTAGCCCATATGGGTTCATCTTTAATCATTTGAATTAGACTCATTCTTGAGACATATAGTCTTCTTTTACTACTCCATGAGTTCATATTTAGCCATTTCGTAACTTGGTATAAGTGATTTTCTATGAAACAATGTAATCATCAATTTCTACTTTGTTCAACTCCAAGAATAGGCGATCTTCTTGGAAGACTTACTTTCGGGATATAGCGACTTTAGTTTTGTTTCGGCATGCTATCCGTTTTCCTAACCATGCGAATATGGAGATTAATTCTTGTGTCTAAATTCTATGCCAAATTGTACGCCTAACCGGAGTTTGACCGAGAGGTCCAAATCCGAAAGCTACAATGGACATGAATCAATACTAAAAATCAATTAGGCATACATAAAATTATGTGAATTATGGAACGGGTAGAAGTGCCACTATCTATACATCTCACCATCTCTGTCTAACTCTGGCGAGATTGAGTTATTGTCGTTGTTGATGTGATAAGTATGTGAAGACATCTCTCTCATTGTCCATCAACCATTTTTAAAAAACAAATCACCAAAATACCATTCATGATAACAAAATACCTAAATTATTCGCTATTAAACCTACGTATCTTTTCACACAGGCAGAGTTTCTCATATTTAGTCAAACACTCTTAACTTACTTTAATTTTTAATAAACTAATATTATCATATATTTTATATTTAATAAAGATGATTTCTTATATTCAAATTATAAAAAATAATAGTTTAATGCATTTAGAAGGAAAAAAAAAAATTATTTCATTTTTCAGATATGCAGAGTGTGGGGTTTTTAACACTTTCAAGACTTACCCGCCACCACCATCTTCACAGCTTCATTTCTATTTCTAGGGTTTTACACTTTCTCCGGCGCCGGATTTCCGCTTTTCCGGCACACCCAGGTTCTTATTAATTCCTCTTATTAATTCAATCCTACTTACAAAAATTCATTTCTTAATATTCACAAATAATTAGTATATCAGATGGAAGTATGATTAAAAACAATAATCATAAACCACATATCTTCATAACATTAATCCTCAACTCACTAACTAAACCATTCACCACAATCCCAGTAACATCAAACCCACCAATCACACTTTCACCAAACCACAAATCCCTTTGTTTTTCCTTAGCTGAAAACTTAATCACACGCGGCGAGTTTTCGTCTGCCCGTAAACTCATCCACCGTCTCGTTTCGCAGTCTCCTACACTCACTGACCAACTTTCCATCTTTAATTTCGCGCGTAATCAACGTCTAGAACTTGACTTAGCTACTTACTCTACCCACATTATAAAACTAGTCAATTCAGGTGAATACGTGCTAGCCGAAAGTATTTATGTCGATAAGATAGTGAAACGAGGGGTTAAGCCGGATGGGTTGTTATTAGGTTCTATGATGGTTTGTTATTGTAAGTTAGGGAGAGTTAAAGACGAAAGCGAGCATTTTCAGAAGTTCGTTGAGGTAAAGACGCAAAATAGTGGGAGAGTGTGTTCGGAGTTTGTTAAGGAGGTGTTTGGGCAAGATAGATTAGTTGACGCGTATGAGTACTGTGTTAAGGTTAATGATGTTGGGATTACGCTTGGTGTTTCGTGTTATAATAAGTTGATTGGTGGGTTTTCGTCAAAAGGGTATGTGGATGAAGCGCGTCACGTGTTTGATATGATGCTTGAGAGAGGTGTGGCGCCTGTTTCTCATTTGTTTAAGTCGCTTGTGTTTGGTTTTTGTAAGATGGGGAGAGTTGAAGAAGCGGAAGTGGTGAGTGTTGAAATGGAGTCGTATGGTTTTTTTGTGGATAAGGTTATGTATACTAGTTTAATTAACGGTTATTGTAGGAGTAGGAAAGTAAGAATGGGGTTAAGGTTGTTTTATAAAATGCTTAAGATGGGTTGTCAGCCGGATAGTTTTACTTACAATACTTTAATACAAGGGTTTGTTAATTCAGGATTATTTGATAAAGTGTGGGTTTTACACAAGCACTTGATTGATTTAGGACTTGAACCCGATGTGTTGACTTACCAGATTATGATTAATAAATTTTGTAAAGAAAGTAAAGTTGATAGTGCGTTGGGTTTGTTGAGTAGCATGTATGATAGGGGTCTAACACCCAATGTACATTGTTATACGCCGATCATCTCATCACTTTATAAAGAAAATAGAGTAGAGGTTGATGAGGTGTACCAAAAGATGCTCGAATCGGGAGTAATTCCTGATCAAGTGTTGTTTTTTGCACTAATGAAGGAGTTTCCGAAAGGGCACGAGCCTCATCTTACACTCAAGATTTTGAATGTGATTGCTAAATATGGTTGTGGCATTGACCCTTTATATTCTTCTGTTTCTTTTGGCCCTACCCAGAACATTGAATATGAAATCGAGCATGTTTTAGGGAGAATTATAGAAAGCAGACCTCAATTGGCGAACATGGCTTATAGTATATATATTATGGGATTATGTATGGGAGAAAATAGTGATGATGCATTGCGTTCGGCGGTATTCATGATTATTCTTGGGTTTCAGCCTTTAATCTCGGCTTATAACTCCTTGATTAAGTGTTTTTGTCAAGAAGGGTTTGGTGAGCATGCTAAAGCCTTAATTGAACTCATGGACGGCATGGGTAGGGCTCCTGATTCAACAACGTTTTTGGTAATGGTTGATGAACATTGTAAGCGGGGTGACTTGGTATCTGCCTTTGATGTTCTTCGTCTAATGGATGACAGGAAAATGAAGCCTAGTGTTGCTATATATGATTGCATTATAGGCTGTTTGGGAAAAGAGAAGAGAGTTTCTGATGCACACCGTTTGTTAAAAAAGATGCTTGAAAGTGGTGTATATCCTGATGAGGCTCTGTATGCCAAAATGATAAATGTTTACTCCAAGAATGGACAAGCATATGAAGCTAACCGATTATTTAACCGAATGACCGAGCATGGAATACAGCCAGATTCACGTGCTTACTCTGCGCTTATTAGTGGATTCGTTAAGAAGAATAAGTTGGAAAAGGGTGTGACGTATCTGAGGAGCATGTTCAAAGATGGTTTTATGCCACATAAAGTGCTCTATACCTCCCTTATTGATCACTTTTTAAGGAAAGGGGAACTTGAGTTCGCATTTAGATTAGTTTCTTTAATGGGAAGAAATCATATAGAGTGTGATCATATCACCTACATCACATTGATTAGTGGCATTTGTAGGAATATTCAATGTTACAATGGTGTTTGGCATGATTCTCATTCAAAGTCCCAAAAAGATAGGGAGAATCTATATCATCTGCTTTATCAGAACTCGCCATTGCCCAATGAGAATGATATGAGAATTTCCTTAACAACTCATAAAGATCTTAAGTTATTAGCAATGAAATTGATCAGAGGAATTAATGGGACTTCTTATATGCCTAATTTATATTTTTATAATGGAATATTAACTGGATTTTGTCGGATGGGGAAGTTTGAGGAAGCATATGATCAACTGGATGTGATGGAAGAACAGGGTGTGGATCCCAATCAAGTATCTTTCACTATTCTTATTAAAGGACATATTCAGGTTGGTGAAATTGATGCTGCTGTTGGGCTGTTTAACAGAATGAATGCTGATGGGTGCTTCCCGGATAGAATTGTATATAACAGTTTGATAAAGGGGTTCTGTAAAAATAATAGGTTGGTTGATGCCTTGTCTCTCTCACACGCAATGTGTAAGAGAGGGTTTGCACCTAGCAAAATAGCTTATGAATATATGCTTATTAGTCTTTGTGCTTCTCGTTTGGTCACTGAAGCATTGAATATATGTGAAGATATGATTGCTCATAATTATTTACCATCTCAATATAATTGTAACTGGTTGCTTCACACGTTACTTGAAGAAAACAAATTGCATGAAGCTCATATGATACGTAATATGATGCTTGAAAGAGGAAGAAAGTCACCAAATCCTATGAGACAGAGAATTATAATGGTCTCATGAGAGTTTGAAATGATGCACGTTGTTTGCACGTGGATTGGAGACATCTTTGCCATATTGTTTTAGAACATATGGTCATATCAAAAGGACTTCATCGGGTAATCTTTAAACCTTGGGAAAATACTTGAGCTTTTACTTTTATGAATATTCAGTGTGGTGTAGGAGTATCTAATATCATGTTCTGCTATGCAGGAAAAAGATAGTTCCAAGTGTGGAGTAACACGATGCCTCATCAATGTATTTCAGGTTATTTCTGTTTTTCAAGTTGGGAATTTATGTTTTTTTTGGGTGTGTGTTAAACTTTTATTTTGAGTTCTGATATATCAGAATCTGTTAGACCTTAGACAGCTATTAATATTCAAGTATCACTAAAGCTTTGTGATAGGTATTAGTATCGTAGCTATTATTAGATAGGTAATACGCCTTTCTAAAAAAAAATAGATAGGTAATAGTAATACATTGCAATGAGAGAGTTAAGATTAGTAGTTTTAGTAGGATACAAACTAGTATCAGGATAATCTGTAAATAAGAACTTAAGTGAACTATATCTTTTCTGCTTAAATGTAATGGCATGATTTCTATCTAAATTGGACGTCATTGGGAGTGTTGGTTTACATGTCGAAAGAAGATTGTGCTCTTGCTATTCTGGTGTACCCCTGTTCCAATATGCTTACATCACTCTAGGATTCGTGTTATGATGGTTTCCTGCAATATGTCATTCATTTACGATAAATAGTACACAATATAAACTCCAACTTGTAAGAAAAGGGAAACAACAAACTCAATACATCCATAGTTATCGATAGGATTCTTACTATTTCCTGTTAGCTTAGTAGGAAGTTGGTACTTACAAATAACAAGGCTGATGCCATTAACATTGCAAGGTTGAGACAGACAATATGTCTTCAAAACATTCGTGAACTATAGCACTTCACACTCCTGGTGTAAATTAAAGTTCACAGGTGGCAAAATGGGTGGGGCTGGCCGCTGGTGGGTTTGGCAACATGTCAAAATGGGTAGTTTTTTAGTCAGGGCAGGTTGAGGTGTCAACATGTTTTAATGGGCAAACACTTTCATGTCTTATATATTTTAAATTTACGTATAGTTAAGATGGTAAATACGATTGTCCAACTACATAATTACAACAATATTATAATCAATGTGTATTCTTGTTACAAAAAGTACATCGTGGGAGATGTTTGACCAATTGACGCGTTTCGAATTAACCAAATATGTTAATGTAGCATACTTGACTTGCTAGAGATAAAATCAAATCCAAATTATAGTTGTCCCATTCTGTATCAGGCTCAAATCTAATGCCTCCTTCCTTTGAGCATGTCTTGTGTTATGTCACATCTAATAGCTGTAGCCATGGCATTAATGAGGCTCCTCTTTGTGTATGTTTCCAGTTAGGCACAGCGGTATACATTGAATAGGAAGGCCGAAGGACTCCATTCACTTGGCAACCACAGCTGCACCAGGTATGCAAAGACTAGTATTTTTGTAGTTGCATCAGGTATGTAGAGACTATATAAGTTTTAGCATACCTGGTTGGTTGTACCATGAAAACTAAATAAAACCATCATGACAGAAAAATTCTTTTGTACTTTATGCAGCGCTATTTTTGTTTTTGTTTTTATTGTAAACTAATTAGCATTCTTTACCTTTTCCAAAATTGATCAATTTTCCAAGTAGTGTATATTTGCGTTTTTTGCAATATCAACGGTTTGTTTGCATTGAAAAACCAAATATTGTGGCTTGTAAAATTAATCCCTCTTCTCCTTATGAATGACAAATTTGATGCTATGTAAAGATTCAATTTTCATCCAGCTCAATCTTTTATACAAACCAGGTTTTGTGTTTGTCTCAAAATGATGCTTGATGGTTGCTGAAATCCCGCCTTTTTGGAAATCTGCTTGAAAGAACTGCATTGTCCCTAACCCACCTTGAATAATCATTAGCTTGTAAGTAGATTTCTTTCAAAATTCATTTGAACTATCTGATGAATGTTAGATATTTTACGGGTTGCTGAATGAGTTTTTAAAAGTTGTCATTGTAATGAAATAAGATATGATCAATAAAAAAAACAAAAACAAAAGAAGATATCGGTGTTCTTATGTCCAATATTTTCATAAAACTGTATATGGCTTTCAAAGTACCTTGACCATTGTTTTACCGCATCCACCTTGCAGGAGTGAATAACGTCCAGAAAAGAGTGCTTGTTAACTTTGAAAAAATGCAGTGGTTTAAGGTTGGATCCAGTCTTTATATTGGCATTTCTAGATCGATGTTCCAGTGGCTTGATTCACGTAGAGGAAATGTCCAAGCAGTAAGTTTTTAGTTATAATCCGTTGTTGGTTGTCCTAATCACCAATTGACCGACAGCATTGATTCAGGTATACATGATTCATTTCTTTATATATTGGACTTTTGTTTTTCCTTGTCATCCTTTTGAAGGAGAAATGTAAATCATGCCGTGTAATATATACTATAGTCCTATAAAAGTAATTTGTACCACATCTGTGTTAAATAACAACACTGTAATATAATTAGTTTTATTTATTTTTGTATGTTTTGTGCAATAGTAAACACTCTTTTCGATATTAATTTTGAAAAAAAGAAGAAAAATTTGGAAAGAAATTACAAAAAAATGTTGGGGAGACTGTGACCGGCTTGACGAAGCCCAGAAATTCCTGGCTCAAAAGCCTGGTTCAGATGGTCCCATATTAACTAGCAAAGCCACCTAAATGTTTTGATCGAGCCAGGCTAAGTTTTAAGCCTGGGAAAAGGTCTGAAAGCTCAACCCAGTCAAAGGCTTGAAAGCTCAGTCCGGCCTGGGTTAAGCATGTTGTGAGTAGAATCCTATAAATTCACTTGATTATGTTTTGTAAACTTCTGTCTAAATTGGTTTGTGCTAGATTTTTCACTTCTTGCCACATCCTTTTAAAGGAGAATAGTATAGTTGACACCTTAGTAAATAATCAATATAATGCTGTTTTTATTTCAAATATAATAGAATCAAATAATGTACACAAATATATACTGAATATATATTTACATTCCGGCAATGAATGGCACACCGGTGGCCGGTAACCACATCCTCCCAGCAATAAGCCTTTCAACTGTGAAATCTTGTGCTTCAATCAAGCTCATGTTGTTATGATATCCCAGCCAGTTCACTCGGTTTTCTATGGCTGACCCGTTACCAAAACAACCATATTCACCATAATACAATGTAGTAAAAGCGAAATCAGTATTCCCCCACGGTAACCATCCTTTCGGGTTTACAAAACCATCCATGTATGTTTTCAAAAATACAGTTCTTGAAAATTCTTGCCATGGTCGACCTAAGTAAGTTTGGACCGAACCTACGACAGGAAGTAGGTCAGGAGCGGGCACTACGCGACAATTGTGGATCGAAATACCGCTGTTTTGAAAAGGATCACCACGACCTTGGGCAGTTATAGTGTTGACATGTCCGCTTAAAGGTCTTCGGACTAAGATTACACAGTTTTGGAAAACTACAGCTGCGTTACCAAATATGAAATCAACGGTGCCTGAAATGTAGCAAAGTTTGTAAAATTGTCGTTGTGAGACTGCGAATAGAGTATCTTGATAACCCTCGATGCTACAAGCATAGAAAACCGAAAGATCGGATGATGACCGAAGTGCGACTGCTTGTGCGCCTTCAGGTCCGGCGGTGTTACGGAATGTTATGCCACGAGCTATGAATCCATAGCCATCAACCCCTGAAAGATTAATAATTACAAACGTTAATTACACGACATATTTATCCTTAAATTTTGGGATTTTGTATGTGTTGTTTTTAGAATGTAATCACCCATAAACGATTAACGTGCGTGTTGAAGAATTAGCATGCAAACATGCATGAGATGAGGGAAGACTTTACTACTATATAATTATCTTCTTACACAAGTTCACCTTCCACTTTACTTCATTTTCAATCATAGTATTCACTCAATCTAAACTTTTACGATGTTTATTTTCAAAGATTCACCAAATTATCTTCTAAAATTTAATTAGCATGTAAACAATCGTATTATATTTAATCAATGAACTCAAAATTACGGTATTTTAAAAATGCTCCTTTTACATATGGTTTTTGACATGCATCATTATTAACTAATTAAGTTTATGATTTTACTAACACATTAAGTCTAACAATTTGTATAAAATTATTGAAAGTACTAAGGGAAAACCTTACCGACGGTGGCTGAGCCATAAGTTGTCGAACCTCCAGCGACGCTCCTGTTGCCAGTGATAATAGTGTATCTGATCCCATCACCAACGAACATGATGTTATTCAGCTCATATGGTATCTGAATATTTTCATTGTACACGCCCGATTTAATATATATCACAAATCTTTGATTCTGACGATCGATACTTCCAGCATAATCGAGAGCTGATTGAATCGTAGGAAACGTACTTCCTTCTGCTTGAGACACTGTCACGTTTGCTATTGACTGGATCGACACAGTTGCTAATAATCTTCGGTCAAGGTGTGTAACCCATGTAGGAAAATCATTTGTTTGATCAGAAGCAACATTTTGCTTTAAGAACCCGTGATTTATAGCCAGACTATTGCTTATCATTTCTGTTAAGTTACTTGATTTAATAGGGGTAACAAAGTCGGTTACATTCAAATCAGCACAGCCCGTAAAACATGTGTGGAGATTAGTAAGAGCCGCGCTTAGCCATGTTTGCGCGTCAAAGTCAGAGCTTTGATTGTTTTTAAGGCCGGTTAGGGTTTGATTGAGTTGAAAAACTGTGTTGTTGATAAGTTTATAACAATCGTTCCATACTGCTTTTTTTGCGGTTGTTTGACACATTTTCCCGAGGTCTTTTGCGCATCCTTGAGCCTCGTTGGCGTTATCAATTGCAGCCTGTAAGGCCAGCATGCGAAAATCAACCCTGTGTCGTGGCGCATGATGTTGGCCACGACCTAGGAAGTACTTACATTGGTTAGGATGAGGAGTCGTCTGGCACCACGAGTTGATGTCGCCACCTGACTCCTCATCGTTTTGCAAGGATAAAGTAAAGAAAGAAGATATCACAAATATTAACAACCAAAAAGAAGAGAAGATTTTAAGTGAAGTCATTTTAAACTTGGAATATGGTTGTTTTAATATTCGTAGTCTTGTTTTTGATGCGTTTTGGAATCAATTTATGGAAAAATGTATGATGTAGTGTTGGTTTTATAGTAGGATATGAAATATATGAGTTGATATGAAGTGTAAATAAAGTGTTAGTAAAATTAAGTAAACCAATGAATGAAGAAGGGTAAAGATGTTTGCTTGATGAAGAATAAATGAGTGTCTTACGTAATTGATTTTATGATGTTTATTACAATGCACGTGGTCGCCGTTGTCTTTTTTCTTCGATTTTGGATGTCCATTTAAAACCAAGATACTAATTGTATCATTGATAAAATCTTTTTTCTTTGATTTTAGGGGTATCTTTGGGATCATAATATTTATTTTGAGTGATAACATAGTGTAACAGTATCTTTCATAAAATATTTTTGGAAAATGGTTTTTTTATGAGAAAAATCAAACTAGACTAATTAATAATAAAGCTTTTTTTTTTTTTTTTTAATCCTCCGAAAATATCGTGCCACGTTTTTTTCTCTCTCAAAACACAAAAAAACATTGGGGTATCTGAATGCAATCAATTGGTGGAGAGGGTAAAAGGTAAGGTGAATGACTGGAAAAATAAGACTATCTTATGTAGGTAGACTACAACTTATTGCTGCAGTACTTGCATCAAGGCACATCTATTGGGCCTTTGTATTTCTGATTCCTAAAACAGCCGTGAAAGAGATTGAAAAGGTGCTAAAAGGGTTTCTATAGAGTACATTGAAAAGAGGAGCTGCTAAAGTAGCTTGGAAGGTTATATGTGCTCCAAAGAGTCAAGGGGGTTTAGGATTAAAAAACTTGGTCCTTGGAATGAAGCCCTCTTATGCAAACACCTATGGAATGTGATAATTCAAAAAGAACGCTTATGGGTGAAATGGGTCAATGTGGTAAAACTAAAAAATAAGAGCATATGGGAGGTTGATGCATAAGAATAAGATAGTGCTACATGGAAAACAATTCTGAGTCTCAGAAACAAAATTAGAGGGAGTGTTTGGCATAAATGGGTATGGTAGAAACACTAATGTATGGCATGGTAAATGGGCTGATAGTGGTCCTTTGAGTGATTTTATCAGCTTTAAAAAGAGATATGAAGCTAGATTTTCAGAAAACTTGACTGTGGTTGATTGTGTTGTTAATGGAAATTGGATATGGCCTAGTGATTGGAAGCAACCATTTGAACAATTAAGAAGCATAACTGTGTCAATATTTGCTAAGGGGATAGATGATAGAGTAGTGTGGATGGGGAGGAATGGAACGGAAGAAAAATTCTCTATAAAGAGTGTTTAGGAACTGTTTAAAAAAGATAGTAATGAAGTGAATTGGAAGAATGTTGTATGGTTTCCACAATGTAATCCCAGGCATGCATTCATTTTGTGGCTATCCTTACATGGTAGATTAGCTACTCAAGATAGAGTTATGGCCTTAAATGTGTGAAACTGTAAATGACTCTCATGATCATTTGTTTTTCAAATGTCAATACTTTGAGGTAATTTGGAATACTATGAAAAACAAGATCAGAAAGGTGAATTGGGATATAGATTGGAGGAATGTGGTCTCATTGGTCGGTAATGGAAAATGTGGCAATAATATCATCAATGTTCTTTACACAGAATTGTAACTGCTACTACAGTCTACTCTATCTGGCAAGAAAGGAACCAAAGACTGTTTAATCAAAAAAAGAGATAGTCAAAGCTTGTTGAATGGGACAAGAGAGAGTGTAAAGCTGCAGCTATTAAGTTTAAAAGTAAAGAAATCTACAGCAGTTGCTCAAGTTAGTAAAGATTGGAAGTTCAGCTGATTACTGTATAAAGGCTGTTTGAAAGGGGTGTTTAGAATTAAGTTCAATTGACGCATTCTTCACAGTTTGATTTTCTATGTTAGGAATTAAAGTGTGTAATGTGTAAACCATAACAATGGGGTTGTGTCTAGTACCTTTGAGTTATAATGGTGTGACTGTACTTACTTGAGACTCAATTTCTAATCAGTTTTGCCTTGGGAGGGAATTGATTAATATTGATGGATCAATGAGAGGTCTAATTCATAAGAATGTACCATAATGTAGAGCAACCCATTGTGAAGAGTATATGGTTTGGGTGGTAGTGTATGATGGGTGGAATAGCGAGGAGTGAAAGATGACCTTGCTTGGTCCACCTAATACACTGCTAAAGGAGGTAATGGATAGGCTTCCCTCAAGGTATGTGTTTCCAAGTAACTGAAGCCATTTTTAAGAAATGAAAATGTAGGCTACTTGGAAGAGCTCTTGACTGGAAAGGTTATGGGTGTCTAGTGATGCCTTTCACCTTTATGCTTTGATCACTGTGGATGCTGGTTGAGTGGTTTTAGTGGGAAGTGAAAAGGAAATGTAGCTAAATGGTTAATGTGCAATTAAAAGATAAAATCCAGGTGCAAATATCAGTTGGAAAAGTTCTGGTTGAAGCTGCTCTGCAGGCATATGTCTAAGCTTAGTAGTTTTAGGCATGTTAGATAGTTCTGTTATTTAGTGGATGAATATGTTTCAAGTTTGTATTTGATATTTGGCTTGTACAATATCAGTAATGTTGCTTATGTTGTACAAAATTGGTAAAGAAGAGAGAGAGAGAGAGAGAGAGAGAGGGGGGGGGGGGGGGGGGGGGGGGGGGGAGAGGGAGAGAACACCAAAAAACTAGCTAATATTAAATGGGCTGACGCCCTTTCTTCTTATGACAAAGGAAGGAAGTTTGAACATTGGTACTTTAAAATCTTTCAACCTTGCTATTAATGAACATGATTTGAAGAACATTTAAAAAAAAATAAAAAAAATAATAATGAACACATATTTATGAATATAATAAAAACTGGTGAACATTGATTAACACGTATTGATGAACATTAAAAAAATAAAATAAAATAAACTGATGTATTGATGAACACGTATTGCGTATTCAAAGTTTTATTCATCGTAATTTTGATTTTTTCAAGAAATATTGAAGCTTTTATGCATTTATATTCTAATAAACACATTCAAACTCTAAAATCACAAATTTACTTCATTGAGACATTTTATCGAACACCTTATGAGTGTATTCATTAACATTTGGTTTGTTTGAAAAGTTAGTAATAAAAAACCTAGAAAAATAGAAAAGATGTAGAATTGATTAGTTTAGAGTTTATTGATCAAGAATTTGTATATTTCGTTTCGACTCAGATTGATCGAAACTTTACTTTTTTTATAAATCAATGAACTTCGAATTTATTAAAAAAAAAGTTGTATTCTGTACCGACTGAACAAATATATGATCAAATTAAATATATTTGAAACCTAATTTTGTGATTTTTGAATGATTTAAAACTCAAATTTGAGATAGATACAGTGATGAAAGGGTAGATAAGAAGAAGGAACTCTGAAAGTGAAAGAAAATATGAGAGATGTGTTAGACTTGAATGATTTTTTAGACTTTTTAATTTTTATCTACTTTGCATAGATCGCAATCATAGTAACAAAACCCTAACAATTGCTCACTTGTCACTTGTTGGCATCTGAAAACATTAAGTTTGTTGTATCTAAACCCTAACAAGGAAACTATAAGTTTGTTGTATCCGAAAACATTAAAGGTGCATTTAGTTAGAGAAAAATTCTCTTATTTTCTATCTCTAGTTATCTAAAAATTAGGAAGGGAAATTTATCTCCACAAAATACTTAAAATAAAAAACGCATTTAGTTGATGTTTGTATTTTCTATTTTGAAGAAAGGGATGAAGGGTTGTGGGTTACAAGGAAAACAACTAAAATTTGTTTTGTAATTTTCATTGTTATGTTAGGAAATAGAGGATTTTGTGTTTTGCAAAACATTTTGTTAGAAAACGCTAATTTGAACACGATATTTGTTTACCTTATTTTTCCCAAAATATTTTGTAGAAAACAAGTGTGTTTTCCTCTGCTAAACACACCCTTACGTTTCTAGAAGTCAAAATACGATAATAAGTACTTAGATTTTGGCATCTATATATAATTCCCATGTTATTCACATTCATGACCGTATCGTGCATGTGGCCGTATAGTGAAATTGAAGCAATTAATCCTATTGGTAATATGTGTACACAAGATGCTATCGTGTTTTTAGTTTATATAAATTTTGTAGTTGATCCTTATCAATCTATTTAAAATGCAAGTCCAAGCAACAGAGTATATGTTCGTGGGTTTTATTATTTTATATGTCTATGTTGAACGAAACAAATGCACAAAAACATTAATAGCATTATATTTTTTTTGACGCATGATCACCTTTTAAAATTGTTTTTCCCAGATACTACGGATTGCGTAAAGTGACTCGTTGGGCTTAAAGAAGGAAACAAATGTTTGTTTTGACGTTCTGACCCAAAAACAAGTTTTTAAGTTATTTGGTGATATTAGGAACACGTGTCTGCTTTGATCTGAAACCACTAAAACTTCTAATTTATCGATTACCACACTCATGAATTCTCCATATATCATATCATATCATACTATATTATAATAGATGAAGACCTTCTAATATTAGTATACTTAAAATTAAGCCTTACAAATTAATAAGCTTAAAATACAAGTGATTTAAATACAAATGCTACTTATAAAAATTCTCCTCATATTGAATTCCAGTATACAATTAATACTAACATTAAATACAATAAATAAATCATTATATACATTAAATACAATTAATTAACTGGTCAATAAATATAATTAATGCACTTATTAAAACACCCCTTACATAAGAAATACAAATTATCAAGCATATTGTACAATCAAGTTAAACACAATTCATGCATTAAATGTCACTAATACAAATAATAAAGCATATTATACAAATATTCAAGCCCGAACGAGCACGGGTCAAACGGGCTCGAGCCCGAACGGACACGAGATAAACGAAATTTTTGATATCCGTAAATTTATTGTCAAAAAGAACATAGTAAACTAAAATGTGTTCACATATTGTACAAACCAAGCAAACTATTATAATAATAATAATAATAATAATAATAATAATAATAATAATAATAATAATAATAATAATAATAATAATAATAATAATACAAACTAAGCAAAATTTCATCAAACTTTTGTCATAAAAAACTAATCAGTAAAACTATTGTCAAAAAACGTACAAATAAAATAAGTTATTAGCCGAAAAAATTAAATTACAAGGTGCCCACAGCTGCATCGCGCGGGAACCCTGCTAGTAAGAATACAAATATATGACTAACCACGAGATGACTGAATCTTGGAATTTGACTATTTGTTTGATTTGCAACAGAAAATATCAAATGTAACGTCAATTAATGGGGGCTTAGTTATGTAAACCACATGTGTTATATTTACTCATTGAGGTTATTGGGCTTACTAATTGCTATATAATTAGACTCATTGATGAGGGCTTAGCACCTACTAGCCACCATCTTCCTCCGCCCCTGATGCTATCAGTACCGGAGGAGGAAGAGAGGGAGCCATCGCGTTTGTGTGACACGGCAATCTCATCATTAAATGTAGGGTGCAATGCGAGATATCAATTTGATCATCATTCTTCCCGTATACAAATTACCAAGTGTGCTCTCACGTGTAACAATAACGACATTCTATGCAGGTTTCTAAACTGCTCTGCCAAAACTCCGTTACAATAATTTAGCTAACAATAACAATCGCTAGCCATATATGTATTTGTCAATATTTATCTACTACTGTGACATACATACAAATTACAAATGATGTAGAAGCCAACACCCATTTTCACAAACTTACATTCACATACATACACATTTTTATTGTTAATAAAACCTATAACGATTGGGTTGCAGGTATTTATTTTGAACATTGCTAGTACTATTTTGTAGCTTGCATTTATAGGTCTTTACTTTAAAAATGAACATATCTATTAAAAAGCAGTTAATTTTTAACCATAAACTATAACCTTAATAAATGGTTAACTGAATATTTCGTATAGGCTCACAAAAATCCCAAACAGGCATTACTAGTTAACCATCCAAAGTTCCAAACACCTCTTACGACCCAAGTTTTTTGGTTTTCTTAATCTTATTTTATCTTAGTCTTAACTATATATAAATCATTTAGGATCTATCATTTTAGAAGTCTTCATATATTAAGTTTGTAAAGAAAAGATTCAAAATATAATATCAAGTTTTATCTTTTAACTAAACAATGCATTAATAATTTGGTACAATTATTCGTATAGGTTATGTCGTTTTTAAGTACATTTTTGTTTATTTTTTGTAATCTACATTTTCACCACAAAAGTCACATATGACACTTAAATTTTATGAAAAACTATAGACACACACGTTACGTCTTATTTTTTTTTTACCTAATGTCACTTACCATGTGGCACTCGGCAACACGGGTAAAATGCAAGTTTATCTATAAGTTCTAAAAAAGAAATTTGTTAAAAAAAGAACCAAGCAAATTTAGTTTAAAGCTGAAACCCCCACAGTTAGGCGGCACATCAAAGTCCGGTCAGCAAAGAAAGGCTCAGCCTCTAACTATTGCTTGGTCTGGACACCATCCGTGGGACTCGAACCCACGACCACGTGGTTAAAAGCCGCGCGCTCTACCAACTGAGCTAGAACGACTTCATGTCTAATATCATATTCAATGCTATTTATTACTAATCATTAATAAAACAGTTAAATATAACAGTATTGTCTTACGATCCTACATGCAAAAAAATAATAATAGGCGATCCTACGATCTTACGATCCTATGTGCGATCCTATGATCCTAATACGATCTTACTTGAATTACGATCTTGTTAAGATCCTGATCGTTTTTTGTGTGTAGGATCGTACGATCCTATGATCAGGATCGCGATTCTGACAACTATGATAATTTAGTTAAGAAACTTGCTGATTTGGGGTAAATCACAAGTTTATTGGAGGATTGTTGGGAATTAAACGTTCAAACACTTAGTTTTGTTAAGAAGCAGTTTGTATTGCTGAAGATATAACTAACAGTACTAACTGAGTTAGTTAGTACTGCTAGCATGAACTTTGTACTGCTGGTGACTAAAGATGAAAGAAGGTACTGTTATGCTTATGAAGACACGTTTTGTGATAAGTATAGAATAGATTTCATGTATATCTTATAAGTTTAGATTGATACATATATTGTAATTATCTTGTAAAGGACTCCTTTTGCCTATAAAAGGAGGTCCTAGGTTAAGGTTTAGATATACTTCTTTATAACTTTTGCATATGTGATTCGAGGTTGTAAACCCTAGTGATATTAAGATCACTAGTATTATTTGCTTAATATTATTGAATCGTTTTTGTGATAACTGTTTGTTCTAACATTACTGTTCCGTTGATTAATACACTGTTAACATTCTTCTAACTGTCAAAAAATAGATTCCGCATACTCTTTGATATACAACAAACTTTCTAACAAGCTCAAGCAAGATCCGTGTTTAGGACTCACAAAGTGGCTCAGCTCTTCTTGGATCATATCTACAAGTTACATGGCCTTCCAAAGACAATTGTTAGTGATAGGGACACAATTTTTCATGAGTGCATTTTGGCAGTCCTTGTTTAAAATGCTACAAGTTCAGTTGAGAATGTCATCTGCCTACCATCCCCAAACTGATGATCAGACAGAGATTGTGAACAAATGTTTAGAGACTTATTTGAGATGTATGACAGGGAAGAAACCAAAGGATTAGGTAAAGTGGATTCCCTTGGCAGAATACTGGTACAATACAAATTTCCACGGTGCAATTGGTACAACTCCTTTTGAAGTGGTTTATGGGCAAACTCCTCCTTTACACATTCCTTACGTGGCCAAAGATAGTGCAGTGGACTCTGTTGATAGGACCTTGCAAGTAAGAGAACAAGTGGTGTAGTTGCTCAAGTTCAATTTGAAAAAATCTCAAGACAGAATGAAGGTGCAGACTGATAAGCATAGGTCAGACATAGAATTTCTAGTGGGATCTTGGGTATATTTGAAGCTACAACCATATAAACAGCTGACTGTGAGGCAGGTTAGGCAACATAAGCTTTCATTAAAAAATTTTGGTCCATTTCAAGTAGTTGGGAAGATTGGCTAAGTGGCCTATAAGCTGATGTTGCCTGATTATGCAAAAGTTCATCCTGTGTTTCATGTGGCACAACTCAAGCCTTGCTATTCTAAAAATGCTACTATGAGTGACTTTCCTCAGTGTAATAATGAAGGTCTCATAGCTGCTAGCCCAGTTAAGTTGTAGGACACGAGACTGGTCAAGCAAAACAACAGAATGGTGGTGTTTGGTTTAATACAATGGTCCAATGGAAGTCAAGATGATGCTACATGGGAGAGATTGGAAGACATTGTACAAAGATTTCCAGAATTCATCCTAGATCCTTGAGGACAAGTTTGCTTTAAGAGGGGTGGAATGTCATATACCAAAATAGGAAGGTCACGTGCTAGGCACGTGACAAGTTCAAAACACAACTAACAACATAACTGAAATTCCCGCCAAAATGTATTCACTTGTAATCCTTTAAATACTTGTATCCTTCTCATTTGTAACGAGTTTTGGATGACTGCAATTCTCTCTATATCTTGTAACAACCACATTTCATGAATAACAAATCCCTTTAATCATTTCACTTCGAATTGCAATTCTTGGTTAGTAATTCTTGTGTTTGATTATTTATCTTCAATCTTTAGTTAGATTCTGAATTAAGTACGTTTCAACGCACAGTAATACCAAACTCAATCTCAAAATTTCTAAATCCCAAAATTGAGATGTTTCCTTTGAATTATTATATCATGTGTTTGTAACCAAATGATTTGCAGCCAAAGGTCCAAACGTTACAAAAGTGATTTGTAGTCAAAAGTGATTGAAGGATGGTTTGAATTCTTGTGGTCTGTAACTGCAAATTGCTTCGGATTTTTTATACCTAAAATTGCAACAACATTGATATTATAGAAGATGGTTTAGATTCTTTATAGCAAATGGGTTAAAGCTTTAACACTCTCCAACTAATAAAGGGACCAAGTCTTTTACTCCCTCCGTCCCATTTTATAAGTCCATGTTTGAAAAGTCAAAGTCTTTTACTTCAGAGTTTGACCGTAATTATTTTTTTTCGTGTTGTATGATACTTAATGAAAAATATACCAATGAAAATACATTTAAAACACAAATCAATTTATATATTTTGTATCAAGTATTATATAACACGAATAAAAATAATCACGGTCAAACTCTGAAGAAAAAGACTTTGACTTTTCAAACATGGACTTATAAAATGGGATGGAGGGAGTAATATGTATGATATGTAACTCTTTATAGTATGTTCTAAAAGACTTATAATAAAATTTCAAAAAAATAAGCTCGAAGTTAAGAACCAGAAAGTACAAAGTGTACATTCTAGACTTCAACAACGTGGTTCTAACAAATGCTTATTCCAGACGCCATCCGTGGGACTCGAACCCACGACCACGTGGTTAAAAGCCACGCGCTCTACCAACTGAGGTAGAACGGCTTCATGTCTTATTTTAACCTCAAATATATTTATATCAAACCACCACCAATAAAACACTTGCACCACATCAAAATCTACTAACATAAAACACGTGGTCGTTCAGGTATAATTTTTTGAAATCTTTTGTGGTTTATTATGTTATTGTTAATGTGATGAGATTAAAATTTTTGTATTTTTTTTTTTTGTCAGTGGTTTTGATCACATGGTTTTTTCGATTTAGTTGAAAAGACAGTTGGCATTGAGCGATTTATGTTTTAATGTGCAAAGTGTCTTTTGGGACATTCGGTACTTATTTATGGAGTTTATGAGGGCTTTAGATGTATTTTGTTTCACCGTATAGGTCATGGAAAGTGACTTGATTACTAGCCTTAGGGAATTCAGAGGGTGTTTGGTTTGTTGGTTGGATTTATTTGTAGGAAGGATCAACAACCAAAATTTTTTACTCCAGATTTCAGGCAACGATAATCTGTTTATTTCATTTCGATATACCAAATGCAGTACTTTGTAACAAAACCCCTCAAACATCCCCTAATCTAGAATGTGATTCCCCAGGCTGAATGTTTGTACAGTTTTCATTTTTTCATAAAGACAGTTTGATGCCATGGATTGTGGTTTATCAATGTGATTTTTTGATCGTTAGTTGCTAATTTTTATGAATTTAAAATCATTCAGTTATTAGAAGCTAGTATTTTATTTTGGATCTTGTAGAGTGTTACTGAAGTAACGAAAAATGAACATGCTGCACTGTTATAGTAAAAACTTCTCTTAAGTAGCTCTTGAGATTGTGATATTGACTAGGTCCGCGCGTGTATAGCATGTGACTGACTGTAGTGGGGGATAGAGATCACGTAAATAAGAAACAAGAGACTCTCTACTTAGAGACATGCTGCAAAAAGGATTAATTGTGAAAGAGCGATATCGATGACTTCCATCCTTTTTTTTTTTTTTTTTTTTTTTTTTTTTTTGTATTGTTACTTGAATTCCCTTTAAAAGTCATTACTGATGTATGCATTTGTTATGTATGTATCAGTATTTCTATAAAAACGAGTTTTTTCCGAAGATTATATTGACTTCAGACTTGGTTACATGCTTGTAAACTTGGCTAACAATATGTACTTGTCTGCTGCAGGCAGTGGTACTGTTGGTAGCAGTGTTAATTTCGATTATGTAAACTACACATGATTAACAAAAATGGTATCCGTAACCTGGTTTCAGAGGTAATATTTCGATTATGCATTCTATCAATTTCTCAATGATCAAGTTTATTGATCGAAAGCTCACTTTTATGCAGCATATGTAAGTATATTACTTCACTCAAATCTTTGCCTTCTTGCACTTCTTCCCTAAGGTGAGATACATGGATAGTCAAATGAGTTGTGTCTTTTCTCTTTTAACAACATAGTGCTCCAAAACCAAGGATTCTAACCTAAATACGTAGATTGGCAATATGCAACAGTCGATTGCTTGCAAATAATGCTTAAAGGTGGTCAAATTGCTGGGTACTATATGTGGTTTGTGCACGGAAATGATTGTGCAAGAGGATAATGTGATTAGTAAATTACAGCCTAACTTATGCAAAACAAGAGTATCCAGATATAAACTATGGAGGGGACTAATACAGTTACCATTGTTTGTGTCGCATGCTGGATGGATAACATAATTGTCTTCAAGTCAATATAAGTAACTGATCATATCTATTGACTGTCATTCTGCCAGCAAGATAGTTTGTTTATAAATAAGATTCATCTTCATTAATATTGGAAACATCCATCTAACAGATACCACAAACATTTATCATTTTAATAGCCTAAATTATGCATAATGGAGACTTGAATAGTTCAATGTGAAACTACATGATCTTTATACCTTGCCATCGTTATCAATGAATAATAGAATTTGACTCATTAAGCAAGAGTAGTGTTTCCACGTACGATGTCACTGAGAGTAAATCAGAACCATCACTAATACCAATACTATTGCGACATCCCGAGCATGGTTCATAAACTTCAAGATACTGACAACTATCAATTTCCGTTTCAAATACAGCTTCACCGTTCTTTCTAAACTCTAGTATATTATGTGTACGATGGAATGTAAAGGGATTCGAAGTAGCTGGTCCCATGTTCATACTAAACATCTTAGTAAAGGACTTGGTAACACCCTCTTTCAAAATCCATACGTCACAAAACGGTATCCCACTATTATCATAGTAACGCTCAAGCAAACCAAGCGACTCCTTGAACTTCACAACCCCTACACCATCCGAGTCTACTAACCCATCCGGAAGGCACACTTCACCAAACTCATCATTCTTCAAATCAAACGAAACAATCAAATTAGACTTAATCATGTAGCGCAATTCAATATCATTGTATGCAAGCCAATAAATAAACCCTCCGGCTATAAGTCAATGTACAAGTTTTAAAAGCAAGCGGAATTTTAGATACACTTTTCCAAACACGTGTACTTAATGTAAAAACCTGAACCTCCCAATCAACCGTCTCATAAGCATCAATACAATTGATTTTAACAAGCTTAATGTCACTCGTGTTAGGACAAACCCCAAAACCAATATGAGTAATTCCGTGTGTATGCAATACATTAGGGAGAACAATACCAACTGATTTTCTAACCGTGGGATTCCAAAGAACAGCCATCTTAGTTGGTAACCTATAATCCGCGTTGGTAAAACATAATACTCCGTTATCAGAACTGAGTACACATATTGGAGTAAGCATGTGTAAAATGATATCAAAACTACTAACACAAGGTATAATCACTCAACCAACCACCCCTTAGTGATCTTTTATTATAACAATATACACAAGAAGACTTGTCCCCAACACGGATTCAAGCCAAGAACAATACAACTGAAAACTAGTAGTCCCTCTATTAGGTGCTACTTACAAAACTCACTCTCTAAACCAAACCCAGTAAACCAAACTGTATCAAAGATATAAACCCACAATCAAGAAGATCTTGATGTATAACTAAACCAAACTACTACTAAACCCAGATGCTAAACAATAGTTGAGAGATGAAGACTGCGTGAGAGATCAGAGAATGAATGAGCAAAGATAATGAAACCCTAGCTCCATCTCAATCTTTATATAGCCCAATGTTACACATAAGTCCCTGCACATACAAAACTAACATAACTAATACCAAAGTTAAGTGTTAGTAAAACAAGACTAAGAAACTTTACATATTAAACCCTCAAGTTTAATAAGTTTGACATAAGATATTTTTCCAATACCCTCCCTCAAACTTATTAAACAAACAAGTTTAACATGCCAAGCTTTTTAACCAAAACAGAATGCTGTGCAGAACCAAGAGCCTTAGTGAAAATGTCAGCAATTTGACTTTTAGAGTCAACATGCACATTTTTTATAAGACCAGAAGCAACCTTTTCTCTAACCAAGTGAGCATCAATATCAAAATGTTTAGTTTTCTCATGCATCACAGGATTAGCAGCTATTTGAATAGCAGATTTATTGTCACACAATAATTCAACTGGAAGTAACTCAGTTACACCCAGGTCTTCTAAAACCTTTAGCATCCACATAACCTCACAAGTAACAGAGGCCATACTTATATATTCTGCTTCAGCAGAAGATTTAGAAAGTGTGGCTTGCTTCTTGCTTTTCCAAGAAACCAAGTTATCATTAACAAACACACAATATCCTGAAACAGATTTCCTTGTTATAGGACACTTAGCCCAATCTGAATCAGAATAAGCAACCATTTTGAACCCATGGCTACACTTATCAAAACCAATTCCACTTCCAGGAGCAAGTTTCAAGTATTTAAGAACTCTTAAACCAAGATTTAGATGAGATTGTAAAGGAGCATGCATATGTTGACTCAAACAGTGAACAGCATAAGATATATCAGGTCTAGTTAAAGTGAGATAAATAAGTTTTCCTACCAATTTTTGATAACTAGTAATATTTTTCAAAAACTTATCATCACTAGACTCTTTATGTTCTAAAACAATGTTTTCAGGAAAAGGAGTCAACACAGGTCTGCAAGCTAACAAACCAAACTCATTTAACAATTCAAGACAATATTTTCTTTGATTTAAACACAAACCAGTTTTAGTTCTTAGAACTTCAATTCCAAGAAAATATTTAAGCTCTCCCAAATCTTTAATTTTAAACTTGGTTTTTAAAAACTGTTTAACATTTTCAATTTCAATATCACAATCACCAGTAATAACCAAATCATCAACATAAACAAGTAAGAAAACAACAGTCTTGTCATTCCTCTTAATAAACAAAGAATGATCATTCTTAGACTGTACAAACCCAGCTTCAAACAAAGCTTCAGACAACTTATGGTTCCATTGTCTAGGAGCTTGTTTAAGCCCATATAGAGACTTTTTCAATCTCAAAACCTTGTTATTTTCTTCTTTAAAATACCCTGGTGGAGGAAGCATATATACTTCCTCTTTTAGATCACCATACAAAAAGCATTATTCACATCCATTTGGAAAAGTTTCCAAGACTTTTGAACAGCTAAACTAATTAAACATCTAACTGTTCCCATTTTAACCACAGGACTAAATGTTTCCTCATAATCTATTCCTTCTTTTTGTCCATAACCTTTAGCTACCACTCTAGCTTTATACCTTTCAATTTCACCATTAGATTTTAACTTGATTTTCCAAACCCACTTGCTACCAATTGGTTTTCTACCAGCTGGTAACTCTGTTTCTTCCCAAGTATCATTTTCAAGTAAAGCATGAACTTCCTCATTCATAGCATTAATCCACCTAGGATTTTTGCTAGCCTCATTATAACTACTTGGTTCAACAGATTTATTCAGACTAGATACAAAACAACAATTCTCAGCACTTAATAATGTATGATTTGCATACTTGTTTAAACCATATCTAACCTTAGTATCAAGCACATAATCATTCAACTTAGCAGGCAAATTTGAATTTCTTTTAGACCTTCTATGACTAACTTCCTCATTATTTTCAAAAATATTTTCAGAACCAACATTTCCCTCAGATCTTATATTATCATCTAAAGGAGTTGCAGGGTGTGTCTCATCATATCCAGATGACTGTGAGTCACACTCAGAACCTGGAAAATGTATCTATTCAACTATTCCAGGTGACTGAGTAATCATAGTCTCCTCTGGTTGATGATCCTTACCTTCTCTACCAACAGATGTATTTCCTTCTCTATTATTATCATCATTGGGAGGATCAGGAATAGAAGTTTTAGGTGTAGTTTCAGACTCAACATTATCAAAAAAGTTTAAACTTGAAATCTCAGATTCACATTCAGAAACAACATTTTTACTTGCTTTATAAGGAAACACAGTCTCATAAACCTTAACATCTCTAGAATATAAAACATTTCTATTTTCAAGACTCAAAAGTTTATATGCCTTTTTACCACTAGCATATCCAATTAAAACACATTTTTCAGACCTTGAAGAAAACTTATCAGATGTTTTTAAAATGGTAACAAAACACAAACACCCAAAACTTCTAAGATGGGACAGATTAGGTTCTCTTTTATAAACCATATAGAAAGGAGATTTGCCATTTAGAACAGAGGAAGGAAGCCTGTTAATCAAATATGTAGCAGTTAGAATACACTCAGGCTAAAACACAAGAGGAATCCCTCCCTGAAACATAAGACTTCTAGCAACATTTAATAGATGTCTATGTTTCCTTTCAGCTATACCATTCTGTTGTGGTGTGTATGCACAAGAAGTTTGATGAATAATACCCATAGTATTAACAAAATCAGTCATTTTATGATTTATAAACTCAGTTCCATTATCAGATCTGATCATTTTGATTTTCTTATCAAACTGTGTTAAAACCAGGTTATAAAAATTAACAAACATTCCAAACACCTCATCTTTAGTTTTAAGCATATACACCCATACAGACCTGCTATAGTCATCAACTATAGTAAGAAAATACTTAAAACCCTCCCTGCTAATCACTTTGTAAGGACCCCATACATCAAGATGTATAAGTTGTCCAAAAACAATAGACTTAGTTTCACTTAAAGGAAAAGGATCCCTGCTTTGTTTTGCCTTATGACAAACCTCACAAGGACCTTCATGATTCACATTAGTCAAGTTTAAAGAAGATTTTAAAAGTTTCAAAACCTGATTAGCAGGATGCCCAAGCCTATTATGCCAAACTTCCTTAGACACATAGCATATAAAAAACTCACTCTTATTCATAACAGCAGAACTAACACATTCATTGTCAAACATGTAAAGACCACCAAACTCACTACCAGTCCCCAGAACTTTCTCCTTTTTCAAATCCTGAATGTAACATTTAGTTTCATCAAAACCAACACACAGCTTACTATCTTTAATCATTTTATGAACAGATAGAAGACTAACAGAATATTCAGGAACAACTAACACATCAAACAACACAACATTATTGTTTAATCTCAAATTTCCTACATGGGTAATTTTGGCCAAAGTACCATTAGGGTGTCCAACAGTCATGTTTAAGTCAGATATATCAACAACCCCAAACATTTTATCAATATTATTAGTCATATGTTGGTTAGCACCAGAATCAATAATCCAACCCAAATGATAACTCACACCATTAACTTTTAAATTGGCACAAAAGAACCTATAGAAATTTTGATTAAAAACACATTGCAATTAAAAAAGGAACAAGAAGCACTACCTGCCATATTGGCATGTGCAGAGGTACTGGTTTTGTCATTCAAAAGACTCATCAACTTTAACACCTGTTCATTAGTGAAGGACATAGTACTAGCATTTTTACCATCACTATTAACATCAACATTATTGCTTTTATTAAACCCATTAACTGGTTTCAAGTTAGGATTCTTTTTAAACCCAGGTGGATAACTTATTAACTCAAAACATCTGTCAATAGTGTGACCTTTTAAACCACAATGCTTACAAATCAAATTATCATAATTCCCTCTATTACCATTCACATTGTTACTAGGCCAATTGTTATTAAAATTTCTCCTATTATTCCCATTTGGTCTAGACACAAATGCAGAAACCTGAGGCTTCTCAGATTTCATAGAGGTACTAGGTATCCCTCTATGAGATTCTTCCCTAGAAATTATGACAAAAGCATCTTTAACTTCAGGAAGAACTTCCCTAGTTAAAAGACTGCTTCTTATAGGTTGATAAATGTCATCAAGACCCATAAGAAATTGCATAAGTTTCAACAATTTAGCATGATCAACTAATTCAATTCTAGCCTCACAAACACAATCAGGTAACTTGGTAAGAATATCAAATTCTCTCCATAAAGAATTCAATTTGTGATAATACTCAGAAACAGGTAAACCACCTTGTTTAAAGTTGTTAATCTTTTGAAGCAAATTAAACACAACAGAACCATCAATTCTATCATAAGTATCTTTCAAATCTTTCCAAACAACAGAAGCATTATCAGAAAACACATGACCAAGATACACATCTTGAGATAAAGAAGTTAATATCCAATTTAACACAACAGCATTACACCTATCCCATTGAGCTTCTAGCAAAGGACTAGCAACATAAGCAGATCTAAGACAAGTACCATCAAGAAACCCCATTTTATTCTTAATTTGTATGGCCAATTTAATAGCACTAGCCCAGATCCTATAATTCTCAACTCCAGTCAATTTCACAGTCACTATAGAAGCACAATTTGAATCATTAGGATGAAGATGCAGAGGATTACTCTGATCCAAACTACTAATCATAATAGCCATGATAAACAAACAAAACAAGAACAGATAGCCACAAACAAACAGAAACAGAACCAAACAGATAACCAACAACAGAAACCAATAAGAAAACAAAAACCTCTAGACTAAACACACACCCAAGATCTAACTTAGGCCTAGCCAAGTGAACTAGAGCTGACCAGAGCAGGTATTCACACCATTCAATGATGGCAGATCAAGATGTTAGTCAACTCGTTTGCATCCACTTAACTAAAACCTAGTTAATCTTAAGAGAAGAAACAAGAAACTTACAGTGCTATACGGAAAATGCAGCGGAGAACCAATCAATCACTCTAGATTCACTTAGTCTAGAGTAATTGATTCAAGAATCAACCCAGAATCAATCAACCAACAAGATTTCAAAAAACCCCCAAATTCCAAATTAGGGTTTTATGAAATCAAAACCAAGAATCAACAATGAACAGTTGATTCTCCAAGAAACCACCACCAATTGCTTCCAATTAATCCAAGAACCAAAAACCCCCAAAAATTAGGGTTTCAAGAGAAAACCCTAAAATCGATAAAATCAAGAACCACTCAGAACCCAATCCAAATCAGAACCTAGGGCTCTGATACCATGTAAAATGATATCAAAACTACTAACACAAGGTATAATCACTCAACCAACCACCCCTTAGTGATCTTTTATTATAACAATATACACAAGAAGACTTGTCCCCAACACGGATTCAAGCCAAGAACAATACAACTGAAAACTAGTAGTCCCTCTATTAGGTGCTACTTACAAAACTCACTCACTAAACCAAACCCAGTAAACCAAACTGTATCAAAGATATAAACCCACAATCAAGAAGATCTTGATGTATAACTAAACCAAACTACTACTAAACCCAGATGCTAAACAATAGTTGAGAGATGAAGACTGCGTGAGAGATCAGAGAATGAATGAGCAAAGATAATGAAACCCTAGCTCCATCTCAATCTTTATATAGCCCAATGTTACACATAAGTCCCTGCACATACAAAACTAACATAACTAATACCAAAGTTAAGTGTTAGTACAACAAGACTAAGAAACTTTACATATTAAACCCTCAAGTTTAATAAGTTTGACATAAGATATTTTTCCAATAGCATGTTAAGGGTCTGCGGGACGGTTAGGGAAGATTTCTGATGTGGGAAAGTATTATCATCTACAATAGAAATAGGTTTGATAGCAGTATCTAACCCGCACTGGACAAGTAGATGATGTTGGGATTTAGCCTTGTGAATTTTTTTGTGATCGTGGATGAATTCAGAGCTATGGATTAGAGACTTCCATTGTTTTGAAACAGCTTGAAATCGGATCAAGGATTTGATTGGGAGACTTTTTATGATTTTAGTTTGGATTTCGAATGGTACGTAGTTTGACATTGTAAATTTTGAGTTTGAGGATGTTTTTGTTAGGGTTTAAAAGTCCCTTGGAGTTTATATAATATATAAGAACAGATAAATCGAACATCTACAGCATTACGGATTTGTGTATATTGGGTTTCTGGTCCGAGTGTCTAAGACTTTTGTCAATTGGGCTTCTTAGGTTATAGCCTTCTAAATATTACTAGTAATTTGGGTTAATTTCATATGTCCTTTTTAAACTAAAAAAGAATAAGTTCATATATGTTTTGGACTTTTATCCCTCAGACTAAATTGATAGCAAAAAGAACTAATATATTCTCATCCATTTTTATGTGTTTTTCCCATAATGCAACGTTAGGCTTGAATAATCAATAAAACAAATGCACAGTTTCAATTCATCATCTGATGCTGCAAACTGATAACACAGAAAAACTAGGAAGCGCGGAAACAAAATGGAAAAGAAAACTGGTAATCCAATTCAAATCCTAAATACAAGTGTGTATTTAGAAATCATGGAGTAACTTGTTAACCCTCATTAAGACTTGGGCCTAAATACTAGACTTGTGGAGTAGACCTCTATCACTCAATGAATTATCCATCATTCCATCTATGCATGGTTTGTGTTTTTCATCTGAACTTTTTCCTTTCAAGACTTGTAAAGTTGATCAGAAGTTATTAGAATTCATTCAATTGGAATTGCGTTAGTTATGGATTGGCAACTCGTCATGCGTTCGAAACATAATGTATATTTTCTTTTCAAAAAATATAAAGAAAAAAGGACCAAGGACGACTTCGACAAGTTGTTAGATAAAACCACTCATTTGGAACATATCTTCAAGTATCTTGACAATTTATCGTATCTATTGCCAACACAACTCAAGTGACTGCATTGTTGCCTTATCAACCTCCATAATTTACACTTTGGTACCGCACTACCATTGGGGGAGGAAGAGAGGGAGCCGTCGTGTTTGTGTGACTGGGCAGTCTCGTCATTTAATGTAGGGTGCAATGTGATAAATCAATTTGATCATCATTCTTCCTGTATACAAATTACCAAGTGTGCTCTCAAGTGTAACAATAACGATATTCTATGTAGTTTTAAACCACTCGGCTAAAATTCAGTTACAATGATTTAGCTAACAATAACAATTTTCATCACCAATACAAACACTAGTACAAACGAGGCTTTCCCGGCGACTTTTTTACCCCCTTTCCGTTGACATGTCGACGGAACCATACCTTCCCGTCGACATGTCGACGGGAACATAAAGACGGCTGTGCTTCGTCGGTAACAGTGTTCCCGTCGACAATCACCGTCGACACTGTGGGTCCCACATCGTTTTCCAGTCAAAGAAATTTGTTGTCCATCAAATTCTTCCCGTCGACATATCGACAGGACCATATAACTAATTAACTTTTTAATTAGTTGATTATAAATATATTTTATATAATACCGTTAACATGTCGACGGTATCATTAAATCAAAAATATTGTTTTTAATATTATGCATTCGACATGTCAACGGCATAATATTAAAAACAATATTTTTGTTTTAATGATACTGTCGACATGTCGACGGTATCTTAAATACCCAATATTTATGTTTTAATGATGCCGTCGACATGTCGACGGTATCATTATTACCATCCTGCTAACAGCAGGCTGCAAATATTGCGATTTTCCATATTTTTTTTGGATTTTCCGGAAAAAATCTACCAAAACCTGTAACTGTAATAGCACCTATAACCACTCAATATCAACATGTCCTAAACGTATAACTCGCCATCGACTATAACACTTGAAAAATATCGCTAAACAACCTCAAAATGCATAAAAACATATAAAGTCTACAAAACGGGGTGTCGTAATATCTAAACCTAGCTGCCATATCCACAAATGTTTTAATATCCGCCGGAATCTTTTTCTGGCCACCACCTTTTATCACCTCAACTTGTAGATCGGGCCACCCCGGTCACGATTCAACCACTCAACCTCACAACCACAAACATACACTGTTATCGTGGTGAAGAAGATGGCAGAATTTGAAGCTTTTCCTTGTCCTTGTGAACGAGGAGACGTGATTCTGCGAGAATCGTGTAAATCTTACTCCCGTGGTAAACTATACTATGCGTGTCCTTTCTCGCAGGTGAACAATTACATATTTTTTCGTGTATTATATAAATAATTTGGTTAGTTGTTAAAAATAATTGTTTTTACTCTTTAACAACCTGGGACAGAAGACCATGGATGTAATTTTTTTTATGGAAGGAGGAACGACTCGCCAAAATGATGATCGGTTCTCTGGGAGCTTCAACATCAAGCGGTTCTGGATCTACTCCAAAAAAGTGCTCAAGCTGTCATAAAAAAATCTTAGAATAAACATGCTGGAGGCACAAAAACAGGTGCTGGAGGCACAAAAACAAGTGCTAGAGACAAAATTAAGGGTACTGGAGGCAAAACTTGACATGGCAACGTATCCCAACCACGACCACGCATGTCAGTCGGATGCAATACTCCGTGACCTTTTAGGTGACATGGATAAATTTCATATGTAGTACTGTTATCATTGTTGTTGCTGTTGTTTGCTGTTGTTTTTGATGTTATTGATGTTTAATAAAATGTTGTTGTTGTTGTTGTTTAACAAAATGCTGTTGTTGTGGTAACTGATGTTGAACGTCCTTTATATTTTAAATTTGCACGCACAAATAATAGAACTGAAGAAGCAATAATTATCAAACACAAATGTAAACTGTTTATTTAAAACAAGCAAGAGTTCTTAACCACATGCATTTTTATACAGACTCAAACTAAACAACTCGACAACCAAACTAAACAACTCAATAACCAAAGGAAACAACTCAAACTAAACAACTCGACAACCAAACGAAACAACTCAAACTAAACAACTCGACAACCAAACGAAACAACTCAAACTAAACAACTCGACAACTAAAACAACAGATCAAACGAAACAACCCGTTTATTTTTTTTGCGGCTACTTGATGAGGCGAAAAATGAACCACTTTTAGGGGGTCATTTAAGCTCGGAATTGAATTTATTTGATCAAATATTACCCTAAATCGTTCCTTTTATGATTTTAGATACTTTGGGAGTGAAATCTAGAAAAGGAAGCAATTCGGACGTTTTTTGGAGCATAAAAGTGAAGAAAACGCCAAAGACTTAATTTTTCATGCTGAGAACAGTACCTGACGGCGTCAAGAGGAAAATCATGACGGCGTCAAGAGTAAAAGTGGTGACGACCCAGTGCAAACCTGACGGCGTCACAAGAAGGGCGTCAAGAGTTAATTTTGTAACGGCCTGCATAAGGTGTATACATGACGGCGTCAGACCCAGATCTAGGCAGTCCGAGGAACTATTTGGCGGTGACATGACGGCGTCAGACATTTGTTCTTGACGCCGTCACCTTCTAAACTCTATATATAGTTTTCTATTTTTCATTCATTGAGGGGAACTTGTGTGGAGAAACCCTAGGGCCGAACTTTGTGAACCCTAGATCATATTTTACAGTATACTCAACGGTTTTCACCCCTTGAATCCTTTCATGTGCTATTAAGATAAGTCTTTTCTTTAATTCAATCAATATGTCTATGTGTTGGTTGTCTATATCTTGTGCTTGTCTTAATTTCAACATGCTAGGCTAGATTTATCTTGTGTTTACTTGGATCTAATGAAACCTAGATGTTAATTATGTGTTGATTACTTGTTTATGGTTGTATTGGATGAATGATTTCAATGTTAGGCTTAAGAAAACTGGCAGATCTCCATTGTGTAACATGCTTGAACGTCTTAGGAAACATGAACCGATGTGTACTAGGTTTTATTGGTTGCATTTAATGCATGAATAAATTCTAATGATCCCATGTTAGGAGCTTCTTAGCCGGCTCGACATAGGAGTGAAGTAGGCACTCATAGGATTGGGGAAGTAAGTACGCCACCCCATGAATGGTATTAAGGAATACAATCCGCCATCCACGCAACTATAACAAGTAATTAACGTGTAAAAGATATCTAAGGAGTAGTGAAATCTAAGTAAACACATTTCTCCCACATATTGCTCACAACTTTAGTATAATTTAGTTTAATTTCATTTTTAGTATTTTATTTTGATTGCATCTTAGTATTGTGTTAGTTGATTAGCAACTAATTCCGCCCATATCCTTCAAACCCGAGATTTTTACTTGCTTTTCTAAAAAATATAAAAATACAAATAGAATCATCCCTCATCTCTAGACCTAGTCTTTAGGTTTTCTAATCCTAGCGACACTATTCCTAGCTGAACGATCAATCCCCCGGTACTTGTCATTATACTATACTACATCGATCAGGTACACTGCCTGGTGGGGGTTGTAAGCTTCTCGAGATCCCTTGAGAGGTAAAGCCTGGTGCAATCCCTACGCATCAAGTTTTTGGCGCCGCAGCCCGGGGAATAGTTATTGTCTAGGTTAGAATCTCTTTTTATTAGGTCTACTTGCTAGATTCCTTTCTAGTAAGATTTTAATTTTTATTTTTAGGTTTTCTTTAGTCTATCTTTTCTTTGTGTCTTTGTTTGTAAAAACCTTTCCATTGACTATTCCGTTAGCCATTATGGAGAACGCGAATCCACCATACTACCAACCACGAAATTCACCCACTCCAAATGACATCTTGATGTTTAAACAACATGAGGATGAACCTATCTATGATGCATGGGCTCGTTTTAAATATTTACTCCGAAAAGTCCCTCATCATAATTTCGATCTGTGGTCCCAAATTGAAATATTTTACCATCGTGTCGACCACTATACCAAAATGAACATTGACCATGCCGCAGATGGGGACCTTTGGGGATTAAGTGTTGATGAAGCATGGGAAACCATAGAGAATTGTGCCAGACTTGCCAAAAAAATGGACAACCCAACAAACATTGTTACGGATCAATTGATAGCAAGTTTAAGGGAACAGGCAAGAAGATTGTTTGGGGATAAGCGTATAGATGAGATAACTGGGTGCACGAAGTGGTTTGATTTCACCACAATACAAGCTGAGCACATTGGTAATCTTGATAAGATGGAGGATAGAGTTGAAAATCTAAGCCCACCAAGTACCCCACAAGTCCTACCATCATTTGAGGAATACACACCACCCGTGACTTACCCAGAAGAAGTAGATGAGACTTTAGGAGTCTCAATAGAGGTAGAACCCTTGTACCAAACACCACTAGAGGATATAGGTTTGAATACTTGTAGTGATAACCTTACTCTTAGTTCTAGGGAATTACCTAGTGTTGATGAACCGGAACCTCAATCTTCACACAACTTTCCATCCTTACATATACATCTAGGAGACAAAAGAGGAGCCGACCCACCCATCAACCCATGTAGTCCGGGTAGTCTTAGGATAAAGGTAGTGGACTATAAGCCTTGTAGAGAGGAAGCCAATATAGGAGTGGAAAATGACCTTACATGCTTGCGTCATTTTAGCTTCATTATTTTTACCAATTAATTTCTTTTGATCATCATCTTTGATGTTAGTAACTAGGTTATCACCATCAATAATTATATACCACAAATCTATATCTTTAGATTTCACATAAGTTTTAAAACGATTTTTCCAATATATAAAACCATTTGCTTCAAAGAGTGGTGGTCTTCGCATAGATTGCCCTTCTTTGTAATTTTCAAAATCCATGGATCGTTTCAAGTTTTAAAACACAATATATTTTAAAAGCTTGAGTAACGTAGCTCTTGATGCCAATTGTGGGAAACTAGAAGGGGGGTTGAATAGTTTACCGATTAAAATCTTTTTAACTTGTTAAGTTAGCTTTGAAACTTTCCGTTTGATCAAAGATATATACACAAATACAATATATAACATGCAAGTAAATGAAAGAAACGATCAAACCACAACACGAGTATTTATCATGGTTCGGCTACAAGGACTCTTTTTCCTTGCCCTACGTCCACGCCCGAGTATCCAACTCGAGAGTTACTTTCACTAGTCAACAAGCTCCTTTCACCGGCGGAGAAAACCTTACACGTCGCTTATACTTTTACCGACACAAAGCTAGATGTTGAGTTCTTTACCAAGGGTATAACCACTCCCGTTAGTTCTTTTACAAGGGTGCAACTACTCCCGATACACTTTGTATTTTGAGGACTAAAATACTAACCGATCACTACTGAAAATACACAATCAAATAAAGTGTAAACTACACAAGTCTACACAATGCTAAGCTAACAAGTCTTGCAATGTTGTGTTGAATACTTGTTACTTTTAGTAAGCTCGTGAATCTCTTTGCTACAAAAAGAAACTTCACATATGAAATTTTAAGAGGTTAGATCAAAGAATGAATGTGTGTGTAAAATATGATGTCAAGTGATGAGCCAAAATTCAACTTGTGGCTCAATATTTATAGCCAAACCTTCTGCAGGTCTGGCGGATCAGGCGGACCTCTCAAAAGGGTTCCGCCCGTGTACCTCCAAGGTACCGCCGGGCTTGCAGTTGGTTTTGCAATAAATCTTGCAAACCAAACAAAGTCACATCTCATTACTCTTGCAAACCAAACAATGTCACATCACATAATATCAAGTCAAACACTAAACTTGCAAGCAACATCTAAGTAAGTCAAACACATTTCTTTCTATAAATGTATAATGACAAAACTTGCCATAAATGTGATGTGAAATGTAAAATGTAGCAAAAGTCTAGTTTATGCAAGTCTTTAAAACTAAGATTATGTTTTACTTAGAAACAAAAGTTTACATTTGTCATTAACAAAACTTAGCGAAGATCGTAAAATATAAATAACGTTTTTAGGCGATATTTGTATTAACAATCTCCCCCTTTTTGTTGATGACAAAACATACACTTTGTTTTTAAGTAACTCACAAAATCTTGGTTTTTAAGACTTAAAAAAAATTATATTAAACTTGTTTTACTTAAGTGATGAAAATCATATTAAGTTTTGAAGGTTTAATATATTTCTCCCCCTTTTTGTCGAAACAAAAAGTATAGTAGCGAAGCAGAAAAATGCACTTGCTCCCCCTTGCTTGTTACTCCCCCTAAAAGGAGTGCCAAGGTGGGAAACATGGATTTTGGATCCTACAAAAAAAATGGTTAGTTGGTGATATATATATAGCCAAGTTTGTAGTTACCACACACATTGCAACCACAATAAAAATGATCAACCAACAATGCACGAAAGTAAGTAGAAAGAAATAGCATTCCAAGTAAAATTTTGACTTAGAAAAGTCAAAGGACATAAAATGGGTAATATTCTTCTACTTCTAAAAACTTAAAAATTAACCAAGAAAGAAAAATAAAAGCCTAGTTTCCTAAATTGGGGCAAACGGCCTCCAAATGGTTGTCTAGGATTTGTTTGGGTGGGAAAGAGCATCCAAACATTCTATGACATGTTGGAATGCAAACCGGGTTTCATCTTGGAGTTGGTGAAGCAACGTTTTGATGCTTGCACCCATTTGCTCACAATTTGAGCAAACATGGGGATGAGTGGGTGGAAATGGGTTGTTTTTGGGTTCTTGGTCTGAGGGTTGATTAGTTTTTGGTTCTTGGGTGGATGATGGGTTTGGTATTGAATCAAGCAAGGTGGTTTGAAATTCCATTGCTTGATGGAGGTGGTTTTCAACCATGTTTTATATATTCTCATATGAGGGAAAGAAATACTCAAAGGTTTGAGCTTGAGAGTGTGGTGGAGTTGGGTGATCATGGTTTTCAAAGTTTGGTTCTCCATAAAGAAGACTATGGATGTCATTGTAGATAGGGTGAAACAACAATGGTTTGGGTTGATGGTATACTTGTTGTGGTGGCTGGGTGTGGTTAAAATGCTCATTTTGGTCAAGAATTGACTTTGGTGAAAAATGTGGTGGTTGTGAAGGTCTTGGTGGGAGATCATTAAGATCTTGGACAAAAGGGTGTGGTGATGTGGGAGGAGACCCAAATAACTCCATAGGTTCCATTTTGGGTAATGGTGATGGTGATGAAGTCTTGGATAGTTGGGTTGGAGCACTTGGTGGACTTGGGTCAATGGGTGATTTAGTAGGTGGTGGAGTGAGCTCATTTGGTTCATTTGGTGATGGTGATGGAGATGCAAGGTTCAAAAAGTGTTCATTTTTTATCGGTGATGTGAATTCATCCGAAGATGAGGAGCTTAGGTTAATGGGTTGATTAGACCATACTGGTTTAACACTTATCCGTGCGGTTTTCCGGATGGGTCTTGATGGTTGAGAGGTGATTGTTGACTTAGTCATGGTGAAAAATGGTTTAGAAGTTTCAGAAATTGTGGTGAAGAAGGTGTGATTTGATAGTGTTTAGGCTGGCTTAATTTATAGTGTTGAAGGATTATGGAAAGGAGTGTTTGGATTTGATGTTAGTCCATACAAAAATGGAGGTTTCTAATGATTTGGAAAACTAATTGTGGGTTGTCAAATTATGGAAGTCAATCCAATGAAAATGGTGAAGTGAGAAGACAAGTTTTGCACTAAATGCTTAGTGGTTTTGGTGGATTTGTGGTAGTATAAATCTCAGGGATTTCAAGGATCCCTTAAAAGGGTTCCTTCCTTTATGTGTGAGGGGTCCTTGAGGTTGTTATGGCAAATTTTGAATTTTGGCGGGAATTGGTTTGGGTTAAGTTTATGGAAGAAGGAGTACCCTATTATGCTAAACACATTGCAAGAAGTGGGTTTCTACCTAAAAGGATTGGATTTTGGTGTTTGAATGTTGAATTGGTGAAAATGAAAACAAAAATTCTGCAGGATGTTGGCAGCACCCTCAGAATACACAGGCGGAACCCATTTGAGGGTGCCGCCTGGTCCGTTGGGCTATTTCTGGAATTCCCAAATTGCACTGGCGGAACCCAATTTTGGGTACCGCCAGATCCGCCAGAGCTTCAGAAAATGGCAGTCCGCTTTTTTGACCCGCGAGACGATTTTCAAAATTTTCGAAAACTCCTAAAATCCAAAAGATAAGGCATTTCTGGTTGGGCAATGCAAAAAATAGACACGTAAACACACATTTCATAGGACTTTGACCTTGAGGTCGAGAATTTCACTATACTTAGTGAAAATATCATAAACATGAAAATTTGACAACTTGCCAAGAGTTGTCTACCTGCATCAAAGTTAGATACTACATGTTCCAAATTGTATCAAACATTGTACTAACACACAAATACATCACAAAGATTGTTTAAACGGCCAAATTTGTTCAAATACCACCTAATGCCAAACACTCCTACACACCCGCACTCATTGATGGTCAATCTTGTTCTTGAGCTTTCCAAGGAATCTTCCAAGATTCTTGAACATCCCCTTTGTTTGCTTGAACTCCGCCGACTCATTTGGAATATCCGGAAGTTGGGATAGGTATTCGAGAGGTGGGAGCCTAGAGTTTGGCAAATTGTCATCTTCACTCATTGAGGAAGATGATGATGAGGTAGGAGGATGAGGATGTTTTCCTTGGGCTTTGTAGACTCTCTTATCACTAAGTAGAACAAAGGTGTGTGGAATGAGAGTGTAGTCAAGACGAAGACCATTTGGAGTTGGGAGAATGGGTGAGATGAATCTAAAGAGACGGGTCAAGAGCATTCCATATGGCATAGCCGTTGTACCATGCACGGGAATGTCGCCCATTCTCTTGGCCATGTAGTAGGCAAGGTTGAAGGGTTGCCTAATGGACAAGGAGTAGAGCATGTAGCAAAGGCAAAGGTTGATATGGTCACAGTTTCCTATTGTGCTAATGACATTGGCTCTAAGGACTTCCTCTCATTTCTTGAATTGGGTTTGAGTTCGTTCATTTCCATTCCATATGGGTCCTTATCGACCTCATTCCCCGAACGGGTTCTCCTAGTGTTGGTAGTCCTAACAAAGAGGTGGTCACGGAGTACGTCTTTTGAGACAAGGGGTGTGTCATAAGGATGGATACGGTCTTGGAGGTTGTCAAGAGTTGAGAGGGAGTGTAAGTCGGAATAGAGGCAAGTACCATGGTTTGGGACACCTAGGATTTGAGCAAACTCCTCAAGAGTGAAGGAGTATTGATGACCGCTAACCCTAAAGTTGATAGACATATGACCATAATCATCCGTGGAGAGGACGGATGATGCATAGAACTCTAGAATGAACCTAGGACAAATAGGCTCGTCAATATTCAAAAGACACTCAAAGTTGATTGTGGCAAATTCGGCGTAAAGGTTTGTGCCTTCTAGGAAAGACGGGTCAATGGTTCTACCCTCAAGGACATAGTGTTTTTCTAGGGCTTTGAAAATGTTTACTTGGTTTGGGGTAAGGCCTTTGGTTTTGTGGTGTTTTGGTAGGTACTTAATGGTGTCCTTGTGGTCGTAGTGGGTTAGAGAGGGCATGATGATTCCTATAACAACAAAATTTCACATTTTAGTTTAAGTAAACCACTATTATAATGTGGAAGTTCTAGTGTGTGCCTATATGAAAACAATGTGGAGGTGCGGTTATCTTGACTCATTTTGATGCTTCAAAATCGTTTTATGCAAGTTTTGTTATAAAACAAAACTTGCCCCAAACGCTCCTAGTTCAATGTAGCTTCGTTTGAATGTACCCGAAAATACATATTGGTTATGTATTCCCTTTAGCATTCAAGAGACATTATGAAAGTGATGTTTTAAACACAATGTTTTGATTTTGTATTCTCAATGTGAGACGAAAAAATATTTGTCCTACTTGTGAGAAATTTTTGGAAGGATTTGACATGGGGTGTTTTAGCAAACATGTTTATACTAATTAAGGATGCAATTCCTAACTATAGGAAACATGATTAGTTTTATTAAACACCTAATATTATGCATGAGTTTTTCATGTTAATGCATAACCCCAAGTTTTTGTTTTTGTGCAAGAAATAGAATTCCTAGACTCAGATCAAGATTGTAATCATGTTTAGAATACTTACAATGATGATTGATTTGTAATGTAAATGAATGGAGGACCAAGAATTCGTAGGTATGGATGGATGGTAAAGTGAATAGTAGCAGTTTGGAAGTTGTGGTATGAGATAATGGGTGTTTGGTTTAATATAAACAAAGATTTTGGTTCTGCAGGTCGGCGGATACGGCGGACCCCTGAAATGGGTTCCGCCCGTTGTGTCTGAGGGTTCCGCCGACCCTGCTGAGAAAAAGAGTTATGGATTTGTTTTGATTTTTGTGATTTTTGTCTAATGTCCAGAACTACAATGTAGGTTCCATGAGTCCTAAGCCTAGCCTAAGAAGGTTAAAAGGTTCACGTTTAAGGGGTTTTGTGAGAATGTCGGCTATGTTGTCTTCGGAAGAAACTTTCTCAATTGAGACATTTCCTTTTTGAACGTTGTCATGAAGGAAATGATGACGGATTTCAATATGTTTGGTACAAGCATGTTGAACCGGGTTTTTGCTAAGATCAATGGCACCTTTTTTGTCACAAAGAATTGTGATGTCGTTGAGTTGAATTCCGTAGTCGACAAGAGCTTGCTTCATCCAAAGAGCTTGTTGACATGCCTTTCCGGCCGAAACGTACTCGGCTTCCGTTGTTGAGATAGCAAGAGCCGTTTGCTTCTTAGAGAACCATGAGGTGAGACAATGTCCAACAAAAGTACAAATACCACTTGTACTTTTTCTATCGACATAGTCACTGGCATGATCCGAATCGGCATACACTATGGTGTCTATTCCCGTTCCTTTGGGATACCATAAACCTAAATGTGTAGTGCCCTTAATATACCTAAAAATCCTTTTAACGGCTTCGAGATGGGTAGTTTTAGGATCTTCTTGAAAACGAGCACATAGACAAACACTAAACATAATGTCGGGTCTACTAGCCGTTAGGTAAAGTAGACTACCAATCATACCTCTATATTTAGTGCTATCTACGGATTCACTTTCCTCATCCTTGGTGAGTTTAGTTTCCGTGGACATGGGAGTTTTGATAGGTTTCGAATCTTCTAGTCCAAATTTCTTAAGCATGTCCTTAATATATTTAGATTGGTTAAAGAAGATACCATCTTCTAGTTGTTTGATTTGGAGTCCTAGGAAAAAGTTGAGTTCTCCCATCATACTCATTTCAAACTCGTCATGCATGATTTTTGAGAAATCCACACATAATTCTTGACAAGTTGATCCGAATATAATGTCATCAACATAGATTTGGACTATGATAATATGTGAATCTTTCTTCTTAGTGAAGAGAGTATTATCAACTAAGCCCATGGTATACTTATGGTCAACTAGGAATGTTTTAAGTCAATCATACCATGCTTTTGGAGCTTGCTTAAGTCCGTAAAGAGCCTTTTTAAGTTTGTAAACATGATTTGGTTTTTCAAAATCGATGAAGCCCGGTGGTTGAGCAACATACACTTCTTCATTAATGACTCCGTTTAGAAATGCACTTTTAACGTCAATTTGAAAAAGTTTAAAATTGTGTGCACATGCATATGCAAGCAAGATTCTAATTGACTCGAGCCTAGCAACCGGAGCAAAAGTTTCATCGTAGTCAATGCCTTCTTGTTGGTTATATCCTTGTTCAACTAGCCTAGCTTTGTTTCTAGACACAATTCCATTTTCATCCATTTTATTACGAAATGCCCATTTTGTTCCAATTATAGTTTGACTCTTTGGTTGAGGAACTAATGTCCATACATCATTCCTAACAAATTGGTTTAACTCTTCTTTCATTGCAATTACCCAAGACTCATCTTTAATGGCTTCATTAATATTTTTAGGTTCAATGGTTGACACGAAACAAAAGTAGTTGCTTTCATTTTGAACTTTTGACCTTAGTGTTCTTTCATTAATATTGCCAATGACACCATCTAATGGATGACTTTTAGATTCTTTGACATTGACAAGTTCTTTGTTAAATAGTTCATCTTCTTTGTCATCACTTAAAATTTCTTAATTTTCTATTGCTTGGCTTTCAACTAAGTCATCATCTACCAAAGGTGATGTCTTAGAGGGAGGTGGACTCTCGTCAAATGTTACGTTCAATGATTCCTCGACTCTTAAGGTTTCTTTGTTCAAAACAATGTATGCTTTACTATTTTGTGAATATCCAAGAAATACACCTTCATAAGACTTTGGGTCAAATTTGGTGAGATAATCCTTGGTGTTAAGAATAAAACATTTACTCCCAAACACTCTAAAGTATCCTAATGTAGGCTTTTTACCTTTATATAGTTCATAAGGAGTTTTATTCAAAAATGGTCTAATTAAGACTCGATTTAAAATGTATGTTGATGTGTCAACGGCATTACACCAAAACTTTTGTGGAATGTTTTGTTCATTAAGCATTGTTCTACTCATCTCTTGCAATGTCCGATTTTTACGTTCTACTACACCATTAGATTGAGGAGTACGTGGAGCCGAAAAGTTATGAGTTATACCATTATTATCACAAAAATTTCCAAATTGAAATTCATTATCAAATTCACGACCGTGATCCGTTCTAATAGACACAATATTAGACCCTACTTGATTTTGAATTTTCTTACTTAGAATCTCAAATTTATCAAAAGCTTCATTTTTACTTTTCAAAAATTTTGTCCAAGTATATCTTGAGTAATCATCAACTATGACCAAAGTGTAGAAGTTACCTCCATAACTTTGTATAGCGGATGGACGAAATAAATCCATATGCAAAAGTTCTAGACACCTAGATGTAGAAACCAAGTTTTTAGCCTTATGGCTATTATGGACTTGTTTACCGACTTTGCAAGCATTACAAAAGTGTTGGTCATATTTCAACTTAGGTAGGTTTCGAACTAAGTCTTTGGAGGAGAGGTTTTGGATTAGTCTCATGTTAGCATGTCCTAAACGTCTATGCCATAAAGTTGAAGATTCATCTAATGAGGTAAGACAAAGTTTGTCTCTAGATGTTGGATCCATCTTCATGACATATACGTTGTTCTTAAGGACACCTTTGGCTATGGTTATACCATCTTTAAGTATTTTACTTCCGTTTTCACTAAAAAGAACATTATACTTATTACGACAAAGTTGACTAATACTAAGGAGATTAAAACCTAAGTTATCAACATGAGCTACATCATCAATAAAAAGGGAGTCATAAGAGATTGTACCTTTTCCGATGATTTTGCTCTTAGCATTACTACCAAACGTAACATTACCTCCGTCAAATTTGTGATAAGAAGTGAAGAGGCTTTTGTTACCCGTCATGTGCCTTGAACAACCGCTATCTTTAATCCATTCATCCGGTTCCAAACAAACTTTGAGGCACACCTATTTTATGAAAAACACTCAAACATTTGGTCCCCAATTTCTCATGGGTCCATTTTGGTTAAGCATGCCATTAATTTGTTCCAAGTATTAAAATAGAGCATAAGGGTTCCATGGCATGTGGTTTGGAGTTTGGTAATGTCTAGGAGTGTTTCGGTTCCAAACATGTTGGTAGTTTGGTCGAGCGTTGAAGTTGCTCTTTGGAAAGGGGCGTTTGGGAATTGGAGTCTTAGGTCTTGGTTGAGTAGTTTTAGCTCTAAATTCATTTTTACTAAATCCTACTCCAGTTTTAAACACAGGTTTTGTTCCATTTTTGTATGTAACTTTAACAAATTTTAAACGATCCGAAGTGGATGGAGTTACTGCTGCAGCAGACTTGGCGGAACCTTCGGGACCAACGGGCAGAACCCTAAATTGGGTTCCGCCTGATCCGCAGGCTGCTGTAGTAATTTTATTTGTTTCTTGTGCAATCTTTTCTTGTTTCATTTGACTCTTTGAAGTTTCTATTTTCGTAAATCCTAGTCCTGTTTTATCAAAGGGTGACTTTTGAAGTTTCATAATTTCATCCGCACAAGAAATGCTCTTATCGAACTTCTTAAACTTTGTGGTTTGTTTTATTAGATCATTTTGAGTAATTTTGAGTTTCTCAACTTCTAGTTTAAGCTCTTCACATGATTTGCAAGGTGTGTCAATACCTTTACTCTTTTCTAATCTCTTAGCTTTTTCTTTTAACTCATAAACTTCATTTTCTAAAAACTCCTTTTTAGTTTTCAAAAATTTATTTTTGTTTATGATTTTTAAGCTCAATTTACAAAGTTTGTTATATTCTTTTTGTAAAGTGTCATCATCAATAGAGGAGTAAGATGAGTCGGATAATACCTCATTTGAGTTGTGAGCCATGAGAGCAATATCGTCATTCTTTGGCTCATCATCATCTCCTTCATAGTCACTCCAAGCACCACCCACAAAAGCTTGTTGAGGTTTGCTCTTGGGTGGTTTTGGAAATTCTCCTACAAGATGACTTGTGTCTCCACACCTATAGCATTTTCTTTTAACCTTTCCTTTCCTATCATCACGATCTTTTCGGAAAGTTTTCTTGTCATCTTTAGGTTGCCTTACAAACTTTCCTCTTCTACGAAAGAACTTCTTGAAGTCTCTAACGGTCATAGCATATTCCTCATCATCACTATCCGAAGTAGATTCTTCATCATCACTTGATTGGACTCTAGCTTTCAAGGCAATGGACTTAAGTTTTTCTTTCTTGCCTTTAACTAGTTCCGAATCTTTTTCCATTACCATTTCGTGAACTTTGAGGTTTCCAATTAGCTCATCAAGTGACATGCTTGAAAGATCTTTGGATTCTTCAATTGCCGTCACTTTTGCTCTCCACTTCGGATGGAGTGCTCTAAGAAATTTCCTGACAAAGTTCTTACTACAAAAAGATTCGTCAAGTGCTTTAAGTGAAGTAATAATAGTATTAAACCTAACAAAAGCATTATCAATAATCTCATCTTCGGAAATAACAAATTGTTCATATTGTTGAACAAGAATATCAATTTTGTTATCTTTAACTTGTGAGTTTCCTTGATGAGTGACAATTAAAGATTGCCAAATATCTTTGGCGGTTTTACACAAAAAGACTCTTTCATATTCTTTCTTAGGCAAAGCATTGTAAAGCATCATTTTAGCTTCATTATTTTTACCAATTAATTTCTTTTGATCATCATTTTTGATGTTAGTAACTACGTTATCACCATCAATAATTATATACCACAAATCTATATCTTTAGATTTCACATAAGTTTCAAAACGGTTTTTCCAATATATAAAACCATTTGCTTCAAAGAGTGGTGGTCTTTGCATAGATTGCCCTTCTTTGTAATTTTCAAAATCCATGGATCGTTTCAAGTTTTAAAACACAATATATTTTAAAAGCTTGAGTAACGTAGCTCTTGATGCCAATTATGGGAAACTAAAAGGGGGTTGAATAGTTTACCGATTAAAATCTTTTTAACTTGTTAAGTTAGCTTTGAAACTTTCCGTTTGATCAAAGATATATACACAAATACAATATATAGCATGCAAGTAAATGAAAGAAACGATCAAACCACAACACGAGTATTTATCGTGGTTCGGCTACAAGGACTCTTTTTCCTTGCCCTACGTCCACGCCCCGAGTATCCAACTCGAGAGTTACTTTCACTAGTCAACAAGCTCCTTTCACCGGCGGAGAAAACCTTACACGTCACTTATACTTTTACCGACACAAAGCTAGATGTCGAGTTCTTTACCAAGGGTACAAGCACTCCCGTTAGTTCTTTTACAAGGGTACAACTACTCCCGATACACTTTGTATTTTGAGGACTAAAATACTAACCGATCACTACTGAAAATACACAATCAAATGAAGTGTAAACTACACAAGTCTACACAATGCTAAGCTAACAAGTCTTGCAACGTTGTGTTGAATACTTGTTACTTTTAGTAAGCTCGTGAATCTCTTTGCTACAAAAAGAAACTTCACATATGAAATGTTAAGAGGTTAGATCAAAGAATGAATGTGTTTGTAAAATATGATGTCAAGTGATGAGCCAAAATTCAACTTGTGGCTCAATATTTATAGCCAAACCTTCTGCAGGTCTAGCGGATCAGGCGGACCCCTCAAAAGGGTTCCGCCCGTGTACCTCCAGGGTACCGCCTGGCTTTCAGTTGGTTTTGCAATAAATCTTGCAAACCAAACAAAGTCACATCTCATTACTCTTGCAAACCAAACAATGTCACATCACATAATATCAAGTCAAACACTAAACTTGCACGCAACATCTAAGTAAGTCAAACACATTTCTTTCTATAAATGTATAATGACAAAACTTGCCATAAATGTGATGTGACAATTCTATTTTTAGAAAATAAAAAGTGTTGTGTTTTATGAAATGTAAAATGTAGCAAAAGTCTAGTTTATGCAAGTTTTTAAAACTAAGATTATGTTTTACTTAGAAACAAAAGTTTACATTTGTCATTAACAAAACTTAGTGAAGATCGTAAAATATAAATAACGTTTTTAGGCGATATTTGTATTAACAAAAATGATCCCTTTCTAGGAGAAAATCTTAATCCACCCATTAACCCGATTGAATTAGGTAAGGTTATGATAATAGGAGCACAGCCATTTGAGCATATAATTCATCCACCACTCTTTCCTCACGTGGCATACTTCCATCGAGAAGGTGTGTATCGCTACTATCACCCGCACTTAATCCTAAGTGTAGGGAAAACTTCTCTTATTTCCGTTAAATAAGGGTAGAGTCAGGCTCGTGACTCGAACAAAAACAAGCGCTTATTGGGAGGCAACCCAAGCTTTATTTGTGTGTTTTTGTTTGTTTGATTTTTAATTGTTCGATTGTTATTTGTTTCCGTATGCATGCTTTATTTTTATTGTTGGTAAATCATGTTTCAAAACTAAATAGTGGAAATACATTACTTTGTTGTTTGGCCTAGTCTTAACTTCATCCAAAGGTATTTTTGCAAAAGATAAGTGTAAGGGGAAACCCCAAATATGTTTTTAAGAAACAAACCAATCATGATTCTCCACAATATTAAGTGAACATGTATATTCGTATTTGTTAGAGTCAAATGCTTGTATCGAGTCATAATGAAGTTTTGCAGGATTTTTCAGGAAATAGAACCAAGTTTTTCCAGAAATTTTCCGGAAACTTAACATAAGAATTTTTGCAGGTTACTTCTGACGGCGTCACGAGTTTACTCTTGACGGCGTCACGTGTAAAAATCTGGAAATTTTACCAGTTTTGTTTTTCTAACGGAGTTTTAAAGTTTTTGTTGAATTATTAGTTTTATAATATCCAGGAAATCTGCAAACATCATTCCACAAGCATTATATCTTATTTTGTTTTCTAGGATTTATTAGCATATGTAGATTGCCGCCGATTTTATGCGAGGTTGCCTTGTCTGTTTCCTCAGGATTTACATGTTATGTATGACAAGAAGATGATTTATATTCTGGAAGGGAAGTTTTGATTGTTCATTTTCTTGGAGGAAGATCTAACCTGGCCACCTTATTATCCATACCGAGCGAATCAGGGGAGTATTTGATTTCATTCGTTTTAATTATTTCACTTTTACATTTTTTACTTGAACATTGGGGACAATGTTCATCCTAAGTGTAAGGGGAGGGTAAAATGATGATACCTTACAGATACACTTTCGCTTGAGTTTGTTTGTTTAATAGTAGATGTGTAATAAAACTATGAGAAATACTTGTTAGTGTAATTTTAGCGCCAAATTTAAATTTTTTTACAACATTTAGGAGTGAAACTTTAGCCATAGCAAGCGTCTCATGGATAGGAGATTGTATGACTAGCACAAAACTGTACCATTCAGAAAAATTTTCCACCCAAATATGTGAGGTTCGCCTTTAGATTTGATAGAAAAAGCATTTACTATACTTATGAGTGTATCGGTAGCATTTAGATTCTAGAACTTGCGTTAGTGATGCATCCCGAGACTGCTAGTGAGACTACATTCGTGTAGTAGGATTTACTACATGATAAGAGGCATTAGGATCACCCTTGTGTTAAACCCGTATCATAATTACTTGACCATTTAAGTCATATTACTTGGCTAGTTAAGTCAATTGATTTTTCCCACACCTTAGCGTTGTACTCATTTTTAGTACACGATACCCTTAGTACACCCCTCCGAGCCTATCTTTTCGTTTTTAACTTTAAGCATCTTACTTAAAGGAAGAATTTGTTACACCCCACTTAAATGTACACCCAAATCGCCTTAGCCTTCCGTGTATGCACTCATCTTTAGTGTATTATTGTTATTTGTTTAAACCCTAAGTTAATTATCTAATTGATTACATGGTTGCTAAGTCGAGTCATATCCTTGTACATATTGTTTTGGGACGATTGGGACTCATGGGTAAAGTACTTATTTTATGGAGTAATGGGGAAGAACATCATATTATTACCCCCATATGTACGTTGATCTTAAAAGTACTCCAAGTGTTTTGATTTTCTTAATTCGAGTCATTAAATTAGTTTATTATAGAGTATGTAAAAATTCAAGTGTAAGGAGAATGTTCATTCCTTATGATGTATTATTTTGGATGGTAGGGTAAGAGTGTATGCAAAAAAAAAAAAAAAAAAAAAAAAAAAAAAAAAAAAAAAAAAATCGAAAAAACAAGAAAAAAAAAAGAAAAAGAAAAGAGAAAAAACATACGGACTACCATCCCATTTCATTCTATGTTTATTTTATGTTTTTTGTTATTTTTCATTTATTAGCTTAAGTCGAGTCTAGTCTTGGCTTAGCAAAGCCATACTGTACATGTAATTAACCAAGATTGCTAACTCGCCACCAGTAAAGACTGCCTATATCCAACAAAACCGTGTATTTCATATCCCTACACCTAACGTTACAACCCTTAAAAGACCTCTTTGATAGTTTATCCTAGGCGCTTACGCCATGTGGTGGAGGTTTGATCCTTTCCCAAGCCTATGGTAATCTATTTTTCTATGACAAGTAGTGAGAGATGTTTTCCATTTCCATAATATGATATTACTTTATTACACCTGAGAGATGTGAGTATCTAAACACTATTTGTGAGGTGCTAGTATATGACCTCCGTGCTTGTCTTTGGTCTTTAGTGGAACGATTATTTGTTGTAATTACTTTTATATTAGTGTTAAATGACCCCTAACTTGTATTTTTATTAGAATAAAAGCGCATTTGCTTGAGGACAAGCAAATCTCAAGTGTAAGGGTATATGATGAGACGAAAAATGAACCACTTTTAGGGGTCATTTAAGCCCGGAATTGAATTTATTTGATCAAATATTACTCTAAATCGTTCCTTTTGTGATTTTAGGTACTTTGGGAGTGAAATCTGGAAAAGGAAGCAATTCGGACATTTTTTGGAGCATAAAAGTGAAGAAAACGCCAAAGACTTAATTTTCCATGCTGAGAACAGTACCTGACGGCGTCAAGAGGAAAATCATGACGGCGTCAAGAGTAAAAGTGGTGACGACCCAGTGCAAACCTGACGGCGTCACAAGAAGGGCGTCAAGAGTTAATTTTGTGACGGCCTGCATAAGGTGTATACATGACGGCGTCAGACCCAGATCTAGGCAGTCCGAGGAACTATTTGGCGGCGACATGACGGCTTCAGACATTTGTTCTTGACGCCGTCACCTTCTAAACTCTATATATAGTTTTCTATTTTTCATTCATTGAGGGGAACTTGTGTGGAGAAACCCTAGGGCCGAACTTTGTGAACCCTAGCTCGTATTTTACTGTATATTCAATGGTTTTCACCCCTTGAATCCTTTCATGTGCTATTAAGATAAGTCTTCTCTTTAATTCAATCAATATGGCTATTTGTTGGTTGTCTATATCTTGTACTTGTCTTAATTTCAACATGCTAGGCTAGATTTATCTTGTGTTTGCTTGAATCTAATGAAACCTAGATGTTAATTATGTGTTGATTACTTGTTTATGGTTGTATTGGATGAATGATTTCAATGTTAGGCTTAAGAAAACAGGCAGATCTCCATTGTGTAACATGCTTGAACATCTTAGGAAACATGAACCGATGTGTACTAGGTTTTATTGGTTGTATTTAATGCATAAGTAAATTCTAATGATCCCATGTTAGGAGCTTCTTAGCCGGCTCGACATAGGAGTGAAGTAGGCACTCATAGGATTGGGGAAGTAAGTACGCTACCCCATGAATGGTATTAAGGAATACAATCCGTCATCCACGCAACTATAACAAGTAATTAACGTGTAAAAGATATCTAGGGAGTAGTGAAATCTAAGTAAACACATTTCACCCACATATTGCTCACAACTTTAGTATAATTTAGTTTAATTTCATTTTTAGTATTTTATTTTGATTGCATCTTATTATTGGGTTAGTTGATTAGCAACTAATTCCGCCCATATTCCTCAAACCCGAGATTTTTACTTGCTTTTCTAAAAAATATAAAAATACAAAAAGAATCATCCCTTATCTCTAGACCTAGTCTTTAGGTTTTCTAATCCTAGCGACACTATTCTTAGCTGAACGATCAATCCCCCGGTACTTGTCATTATACTATACTACATCAATCAGGTACACTGCCTGGTAGGGGTTGTAAGCTTCTCGAGATCCCTTGAGAGGTAAAGCCTGGTGCAATCCCTACGCATCACTACTTCCCGCTTTACTCGAACTCGCACCATCTTTTCCCTTCCTTGCTCTCATTTCCTTGATATGTGCAAACGTAGCTTCAAGATTTGTGACCCTATTTCCCAGATTATCAAGTTTGGTTTCCAACGTACTTTCAGCTTCGTCGTCACCTCCAACAGCAACAACTTGAGCTTCAGCAGTATCTTGAGCTTCAGCAGCATCTAGCTCATCCATGTACTCTTTGTAGTACGACTTTTTCTTACACCATTCGATAATCTTGTCTCTCATCCACGGTTCAACGTTCTTAAAAGAACCATATTCCTCATGAACTGGATGACCAAAAGTTAACATAACTTCATTAAAGAGGAGCTCGTGTGACAAGATTTTGAGTACTCCTCTTCAACTGTGCAACCACGCCAAGTCATGTGTGTCTTGTAAGAATTGACGATTGAATTATTTGTGAGATGTGTAAAATGAGACGGAAATAATTTTGTGAGAATGTATATATAGGTAAAAAAAAATGAGACGAGAATGTATTTGTGAGGATATATATAGCCTAATTTTTGAAGATATATTCCCGTCGGGAAAAAGAACGCGGGAAAAAATCCCGCCCAATATTTTATCCATTTATTAAAAATATTTATAGTTAGTAATATACTCCCGTCGATGGGACTCTCAAAACAAATAATTATTATGCTTAATCACACGTTAATTGTGGGGAATATCCGGTGGCCATATATGCGTGTTTGTCAATATTTATCTACTACAGTGACATAGATACAAATTACAAACGATGTAGAAGCCAATACCCATACACAAAATTGAACATATCAATAAAAATCAATTATTTTTTAACCATGACCCAACTTTCTAAAAGTTCTTAAAAAGAAACAAGCAAATAATTTAAGCTACGTTTTCACAAGCAAGCCTGTAAAGATTAAAGGCTTTCCTGTTGTCACGGAGGCTTTAACTATCAGAGCTTGGTCTAAACGCCATCCGTGGGACTCGAACCCACGACCACGTGGTTAAAAGCCACGCGCTCTACCAACTGAGCTAGAACGGCTTCATGCTTTACTTACATACTCTAATATATTAATAACAACAACACTTCCTATAAAACACTTCCGCTGCATCAAAATCTACCAACCCCGTTAACATCTACCCAAGATATAGTGAAAAACAAAAAAGATGCAGCAGAGAAATTCCGGTAACCGGCGACCATCAGGAACCGATGGATCCGATTTTTCATACCGAATGGTTGTCGATAACCGTAAGCTTATTATTACTACTTTTTATATTTTTTTATTTATATATATATATATTTTTTTTAAAGAATTTAATTGAATCTGTGAAATTAGGGTATACAAAAGTAGCTAAGGGGAAATCTACTCTCAGCAAAGTTCTTGTCGTTCAGGTATGTTTATAAATGTGCTTTTTTAACTTATTTATTTGTGTTTCATAAGCCCCAATTTTCTGGCTTATTTTGAAACTTGTGTAAGCCCACATATAAGCTTAAACAAACACTCCCTTAGTTGAAAAGTAATGTAATTGATTAACTGAGACTGTTGGCATTGAGCAATTTTTGTTTTAGTAATCTGATGGAGTAGAGTATTACCAGTACTAGCTGATGCAGTTTGTTTCGCTGTATAGCCGTATAGGTCATCAAAAGTGACTTGATTACTAGCGTTAGGGAATTTAGAGGGCGTTTGGTTTGTTTGTATGAAGGATCAATAAACAAATTTTTTTCCTCTAGATTTCAGGCAACGATAATTTGTTTATTTCCTTTCGAATAAACCAAATGTGTACTTTGGAACGAAACCCGTCCATTTATTTCCGTTCCTATCGCGTGAACATCCCCTAATCTAGAATTTGGTTCCCCAGGCTGCTTGTTTGTAAAGTTTTCATTTTTTTCATAAAGACAATTTGATGTCATGGATCGTGGTTTCTCGATGTGATTTTTTGATCGATAGTTGCTAAATCCTCTGGAATTTAAAATCGTTTAGATTTTAGAAGTTCGTAGTTTATTTTGGGTCTTGTAGAGTGTAACTGAAGTAACGAAAATTGAACATGCTGCAGTAAAAACTTTTCTTAAGTAGCTCTTGAGATTGTGATATTGACTAGGGCCTTGTATAGCATCACATAAAAAGGATTAATTATGAAAGAGCGATATCAGTGACTTCCATCTTTTTTTTGTATTGTTACTTGAATTCCCTTTAAAAGTCATTACTGATACGAGTTTTTTTCGAAGATTATATTGACTTCAGTTCAGACTTGGTTTCATGCTTGTAAACTTGGGTAACAAGATGTGCTTGTCTGCTGCAGGCAGTGGTACTGTTGGTAGCAGTTTTTCCTATACTTCTTACACTGTTAAATAAGGAGCCTCTTGAAACGTTATCTGCTGCATCTATCTCCCTTATTTTCATCTCAATCATAATAGGAGAATTGGGTAAGGCTACAAGTATTATTTAGCCGTCTTAAATAAACATTATGCTTGTTATATGAACTTATCATTGTTGTCCTGTTTTGGTAAAGGTCGAAAGCGTAGCAGAGTGAACTTTTTGAAGTTTTATATGGTTGCATCGTCTATAGGTATACTTGGGACAATTACTTCCATCATCCAAAGCAGTCTCCAACTGAAGGCAAGCAAGTCAAACTTTCCTCCTAGTGTATATTTGTTATTATATTAATATCAATTTTTTTGTGTCCAAGAACTGTATCTCTGTGTTCTTTCCCCAACATGTAGCATCTCAAATCTAGTATTGTTTGTTATCTCATATTAGCAGAAATCTATATCATCTCAGGGCTCAATAGTCCATGGTATCTATATTGCAATTTAGCTTTGTAATGGGGAAGTTTTTTTCATGTCTTTCTTTATCTTAGAGGTCCTTGGCTGGAATAGAAAACATAAAGCATCCAAATATAACTAAAGAAGGCAAATTCAGTAGTTTGATATGAGAAAAGTAATGTGATCATTAAAATGACATTCCGAAGCTATCATTTGGTTTATCATTCTATGATATGATATAAAACATAGAGGATACTTAAGTTTTTTAAAGTTCGTTACAGTTCTCATTGTAGATAATTCACTTAGGCTGACGTCTTTCAACCAAGACCCGTTTTGACCCATTACCCGATCCCAAACCTGTGCTAAAAGCAACCCAAACCTGCTTTGACCCATTACCCAATCGATTAATTTTTTCATATCTAATTTCATGTGTCTTAGATTTTTTTTTTTTTTTTTTTTTTTTTGCCAATGTTTCCATCATGAAAAAAAAGTTAGTTTGTTACTGTTTTTTTTAAAGAGGCTGATATCGGAACCTGCCCATTACTTCGTCATGATAACATCCCTTGCCAATAATTAAACATCATATTTTGTATCTTCATTAGGTGATACATGATCTGAGTAACTGGGAGGCAGAGAAAGTTGCTCTATTGAAGATTGCTTGTGTCTCTGTCGGTAAGTTCAAACATTTGTGTCATTTTATTAGTTTTTCCACAGGTATCCTATTGTGTTGTTGGTCTCCCTAACGAATGAGCTTCATTGCGTGACAGGACTGTGTGTGCAAATATTTTCCGTCACTACAACAGCTTCTCTCATTAGGAATATGTCTCCTCCAAAAAGAGCTTCTTGACACATTGAAAACGGCACTAGTTTCATTTTATCTCTCTATCTCGGTATCTTACTAAAAAACATTTTTTATAGCCTCAGTTGGGTTCTTTTTATCTAATGTATCGTAATCCTCATGAAATTTTTTGAGAATCATGCAAAGTTATTTAAAGTCGTTAATGATATATTTCTAAGTACTTTTGGGATGATATTAATCTTTGAATCTCTAAGAGTCACACTCATATATCTTCCACATCAGTAATCATTTATGGATGTAATAGATAGGGCGTACAACAATCTTGATCACATGTTGGGACTAAGTGACATCTATATCTATATTTTAGGTACATCATGATACAAAACACTTAGTTTTATATATAGCCCATGAACATATCTCTATTAATTTTTCTCACTTCTACAATTTAGTACGTAGAGTTAATTGGATAATATTATTATATCAACTATCCCTATTAGACTTCATTTTACAGAACGTATAAAAGTAATATGACACATGATACTTGTTTAAAGATTATTGATACATGATAATTAATAATAATCATAATATCTTGAAATCAACAATACAGGGCCTTTGCAAATAAGCCTAGCATACAATTTGCTATAAATTCACACATTGCTACAAGGGAACCATGATAAAATAGGTCTAAGCATCATCTCTACTTTCCTCTAACTATCTGTGAAGAGAAGCATAGTTGTTGATCAAACCCAAAGCATTGCTGGTTAAATGAACAACGTTCACAATCTTTCCTCTCACCACATTTTTCATTTTCGGGTCATTCGCAAACCCTTCAGAGCATGTGTCTTCATCTGTCAATGCTGCACTTATCCATGTTTGTATGTCGTTCATCACTAGCCTGAAATCTTTGGAACCAGGTTGATTCATCTCTTTAAGTGATTTTTTCATCTGGTACACAGAGTCACTCAGCAACTCCATACAGTCTTTCATGGCTGCAATCTGTCGGGGAGCCATGCCATGCACTTGTGACAATTTTACCATTGATGAGGAGGTGGTTATGGTTGTGTCAAGACTGACGGATAAAGCAGTTTGAGCTAATAGCTTAGGGCTCGTTTGGATTGCACCTGCTTTACTTGACAGTGAGTTGAAGCAGAGTGTAGGGTAAGTTGTTAACCCGCATGAGGTTCTGATGAATTCAACGCTTGTTTTTTCTAGGGCAGAGATTAAATTAACGGAGACACTGAGAAGAAGTATTATTAGGGCTAGAGAGTTGATTGAATAGGATTTTGTCATATTGCTTGCTTGTGTTGGATGAGGTAGATATTAGGAGGATTTGAAGAGGACTGTGCCTAGCACAATGTATAGAGCTAATGATGTAGGATATGAATGTTGAGAAAATACACTCCAAATTTATAGGAAATGGTAGGTAACGAGCCGCTTTTTTTCAATTTGTGAAATGCATCCATACAAACGAGCCGCTTTTTTCAAGTTGTGAAATGCATCCATACACAATAACTAGTGAAAAGACTCAATGTTGGGGTCCATGTGAACAATCCTTTTGCTAAAATATCTTGCAAGTAGCTCTCAACAACGTGCAACCATGGATTCTTTAGTCACACTTTTATTAAATGATATGCCCTGAAGTTTGAATGTTGTTGTTTGATATCGTTGCAAGTGTTTCTTTGGTAATTCGTAAATACTAATTCTTACCTAATGCTAGCTTCATAGTCTTGGTTTTTATTTGCATTGGAGTAGTACCCTTAACCATAGTTAATCAAAGTCGGTAACTTAAAGCAGATTTAGTTGTTTGTCACAAGCATTTCATCTAACAGCGTCAATTTCTCAATTATCTTATCATTGAGATACCTGAAGTTTGTATCTTTAAAAGACTAGCTGGCATGATGAAAAGTGGAAACTTTAGGTGTGTGAATATGCATTAAGTTGGAGGGGGTTTCACTGGGTCCGGAAATAGGCAAGGGGTTGATGTGTGTTCAAGGTGGATCAATGGGGATTATGAATTTCAATGCACTTTCGGGACCACTTGATATCCAATCTGAACATGTAATGTTTGGATATTTACAAATAGTGCAAAAGACGTAAGCTTTTTGATATCTTGATTTTTTATTTTATTTTTTTAGTGAAGGAGGAATCTAAATGTTATTTGTCTTGCTGATGTGCTTAACAAGTTATAGGATACAATATGGTACTGGGCATGTATGGAGCTGCACTTAAAGCTTCCAACCATATTTCCCTTCTCTGGCCATGCTTCATATATTTTGAAATGGTGATATAGTTTTGGTACTGAAAATCTCTTATATATAGGGTAGTTTACGATTGATGAAAAATGGTGATCTATAGGCATTTTCAATGTTATTAACAGTAGATTGTAAGATGTCTGTCTACTTTATTTTCAGTTTTGTTGGATCAAGTGCACTTTTTTCCACTTTTTAATCTTTAGATTTAAGCAACAATTGCTGTTACAGTCCTAATTTCTACTAGGTAGTTGATAAACAGGATATTGTTGTTCCAGAATCTACACATAAGTGTGAAAGTGCCTCCATCCAATGCCCTATTCTCCACTTTTTGGTCTTTAGATCTATTCAAAATTGATGTTATAGTCCTGAATTTCACTTGCAGTGTATATTCACAACATTCACTCATGATTGTCTGACCCTCATTAGAATTATTTTTACTCCAATATATGTTCTAACCTTAACACAAGCCCAATTTTTTACTTATGGCGGGTTAATTCAATTAGCTGAACTCACACATGAGATCAAATAGATCAAGACATTCCAAAGAAGCTGTGCCTTCTTGCAGAATCCTCCAAGTTGCATTATCTTTGGTATTGATGACAACTGGAAGTCTTGAATGTATTATGAACTATGGCCGGTCTAAACCAACTTGTTATCTTCTCATTTATCCCTTTCTTTGTTACTAATCATAACTGTGTATCCATGATTATTTTTCAGTCCTTTTTGTGGTACAACTTTACCTTTGGCCTCCTACTTCTCACCTGAAATAACGTTGATTCTGGTCATTTCATGTAGGTGTACCAATTGGCACCCATTTACTTATTAACGGGTTGATTTTGGTTATGGTTTATCCCTAGGTAACTTAAGGGAAGCTCGCCAAATGAGTCCAACAGACCTAGGAGCACCTATAGCGTATTTTTAATGTTTACACCCACCTCCAGAAGAGTTTTCAAATAAAAAGATTATTATTATAATTGCACAATTTTTATGAATAATATTTAGAGAAATGATTTGACAGACCTAGTCGATTGAATGCCTCTAAATATGAATATGTGACATTTATTAATTATAGGAGTAAGTGGACCATTTGATTTTCACCAATTAATATATGTCATGTAGGTTTAGCCATATATCTTTAGGCATGATAATTATTCCTCTATATATTATTGATAAAAATTGTGTGATCCAGATAATCTTATTCTTGTCTTGAGGGAAGAGATTGAAGTGATGGTGGAACTGAGACGAAGTATTATTAGGGCTAAAATATGAGAGTTCCATTTCTTCTTTGTTTGTGTTGGATGATGTGAAGTGACGTTCGTCTAGCAGACTGGCACAATATGTGAAGCTAGTGAGGAACGATGGGGAAGTCGAGAAAATGCACTCCAATTAACCTAATGTTGATATGAATTAGGCTTATCTTCTATTGCTTTCCCTATTTGCAACTTGTGATATACGACCTCACACGATAATTAGAATGTAGATGTCCATGTGGTCAATCCTTTTGCCAAAATATCTTGCAGAGGGGTTCTTAACAACGTGCAATTATGCATCCTCGTCATTCTCATACTTAATTAGAATACTGATATGAATCTATTGCTTTTCTTAATTGCAACTTGTTATATATATACGACCACACACAATAATTAGAAATGTAGACGTCCATGTGGTCAAGCCTTTTGCCAAAAAATATATCTTGCAGAGGGGCCTCTTAACAATGTGCAATTATGCATTCTCTTGTCATATATACTCATACTTAATTAAATGATATGACACTTCAAATTTACATGGCATTCACATGTACGTAACGTTTATAGATGCAAGTTTTTTTTTTTTTTTTTTTTTTTTTTTTTTTTTTTTTTTTTTTTTTTTTTCCTTCGTAGTTGGTAGATCCTAATTCTCAGGTAATTCAAGCTTCATAGACTCATACTTTTAGTTTTTATTTACGTTGGAGTACCCGTAACTATAGTTAACCATGATTCGATAAGTAATGGGGTCTAGAAAGTGATGGATGCTGTGTTCAAGGTGGACCGCTGGATCCATATGCTACACACTTTTTGGACCACTTGATGCACAACATGCATGAACAGGTATTTATATATAGTTTGATATATACAAATAGTCCAAAAATTGTAAGCTTTTGAATATATCTTGTAGATATTTTGAATATTAATGATGCAAGTATCCAAGTGAAGTTTGTCTTGTTGATGTGCTTAACAAGTTATACCGAACAATATGATAATGTACATGTATGATGTATCAGCCTGCATTGATAGCTGCCAATCGTATTTCTTTTTTTATCTGCAAGTTATGATTCAATTGTTTTCTAATTGTGATTAAGTTTTAGGACTGACTGACTGAGATCTCATTTGGTAGTTTCCGACAGATGAAGCATTTTTAAAACTATCAATATCAGGATCGTAAGATATTAAGATGTCTTGTAACTTTATTTCTAGTTTTGCTGCAATCAACTGCCCTTTTCCCCACTTTTTGGTCTTTAGGTCTAATCAACTAGTTATGTTATAGTCCTAAGTTTCTGCGCCCAAAAGCGATGCTTCACTTGTCCCCTTGTCCATAGGGACCTCGTGGCATACAACTGAAACGAATGCTGCTAGATAGCCACCCCTTTCTCTCTTTTTACAGCCTCGTGGATGGACGGAAGAAGGTAAGTTACATAACGGGCAGTGAAGCCTCGCAAATTAGACAGCAAGCAAGAGCTTCTCAACCCTGCATGCAGTAGCTAATCCGCAATATTGTTTTATAGTTTACTCGTAGAGTGAAAAGTTTGGAGTCTTGAATATGTTACCATATGACAGCCTTACGTAATGCTTTTGAGCTAAGTAATCTATGAACTTCTTGTTTCGTATTGAAAGGAGTCTGACAGTTGAGTCACTAGTGTATTTTTGGTGCTTATATACTTGTAACTAGTTTTGAGAACATATTATTAATTACACAATTTCTATTACAGTAATACAATTAAGCATATTAACATCTTAAAAAGTGGACCATTTGTTTTTCAATTTTCACTAAATAATAAATGCCACGTAGGTTTAGTTATATCTTTAGACATGCCAACCGTTCTTTAAATTTGATTGACAAAATTGTGTGATTAAGATAAATATTCTGTTCGTGTCTTAAGTATTACTGAGATAAATATCTTGTTTCTTTGTGTCCGATAAATATAAGTATTATGTGAACAGAAAGTTATCTTAACAGACTAGCACAATATGTGAAGCTAGTGGGCGGACAGGGATATTGAGAAAATGCACTCCAAATAGCCAATAGTTGATATGAATGAGGCTTATATGCTAAAGCTTTCCCTATTTGCAACTTGCTATATACACTGGGGCCATGTATAATTTCAAAAATTTGAGGCTTTTGCAATATCTTTCAATAATTTTGATGTGCTTAACAAGTTAAACTGTACAATATGATAATGGACATGTATGGACCTGCATTAAAAGTGCCAACTGTGTTTCCCTTGTCTCTATTAGTTATGCTTCAATTATTTTTAGTTGTGTTTAAGTTTTATGATTGATCCGGTCTTATTGAGTGTTTTCTGACAGATGAACAGTTGTGATCTTCATGCATTTTCCATATTAACATCAGATCATAAGATATCAACATGTCTCAAAACATCATTTCTATTGCTGCTTAATTAAATGGCCTTTCCCCACTCTCTGGTTTTTAGGTTCTAATCAACTCGTTATGTTACAGTCCTAAATTTCTACACGTGGTAGCTAATTTTAGAGTTTACACGTTGACTGAAAAGTTTGGAGTCTTGAACATCTTACCTTCTGACAGCCTTCCGTAATTCCTTAAGAGGCAAGAATTCTGTGGACTATTAGTTTCAAACTGAAAGAGAAATGAGTCAAGCTGAGTCCAACGGGTCGTGAGTCACCCAATTATCTCGACACATACAGAAAAGTAAATGTACCCTGAACCCGGATTTTCATTACCTCTATTGTTTTTGACAGTTTTTACGCAACTAGTAAAGGTTTCTTTTAATGTTGATGGACCCCTTTCTTTCTTTGAAACATATCTTCACATCAGGAATCTTTCAAAAGTACAATAGAAAGGGCCTACAACATAACTCAGTATGTAGAATTATGACCTACTATAAATTCTAGTTACATAATGATACGGAAACACTAAATGTTGGCTATAACCTACTATATTTTACATCGTTTCATTTATTAGTTTTGTGTCCCTTCCATTTCCATATGATCAGTACTTAGAATTATAGAAACTAGATAATATATTTAGAACTAATCTCAGTTATATTTCTATTTTACAGAATGTATTAAAGTAATATGACACATGATAATACTAATCATAAAAAATGCCTTTGCAATAAAGGCAAGCAAACAATTTGCCATACATTCATACATTGCTACAAGAGAACCAAATTAAAATAGGTCTAAGCATTATATCTTTACTTGCCATGAACTATCTGTGAAGAGAAGCATAGCTGTTGATCAAACCCAAAGCATTGCTGGTTAAATGAACAACGTTCACAACCTTTCCTCTCACCACATTTTTCATTTTCGGGTCATTCGCAAACCCTTCAGAGCATGTATCCTCATCCGTCAGTACAGAACTGACCCATGTTTGTATGTCACTCATCACTAGACCAAAATCTTTTGAACCTGGCCGATTCATCTCCGCAAGTGATTTTTTCATCTGGTACACAGAGTCACTCAGCAACTCCATGCAGTCTTTCATGGCTGCAACCTGTCGAGGAGTCATGCCATGCACTTGTGCCAATTTTACCATTGATGAGGAGGTAGTTATGGTTGTATCAAGACTGACGGATAGAGCAGTTTGGGCTAATAGCTTAGGGCTTGTTTGGATTGCACCTGCTTTACTTGACAGTGAGTTGAAGCAGAGTGTAGGGTAAGTTGTTAACCCGCATGAGGTTCTAATGAATTCAACGCTTGTTTTTTCTAAGGCGGAGATTAGATTAATGGAGAAGCTGAGAAGAAGTATTACTAGGGCTAAAGAGTTAATCGAATATGATCTTGTCATATCTTGTTTGCTTGTGTTGGATGAAGTAGAAGTTAGGAGGATTTCAAGTGGACTGTATCTAGCACAATGTATGAATTGAAGCTAATGAGGTAAGGATATGAATGTCGAGAAAATACACTCCAAATTTATAGAAACGGAATGTAGGTATCTATTGTGAATATCTTTACCAAACGAACCGCTTTTTTCCACTTGTGAAATGCAACTACACACTATAATTAGTGAAAAGACTGAATGTTGGGTCCATGTGATCAAACCCTTTGCTAAAATATCATGCAAGTAGCTCTTAACAACATGCAATTATGGATTCTTTAGTCACACTTTTATTAAATGGTATGCCCCAAAGTTTGAATTTGTTTGTTTGGTATCATTGCAAGTGTTTCTTTGGTAATTGGTAAATACTAAATTCTTACCTAATTCGAGCTTCATAGTCTTGGTTTTTATTTGCATTCGAGTGGTGTACCCCTGACCATGGTTAATCAAATTCAGTAACCTAAAGCAGATTTAGTCATCTGTCACAAGCATTTTTTTAACAGCGTCAATTTCTCAGCTATTCTATCTTTGAGTCACATGAAGTTTGTATCTTTACAAGACTAGCCGGTATAATGAAAAGCGAAAACTTTAATTTTATTGTGTGATTGTGTAAATATGCATCAAGTTGGAGGTGGTTCCACTGGGTCCGCAAATGAAAAAGGGGTTGCTGTGTGTTCAAGGTGGACCAATGGGGATTATAAATTACAATGCACTTTCCAGACCACTTGATATCCAACCTGATCATGTAATGTTTTGGATATTTACAAATAGTGCAACAGACTTCAGCTTTTTGATATCTTGCATTTATTTATTTTTATTTTTTCAGGGAAGAAGGAATCTAAATGTAATTTTTCTTGCTGATTTGCTTAATAAGTTACAGGGTACAATATGGTAGTGGCCGCCCATGTATGGACCTGCACTTAAAGCTTTTTGACAGGTTTTTAAATCATTTCCATGATCGTATTTATGAATAAGATTAACAAGAAAGATTCATGAATATAAACAACATAATTTCGGATTACATTGTATTATTTGACACACACTACAACATTACATGTACATACATATATATACTAGACGAATGGTTGCGAGTGAACCATCATGTCTGTTCGAATGGACATGAACCAAACAACACACCTTTTAGTTTGTAACTACCATAACCGAAAATAACTAACTTTCTACAATAACTAACTTAACCGCTATTCGGTTACTAACTATCTAACTAACAATTTCAGTCCTTTGGCTTTCGTTTATTATACTACAAGACTTATGCAATTAAAATGGTCCAACATTTTACCCCCTAATTGTTTAAGTCTTGTTCTTCGAGTCTTCATACTCTTCTCCGCGTTAGTATCACCAAATCCAACAAACTTTCTGTTTTTCTTTCGATGTTCACCAAGTTGTTTGTTGTTGTTGTCTCGTTGTTGTATACTTGTCCAAATCAATTAGCAATCCACAAAACTACTTGGCTTCTTGCTTTTTTTTTTGTCGAATCCAGTTTTCTGTCCGAAACCAAACGAGTATCCTTTATCTTTCCGGTGTTACTAACTTGTTCCTCACGTTGGTATCTCCTTTTGTGTCGACTTGAATTCCTCTTTCTCAAACCGTGCTCTAGAACTTCTTGTTCTCGGTTTCCTTCCAAACATTCAAATAATGTTTTCGTTGTTTCTTTTTGTCTTGAATTCCAAGTTCCTTTCACAAAATACTTTGAAGTCTCTTCGGTGTTCTTTTCCAAAGAAAACGAATTGTTTTTTTTTTTCTTCTTTCATATTGCCTTCTAATCCTAACTCCATACTTGTTCTCTTTGTTCATTCCATCCTGTGATCCATCTATCTCTGCATTTCCCTTTTGGCCTTGTGGGTCTCTTTTCTCACTTCTTCTGGCTTTTCACCCCAAGGGACTCTTGCAGTCTCATGGTACACCTTTATGTCAATGAACCTTCTATAGCAATCTCTTATTGCTTCCTCTTCACCATTTGTGTTTCCCTTGGTGTCATTTCCCTCTTTTGATCTTGATGATCAAAACTTGAATCACTTCTTGCAATCTTGGAACCATCAGTTCTGATACCACTTTTGACAGGTTTTTAAACCATTTCGATCGTATTTATGAATAAGATTAACAAGAAAGATTCATGAATATAAACAACATAATTTCGGATTACATTGTATTATTTGACACACACTACAACATTACATGTACATTACATATATATACTAGACGAATGGTTGCGAGTGAACCATCTTGTCTGTTCGAATGGACATGAACCAAACGACACACCTTTTAGTTTGTAACTACCATAACCAAAAATAATCAACTTTCTACAATAACTAACTTTTAACTAACTTAACCGCTATTCGGTTACTAACTATCTAACTAACAATTTCAGCCCTTTGGCTTTCGTTTATTATACTACAAGACATGCAATTAAAATGGTCCAACATTTTACCCCATAATTGTTTAAGTCTTGTTCTTCGCGTCTTCATACTCTTCTCCGCGTTAGTATCACCAAATCCAACAAACTTTCTGTTTTTCTTTCGATGTTCACCAAATTGTTTGTTGTTGTTGTCTCGTTGTTGTATACTTGTCCAAATCAATTAGCAATCCACAAAACTACTCGGCTTCCTCCTTTTTTTGTGTCGAATCCAGTTTTCTGTCCACAACCAAACGAGTATCCTTTATCTTTCCGGTTTTACTAACTTGTTCCTCAGTTGGTATCTCCTTTTGTGTTGAGTTGAATTCCTCTTTCTCAAACCGTGCTCTAGAACTTCTTGTTCTCGGTTTCCTTCCAAACATTCAAATAATGTTTTCGTTGTTTCTTTTTGTCTTGAATTCCAAGTTCCTTTCACAAAATACTTTGAAGTCTCTTCGGTGTTCTTTTCCAAAGAAAACGAATTGTTTTTTTTTTTTCTTCTTTCATATTTCCTTCTAATCCTGACTCCATACTTGTTCTCTTTGTTCATTCCATCCTGTGATCCATCTATCTCTGCATTTCCATTTTGGCCTTGTGTGTCTCTTTACTCACTTCTTCTGGCTTTTCACCCCAAGGGACTCTTGCAGTCTCATGGTACACCTTTATGTCAATGAACCTTCTATAGCAATCTCTTATTGCTTCCTCTTCACCATTTGTGTTTCCCTTGGTGTCTTTTCCCTCTTTTAATCTTGATGATCAAAACTTGAATCACTTCTTGCAATCTTGGAACCATCGGCTCTGATACCACTTTTGACAGGTTTTTAAACCATTTCGATTTTATTTATGAATAAGATTAACAAGAAAGATTCATGAATATAAACAACATAATTTCGGATTACATTGTATTATTTGACACACACTACAACATTACATGTACATTACATATATATACTAGACGAATGGTTGCGAGTGAACCATCATGTCTGTTCGAATGGACATGAACCAAACGACACACCTTTTAGTTTGTAACTACCATAACCAAAAATAACTAACTTTCTACAATAACTAACTTTTAACTAACTTAACTGCTATTCGGTTACTAACTATCTAACTAACAATTTCAGCCCTTTGGCTTTCGTTTATTATACTACAAGACTTATGCAATTAAAATGGTCCAACATTTTACCCCCTAATTGTTTAAGTCTTGTTCTTCGAGTCTTCGTACTCTTCTCCGCGTTAGTATCACCAAATCCAACAAACTTTTTGTCTTTCTTTCGATGTTCACCAAGTTGTTTGTTGTTGTTGTCTCGTTGTTGTATACTTGTCCAAATCAATTAGCAATCCACAAAACTACTCGGCTTCTTCCTTTTTTTGTGTCGAATCCAGTTTTCTGTCCACAACCAAACGAGTATCCTTTATCTTTCTGGTTTTACTAACTTGTTCCTCACGTTGGTATCTCCTTTTGTGTCGACTTGAATTCCTCTTTCTCAAACCGTGCTCTAGAACTTCTTGTTCTCGGTTTCCTTCCAAACATTCAAATAATGTTTTCGTTGTTTCTTTTTGTCTTGAATTCCAAGTTCCTTTCACAAAATACTTTGAAGTCTCTTCGGTGTTCTTTTCCAAAGAAAACGAATTGTTTTTTTTTCTTCTTTCATATTGCCTTCTAATCCTGACTCCATACTTGTTCTCTTTGTTCATTCCATCATGTGATCCATCTATCTCTGCATTTCCCTTTTGGCCTTGTGGGTCCCTTTTCTCACTTCTTCTGGCTTTTCACCCCAAGGGACTCTTGCAGTCTCATGGTACACCTTTATGTCAATGAACCTTCTATAGCCATCTCTTATTGTTTCCTTTTCACCATTTGTGTTTCCCTTGGTGTCTTTTCCCTCTTTTGATCTTGATGATCAAAACTTGAATCACTTCTTGCAATCTTGGAACCATCGGCTCTGATACCACTTTTGACAGGTTTTTAAGCCATTTCGATCGTATTTATGAATAAGATTAAAAAGAAAGATTCATGAATATAAACAACATAATTTCAGATTACATTGTATTATTTGACACACACTACAACATTACATGCACATTACATATATATACTAGACGAATGGTTGCGAGTGAACCATCATGTCTGTTCGAATGGACATGAACCAAATGACACACCTTTTAGTTTGTAACTACCATAACCAAAAATAACCAACTTTCTACAATAACTAACTTTTAACTAACTTAACCGCTATTCGGTTACTAACTATCTAACTAACAATTTCAGCCCTTTGGCTTTCGTTTATTATACTACGAGACTTATGCGATTAAAATGGTCCAACATTTTACCCCCTAATTGTTTAAGTCTTGTTCTTCGAGTCTTCATACTCTTCTCCGCGTTAGTATCACCAAATCCAACAAACTTTCTGTTTTTCTTTCGATGTTCACCAAGTTGTTTGTTGTTGTTGTCTCGTTGTTGTATACTTGTCCAAATCAATTAGCAATCCACAAAACTACTCGGCTTCTTCCTTTTTTTGTGTCGAATCCAGTTTTCTGTCCACAACCAAACGAGTATCCTTTATCTTTCCGGTTTTACTAACTTGTTCCTCACGTTGGTATCTCCTTTTGTGTCGACTTGAATTCCTCTTTCTCAAACCGTGCTCTAGAACTTCTTGTTCTCAGTTTCCTTCCAAACATTCAAATAATGTTTTCGTTGTTTCTTTTTGTCTTGAATTCCAAGTTCCTTTCACAAAATACTTTGAAGTCTCTTCGGTGTTCTTTTCCAAAGAAAATGAATTGTTTTTTTTTCTTCTTTCATATTGCCTTCTAATCCTGACTCCATACTTGTTCTCTTTCTTCATTCCATCCTGTGATCCATCTATCTCTGCATTTCCCTTTTGGCCTCGTGGGTCTCTTTTCTCACTTCTTCTGGCTTTTCACCCCAAGGGACTCTTGTAGTCTCATGGTACACCTTTATGTCAATGAACCTTCTATAGCAATCTCTTATTGCTTCCTCTTCACCATTTGTCAGGCCTTTTATTCTTGCAATGGTCTTTCATTTGTCACTGGTCTTCCATTTGTCACCGAGTCTCTTCCGTTTCCAACGTGTTTCCCTTTGTGTCTTTTCCCTCTTTTGATCTTGATGATCAAAACTTGAATCACTTCTTGCAATCTTGGTACCATCGGCTCTGATACAACTTTTGACAGGTTTTTAAACCATTTCCAGGATCGTATTTATGAATAAGATTAACAAGAAATATTCATGAATATAAACAACATAATTTCGGATTACATTGTATTATTTGACACACACTACAACATTACATGTACATACATATATATACTAGACGAATGGTTGCGAGTGAACCATCATGTATGTTCGAATGGACATGAACCAAACGACACACCTTTTAGTTTGTAACTACCATAACCAAAAATAACTAACTTTCTACAATAACTAACTTTTAACTAACTTAACCGCTATTCGGTTACTAACTATCTAACTAACAATTTCAGCCCTTTGGCTTTCGTTTATTATACTACAAGACTTATGCAATTAAAAATGTCCAACAAAGCTGCCAACCATATTTCCCTTCTCTGGCCATGCTTCACATATTTTGAAATGCTGATATAGTTTTGTTATAGGGTAGTTTACAATTGATGAAAAATGGTAATCTAGAGGCATTTTCAATATTTAGCAATTGTAAGGTGTTTGTCTACTATCTCACATAAACAAAATTACGAAATAAGTCCCTCTTTCCTCCGGCGACTCTTGGTGAAAAAACCCTAACACTAATTAATGGATTGCTTTTTTTAATCTTAATCCCTTCACTAATTACTAAAAATCTATATCGGTTTTCTTGAATCTGTTTATTTGTAAACGATCTTAGGGTTAATTACATATAGATCGTTTCATCAAACATCAATTAGGGTTTTGCGATTTGTTAGGGTTTAGTCGTTCGTATTTTATTACTTCGTTGGTTCTATTCGTTTTCTTAGGACTTAATTGATTGTTTACTATTATCTGGTGTGATCTATGTGCTTTACGATCTAATAAACCTGTTTAGGGTTTATCTTTTTTACGTGACGCTGTTGTTTGTGCCCCTAACATACCTGCTAGGGTCGTCGTGTGGTGGTTGATTGGTTTGCTTGGTTTCTACTGATTTGCTAATGAGGTTTCGCATGGTTTAACATGAAAAGTGGTTTATTATACTCGGGAGGGAGATGGTGTGGAAGAATAAAGGACAATACGCTGGAGGCTAATGTCTCAAATTGTGGTGCTAGTTCAACTGCTTCAAAGGGAGGAAAAGATGATGGACTGGGATCGTTCCCTAGCTTGTCAGAGGCTTTTGGTAGTCCTCCTACTTCATTAGCTGCAAAGATTCGTGATTTAGAGAGTCAAATGTTTGAAGGAAAGCCCATGCTAGTGGGAGATGATGGGAAACTATTAAACCCTTCTAACGAAGCTTCGAACATTGTGTGTACTGATGTGGTGAGGGAGGAAACTATCATGGCTGATGATGTTGGTGGTACTACGAATGCTGGTAACAAGGTAATGCAAGTGGATGAGTCTGGGTAAAAAACTAATGGTAATATTTTGAGTTCATTTGATGATGTGCTTAATGTCGATAGAAACAAATGTCAAGTTAACTTTCGTGTTCTTACTACTCCTGTTTCTAATGAATGTGAAGTACTGATACCTAGATCATCAGTGGAGGAGGTAAGTGGTAGATTGGCTAATTCATTATATGGTTAGTTCATCGGTAAACGTGTGGCATTTGCAGTTGTGCATAATTATGTTTTTAATGCTTAGTGAAAATACGACATAGAAAAGATTATGATGAATGCCATTGATTTTTTCTTTTTTAAAATTTGGTTCCAAAAAAGGGGTTAATGATGCACTTGAGAATGGTCTTTGGATGATTCGTATCATACCAATAATTCTTAAAGAATGAACTACTTCTACTAGTTTGAAAAAGAGGAGTTAACTTGTGTTCCGGTTAGGGTTAAACTTCATGTGTTCCAATGGCGACATTCACTGCTGATGGACTTAGTGCTATAGCAACTAAGATTGGTAAACCGTTAATGCTTGACTCGTTTACTAGTATGATGTGCAACGAATCATGGGGACGAAATAGCTTTGCACGTATTATGATTGAAGTAAGTGCTGAAAACACTTTTGAAGGACTCAATGGTTATGGTTATTCTGAATTTGGATGATGAGGGATACATTTACGAAAAATTACTATTGAATACAAATGGACTCCTCCACGATGTGCCAATTGCAGGATTTATGGACAGAACTCTAATATTCCCCTAAAATGGTTCCTACTGAACCCAAGAATTGTGGGGAGGTACAATCTGATAGTACGAAGATAAATCAAAGAAATATTGGAATTGGTGGAAAGAAATTGGTTGGTGGCTTTAATATGGGTTCTAAATTTCAGTTTAAGTCGACTAAACATGTATAAACATGTTTCTAAGAAAAATGGTGCTAATACAAGCGGTGCGAAGAAGAATCATGAAACAACTAGACAAGAGGCAAGTAATTTGAACCCCTTTGATGCACTAACGTCGGTTGAAAATGATGATGTGTTAGGTGCAAATAGGGGTAATTCCATGGGGCTGAAACTGTTATAGACGATGGGCGAAAGGCTGATACGGAGCCTGTTTAGATCTTGACGAGCACGCCTAATGATGCCACACCTATGAATGAGGTACAATTGGCAAATGAGCAGCCAACTCCTACCCTGTCTAATGTGGTTGGTTTGAATATAAGAAGGAACAAGGCAAGTGATGTAGCTAATAGGGATAGTGATACTGTTAAAAAAAATAGGGATAGTGATAGTGAAGTAGAGGAGGTTTTTGATGAAACTACACGTTTCATGGCATCCAAGAGCGGAGGTGGAATCAGAAGAAAGAGCCTATACGAGTGTTGGAAAGAATATTATGATGATAACCCATATGATGATGATGAGTGCGAAGATTTAACTAAAGAACAATTAGCTTTCTGTGATGCTTATGATATTAGACTTTGTGGTCATACTAGGCGTTTGTAGATTTATAGAGTAGTGTTTCATAAGTTTGGTTGTCATTCATATGATATGTACGGTTTGAAGCACAAATGATGCGTTTGTTCTCCCGCCTATGTAACAGGTTGAGATGTGGGAGTCACTCACATCCTATGTACTTAAATATTTTTTGAAGTAATAAAATTTACTCGTGTAAAAACCTTTAACCGAAAAAAGAAGATGTTTGTCTGCTTTATTTTCAGTTTCGTTGTATCAATTAAGGGTGCTTTTTTTCTTTCACTTTTTAATCTTTAGGTTCAAGCAACAATTGGTGTTACAGTCTTGAGTCTTGAGTCTTGATAAACAAGATCTTGTTGTTCAGAATCTACATATAGGAGTAAAAAGGCCTCAAATGCCCTTTTCTCCATTTTTTTTCTTAAGATCTATTCAAAATTGATGTTATTGTTCTGAATTTCACTTGCAGTGTATATAATCGACATTCACTCATGATTTTACGACCATCATTAGAATTATATTTACTCCGAGTATAGTTAGGATCAAATGAGAGAAAGTAAAATTGAGAAGAGTGAGAAGAAATCATAACTACATATTTCACATGCATCTACAAAACTGGGTGTATCGCCCGTTATTTTCTCCTTCCTTATTCAAAATGTGTGGCTAAAAATCTTCTCTCCCTTCTCACTTGAATTTTTTTTTCTCACTAGATCCACACTCCATTCAAATATATGTTTTAACCTAAACACAAGCCCAATTTTTACTTATGACGTGTTAATTCAATTAGCTGAACTCGCAAATGAGGTTAAATAGATCAAGACATCCCAAAGAAGTTTCATTATGTTTAAGTCGACTAATGATGCAAATATTTTAACTCAATGAGGATTAATGATGCAAATATTTTAACTCAATAGTCAATGAGGACTAACGATGCAAATATTTTAAATCAATGAGGACTAACGATGCAAATATTTTAACTCTTGAGCTACAGGGACCTTTTATGTAATTGTTTCTAGGACGAATGGTGTAATTATTTTGAGCCACACGGACGATTCATGTAAATTTATGTAATTAACTCCATGTCACGTCAGATTCATGTATACAATAGGAAGATTAAGAAAGTTCGTGTATACAATAGGAAGATTAAGAAAATTCGTGTATACAATAGGAAAAAAAATCATAGCATACAATAGCAAAATGTGACAAGTTGGATGTATTTTTGGACAATTTTCCTTGATCTTATTCTTGTCTTGAGGGAAGAAATGGAATTGATGGTGGAACTCGGACGAAGTATTAGTAGGGCTAAAATACGTACGAGAGTTTCATTTCTTGTTTGTTTGTGTTGGATGCTGTGAAGTGAACTTTGTCTAGCAGACTAGCACAATATGTGAAGCTAAACGATGAGGGAGTCAAGAAACCCTATAATTAACCGAATGTTGACATGAATTAGGCTTAATTATCTTCTATTGCTTTCTTTATCTTCTATTGCTTTCCCTATTTTCAACTTGTGATATACAGCCACACGCAATAATTAGAGTGTAGATGTCCATGTGGTCAAGCCTTTTGCCGAAACGTGATGCATCCTCTAGTCATTCTCATACTTAATTAGAATGTTGATATGAATAAGGCTTTTGTGCTATTGCTTTTCCTTATTTGCAACTTGTTATTTACGACCACATACAATAATTAGTAATGTAGATGTCCATGTGGTCAAGCCTTTTGCCAAAAATATATATCTTGCAGAGGGGCTCTTAACAATGTTCAATTATGCATTCTCTTGTCATACTCATACTTAATTAAATGATATGACACTTCAAATTACATTATAGTTCCTAATTCTCAGCTAATTCGAGCTTCATAGAATCATACTTTTAGTTTTTATTTGCCTTGGAGTAGTGTACCCGTAACTATAGTTAACCATAATAAGTAATGGAGTCTAGAAAGTGATGGATGCTGTGTTCAAGGTGGACTGCTGGATCCGTATACTACGCAGTTTTTGGAGGCACAGAATAATTAATAATACCGAATGTTTATATCCATTTGATTAAGCCTTTTGCCAAAATATCTTGCATGTAGCTTTTAACAACGTGCAATTATGCAATCTTTAGTCCCACATTATTAAATTATACGAGTAATATTATATGCCCCGGATCTTTGATATATATGTTTAATATTTGCAAGTTTATCCTAACTCGTACCTAATTTGAGCGTCATAATGTTAGTTTTAATTTACATTGGAAAGTAGAGAACCTCTAACATTACTTAAACTAGATCTACTTATATATATGTACATCAGAAATACATCTCACAGTCAATACTTCAAATATTGGATCTCAGAGTTGCACTAACTTTGTATCTTTAAAATAGTAGCTTACAAAATGAAAATTGTTAACATTTTAATCTGCGAGATATGTATAAGCAGGAGGTGGGTTCGATGAGGTCTACAAATGGGACAGATATTGCAACGTTTCCATGTTGGACCACTGGGGCTAATAAATTACAATATACACATTTCGGACCACTTGATAATACACAACTTGAACAGGTATTTTTCTGGATATATACAAATAATGCAAAAAACGACGGCTTTTGAATACCTTGTAGATTTGACTCCTAATGAGGCAAGTATCGAAATGAAATTTATCTTGTTAATGTGCTTAACAAGTTATACCGTACAATATGATAATGGACATGTATTGGCTGTCAACCGTAATTCCCATTTCTCTATTATGCTTCATTTAGCTGAAATCGTGATTAACGACTTTTGGAACTGAGATCTCATTGGGTAGTTTCATTATCAAGATTATCAGCATCAGGCAGGCCGTAAGATGTTCAAGATGTTTCCCAACTATATTTCTAATTTAGCTGCAACCAAATGTCCTTTTCCCCACTTTCTGGTATTTAGATCTAATCTACATCTTATGTTATACGGAGTAGTTACCATGATATTGTCTTAAAGTTTACACGCGTACGTAGTCTGTAAAAGACTTGAGTCTTGAACATGTTACTTTATCACAGTCTTTCATGATTCTTAAGACGCAAGTAATCTATGTACCATTTGTTCCATATTGAAAGAGAAAAGAGTTGATTGAGTCGAAAGTCGACCACACTTTCTTTTTAATGCTTACATCTTGGTAAATAGTTTTTGAAAACTGAAAAATAGACCAGGGTATTATGATAACACAAATTTTATGAATATATTTTAACACATGAACCATCAATAACAAAATGGACAGAAAAAAAGTTTGTAGCTCAACCCCATTAATTTCGACACATACGCTCTGAACCTGTGATTGCCATTTTGTAGTGCCTAATTGACGCAAGACGCAAAAGCAAATTTCGTAAACCCTAATCTAAGGGTTGATTAACGGGGTGAAACCTCCGACAATAAAACTCTGACAAGAGAATGTCTTTTAAACGTAGATTGTTAATAATTAAAAATTTAATTACAATGATAATAAGCCTTATATTTAGAGGGTAAAAATATTTTGGGTAAAAAGAAAAGGGTTAAGTCCATGGATAGCAATAAAATTTTCAATTATAGGTTACGGACTTTATAAAATACCATTATTATCATCCAAACTTTTATCTCGGTTCTCATATAAGTAATGTACAATTTTATCTCAGTTCTCATATGAGTAATGTACTTTTATCTCAATCTCATATGAGTAATATGCATTTTATCTCAGTTCATAGGTAATATTTTTCAGCACAAAAAAGCTTGGATGGTGATAATAATATTTTATAAAGCCTGTAACTTATAATTGAAAATTTTGAAAAGTTTATGGCCAATCCGTGAAACCCAAAAGAAAACTAAACAAAATAAAATGATCCTAAATAAACCCCTTAACTTTCCAAAATAATAAAAATTACTGAAAACTTAGAACCATGAAACCCTCAAGGGGTGATGCCCTGGCGTTTTGAAGGTCAAAAGCACTAGGGGTGGGGGTCAAAAACCCTAGGGGTGGCGCCATGGGTTTTAAGGGTCAAAAGCCTAAGGGTAAGTGCCTTGGGATTGTGAGGGTCAAAAACCCTAGGGGGTGCCATGAGGGGTTTTAAGGGTCAAAAGCTATAGGGTTGGCACCCTTGGTTTTTGACAGGCGAAGAATCAAATGACAATTTTTCTTGTTTTGCTTCGTATGCTCTCTGCTTGATGTGATTTTCCGCAAGCTCATCCTCTAGATCCTTTTCCCCATCACTAATCCATCTATTTTGTCATCTCTAATGTTTTTGACAGTTTTTCTGACACAAGTAAAAGTCTATTGTGATGTTGTGGCTGAGCAGTGGTTAACTAAGCCTTGGGACATGGGGCTAATTTCTCTCTCAAAACGTATTCCATATCAGGAATGTTATAAAGTACATTCAAAAGGGCCTACAACAAACTCACATTCCCCGTATTCATATTTTAGTTACTTTAAGATTAAAAAAACTTAGAGGGTGTTCGAATTAGATTTTTCATTTGCCCTAAGCCAAAAGCTAATCGAAACACATTACTAATGTTGGATATAACCTTCTTCTTTTTTTAATTGTTTGAATTATTACTTGTATCGTCCGTTCCATATAGTACTTCCATTATACAGAACGTATACAAGTAATATGACACATGATAATAATAATCATAATATTTTCATATCGATCAATAATACAGTGCTTTTGCAATTAAGACTTATAGCCAATTTGCCATACATTCACACATTGCTACACGGGAACCAAAATAAAATAGGTCTAAGCATTATATCTCTACTGTACCCTTGAACTATCCGTGGAGAGAAGCATAGCTGTTGATCAAACCCAAAGCATTGCTGGTTAAATGAACAACGTTAACAACCTTTCCTCTCACCACATTTTTCATTTTCGGGTCATTTGCAAACCCTTCAGAGCATGTGTCTTCATCCGTCAATGCTGCACTTACCCATGTTTGTATGTCGCTCATCACTAGCCCGAAATCTTTGGAACCAGGTTGATTCATCTCTTTAATTGATTTTTTCATCTGGTACACAGAGTCACTCAGCAACTCCATGCAGTCTTTCATGGCTGCAACCTGTCTGGGAGACATGCCATGCACTTGTGACAATTTCACCATTGATGAGGAGGTGGTCAGGGTTGTGTCAAGACTGACAGATAGAGCAGTTTGGGCTAATAGCTTAGGACTTGTTTGAATCGCACCTGCTTTACTTGACAGTGAGTTGAAGCAGAGTGTAGGGTAAGATGTCAAACGGCATGAGGTTCTGATAAATTCAACGCTTGTTTGTTCAAGGGCGGAAATTATATTCATTGAGGAACTCAAAAGAAGTATTATTATGGCTAGTGAATTAATCGTATAGTAGCCTTCCATATCTTGTGTGTTTGTTTGTGTGGGATGATATAAAAGTTTGGAGGATGTGAAGAGATCGAACTTTGTATAGCTTAATGTGCGAGCAAGGATATGAAAATTGAGAAAATGCACTCCAAATTTATAGGAAACCGAATGTAGGTATAGATGTTGATTATCTTGTACTACCTCCGTCCCATATTAAATGTCCACTTTAAATTTTCAATGTCTTGTTTTATAAACTTTGACCTTAAATATTTTTATTTATGATATATAATACATGATGCAAAATATATGAATGAATTGAGTTTTAAATGTACTTTTCATTGACATAATTTTTATCAAGTATCATATAATACAAACAAAAATATTTAAGGTAAAAGTTAAAGAAAAAAGACTCGAAAAGTTAAAAGTGGACATTTAATATGGGACGGAGGGAGTAAGTTTTTTCCCTTTTTGCAAGTTGTGATACACGACCTCACACAATAATTAGTGAATAGATCAAAACTTTCCAAAAGTATCCATGTGATCAAGCCTTTAGCCAAAATATCTTGCAAGTAGCTCTTAACAAAGGGCAATTATTTATTTATTTATTTATTTTGTCATACGTGCTTCATTAAATGATATGCCCCCAACATTGAATTGTTTTAATACTTTGATATAGTTATTTTTAATGTGGGGGACTTCTCTTGGCATCTACATCAATACTTACACAGTGACATATTTTTCCATTGGTAGTTGGTAGAGTCTAATTCTTAGGTAAATCGAGCTTCATATATTCTGAGTTGTTAATTACATAAGAGTAGTGCACGCCAGACTACAGTTAGTGATAACTGGCAATTCAACAGCGTGATGCCGTAAATTCTCTATATATTTTGCCTTAATGTCCCAGAGTTAGTTTCTTATAAAGAGTAGCCGCCGGTGTCATGGAAAGTGAATAAGTTCATTCCAATGTCAGATATGTATCAAGTTGGAGGTGGGTTCACCTGGGTCTAGAAACTGGACGGAGGTTGCAATTTGCTCAAGGTGGACCGTTGGGACCAGATACAATGTGCTTTTTGGACCACTTGATATACAACTTGAACATGTATTGTTCTCGATAAATCCACAAATAGTGCGAAAAGCGGAGGCATTTTAATATCTTGTTGATTTTTAAAATCTTAATGAAGCAAGAATCTTAATGTGCTTACAAGGTATACAGTAGAATACAAGTTATACAACTATGAACTGCAAATTGTAAGCTGCCAAATATTTCCATTCTCTCTATTGCATATGATGAACACTAGCTAGTAACATCTTGTTGGCTAGTTTAGGAACTGAGATCATATCAGCTAGTTTCCAATCCCTCTAATGTGTCTGGTGATTAAGTTTTGGAACTGAGATCTTGCTTGCTAGTTTTGATGATGAACACTAGTAACATATATAAAAACTTTTAGGTCATTAAATGCCCGTTATCCAACTTTTTTGGTCTTTAGATAACTGGATCTAGTCTTGTTATGATGTTAGTCATAAATTCTTGAATGTAATCACTAGTCAACATATTGACTTTAGAATTTACACGAGGTGTAGATCTATAAGATGTTTTGCATTGTGAGTTATGATGTCCTTTCATGATTCTTTAGAGTAGGCAATTGTAACCTATAGACCATTTGTTTCTTATTGATCATTGGCTCAGAGATATTTATTACAACTTATATGAATAATTAAATAGAAGAATTATCCAACTGTTTTAGTATCATCCATTAAGGCTATTTGAAAGCATAGCTGCAAAGAGTCAAGCCAACCCGAGCTTGACAAATTGATATAACTTTGAGTTGGAACTAGACTCGATCTTCATGTTTTGAGCTTGTCACGAGAGAGATTTATGAACAATTCACGAGTTCAAATAACTCGTAAAATAACCATGATTGATAAATACAAGTTTGATTCAAACCCAACCAGAAGCTACTAAGGCTTCAAATATGAAAATGAGAATCCCTTAGATTTATTATATTCGATAAAAAATTTAAGCCAAGAAGATGAATAGTTGGCATAGTGTATGTCATACTAATTATGGCTATTACTTAGGGGGATTGCACCCATTGCCCCTTCATGTCCAGTTATCGCCTCAAAGCATATAAGTATATAACTAATAAAATATTGTTACAAGCATGTAACTGTAAAAGTGTGAAGATATAATAACAACCATCTAATTTTAAATTAAGATACATATCAAAATACTAAAAATCTTGCATTGAAGCAACTGAAATGAAAAGTACATCTTATAAATTGATGGATTGTTTATATGTAAAAGGAAAACACAGAATGCAATACCAAACTCAGGGAATTTCTTGTCTAAATATGGTATTATTGTTGTAAATTAAATCATACGATCCGTTTGGAAGAAACATTGCAGAAAGCGTATGAGTGTCGCTTAGGCTTGTTAAAGATTAAACAGATGATAAATAAACTGATTATATTCTCTATCATTATTTGCTTGTTTCCTTTCGCCATCTAGTCAAACCATAGCTAAATATTCTTCCAGCAATACGATATACTCTCTATTCATGTCTTTTACTTCCCAATCATCCAAACCATAGTTAATATTGTAGCTTTTCGATAAATATCCATGCACTGATATAACCAATCATTATGTAACAAGAAAATGGCTACATTTGCTTTTTGGCTATAACATGTAAATATTTTAGAAAAAAATCATTGTTGAAGAAGACTTAGATATGAATTAGCGAATGAAATTTCATCATCCTTACTTGTGGTTTTTTCGGATCTTATTATTGATTGACAATCATGGTGCAGTTGTCACTTGTTAGTATAGAAACCCCATTAGGATGTTGTGCTAAAGAAAAGAAAAACAAAAAGCTGTTTAGGTATTCTGCATTGCAAAGAGAGCTTTTTTTACGTTTATTGTCACTAGTACTAAGTGTGTGCGCGCGCACACACACTAGAGAATGTTGTTTGTATCTTATATACTTATAAACATGTCCAAACTACCTTAGATTGGGCATTTTCACTTCAATAATGTCCTTTTTGGTATATTGCTTCGTTTGTAATTTAATCTCTGTTTGAGGAATTCAAGGAATTTGATCTCCAATTGGCCTAGATCATCTCAAAATGCTTTGATAAATTAGCTTCTTCCAAAAAGTTATATCATTTTGAGGGGTGTTGAGAACTACGGAACATGGGACCCTTTCCACTCGAGATATAGTTCATAAATACCCATAAAAGGACCCACATTTCCATCTTTGGACTGAATGATACAATAAACTTCCCGATATCTCTATTTGAAGTATATTCTGTTAAATCACATCATGATGGATTGGAGATTTTACTTTTCCTTTTATCACGTGGTGCAAGTTTCGGCATCCTTTTGTGAAAGGGAAATATGTAAAGGCGGTAAAACTATAAAAACCGGATATCATTCATAAAATAAATATCCGTATTTACATTTTAGACTTCTAGTTTACAGAATTACTATGATATATTTCACACAATAATACATTGCATTTTAAACTAAGGCTAGCAATAACAATCTGCTTTACAGTCACACATTGCTTCCGAGGGCACCATATATAAGTGTTCACATTTTTCCTACATTTAACTATGACTTTTACTCCCTTGTTTGGAGTTTAGTTTACTATATTCGAACCATATTTTCAATTACCATCATATCTGTGATTCCAGTATCTACCCATGTACAGAAGCATAATTGTTGATCAACGCCAAAGCATTGCTAGTTAAGTGCACAGCATTCACAATTTTTCCTCTCACCACACCTTTCATTTTTTTGTCATTCGCAAATCCTTCAGAGCATGTGTCTTCATCCGTCATCGCAGAACTAACCCATGTCTGAATGTCGCTCATTACTAACCTGAAATCTTTGGAACCTGGTCGATGCATCTCCTCAAGCGATTGTTTTAACTCATACACAGAGTCGCTAAGCAATCCAATGCAGTCTTTCATGGCCGAAATCTCGAGGGGAGACATACCATGAACTTGTGAAAGCTTTACAATCGATGAGGAGGTAGTGCTGGTTGTGTCAAGAGTCACGGATAGAGCTGTTTGTGCTAGTAGTTTAGGGCTTGTCTGGATAGCACCCGCTCTAGTTGAAAGTGAGTTGAAGCAGAGTGTAGGGTATGTTGTCAAACCACATGATGTTCTGATGAATTCGATGCTTGTTTTCTCGAGAGCTGAGATTAGATTGAAGGAGGAACTGAAAAAAAGTATCATTATGAAAAAAATTTGAACCATAGAATTGAATGAATATAAGCCTTCCATATCTTATGTTTGTGTACTGGATGGAGGTAGAAGTTCAAGTTGCAAGGCGTGGAAAGAACTCCTGTCTAGCTTGAAACTTATGGTAGGTTGTTATGATAGTGGAACAAGTTTAGTCTAAATTTATAGGAACTAGAAAGTTGGTATTCATGAGGTTTATCTAATTGTGAAAGGGCCTTAAGTTCTTGTCTTTTTACAAAGAATATCCTCCAACTTGCTCTCAGCAACTTGCAATTATATTTCTTCATCTATCCTGTATTGAAGGATATGAGCCGACTTTGATATTGGATTGTTTGGTATAAACTGAATTGTGTGGTTTTCTCTTAGTTAGTAGTCTGTGTTTTCATGGTAGCTAGTTATTAATCCTTAGCTAACTCGAGCTCTACCGTAGTAATTTTGTTATGTATACGTAGTACTAGTGTAAAATAGATACTACTATACAGACAGTTCTTGGAAGACCAGAAATTCATCTAATGACAGGAACTCTTTCTCCATGAGTCTTATCTTTAAAAGAGTTCTTGAAATAACTAATCTGATGGTTTTTATTTGTCGGATAGTATCAAGTTGAAGGGGTCCAGAATGGTACGATTAGTGCAATGTGTTCATGCTGGACCCTGGGCCAAAGAAAAAATTGCAGTCAATCGACTCATTTTCTGGCCACTAGCTAGGTCTTGGGGTCCCCTAAACATGCTCTCTTATGTTTTTTCTCACATGCATGCATTATTTTTCTCTGTACATGCATGCATTATGCCGTTATATATACAACAAATTTATCTCACTTGTAATAAGCAGGATTTTAACCCACAGTCATTTTAGTTAGAGAACTTCTAATACAAAGAGATACAATTGGAACAAGCCATTTGGGAAAAGCTATCGTGTAATAATGAAAGCATCAAATTGCCTTATATTTCTCTGTCAATAACATGTACATGTGAATAAGTCATTTAATTTGCTCAAATATCTTCCAAGTTGCTCTTAACAACTTGCATTTAGGCAATGCTTATCCGTGGTATATATATTGTAAGACATGTCATAAACTTTGATATATGTTAGTTTGATATAGTTAAGCCGACATAACAAAAAATCGACGGTTTCAACTTGTGTGATACGGAGTATTTATCATTTTGGAGGGGTCAAGAGACGATATGAAGATTGGTAAGTAAGATAGCTGGGGTACGGTTCCAGACCACTTGGTACTAATTGATTTGAACATGTGCACTTTCTATCTCATATACAAGCAGTCTTGCGGCTTATCAGATTAATATATACTATACCATTACTGCATCAGCCTGAGGAACTTGATATCTCCAAGTTCTATATATTTTGAAATTAGGATTCAGCAAGAATCCAAATATAACTAGTCTTATTGATAGATGTGGTTAACAAATTAAACTATACAGTAGAATATTCTGATGTACATGTACAACACCTAAAGTTACACCTACTCTAAGTATTTACTCAAATCTCAATGATGATAACATTTTGGAACTAAGATTTATTTGGCTAGCCTTCGACGGTAGTAATCAGATCATTATGTACACATCGTTTCCAATTGCTTTGGAACCAAATGGTCTTTTTGGCCTTTTCAACTTCTATCTCATCCGATCTTATCATATTTACTATTTTAAAATCCTCATCTTACTTTCCAATTTCCGAACCTACGTATATCATACTCCCCCGTCCCATAATAAGTATCAACTATAGATGTGACACATAGCTTTAGAAAGTCACTATCAAACCAGAAAAGATGTCATATGTAATTATTAGAAATCTTTTGATTTGTTAATACTTGAAAGTGGAGGCCTATTTTCCGGACAAACTAAAATAAGGTGATGAACTCTTATTATGGGATGGACTCCATCCGATGGAGGGAGTATGTGTGAAAAATGTGACTCTTAAATACATGACCTTATCGCTATTATGGGGCTTGTAATATATCCAGGGTTATAAATTAATGTGTAATTGTTATTGATTTCATTTCAATCTTCTTAGTTAATATTGTATCTTTTCGATAAATATCCATGTACTAATATAACCAATCATTGTGTAGACAAGAAAATGGCTAGATTTGCTTTTTGGCTCTCATATGTAAATATTTTAGAAAAAAAAATTCATTGTTGAAGTACGTAGACTTATACTACCTCCGTCCCATAAAAACTGTCCAGTTTGACTTTTCAGAGTCAAACTAGTTCAACTTTGACCTTATCTATTTTTGTGAGTATTATATAATACTTTATAAAAAATATATGAATGGATTGAGTTTTAAGTGTGTTTTTCATTGGTATAATTTTTTATCAAGTATTATATAACACATAAAAAATATTTAAGGTCAAAGTTGAACCAGTTTGACTCTGAAAAGTCAAACTGGACAGTTTTTATGGGACAGATGGAGTATATGAATTAGCGAATGACGAAACTTCATCATCCTTACTTGTGGTTTTTTAGATCTTATTATTGATTGACAATAATGATGCATGTGTGACTTTTTAGTATAGAGTTAGTCTGTTTACCCGATTAGTCTGTTGTGCTAAAGAGAAGTAAAACAAAAAGCAAGAGAGCTTTTGTTACATTCAGATTGTCACTAGTACTAAAAGCGCGCGCACACACACCAGAGAACGTTGTTTGTATCTTATGGACTTATAAACATGTCCAAACCATCTTAGATTGGGCATCTTCAATTCAATGAGGTCCTTTTAGGTATACCATATATTGCTTATGAGGAATGCTACATCCACTCACAAATTCCACAAAAATCACTCACACGCTGAGGTGTCATCCACTAATTGGTGTTATGAGAGAAAAGAGAGAGAAATTGTAATAATCTCCACCAATAAGTGGGCGACACCTCAACGTGTGAGTGATTTGTGTGGAATTTGTGAGTGGATGTAGCATTCCTTAATAGTTTGTAATTTAATCTGTTTGAGGAATTCAAGGAATTTGATCTCCAATGAGCCTAGATCATCTCAAAATGCTTTTGATAAAAGCTTCTTCCAAAAAGTTATATCATTTTCAAGGGGGTCATGTTATACATACTCCCTTGGCCTACAAGAAAAGTATAAAAAAGTATAAAAATATTTTTTTTTTTTGTCTCTCAGTTTACAGTACAATACAATTTTTTATCATTTTCTGCTCACTTTTTACTAGTTTAATTATTTGACCTGTTAAACTTTATATTTTTTATTCGGCACTTATCGTTTCACGGTTTTATAATATAAACAAAATTATAAAAATTAAAATAAAAATTAATAAAAAAAACCCAAAAACATGTGGATCCTTATAACCCACCCCTTTTATGGGGTGTTGATCGACCTACGGGACATGGGACCCTTTCCACTCGAGATATGGTTCATAAACACCCTTAAAAGGACCCACATTTCCCATCTTTACACTGAATGATAAAATAACATTCCCGATATCTATATTCGAAGTATATTCTGTTAAATCACATCATGATGGATTGGATATTTTACTTTTCCTTATATTACGTGGTGCAAGTTTTCGGCATCCTTTAGTGAAAGGGAAATATGTAAGGTCGGTAAAACTATAAAAAGTGGATATCATTCTTAAAACAAATATCTGTATTTACATTTTAGACTTCTAGTTTACAGAATTACTATGATATATTTCACACAATAATACAATATTGCATTTTAAACTAAGGCTAGCAATAATACTTTTATCCTACATTTAACTACGACTTTTACTCTAGTGTTTGAAGTTTTGGTTACTATATTTGAACCATATCTGTGATTCATGTATCTACCCATGTACAGAAGCATAATTGTTGATCAAAGCCAAAGCATTGCTAGTTAAGTGCACAACGTTCACAATTTTTCCTCTCACCACGCCTTTCATTTTTTTGTCATTCGCAAATCCTTCAGAGCACGTGTCTTCATCCGTCATTGCGGAACTAACCCATGTCTGAACGTCGCTCATTACTAGCCTGAAATCTTTGGAACCTGGTCGATGCATCTCCTCAAGTGATTTTTTTAACTCATACACAGAGTCACTAAGCAACTCAATGCAGTCTTTCATGGCCGAAATCTCGAGGGGAGACATGCCATGAACTTGTGACAATTTTACAATCGATGAGGAGGTGGTGGTGGTAGTGTCAAGAGTCACAGATAGAGCTGTTTGTGCTAGTAGTTTAGGGCTTGTTTGGATTGCACCTGCTTTACTTGAGAGTGAGTTGAAGCAGAGTGTAGGGTAGGTTGTCAAACCACATGATGTTCTGATGAATTCGATGCCTGTTTCCTCGAGAGCTGAGATTAGATTGATGGAGGAAGTGAAAAAAAGTATCATTACGAGAATTTTTTGAACCATAGAATTGAATGAATATAAGCCTTCCATTTCTTATGTTTGTGTATTGGATGGAGGTAAAGTTCAAGTTGCAAGGTTTGGAGAGAACTCTTGTCTAGCTTGAAACTTATGGTAGGTTGTTATAAGTGGAACAAGGTTAGTCTTAACTTATAGGAACCAGAAAGTTGATATTCATGAGGCTTATCTTAGATCACAAGTAACTACTGTAATTGTGAAAGGGACTTATGTTTTTGTCTTTTTTCCACAAAAAATATCCTCCAACTTGCTCTCACCAACTTGCAGTTATATTTCTTCAGCTATCCTGTATTTGAAGGATATGAGCCGACTTTGATTTTTGATTGTTTAGTATAAATTGAATTATGTGGTTTTCTCTTAACTAGTAGTCTGTTTTCATGGTGGCTAGTAATTAATCCTTAGCTAACTAGACCTCTCCCGTAGTAATTTTGTTATCCATACGTAGTATAAGTGTAAATTAGATATAGACTGTTCTTTTGGAGACCAAATATTCATCTAATGACAGGAACTCTTTATCTAAGAGTCTTATCTTTAAAAGAGTTCTTGAATGGTACAATGAGTCATGTTGGACCCTGGGCCAAAGAAAGAATTGCAATCAATCGACTAATTTTCTGGCCTGTAGCTACTTACTGCATGGATAGTGGCCCCCCTGACAGGTTCTCTTATATGTTTTTTTCTCTCTACGTGCATGCATTATTTTGTCTTTTTTGAGTGATACTTATCGACATTGTAACAGAGACAGTTACTTTCAAATCATACTTAATTAAGCAAGAATTAAAATGAAAATTGTCTTCTTGTTGTGGTTAACAAATAATACACTCAAATATGGTAATGCAAATGTGGGGTCTGCGAACTGCGATATAACGCTTCCAACTGTATTTTCTCCCTCGATGCATATGCTAACAAAAAATTGCGTAGCCACCCGCTGAAAAACAATAATGATATCTGGAATCAAAACTTCAGATCGCGTAACATATTCTATTTCATATCTAGTTTTTCGAATCAATCAGATTCCATTTACTAGCTATTGTCTTAATAATACTTGACAGTTTCGAGATTTAAACCATACATATGAAAGGTGAGATATATTATTGAATCGATACCGTATACGATCAAATGTTTCTATAGGGGCTAAAGATTGAAACCAATTATTTTATCCTTTATTTTATTTCTATAGTTTTAGCTAGGGGCATAATCGAGTCGAGCCAAGCCCGAGCTCAATAAGCTGGCTCAAAAGATATAAGGTTAGCTCAAGCTCGGCTCGATTGCTCGTCAAGCTTTAACCATCCAAGCTTGAGCTCGGCTCGAGCAGGATTCGAGCAAAGCTCAAGTTGAAAAGCTCGAAATTATATTTATGAAAAACTCGAATCTATGCTAATTAGTATTTGCAGCTGAACTGAGCTCGAACAAAAAAGCAAATACACAATTCCGTGTCAAAATGAATTAAAAATTGCAGTTGCCACAAAAAATATATATAATCTTCACACAGAACTTGTATTTATGAAAAGCTCAAGCTTGGATGGTTAAAGCTCGAGCTTAGCTTGAAAAGCTCGAATTTTTTTTTGGTAATCATGGGTTTCCGACTCGACATTGCGAGCCGACTAATCTCACGGCGACTATGAAAAGCTCAAAATTATATTTATGAAAAGCGCGAATCTATGCTAACTAGTATTTGCAGTTGAACTGAGCTCGAACAAAATAGCAAATTAGAAATACTTAATCATTTGAAAGCCAAATTAGATATTTTTAAGAGTAATAAAATAACCAATAAAATTAACCAAGGCTAGAAAAATGTTTCACCCATTATGGAGTTAATCCTTATAATTAGGTTAATATTCAAATCAGCCCTTATTTACATACATAAAAATAATATGAAAGTATATCTATACTAAGGCTTGAAAAGCTTGATAATCGCTCGAGCCGAGCTCTCAAAAACTCGAGCTCGACTCATTATATGTTTCAAGCCAGTTTACTGGGCATGAGCTCGAGCTTGAGCTCTATAAAAGCTCGGCTCGATCCAGTCGAGCTTGAACTCAAGTTCGAATTGCTTGGTAAAAGCTCTGCTGAGATATAGGACTTCATCCATATCATTTATACTTAAATGTTTTTTTTTTTTTTGCAGTAAAACATTTACTGGCAAACCCTTTACCAAAAAAAAAAAAGTTTATAGATGTAATTAATTAGTTAAATATTTAGTAGATTGTATAAAGTTTTGTAAATAACGATATTTTAACAACATTAGTCATTTTAATGGTTTTTTTCTCTTTAATTATATACACATTTTTTTTTTTTTTAATTATCTGTAACAAGACCGTCAAAGGTCAATGGTGCTAATCACGTAGACCATGTGGCATTATGCACAGCCAATAACCCATCACATCACTCACGATTAGTAGGCATGTGGGGTGAATCAAATAACATTATTAAATAGCTCTACTAAATTATTTATGTTTAAAAAATGCATAATCAAATGACATTCATTCTGTTAAACATGCAACATCATTATTAAGAGCTTCAAATGATTAAACTTTGCTCATCTATGCTAGATACTTAATTAAGGAGCTAAACTACATATCATGGGGGGAAGGTTATTTCTTCCATTAAATGACTAAATATGTTGTATTTAAAAAATTAAGCAATACATCTATTAAAGCAACTTGTACAAACTTCAATAATACAAAAAGTCGATAGTTAATTTTGGATATAAACTGATGACGTATACTCTATATCTGGGGCCGCGAGTTCAAATAATATATACTAATAGCGCCTAAGTCTACCACAAGTGGGCTGCCATGACAATGGTTTGGGCCGCAGTATCGTTAGCTTGGGCCCACGAGACCCAAAGCCCAACTAAACCCACCGGGTACACGATAAAGATTATCTATTCATAGAATAGATATCATTTCCTTAGATAAGCACCACGAGTGCGAAGAGTAAGGAGCAAGAAACCCACGCGGTTTCAGCCCCTATAAAAGGAATGATATATTCTCATTCAAAGGTACGATATACAAACCCTAACTCTTTACGAGAACCCTAAATCGATTACTTACTCTCACGCCGGAGTCTAATCGGGGGAGACAATCCCTCGATAAGCCTAACGGTGTTGTTTATTTTCTTAGTGCGCAGGTAACAAGTACTAAGAAGCGAATTGGTACGAGAGCAAGAGCCAATAACCAGGAACGGCCAACTTTTGTATCAACAAGTGGCGCCATCCGTGGGACCCTACTAAGAACTAGAATGACAAAGCATAAGAATTCAAGCCAGCGGACTCCGCAGTCAGAAAAACGTGACCATCAGAGGAAGAATCAACAAGATCCGACCTCCAGACAAGTGGCTGGGACAACCAGCGCACCTGGTCACCAAGAGGCGGGGGTAACCCAACCTCTTCCAGCGGTAGAACTACCCATAAGGACTACCCAAGTCACCCCAGTGGTCCCAAGCGTTGAGGAACTCCAGCACACCCTCTTCACCACTCCTCATCAAACTGTACTCGCAGTGAACAACACTGCGCCACCAGGCGCGCCTAACCGAGATAGGGTGCCTAATACTGAGGCAGAAATTCTTGCAACAACCGAGGACGCACCCGATCTAACTTTGGGAAACTTTGTATCCCAAAATTATGAAACCTTAACCGCCTTCATGCAAGAAGAAGCAAGAAGAAGGGCAAGTACGAGCCTACAAGCTCGGCTGAACTTTGGTCCTGAACGCGAACCATCACCACTGCGCCACCCACGAGGAAGACGCGCAGAACGTACCACTATCCATGATAGGTTGGGTACGATATCTGATTCACAATACTCAGAAGACAGCGAGAGGCGCACCAATGTTCACTCCAGACTTGGCAGTCGGGGAATACAAGATCGATTAGGGCCTCAACATTCGCCAAGCCAAGGATCTTCCAAACCTGGGAGTAGGAGGACTCAAGATAGATTGGGGAGAAGAAGATCCCCAAGTAGAGATCCCTCAAGCTCTTCTTCTGAAAGAAGCCGGCGCAAGCGCCGAAAAAGAGACTACCCTTCTTCCAGTGACTCCTCGGACAACGAGGATAAAGAAACAGGACACTGGAAGTCAAGAGGAAGACGTCGCGAGGAAGAGAATGAAGATATGTCTCTCCCATGGCGACGCCAGAAAATTGATGCGTTTACACGGCGCATCAGCGATTACTCAGACCGCAAACGCAGGCGCATGCCCACTAACGTGAAAACATATGATGGAACAGGCGATCCAGACGATCACCTAAAAATTTTCGAATCAGCCGCAACTATCGAAAACTGGCCACAACCTGTGTGGTGCCACATGTTTAATTCCACGTTAGTAGGAAACGCGCGCACATGATTTAGCAAACTCCCACGTAAGAGCATCGGTGGATTTGAGGAATTACGGAAAGCATTCCGCCTCAACTTCACCCAGCGAAAGAAGTGCGCTAAAAACCCTGTGGAGCTAGCAAGAGTGAAACAGCGTCAAGGAGAATCAACCAGCGCTTTTATGGAACGTTTCAAGGATGAGTGCATACAAGCCAAAGCATGTCCTGAAATCCTAAAAATTTCAGGGTTCATGAATGGGATCAATAACCCAGAACTCATCCGGAAGCTGAACGACAAAGTTCCACAAACCTTTGATTAGCTAACAAAGCGCACTAGATCCTTCATACAAGGAGAAGCAGCCGCTGCGGATAGTAAAAAGGGTTATTCGAACTATAGGCAGCAAGAGCAGCCTCGGAGACAATCCAATGATCAGAATAACAATCGCAGCAGGAATTACCGCAGTGGAAGAGACAATGACAAATATACCCCCCTTACAAAAACTCCGAGGGAAATATTTGTAACAGAAGGCGCAAACTTCCCAAAAACACCACCAATGTGCACCGCAGAAGAAAAGTGCATAGGGAGTGGATACTGCGAGTACCATGGTCAAAAAGGCCACACCACTAATGAGTGCGTCCAGCTAAAACAACTAATTGAAAAGTTAGTAAGAGAAGGCAGAATGGACCACCTTGTAAAAAATATTAAATAAGGGAAAGACAAACAAAGGGGCGGAGGTAAAAAAGAGCCCCCCAAGGAAAAAGCTGATACTATATACATGATACAATCATGGCAACGCAAGATAAAGCAAAAAGTCATCCAAAAATTCTCTCCAGAAAAAGAGATATCTTTCCCTACTATAGCTGCGGACAACGCAGTCGTGGAGCCTCTAACCATTGAAATACATACAGGGGGACATGACATCCACCGCATGTACATTGATGGAGGAGCATCCGCAGATATCCTGTACGATCACTGTTTCAAAAGACTGCGACCTGAAATCCAAAGTCAATTGATACCAGCTACAACGTCATTAACAGGATTCACAGGAGAAAAGATTTGGCCCATGGGGCAGTTACGCTTGTTGGTGGTCGTAGGAGATGAAGAACACTCAACAGCAACATGGATAAACTTTATGGTAATAAAGTCTCCTTCGCCATACAATGGTATCATTGGAAGACCGGGAATATCATCCATGCGAGCAGTACCATCCACAGCGCACGAAATGCTCAAATTTCCAGTGGAAGGAGGAGTTGTCACTCTCTATAACACAACAGTACCACCAAAAGAATGCATCGCAGTAACAACTGAAGCAGATACTATTCCAGAACAGCGTACGGAAAAAACGCCAAATTTAAAAGTCGCTATTCATCCAGATTATCCGGAACAACAAGTTTCGATTGGAGGATCTTTATCTGACAAAGGTAAAACAGCTATATGCGCACTCTTGCAAAAGAACCTAGACATCTTTGCATGGGAACCAAAGCATATGACGGGAGTACCGCGCTCTATCACAGAGCATAAGCTACAAATCCGACAAGGATACCCTCCAATACGAGAAAAGAAACGCGGCCAGGCCCCAGATCGTGCAAAAGTTATTCTGGAAGAAGTACACAAGCTCGTAGATGCAGGCATCATGCGCGAAGTATACTATCACGACTGGCTTTCTAACCCAGTTATGGTAAAGAAGAGCGATGGCAGTTGGAGGATGTGCGTGGACTTCACGAACCTCAACAAAGCATGTCCACAGGACTGCTATCCACTGCCAGAGATAGACTGGAAGGTCGAGTCCTTATGCGGATACCCTTTCAAATGCTTCCTAGATGCATATAAAGGGTATCATCAGATACAGATGGCAGTGGAAGATGAAGAAAAAACAGCTTTCCACACCAGTCAAGGAGTGTACTGCTACACAAAAATGTCTTTTGGCTTGAAGAACGCAGGCGCGACATACCAACGACTAGTGGACACAGCTTTCGAAAAACAAGTAGGCCGCAACTTGGAAGTCTACGTTGACGACCTTGTCATAAAAAGCTACACAGAGGACGAGTTGGTGCGCGACATTGAGGAAACATTCAGAACATTAGGGCAAATAAACATGAAGTTAAATCCCAAGAAGTGCACCTTTGGCGCAATCGAAGGCATGTTCCTTGGATACTTGATAGAACCTGATGGAATCAAGCCTTGCCCAGAAAAGACAAAGGCTGTTATTGATCTTCCCTCACCGCGCACACTCAAAGAAATCCAGTCATTGAATGGAAAGCTATCAGGGCTAAACCGTTTCTTATCTAAGTCAGCTGACAAATCTCTTCCTCTCTTTAAAACACTCACGAAGTTTACTAAAAAGGGAGACTTCCGCTGGACTAAAGAAGCGGAGGAAGTTTTCCAATAACTTAAAAACCATCTGGCATCCCTTCCCAAACTTGTCGCACCGCGACCAGGGGAAGAACTAATCATGTACTTATCGGCAACCCATGGAGCAGTCAGCGCAGTACTATTGACAGATAGGAACTCCGTCCAGACACCCATATACTTTGTAAGCAAAGCCCTAAAGAAAACAGAGACTAACTACAGTGCTATGGAAAAGCTGGTCTTAGCTCTAGTGTTCGCAGCCAAAAGGCTGCGCAGATACTTTCAAACGCACCCAATAGCTGTAATCACTGATCAGCCAATCAAACAAGTTATCTCTAAGCCTGACGCATCAGGACGCTTACAAAAGTGGAGTGTACTGCTAAGTGAGTATAACATCTCATACAGACCGCGCACTGCAATCAAAGGACAAATCTTAGCCGATTTTATCGTGGAGAAGCCAGACAGCGATAGCCCAACATCCGCAACTAAAACAGATCTACAGGAACCCTGGATTCTGTTCACAGATGGATCCTCATGTGTAGATGGATCAGGCGCAGGCCTTATTCTTACAAATCCAGAAGGTATGGAATTCACCTATGCGCTACGCTTTGAGTTCACAGCCACAAACAATGAGGCAGAATACGAAGCCCTACTAGCCGGACTACGTATCGCGATCCAAATGGGTGTACGCAACCTAGAAGCAAACGTAGATTCGCGACTAGTCGCTAACCACGTGCTAGGCGAATACGAAGCCAAGGATGAACACATGATCCAATACCTGGAAAAGACAAAATCCTTGATTAAAAACTTTGATAGGTTCACAATAAAACAGGTGCCTAGAGGAGATAACAGGAAGGCGGACGCACTCAGCAAGATCGCATCCACAAGCTTCGCACACCTCTCAAAACAGGTATTGGTAGAAACCCTAAAAAACAAGTCAATCTTGGAAATGGAGATATCCACAGTGATAGAAGAACAAGATCCTACATGGATGACACCTATCATTGAATTCATTAGCAAGGGAATCCTACCCCAAGATCATAAGGACGCTCGAAGAATACGGCGCACAGCGCAACGATTTGAATTACGAGACAACATACTCTATCGACGCTCTTTCTTACAGCCATGGCTCAGATGTGTTGGACCCCTTCAAGCAGACTACGTACTCCGAGAAATTCACGCTGGATCATGTAGTATGCACTCAGGGCCGCGATCCGTGGTGGCAAGCGCTCTAAGGTCAGGGTACTATTGGCCAACAATGCATCGCGACACACGCGATCTGATAAGAAAATGCAGCAATTGCCAAGTCCATAGGTCAATTCCGCGCCGACCACAACAAGAGCTAACACCAATTACCTCACCATGGCCATTTTACAAATGGGGTATTGACATCGCAGGACCTTTCCCTGTCGCAGCGGGAGGAGTAAAGTTCCTCATCGTAGTCATAGACTACTTTACGAAGTGGATCGAAGCAAAGGCGGTGGTGAACATCACGGGAAACCAAGTCAAACGCTTTGTCTGGGACAACATTGTCTGTCGCTTTGGACTACCGGGCGCGATCATATCAGACAACGGAAAACAATTCTGTGATAACCCATTCAAAGATTGGTGCGCACAATTGAACATCACACAACACTTTGCTTCAGTCAAACACCACAAACCAATGGCCTAGTTGAGCGTGCAAACCGCAGTCTAGGCGAAGGAATAAAAGCGCGCCTTGACAGACACAAAAGAAGGTGGGTAGACGAGCTCTCGCATGTCTTGTGGGCGCATCGCACAACAATCAAAACCAGTACTGGCGATACGCCATTTTCCCTAGTCTATGGAACAGAAGCCGTCATACCAGCTGAGATAGGAATGCCAACTATACGCACAGCAGAGGTCAACGTCACAACAAACGACGAGGAATGGCGCATAGACTTAGACGTACTGGAAGAAAGACGCGAACGCGCAGCTATACGCGAAGCAAAGGCTAAGGCAAAAATGAAGAAGTATTATGATGCAAAAGTCAGACACACTTCATTCAGACCAGGAGACTTTGTTTATCGCGCCAACGACGCGAGCCACGCAGAAGACACAGGCAAGCTCGGACCCAAATGGGAAGGACCTTACGAGGTCACAGACGCGCTCGGCAACGGCGCATACAGGCTCCGCGATATGGAAGGTCAAGACCTAGCGCGCACCTGGAACATCTGCAATCTTAAAAAATGTTACTTCTAGGCTACGGCCCTTACACAGACACCCTCGCATCCTGCGTGATGCCCAATAAGTGTTTGTTTTTTCTTTCCTAGGAATTGTATTTTCTATTTTTTCAAAAACTTGCAAGTATCAATAAAATGTTATGGTTTCTAGCTAACTCCATAGCGTATTTTACTTTATTGCATATATGTCAATATTGTCTATCTTATATTTTTGCCTACATGGCGTGCATGCACCACTTAAAGACCCACGACGGCATAAAGGATGAGTTAACCTACTAATTCACTCGTTGAGTAAGAGGGTTGCAAACCCATCAACATCGGATCACGTATCCTTGCTAAGCGCCTTACTCTTGAGACGTCGAGGTAAGTTTTGCGTTCGCACCCCACGACGGATGCGCACATACTAAGTACACTGTACAAAGCTTAGCAACATAACGAGCCAAGACACTTGGTCAAAACTTCGCAAACGATGCAAGTATAATTTTTAAAGTCACGCACTTAACAAGCCAAGACACTTGGTCAAAACTTCGCAAACAATGCAAGTATAATTTTTAAAGTCACGCACTTAAAACACTTGGTTAAATAAATTGGCAAACAATGCAGGTATATTTAAGTCACGAACTTAAACAAAAAAGTATCTTATTCCACATTCACTTATACAAGGAAAAGATACATAACATACAAAAAGCCTACACGCTAGGGCAATGCTCAGGGTCATCTTCATGAGCAACAGAACTCCCTGTTCCTACGCCGCATAATATGGCCTTATCTTTGACCCCTTTCTTCATCGCAGCCCTCTCCGCATGCTTTTCCAACGCTTCTTGAAGTGGGACCTCCTTCTCAAGTAAGTAGGGGTTCAGAGCATCACGCGGCTGCGCAAAGATAGGAACCTGCAACTGCGAAACATCAGGTTTCAAATAGAAATCTAGTAACGACTCTGCACCCTCCGCCGTATGCCGCGCCAGAGTCAACCCTTGCATTACCACAGAAATTGGGTGGTCCTGGTTACGCTCCACTTGGGCAATATGAGAAAACTCCAAACGCTTCAGATCTTCCAGGGCTGCAATCAAATCACCATATGCATTGGGGTTATAACCAGGTACCTCCATAGCAGGAACAGGTATTACCTTCTTCTCATAAAGCTCCTCTGTGGCCTGCGCCCTACCGCGCTCACAAGCGCACTGGACAGCCCTCCCAAAATCCTCAGTGACTTCTTGGGATTCCAGTGTGGTCATAACAGCCAGACGCAGCCCATGACTAATTAGCCACCTGAAGAGACAGCATAAAACCTTCATACGACAACCACAAAGATAAGACAAAATTAACAAAAGTGGAAAGAAGCATTACCTGCGCTCCGCAACAGAAGAGACTAAGTGAGGATATAGCTCCTCGTCAAACTCTATATTCATCCTGCGCAGTTTCTCCTCTTGCAGTTGGTGCGTAGTCATGAACCGTTGACGCAGCGCCTCAACCTGGGCAAGATGCTCTGCCTTGTATCGGTCCATGAGGCCAACAGCCCACTCGCAAGTGGCTTTACGCTCGTTATGAGCTACGCGCTCAGTCTGCAAATCAGCCCACAAGGACAGCTTCTCATCACGCACCCTCTGCCTGCTAACTTCTGAAGCCTTGAGATCCGCCCGAGCACTCGCCAGTTTTGCCCTAAGACAGGCAATCTCTTCATCTTTCTGGATAGCGCGGCTACTTTCTCCAGAGTAGCTAGCCTTCACACGCGCCGCTAAGGCAACTTGATAGTCAGCGGCACGCCTCAGCTCATCCACAAGAGTATCCATAGAAGCATCTCCAATGGTCCCTAAACTCACCCCCTCACGCCTTTGCTCACCAGAGGGCGCAACAACAGGCTCTGGAGGCGACTGCTCGACAAAGACAGTAGCATCTTCAGAAGCATCAACACTATAAGAACAACAAGTTCGGCGGTTATATAAAACTAGATGGAATAACTTATACACAGAAGGTTACAGAAGACACTTACAAATGCAGAGGAGACTCAGTCGCATTTTTTCCAGCATTTGAATGTAACACACCCTCTTCGTCAGACTCTTCCTTCGAAAGTGACGTCGTTGTACCGCTCACATGACGCTTCCTCCCAGAAAAGGACGCGCCACCATCCCCAGACATGGTTTCCTTGCGCTTCTCACCTCTACTACCACCCTCGGGAGCATCTACAACCTTTGTGATCTCCACGCTATCGGAAGACTCAGGTATAGACTTCTCAGCATCAGGCTGCGCATCCTGGGCCTGTACGGCATGTCCCGCGACATTGATGGGAGCCACATCTAGAACAAGAGGAGGCGTCTCGCCTGAACCCTCCTCAAAATTAAGCTCCATCACACGTCCGGCAGTGGCCTGGAGAATGGGCGCTTCACCTGCCCTCAGTGGACGTTGCCCAACCTTCACCACTTTTGGCTCGGCTAGACGCACCACTCCGAATAGATCCATCTCTGCGCAACAGTGGCATCAAAAAAAATAACGGTTAGTTAAAACACAAAGAACAAAAAAGGGAATACTTACGAAGTAAGAAAGGAAGACAGATGAGCACCCACCCTGATTATTCACATCCAAAAACATGGGCATCTCGTCGTCAAACCCGAAATAATTGCGGCTAATGCCGACGCATATTAACAAAACTTCGGGATACGAATTTATGGGAATACGGTTGGCGTCTATGGTATACGCATCACCCGTATTATACATCTCAGGTGGTGGGCACTCATCCTTTGGCAAACTGCCATGGGTGTAAAAATCGAAATCCCATGGAAAAAACTTTTGGTCTACCCAAAAGAATTTTTCCCTCCAGCCCCTGAGCGAGTCTACACCCATAGTATAACATTGCAACTTCCCATGACGCTTCGCAAAGGAAACCCACCCATTTGACCACGTCGTATGATAAAACGCGCGGAACAAATTTACAGTGGGATTAATCGCTAACAAGCGACAGTTAACCTCGAAGTTGGTTATCTTACCCGCACCTATACAGTGCAACTGCGAGATGTGTATACTGTAGTAGCACAGTACCTCGCACAGGAACATCGAAAGGGGTACACGCTGGTTCGCCCATTCAAAAAAACGCGTATATACACCTACCTTCCCTTCAGGGAAGTCGGCTATTGATACGCCTTCATCCGGAACAACCGGATGCACACCGTATGGAATATAGTAATCAGATTCGAACTGACGAAGTTCATCATATTCCATATTGGAAGAAAAATCTGAAAGTTGTCTAATCATACTTAAAAACTATTTGCGTACGCGCCTAATACCTTTGAAAATAAGTATTTTTTCGATCGGAAAGAAAGAAATGAAGAATTTTGGAAGATTTTTCACTGTACCGTACCAAGTGAAAATGACAAGGGCTTAAATAGTCTTCAACGCACCAAAGATGATCGACACGTGGATCCCACTTATGAAACGTGTGGCTAGGAAATGAAAAGGTACAACACTTTTTCCCGAATCTCTAAGCACACGTGGATACCATCTCCACTTTTCGAGGTACTTTTTAAAGATATTTCGGACTAGATATGTAGTCCCGAGCAAAAGGGCGGGAAGCGTTTTATCTTTCCCGCCACGCTTGCCGCTTGATTCATTAGTCTAGTATCCGCAGCTACGCGCTGCGCACACTAGACTGGGGGGACATGATGACGTATAGTCTATATCTGGGCCGCGAGTCCAAATAATATATACTAATAGCGCCTAAGTCTACCACAAGTGGGCTGCCATGACAATGGTTTGGGCCGCAGTATCGTTAGCTTGGGCCCACGAGGCCCAAAGCCCAACTAAACCCACCGGGTACACGATAAGGATTATCTATTCATAGAATAGATATCCTTTCCTTGGATAAGCACCACGAGTGCGAAGAGTAAGGAGCAAGAAACCCACGCGGTTTTAGCCCCTATAAAAGGAATGATATATTCTCATTCAAAGGTACGATATACAAACCCTAACTCTTTACGAGAACCCTAAATCGATTACTTACTCTCACGCCGGAGTCTAATCGGGGGAGACAATCCCTCGATAAGCCTAACGGTGTTGTTTATTTTCTTAGTGCGCAGGCAACAAGTACTAAGAAGCGAATTGGTACGAGAGCAAGAGCCAATAACCAGGAACGCCCAACTTTTGTATCAACATAAACTTTCCATGTATCATAGTTAAGGAAGTGTTTAGTAGACGAAGCAGCATATGTCCCGTAACTCGGTGAGAGGAAATGGTGGTCGATGAAAAGCTTAGTTACATTGAGAACCGGTGGGAATTCTTGATACAAAAGTCATGAAACTCGTAAATAAAGAAGACTTTCTTCTTAAAGTCAGATGGAAACACAGGAAATGATCATAATACACGTGGGAACTAGAGGAAGAACTTATCCAACAAAATGGTTTGTGAGAACACCAACCGAATAAGAAGAGGAGAGTTGTGATACCACAATTTTCATAGTAATAACTTTAAATATATAAAGCTTATAAGTTAACTCATGTCACAGTTATAAGGTTTCGTTAGTCATAAAGACCTTGCACGAAAACATGTTAACAAAGAATGACCCTCCATGCAGTAAATTGACTAACATGGACTAACCTTGCCAAATCATGTAACTTAGCCAAAAAGACAAATCTGCCCTTATGTATGATACATTCCCTTCCGGGGAAGGAATTTCCCTCCTTTTGTCACGTCACTAGTACAATCGACCCCTTTCCCGGCGACATTTTTACGTGTAGAGAGAGAGGATTCGAGGAATCAAGCAAAAGGGTTGGAAATTGGAGTTTGGAGTTTTAGGGCGAATTTTTTGTGTTATAATCAAGATATTTCAAGGTAAGAACTTCTAGTGATTCATAGTTCATGTTTAAGCCTAAACCGATTAAGGGTTTTGATTAATTTCCATGTTATGAGTTAAAAAATGTGTCATGGTAAATTTAAGAATGAAATACGATGAAGTTATGGAATTGACTCAAACATATTATTTTGATACAGGTACTCTAATTGTTGAAACCGCATCACAAACTAGAGGTTTTGACTTCATCTAGATAGAACTCTAAAGATATCTCGCTGAGTATTTTACTTGGTAATTAGTGTTTTGGATTTATGATACGCCTGGGCCCGAGCCCATGGCTTATTTAGGTCCTAGGGTTTACTTAGTCTTATAAATACTCTTGTAATCATTTATTATAATCAATCAATCAAAAGTTAATAAACAAATCTCTAGATCTTCTCTCTATTTCTTAAGGAGCTCGCACACGCTAAAAGTGGTGCTTTATCCCGATACAACCCCTAACCGGGTCGTATCAATTGGTGCTTTCATTGAGAGCTCTCGTTGAGAGGGTTTTTTATTAGGGCTCCAAAAAAAAAAAAAAATCACTGTTCACGACACTATTTACAGGTACTGTTCATCGACCACTATTCATCGTTACTGTTCGTCGGCACTGTTCATTGATACTGTTCATAGTTACTGTTCATCAGAATTTTATTTTTTTTAATACTTTTTGAGTTAATGTTCATGGCATCGAGTGGATGTGATCGGGACGCGGAATATGCACTATCTAAGCTATTGCAAATGGGTACGGTAGCCGAATATGAGAGTGATTTTGTGGTACTTGCAAATCGAGTTACAGGGATATCTGAATCTTTACTTACATCATTTTATATCTCCGGACTTAAACTGACGTTACAAATAGAAGTGTTGAGGGCAAGGCCTACAACTTTAGGAGAAGCCTTTTCTTTAGCCCGTATAGTCGAGGCTCGTTTTGAGACAATTAAAGAGAAGGAAAAAGAGCATATAATTGAAAAGAAATCACATGCCATTCCATCATTACAAAGTGAATTCGCTTCACCTGAGATTAAAGGGTCCTTAGATGTTGATAAAGATATTGGTGTTGATGTGGTTAATAACGCGATAGATGATGTTTTCGATATTGGTGAGAGTAATGAAGTTCATAGCAAGTTTGAAGAATATTCAGAAAATAAGAAAAGTATAGAAGAGATTGTTGTGGGTGGTCGTGAATTTGATGGTCGTTTAGGCAAAATAAATTTGAATTTAAGTGAGGAATTAGCAAATTCTCAATTTGTACATTCTTCGTATCACCTTGAGGGCAAAGTGATTTTTGAAGGAGTGAGGAGTGTTACGGCATGGGTAGCGGAAGGCGGAAGAATTATGTTGTGTTATGTCCAAGGCAAAGGAATACGAAAGAAGGAAAAGGTGAAGGCTGCAATTCAAAGAAGATTATGGGATCCCGGATTACGCCAATGTTGCAGGAGGACGGTCTACCCAAACGACTCAAGAAGTCCAAACGTATGGCATAAAGATTATGTCATATAATCTATCTTTATTTACATGTCTTTGTTTAGGATTATTTTCATGTTTCTTTAGGAAAGTCGATTAAGAATGTTTTAAGACAACACCTTGAGGGCAAGGTGGTTTTGAAGGAGTGGGGAATGATACGCCTGGGCCCGAGCCCATGGCTTATTTAGGTCCTAGGGTTTACTTAGTCTTATAAATACTCTTGTAATCATTTATTATAATCAATCAATCAAAAGTTAATAAACAAATCTCTAGATCTTCTCTCTATTTCTTAAGGAGCTCGCACACGCTAAAAGTGGTGCTTTATCCCGATACAACCCCTAACCGGGTCGTATCAATTTAGGCTATTCTATTTTTATATCTAGTTAGAGATGTTGTTCGACGATGAATTCACCCCCAACATTTTATGTACATATCGGAAATGCCTTAAAACAAAATCTCATCAGCACTATTTTTCAGTGACTTTACACTTGAAATTGGACTTGATTTTTCATGTGACCAGGTCCATCCATGCATTGTAATTAGTGATATAGCAAAGGAAATAAGAAATGTGAAAGACGAGCTAAATGGCCAAACATACCAATCTATGTTTACAATTTTTTTTTTCATTAATTATTATTGACTTAAAAATAAGTAAATAAATAAATAAGATCTCCAGGGATCATGTATATGCATGGTTGTTTAGAGTTTTTCATTTATTTATTGTTTAGAGTTTTTTTTTTTTTTTTTTTTTTTTTTTTTTTTTTTTTTTTTTTTTTTTTTGGAACGGTTCTTTCGGAGAAATCCTTGACCAATGAAACCCGATGGGGGGAAAACCTTCAACTTAAGCCGCCCGAAGGCACGACACTTAATTTGAAGTAAACCCTGCCTTCTCCAGATTCGAACCCTAGTGGGTTGAAACCTTCATTGAAGGACTTTGAAAGCCTGGTATCAACAAACCCTGTGGTCAAAGAGGACTTCCCGGATGGTCACCCATCCGATACTACTCTCTCTGTGGCTCACTTAACAAGTTAAGCACTCACCACTAGACCACATGGTAGTTGATTTATTGTTTAGAGTTGAATAACAAGAAATACCATATAACATGCTTTTAGTCAACTTTAAAATGAAAAAGAGAATTTATTTTACTCTTGAGAATGTTGGTTGTTATTTGTAAACAGTTTCCCAGATTAAGGTTAAGATAATCAATAAATGTACCGGATATTCACTTGAAATCGTGGTATCACTTTCCAATAGAAACTATTCGACCCTATGCCTGGGTTACACGAATATCTCTATGGGATAAGACCAAGTGATGTTCTTGCTTTAGGCACAAACCAAGAACCAGATGCGTATTGAAGTGTTTAGGGTTTTGTGTTAATCGTATTGTAAAAACTTATCTCCATGCAGAATGATGTGACCTCTATTTATAATAGAGAATACTCAAAACCTTAGCCCATGGAATTATGTATAATTAACGGCCCATTAATTATAACATAATACTTTCCATAATAATAGGGAACAGTGGTTATCAGTGAAAACATTATCACTAGCAGTGGTAATGTTAACACATCAGCGGAAACGCTAGCAGCAGAATCAACTAGCAGCAGAATCAGCTGTCAGCAGAATCCTAGCAGCAGGATCAGCTGTCAGCAGAATCCTAGCAGCAGATTCAATACATAACCACTATTGAGTCAGGGGATTCAGTGACCAAATGGATGTATACTCCATACCTCCAAACCCATTACCAGGTGTGAATTGATCCCTCAAGTGCACTAAATTTTCCAACAATCCTCCCCAAATTTAGTTCACTACCTTTGCATGAAAATCAAACACAAACCAAAACAAGTGCATAAATGAAAATATCCTGAGGATTGAATTTCCACATTAGTACATATACTTTCAAATATTCGAGAATCAGGGTGTTCTAAGAATTGAACCCTTCAACCCATTTGAATACCTGATGATAGATACACACAAGTTTTCAAACACTAAAATACTCCTGACACTATACAAGCCATGTGTCCATATCCAAATCATAAATGTTGTAAAAGCTAAAAGTCCAAAGCTTCCTGAAGCGGCAAAACTTCAACATTTACATAGGTGGTTCATCTTTAATTCATGCTCCTGCTTAGCACTTTTTCAAAGAAAATTAACCATTAAGAAGTGAAGACTTCATCCTCCTTTCAGCAGGTAACAAGCACAACCTTGGGATGTTTGTGATACATGTGCTTCAGTCCACTAAATGATCACCTTTCCACATTGAACTCAGCTTCCAAGTTTCCTTAGAAGGGAGTTGGGTATCCTTGCATTCAGTGACTAAGTTGGACTTAAACCCATCCCTTTAGCAGACTTCAAAACCAAGTCTCTAGCCAAACCCTTCGTCAAGTGATCAGTTAAGTTTTGTTGAGATTTAACAAACACTATAGATACCACCCCATTCATGATAAGCTCACGAATCATGCTATGCCTAACACCTAAGTGTCTAGACTTCCCATTGTACATCTGGCTATAAGCCTTTGCCAATGTAGCAGCACTATCACAACGGATAGAAATAGGTGCTATAAGTTTAGACCACAATGGAATCTCAAGAAGCAAGTTTTTCAACCATTCAGCTTCTTTGCCAGCAGCAGCTAAAGCTACAAATTCAGATTCCATGGTTGAACTGGTAATGCAAGTTTGTTTCTTGGATGCCCAAGAAATTGCACCTCCACCAAGTAGGAATACCCAGCCACTAGTAGACGAATTGTCTTCAGTGTTACTGATCCAACTTGCATCAGTATATCCTTCTAATACTGAAGGATAACCAGTATATGAGAGACTATAATCCATAGTTCTCTTCAAATACTTAAAGACCCTCTGAATTGCTTGCCAATGATGAGCACTAGGATTACTAGTATACCTGCTCAGTTTACCCACAGCAAAAGCAATATCAGGCCTTGTACATGTCATGGCATACATCAAGCAGCCAATCACCCTAGAATACTCAAGTTGAGATACAGCTTTGCCAGTATTAGGCATTAGCTTCTCACTTGTATCCATAGGAGTACTCATTGGAGTACAATCAAAGTAATTAAATTTCTTTAACACCTTCTCAATGTAATGAGACTGAGAGATAGAAATTTTATTACTTTCATGTTTAATCCTAATGCCAAGGATAACATCTGCCTCCCCCATATCCTTCATGGAGACTTTGATGACAAAAATTCTTTTGTAAGATCAACTTGATTTTGGTCAGTGCCAAAGATCAACATGTCATCAACATATAGACAAATGATGACTCCTTTATCAGATTCATTAAATTTGCTATATACACATTTGTCAGCTTGATTAAGTAAATAACCACTAGACAAAACCACTTCATCAAACTTTTGATGCCATTGCTTAGATGCCTGTTTTAGTCCATAAAGAGACTTAATCAGTTTACACACCTTGTTTTCATTGCCAGGCATGATGAAGCCCTGAGGTTGGTTCATGTAAACCTCCTCATCTAAATCACCATTCAAGAAAGCTGTCTTCACATCCATCTGATGAATAACCAGATTGTGAATTGATGCTAAAGCAATTAGCAATCTTATGGTACTGATACGTGCCACTGGAGCATAAGTATCAAAGTAGTCTATTCCTGACTTTTGTTTAAAGCCTTGAATAACTAATCTTGCCTTGAACTTTTCAACAGTTCCATCTACCTTCATTTTCTTTTTGAAAATCCATTTGCTACCTAAAGGTTTGCAACCAGGTGGTAGATCATTCAACACATAAGTTTTATTGCCCATGATAGAGTCCATCTCATCATTAATTGCTTCTTTCCAGAAAGCAACATCCTGGGACTTCATTGCTTCTTCAAATGTTTTGGGATCATCCTCCACAATGAAGCAATAAGAGTATTGGTCAGAGACCTCGCTCCTTGTACCTTCAATTAAGTATAATTGAAACTCAGGTCCAAATGACTTTGGAGTCCTCACCCTATTGCTCCTTCTGAGCTCAGGTTCAGGTTGTTGTTCCACAACCTCAGCAGGAACCTCATCAGTAGGAACCTCATCAGCAGGAACCTCATCAGCAGGAACCTTTGAAACACCATTGTCATTGGTTCCATTTGGAATCCTTTGACTTGGTCTAGGGATAGATGAGAATCTGTTCTCATCAAATAGTGCATCCCTTGATTCAATTATTGAGTTAATTGAAACAGACTTATTAGTTTCTATAACATAAAACCTATATGCCTTGGAATGCTCAGCATATCCAACAAAGATGCATTCAATGCCTCTTTCACCCAAAGTTTTCTGCTTTGGATCAGGGATTCTTACAACAGCCCTACAACCCCATATCCTAAGATAATTAAGGTTAGGTTTCTTTTTAATCCAAAGTTCATAAGGGGTAACTTTGTTCCTTTTGTTGGGAACCCTATTTAAAATATAGCAAGCTGTTAACATAGCTTCACCCCAGAACCCTTGACTCAGCCCTGAATAGGACAACATGGAATTAACCATCTCCTTCAGCACCCTGTTTTTCCTTTCAGAAATACCATTTTGCTGAGGAGTATAAGGGGCAGTCGTTTCATGGATTATACCAACAGACTGAAAATACAGAGTATCCATGTACTCACCTCCCCTATCAGTCCTTAATCTTTTGATTAGGGAACTTTGTTGCAATTCAACTTCAGTTTTAAATACTTTAAATTTATCTAATGCTTCATCTTTAGAATGTAATAAATAAACATGACAAAACCCAGAAGCATCATCAATAAAAGTCACAAAGTATTTCTTATTCCCCAAAGAGGGAGTAGCATGTAAATCACAAAGGTCACTGTGAATTAACTCCAAAACTTTAGTTTCACGTTTTACTCCTTGAAAAGGTTTCTTAGTTATCTTGTTCAACATACAAGTTTTACACTTTTCAGTGTTCATATCAAAAGCAGGTATTAACCCATCCTTAGACATATCTTGCATTCTTTTAAAATGTACATGGCCAAGTCTTGCATGCCATAGGTTTGAATCATAAAGTTTAGATGTAGATATAAAAGCAGAATCAATATTATCATGAACAATATTAAGTCTGAACATTTGATTACATAAATAACCAAAACCAATAAGCACACCATTTTTAGACAAAACAAACTTATCAGATTTAATAACTTGTTTGTAACCACAATTATTTAAAACACTACTAGAAACCAAATTCTTTCTAATATCAGGAACATGTAAAACATTAAATAAAGAAACAATCTTTCCAGAACTAAACTTCAACTCAACACATCCTTTTCCATGCACCAGGGCAGTTGACTCGTTTCCCATGTGAAGAATAGAACCATCATTCATTGACTTGTAGGTCTTGAACCAGCTTCTATCTTTACACACATGAATTATTGCTCCAGAGTCAACCCACCACGCAACATCATCATCCTGCACAAAGTAAATGTCAGATATATATGTAACATAATAAATCTTAAAAGACTTATTAAACACATTCTGACCTTTCAGAGAATTGGTGTTACCATTCCCTCCACTTGTGCCTGATCCATTGGATTTGTTTCCAACTTTACCACCTTTGCAATCTTTCCTGAAGTGTCCAGGTTTCCCACACTTCCAACAAGTCACCTTAGGTTTCTTGTTAAGATCAGATTTGGTGTTATCTTGATGCTTACGCTTGCCCTTGTTGTCATTGTACTTGGAGGAGTTGTTATGCTCCACCATATTGACAACTGATGAACCAGTAGCAGTGCTACTCTTTGGCTTGTCAATGTCTTGAGCTTTGAGTGAATCCTCAATGCGCAAATGACTGCCCAACTCAACAAGAGTTAACTCCTCCTTCTTATGCTTAAAAGCATATGCTTAAACTCTTTCCAAGAGGGAGGTAGTTTATCGATGATACAAGAGACTGAAATAGCCTCATCCATGTTCATCTTGTGTTGTGTGAATCGACCAAGTATACTAAGAAGTTCATTGTATTGTTCCATGACAGGTCTAGAATCAACCATTTTGTAATTGTTAAAATTACTTACAAGGAACTTCTTACTTGATGCATCCTCAGCCATATATTTGGCTTCCAAGGAATCCCATAGTTCTTGAGAAGTTTCAACATTCTGATAAATATCAAATAGAGAATCAGACATACCATTAAGAATTAAACCTCTGCATATGTAGTCATCATTCTCCCACTTGCTCCTTGCCCTCATCTGATCCATAGTAGCATCATCTCCATGATCTTCTGGAGTCTCAGTCGTGAGAACATACACCACATTCATACTTGACAATAAGAAGTGCATCTTCTTTTTCCATCTTCTGAAATCAACACCTTCAAACTTTTCCAACTTGGAAAAGTTAGCAGCCATTTGTCTCATAGCAGCAGCCATTGATTATCACTAATAGTTTCTATTGATTGTTGGTTGTTATTTGTAAACACTTTCCCAGATTAGGGTTAAGATAATCAATAAATGTACCGGATATTCACTTGAAATCGTGGTATCACTTTCCAATAGAAACTATTCGACCCTATGCCTGGGTTACACGAATATCTCTTTGGGATAAGACCAAGTGATGTTCTTGCTTTAGACACAAACCAAGAACCAGATGCGTATTGAAGTGTTTAGGGTTTTGTGTTAATCGTATTGTAAAAACTTATCTCCATGCAGAATGATGTGACCTCTATTTATAATAGAGAATACTCAAAACCCTAGCCCATGGAATTATGTATAATTAACGGCCCATTAATTATAACATAATACTTTTCATAATAATAGGGAACAGTGGTTATCAGTGGAAACATTATCACTAGCAGTGGTAATGTTAACACATCAGCGGAAACGCTAGCATCAGAATCACACTATCAGCAGCAGAATCAACTAGCAGCAGAATTAGCTGTCAGCAGAATCCTAGCAGCAGGATCAGCTGTCAGCAGAATCCTAGCAGCAGATTCAATACATAACCACTATTGAGTCAGGGGATTCAGTGACCAAATGGATGTATACTCCATACCTCCAAACCCATTACCAGATGTGAATTGATCCCTCAAGTGCACTAAATTTTCCAACAGAGAATGTCCCTATAAATTTAGAGATAGTTTCACAATTTCATCATTCACCATACAAACTAATAAACAATAATGGAGCAAACCAATTTTTTCTCACTTTTCTTTCTCACATTCATCACCATGGCATTTGTCGTGGCTCCGGTATCATCCACCACTACCAACACTACCAAACAGTATACCAATTTTGTGAAAACATCATGCAATGTCACTACGTACCCGTCGATCTGCTTAACTTCCCTCCTCCCTTATGCCAGCGCGGTCAAATCAAATCCCATTAGACTCGTCAAACAAGCCCTCTCCGTGACCCTTAATGCCTCCTCCACAACACGCTCCATGATATCCAAGCTAGCCAAGGCCAAGAACATAACAAAAGGTGATGCCGCGGTCCTCAAGGATTGCATTGTAGATATCCAAGACTCCATTAGTGAAATTAAGGACTCACTGAAAGCAATCTCGAGCCTTAAATCATCTGCAGACAAAAAGTTTGTACTTTCTAATGCAGAGACGTGGACAAGTGCTGCCCTCTCCGATGAGTATTCGTGCACTGATGGAATGGAAGATGAAGAAGTTAGTCCGGCAGTGAAGAAGAAGATTAAGACTAGTATTTTTAGCATTGCACGGCTGAGTAGCAATGCTTTGTATCTCATCAATCACCTGAACATTTAATAAAGTGTAATTTTAATTGTTTCTGGTTGTAACTATCGAGTATCGAGTGTAATTGGTTAGCATGATTATTTTATTTGAGGCTGTTTTGTTACTAAAATGATTGAATATTGCCCATCAATATTAAGAACACCTGTTATTTGAAACTGTCTTGTACTAACGTAGGATAATCATGTGTACATTCATGCTAAGCATGTGTAGTTTTTGGTTGATACACATGTAAAACATAGTTTTTCAGCTTAATTTACATACTAAGATAGTTTATATAATACTCGTTTCATGGTTTATACTTTAATTTTATGACCACTTTTAACGAGCTAGGGAAAGTTTACTCATGATTTGATCGATTGCACTTTTCTATTGAAGCAAAACTTGTTAACATAAGAAAAACTGAAATGGCTATAACTGAAACTTGAGACGCTTATCCTATTGATTGTGGACACAAACAAAAATAGCAATGTAAGCACTTACATTACAAGAAAATAGTACTGTATATATTTAGTAGGATGAATCACTTTGTCATATTTTCTTAGATGGTTGACATGTTGTAATATGAAGACTAACATTGTGATTGCCTAGCTAGGCGTGGCGGTATATTTCAGCCTTCGCAATATGTATTGACCACTAACCAAGAGGCTGTAGGTTTAAATATCAATTATTTAAACGTATGGGAGATACATAAATCGTATAGTAGGTGTGTGATCATTTTAAAAACAAATAATAAATAGTTTATGAGTGTTTTTGGCGGTTTTAGACTGTCGATGTTAGTTTCATACAATTACATAGGTCGCTTTTGTTTATGACATCAAATAGGTTTAATGTAAGTTCTAGTGTTGGGTTGTTTCTATCTTAACGTACAAACTGTAAAATATCTTATCTTAACAACATATAAAACATTAAGATATATGATTTTAATGTTAAAACTTTCAATAGTAAACACACTATTTGCCCTTTACTGATCTACCTATGATTTTATGAAATACTAATTACCATATATATACCTTTCATTAGTTTGCCACACTTATTTCAAGCCTAATTTTCGTTATTACATATTCTTAACTTTTTTTTCCTTTGTTAAACTCTCAAAAGCATTAAACTCACTAAATCAGTAAATCAATTACAAATTAAAAGATTGTAATTCTTTAGCGGCAAATAAAATTACATGTTACAAAATATTTTGCGAAATATCTTGAAAGGTTATTCTTATACAAAAATGTTTTAAATTCACGTTATCCGTAAAATCCTTATTACCACCGCAACGTAAGGAACCCTACTCGTCTATTTTATTTTGCAATTTAGAGTTATGCTCTTCTATACGTATGGAAGTTTTGTAGCGTCCTTTATATGAACAAACGTTTCTAATGTGGAGAGAACGGTCGAAAAGAATTGATTGCGCTGTATAGTACTAATCATGATGTTGTAACTTGTAAGTATTTTTACTGCTTAAATATCAAAAAAATTCTTGATGTGGGTGGCGAAAGAGTGCCTTATTTAAATTATATATACTAAAGGTACAGATTGATAAGTATGATACGTTATGCGAAGGATATAATCTTTCACGTGTAGAAAAAAAATAGCACTTATAATTCATGATTCTGCAAGCTAGTTAACTAGCTGTGCACATGGAAACGACGCTAGATAATTATATTGACATTCTACTAATGATTGATATATCATGCATGATTAATTATCAAATAAAATCTGCTTCTATTTGACCATATAGATTTTCGATAAGTTTGATCGTTGATGAAAAATTAGATAAATAGATAAATTTATTTGTAATATTCATCAACAAGGTCGATATGTATCAAAAGGTTTCCTTAAAATAACTCTACTTTTTTCTAAGGGTACGTATAGTCATTTTGAACACAATATTACCAACAAGACTAATAATGTATAGAAATATATGAATTTGATATAAATAATTTAATGAGCAATGAGACATGCATTATTAGATTTGATATGTTTAATTATTTTCGGTTTAGTTTTACGAATGATCAAACGTGACAAATAAGAAATACCCTAATAAAATGGTTTTTAGTCAACTTTTAAACAGTCATTTATTCTAAAACCCTATAGAATTTTCCTATAAATTGAGAAACATCTTTTTCAATTTCATCATCACCATCTTTCGAACAATAAAAAAGCAATGGAACAAATCAATGTGTTCTCACTTTTCTTTCTCACCTTCTTGGCCATAACAATGGTAGTTGCTCCGGTTTCATCCATCACAACAACCACTATGATGACCAAAACCTACACCGATTATGTGAAGACCTCATGCAAGGCCACCACATACCCATCGGTCTGTTTAACCTCCCTCCTCCCTTATGCCACCGCGGTCAAATCAAACCCCCTTAGACTCGTGAAACAAGCCCTCTCTGCAACCCTCAAATCTGCCTCCACAACCCGCTCCACCATATCTAAACTAGCCAAGGCCAAGAACGTTACCAAAGGTGATGCTGCAGTTCTCAAGGATTGCATAGAAGATATCCAGGACTCCATTAGTGAAATTAAGGACTCACTGACTGCGATCTCAAAACTTAAATCGTCTGCAGACAGAAAGTTTGTGATTTCTAATGCACAGACATGGACAAGTGCTGCCATTACTGATGAGTATTCATGCATTGATGGAATGGAAGATGAAGACGTAAGTGAGGTGGTGATGACGAAGATTAAGACTAGTATTGTGAGTATTGCACGACAGAGTAGCAATGCTTTGTACCTCATCAACCACCTAAACATTTGAAATCGTGTGATCGTAAGGTTTACTTGCTGTAACTAGCGTGAGTAATGAGTGTTTGTGAAGTATAATTTTCCTCTTAATGAAGTATTGCATTTAACTAAATGTTACTTATAGCTTTTTCTGGCTAATGAGATCAAAATGCAATTTTGCAAACCAAATAAAATAAAACAATTGTAATTGACACTCCTATCTAACAAGGTAATTTTCAACGCCCCATCGGAAAAAATATCGTTGTTCTAAAGTTATGCTTCCAATTATTAAAAAGATTGTGTCTCAATGGTACCCCATATTGTGTGAAAAGCGCCCCAACCAAATAGTCATGGGTTCAAGTCATGCTTAGGACATATGAGATAGATTTGTAGTATATATACATAGGGCTTTTGTTAAGTACACACATAGCAATAGTCCCGTAATCACTGCAAACTACTGTAGAATGCAATTAAGGTATTCGATTCATAATGACATTTAAAGGTGTATTCGTTCGGGTATTTTGTTAACATAGCAAGACTAGCAAATAATTGTCTTGGCAAGTCACAAAATTAATATTAACGAGCCATTCAGACCCGTGCGATGCACACAAGGTTAGTTCTAATTGTTTCTTGCGTAATGTGCGGCACTAATTTTGATTATGTTTGAAATTCGACCATTTCTTTAATCTAAATAAAATGCATCTGATAACGTTTGGTTTTTGGCCACCGCAAAACATAGTATATATATCAGTGAGTACTAAAATGAAGATTGCTTAGCTTCAAACATATTTCAATATGCAAAATTGACTTCAAGGACATGCATGCACATTCAAGGATTGTTTAGCGTATATTATATCCCGTCTAGGAAATTGAAAACCGTCCATGGTCCCATAACAATAGTCTACATAACAATATATAAACGAAAAAGTCAAAGTTTTTTTTAAGTAACAATGCAAGTTCATATTCCTTATTTTTTTAATAACATAGATGAAAAATGCCCACGTCGCTCATTGAAAATATCATTAAAAGTTCCATTAAAAAAAAAGAATATTCTTTAATGACATATCACAATAACAATAATTGCAACAAAATAATTAATTTGTCTTAAAATTGATATGAATAGCATTCAACGAGCGGGGAAACTCGCGCGTTGCTGCAGGAATGCCGTGCCAAATCTAAATTTGAAACGAAAAGATTACCCAAAGAATATTTCGAGACCAAAATGCAACATGTAATTGCCATTTTCTTCCTATTATGTAGCTCTTTGCACTATTATGGCCTTTGTATAGCTAGCAAATTCAAATAAGTGGATTAGTAAGCCTCTCGTAACATGAAAAAGTAAAATTGGTAAATTGAACTTGATTTAATATTCACAAAGTCCATTCATCTTTAAAAAAACAAATCAGCTCAGCATTATCACAACTGAATACACATACAGCCAATTCAAACAGGTTCAATTCAAACAGGTTCAATTCATACACAGCAAATACACATTAACTTCTTGACTATTAGTCAACTTCTACATACCGAACAGTTTCTCGTCGAGATCAAAAATGCTAAAATTCAATAGAAATTCAATTGATTCATAAAAAATACATTCGCGTTCAATCTACAAATAAAAGTAACTACAAAATAAAATAGACGGAACAGATAACTAATATCAGTGTGACGTCTACTTTCAGCATGAAGTCTAGTTTAGGAAAGGATAAATAAAATGCGCATATGTACCTTGATTGAAGGCATGATGACTAATATATGCAAGTCTTTTTCCGTCATGTAATATAATAAGAGTTTTTTATTCGCTTCATAACCAGAGAGTAACATTTAGCATGACCATGATTTCCAGCTAAGACTTCAACAACCTGTAACCAAATTCAAGTAATTAACATATGAAAATGGAAGAACAAAAACAAAAGTTTTTCATCACTTGTGACTTATATTATCTGCTAGTCTATGGGCCTATGTTTCAGTTAAAAGTTTTTTTGTGGAAAATATTAAGGATATTCTCTTGAATGGTTATGAGTTATGACTGCATTACTTTGTAGATCAGATCGTTTGCAAAATCGTTTAATTAACATAAGAAGGGAATAAAGGCCGGCTAATTAAGAAGAGTGAAAAAAAATTTAAATGTTGGTGATCAAGTGGTCAAATAGGCGTGAGCTTTATACTGTGACAAAGCTATTTGTGTATGAAATTATGTTAAAAGTTACACACCTTTCCAGCATTCTTATTAAAGGTGTTACCTCTAGATCAGCATAGGCATAGTTTTCTGCTATATTTGATTTGAAGAAATAGTCTGCAATAAATACCTGAACACGCAAATAAGAAAATTATATACAATTGTTTTTAAACCACCAACTGGTTTATTATAGTTCTATATAAGAAAATCAGAAACCTTTGGCTTGGCTAGAAGAAGAACATCTCGATGAATTCCTAATAAGCACCAATGATCTTGATCTTCATTCAAGATAAGAACCATCACTCCATCTATATACTTTTACAGCTAAAACGTTGTTCTTGTTAGATCAAAACTCGTGACAGAAGTCAATGATTTCGAATTCAGCAGGTAGTCTGCTATCCTGACTAATGAACCACCAAAACCGATAAAATTGATCATACATGAGTAATGTGAAGTTTAAAAATGAACCAAAAAAGTTATCGTCAATCACTTTGCATAAAGAAGAATACCAGAGTGCTAAGAACCACCGAAACCAATCTCACGGTGGTTGTGTTGCTACCTGCTCCCCACCTAAACGTCCAATATTCCATAAATGGTTACACCTTTCACCAAATAAGCAAAAGAAGGTCAAAAATTAGTCAATACAGAGAACTAAAAGTTTAAAATATTATGATCCTAATTACTATATCTTCTATACAGCTAACCAAGTTTGCATGTAGTCATTGTTTTTTTTTTTTAATGTAGTGCTAGGCACAGGTAGTTATTGAAATGACAGATTGTAAAAATGGTCAGATTATCATCGTTAATGCCTAAAACCACCTAAATCATTTATATTTTAAACTTTGGTTACCGATTTTGATCCTTTACCAGGATTAATCCAATGTGACCTGCTACCCAACCCAATTTGACCAGTTATAAAGACAGTACCCTTTCTCATCGTTAATGCTTAAAACCACATTTTATAAAACCACGTCGTTAATGATACCCAACCCAATCTAGATGATTAATTCTTCTTTATAATTCTTAATCTATTTATAAAAAATTAATAATAACAATAACCTCAGCATACCTGTCTAATGACTTTAACTTCTTCCTGGTGATCCTGCTAGTGTCGCTGGCTTCAATTCGTGGATGGAAATGCAGGCCTCCCCATGAAAAGCATGTGTTCTGCAAGAAAGCATGTAATCAGTACCTTATGACCACCAATCAGAGCAAACCATCAAGCTTTATCCTTACTTTTATCAACATTACCATGTGATAAATTATATAAAATGTAATCCCCCTGAAATCTTCTGTGATCCATCATTGTTCTGCAATACATATGTCATTGCTAGATAAATTTCTACATTTGATTCAACTAACTTGTTAAGGTAGTAGGCCTCATGTAACTCTTACTTCATCCTTGAAGTTAAAATCATAGGTATGAGATAAAATAGAACAAACAAAGTTCACGCATCAGGTTTATCCACCTATATGTACTTATGAAAAGATTATGGGGTGTTTGGATTAACTTATTTTCCGGACTTACCACCTATGACTAAAACTTTAATGATAATAAACATTAACAGATACTAATCAAATACGCAGTTTTATTTGACTTTACTATATAATTAGGGGAAATCACAAACAGAGACAAAAAAATGGAAGTGGGTACTATTCACAAAATAATCATACATTAATCCGGATTAGTGCGCTTACATTTTGTTACTATCTCTAGCTCCCACACATTTGCCTCCAACGAAACAACTTATGTTAATCAGTCTATTTAAGCTATTTTTTACCAACTTATTTGGAATAACTTATGTTTATCTATATTGAAGGTGATAAGCAAATCATAAGTTGTAATAAAGTTTCATTCCCGACCACGTGACTTAGTTTTCAAACTAAAAAGAAAGTTGGATATAATGTAAAAAGGATCCTAGCATATATTACAATGAAAAAAAAATCATACCCATTTCATCATTAATCGAATTCTTGTACACAAACACGCCCACTTAATTTTCAAACTACAAAAAAAGTTGTTAATAGAACCAAATGATATGACTGCAAATTCCTTTGTTTATAAATTCAGTAATAGACAAACCGAATTTTGACGTTTCAAATTTTAGTAATACTGGACTATGTAAAAAAAAAAAAAAAAAAAAAAAAAAGAGAGAGATAGAAATTTAGGACCCCATATATCCAACCCGTATCAAAACGCATTGCTTCTACTTTCATTTGCTTATGGATGATTAGACTTAAATAAACAATAAAAATTAAACGATATGAGTACTTGTATCTGATTGTGATTCTATTTTTTTTTTCGTTCGATGCGAAGCTGTTGATGATCCACCCCTTATTCCGGCGTCCAAGGGTTCACTTGATTCACAGGTGTTTGGATTTGTGATGATGAACTGAGCATGTTTTTTTTTTTTTATGAAAAAGGAAGTGTGTGTGTAATCAGTGTGTGTTTTTTTCAGATTAAAAGTGGGTTTTGTGGAGGATGAGTGGATCGGAAGTGAAGAATAGTTAATGGGTTTTGTGGAGAAGAAGAGTGATGGGTTCTCAAGATTTTTCTAGGAAGTGAAGAGAGGGAGTTTAGCAAATAATTTTGTAAAGAGGCTGTTTTGCAAATAACGGGAAATAAATTTATATATTACTACAGTAGCTTCGCAACAGTAGATCATCACACATAGGTACTGTTACTATCACTGTGGCTACAGTGATTTGGCACCAAAAACTCACTCACTTTTAGTATATATATACAATGACTTCGACACAAATCAACCAAAATATATATACTCGTAGTAGTTTAACTGAATGAAGAAAAACGTAAAGTAAACTATTTTCGTAATAAATTTCTTTAATACTACGTACTATAACTCAGGGTGCCTGGTTAGTAGTGAGGAAGGGGAAAGGGAAAGAGAAAAGAAAAAGGAAAGGGAATGCAAATGAATGAGTGATGGTGGGTAATCAATCCCTTAACACCCCCCCCCCCCCTCCCCAATTTACTCTATAATGGTCCATTACCCATTAGTGGTTAATCATTATATTACTGTAACACCCCAACCCGTCAAGGGTAAAGATATCATAATAAATAGTGTCCAACAGAGCAAAACACAAGCTTTATACTTTAATAATACAATGAGTACAAGGTTACAAATGAATTCCAAAATAAGGGAATTACAATAATAAAACCATATCCATAATATAAGGGAACTCTAAGTTTGGTCCACACTCTCTCATCCCCAAAGCTAAACCCCGCATCCTAGCTTAAGTACCTGCCGCATGGAAAAGAAAACGCGGTTGAGCATAAAAAGCTCAGTGAACAGATATGATGATAACAAGCACATCAAGTAATAAGATAAGAGAGTATGAATAGAAATTACATATGATGTCACAAGGTATATCAAAGAATTTTCAAGGTTAAATATAAAAAGTCACCAAGGTTAAGTATCTCGAATCGTCAAGTGTAATAGCAATGATTAACTAGTTTCAAGGATCGTCAAGTATAATGGTTTAAGTATAGTGTCAAAGGTTACCAAGTTTCAAGGTTTCCAAGAATTAAGCAAGATCAAGTATCAATAGTTTGCAAGGTCAAGTACCAAGAGTCAAGTATCAAGTGTCAAGTATCAAGTATTAGGTATCAAGTATCAAGTGTCAAGTGTCAAGTATCAAGTGTCAAGGCTATCAGGTGTCAAGTGTCAAGGGTCAAGGCTATCAGGTGTCAAGTGTCAAGGGTCAAGGCTATCAGGTGTCAAGTGTCAAGGGTCAAGGCTATCAGGTGTCAAGTGTCAAGGCTATCAGGTGTCAAGTGTCAAGGCTATCAGTATTTAACCCCCAGGCACACAAATATCAAGTCAAGTATTTCAAGTCAAGTATTCCAAGATGGAGTGATCAACTCCCAAGATGTGAGGGGCTGTAATGCACACACGCCCAGTCACCAAGTAATATATATCATGTAGTCCATATCATAATTAAGATAGCCGTAGACCAAGACAAGTCAAGACAAATCTAGGATGCATCCATACGCCCCTGCTGGCCTATAACAATAATCATAATAATCATAGCAGCAGTAGATCACAAGAATCAGGGACGGTGTAGTACATCTCTCCAACCACACTAGAGTACATAACATTGGTGCATCAATGCTATGGTTGTGGCTACTCCACAACAAGTAGCTCCTGGGTAAAATACTGATGGGTTAAGGGTTCATGGTTCAATGTCATGTACAAGTGGTCAAGTCATAATCAAGGGTTCAAGTCAAGGATCAATTATCAAGGTCAATATCAAGGTTCAATATCAAGGCTCAATATCAAGGGTTCAATATCAAGGGTTTAATATCAAGGGTTCAATATCAAGCAATATAAGAGAGAGAGAGAGAGAGAGAGAGAGAGAGAGAGAGAGAGAGAGAGAGAGAGAGAGAGTGAGAGAGAGAGAGAGAGAGAGAGAGAGAAAAGGTCATGAGAGAGAAAGAAGTTGTACTCTTGCTGAAAGAGTACGGAATATCTGTACCTTAGTCCAAACGCAAAAGCAAGGTCAAACAATCAAGAAGTAGTGGATCACTCCCGCTTCACCGAACCTAGAAGAGAATGGATACGAATCAAGACGAGTTCATTTCACATAAGTAACCTCTTTTAGTTATCTTCCAATTTTTATAATCTTTCCATAGTTAGCAGATTACCCAATTTAGCAAGTTTTCCAATGTTAGAATATTCTTATAGGTTAGTTTTAATACCATATCAAGTTTCATAGCCTCATGCATCACGGATTTTATTTTATAGTCATTTTCTGACATTAGGGTTTCGTTAGATCACCGAACATGTTTTAGGGCAAAAAGTGTCAATATAACAAGTTAGGGGTCACAAGTGATGATATTCACATTGTAATACATAAACATAAGTCAAGGATGCCAAATATGTCAATTTTACACTTTACACCCTTTAGTTTCCAAAGTTACAATTTAATCCCTTAATTATTCAAGTTACCATAATTAAACCTTTAATTAATAAAATTATCACATAAGCATCACAACTATACAAAAATGACAATTTCAGTCCCTCAAGTTATTTTAGGTCGAGATATGCATAATTACCCATATTTACATTTTTAGTCCCTCTAGTTATCATATTTATAATTTAAACCTTTTAATTATCAAATTAATATATAAATCACATAATTAATCACATAACCACATAAATCCATCAAGTATCATAAAATGTCAATTCTAGTCTCTCTTATATTAATTCAAGTCGAAATTCATTTAATTACAATAATAGTCCCTCCATTTAAATCAAATACAAATTATACCTTTTTAGTTATATAAATTACAATAAAATCCTTTTAATTTCAAAACTTACACTTTCTACCATTTTTATAATTTATACGAATCACCCTTTATATTAATATAAGTTTCCAAAACAAACCCTTGCATTTATATAATTTCAATTCGCCCCTTTTCATATTTAATTTACAATTTACACCCTTTAATTATCAAAATCACACAACACACCCCCATACTGATTTTATACAGATTTACCATGTACTTTTATAATTAACAAAAATAACCCTTGGGTTTAATAAATTACCAAACATCCCCTTATATATCAAAAAGTGCAATCGGTATATATTTAATTTACACACCCTTAACGCTAATTTTTCCAAAACCATAAAACATTAATTTTCAAACAATAATATAATAAATGAAACAGTAAAAATAAGAAACCCAAGTTTAATAGGCAAATCTATCCCTTTTCAATTTTTCTTCAAATCGGTAAAAACAAAATAATTCCCACAACGATTTAAAAGCTTCAAATAATTTTTAATCTATTTTATATGAGTAATGTAAACATGTATAAGCATCAAAAAAAATATGAACAAGGCCCAGAAAAATGTATGTAGCCGATTATCAATTTTCCTTGTTTTTAGGGTTTTTTATTGTGTTTTAATTCAAACGATTTTTCTGGAGTGCATGGATATTTTTCCCACGTCTCATATTAATCTTAGAACATATAAAAATTACCTTGTTGAATAATTAACGAGTGAAAAGGAGCATAACAATTCTTTCTTCTCGGTTTGGAATAATCAAACAACTAAAACTCCAACCTTCGAACCAAGCTATCCCAGCCACACCCACTATTTTTATAACCTTCCTTGGGTATGAGAGAACCCACGAAAATTATTCAAGAACCCCCAAGAGGTATGAGCCGTCGTTTAGGATTTTTGTGGTGTTTTTAGGGTTTTGAAAAATGTATAAAGTGTGGAAATTAAATTGAATCCATGTATAGGGAGGGGGGTTGAGTGATTTTCGGCCGATAAACTGATTTGCAAACCATTTCCAAGTATATCATGCTATTATCTTTAATTTATGCATTTAAATCATTAAAATGTGTACACAAGAATGTATTTCGGCCCAATTCCAACAAAATAAATGTGTCAAGTATTTTTATGGCATCTATAATATTATAATGTTCATAAAAAAATTATCATATGTCATAGGTTGTCAACTATTAAGTGTTTGTGATTTATTTGGTGTTTATAAGTGTTTTATTGAAATTTTTAAATATCAAGGGCATTTTAGTAATTTCACTTATTATGGAATTTGTGGGTTTTACAATTACCCTCCTTCAACCAAGCACCTTTAATCAATCCCTTTCCATTCCCCACCCCCTTAACCCCCCCCCCCCCTCCACCCAATTTACTCTATAATGGTCCATTACCCATTAGTGGCTAATCATTATATTACCCTTCTCCAACCAAGCACCTTTAATCAATCCATTTCCATTCCCCACCCCTTAACCCCCCCCCCCCCCCACATACACACCCCAAGCACCCCCTCATTCAAAATTTTCATTCTTATTATCCACACTTCATCTCTCCCATCACTTGCAGTCAACCAAAGCACCTTTAATCAATCCATTTCTATTCCCCACCCCCTTAACCCCCCCCCCCCCCCCCACCAAGCACCCTCTCATTCAAAATTTTCATTCTTATTATCCACACTTCATCTCTCCCATCACTTGCAGTCAACCAAAAATTAGTCCCTTGTTCTTACAAATCCAATCTAATCGAAAAATTAAGAAACAAACATATTAACCAAAAATCGTCCCTTGTTTTCTTAGATCTATCCGAATACTAACCTTTTTATCTAACTTTCAGCCGAACACAAACCCACTTTAAAACCGAGACACAAACACACGAAGAACACACATATCTATGGTCTACTTCTATTGAAAAGTTTTCTAGATCCTGTATAAGTTCTCGGGTAGGTGAAGGTTTTTGTTTTGATTCGTTTTTGTTCTTGTTTAAACCGAATGAAAGTAAGAATGGAAACCATTTGGTTTTGTTCTTTTCTTATAATATTTGGATATTAAAAGATGCTATTTGCTTCTATAGATCGATGATGATTTCATTGTTTTGAATCTTTGAAGGTTTTGATATGAACACAAACGAATTTGATATTTTTGGTTTTGTTCTTGTATGTGTCTTGCGGTGTTAGGATGTAGATGAGAGTTGAGGAGTGATGGTGAGGGTAATGGTTGATGTGCTTATTTTCAGTGATGAAGTATTATTTATAGGCTCCTGTATGTTCTCAATTATTGTTGAATTAATGCATCGGTTTTGGAAGGCAAGAACTCAAGTTTCATGGGTGAACCTTTCATATTCATCTTCGGCGTTGTAAATCTACAACCCTTTTGATTGAGAGCATTCAATTGAAAGCTCCTTTGTATTCTGTGGAGCTGCGAGTAGTTTGTACAATACATGTTTTTTTAACACAATTACACTTCCACAATAAATTAAGGTACTGAATCTTCAGATATAGTCGATATCGTCCATCATTTAGTGTAGTTTTGAATATGGAAATCACTATTGTGGATTAAATTCGAACTATGTACTAATTTTGAAAAGCATGGATACACTTGTGCTTTTTCAGAATAGCATTCCCAACGTATGCTTTTGGTAATATAAATAAATAAATAAATATTATTATATAAATTTAATACTCATTCCATCCCAAATAATCAAGTATTATACAATACAAATAAAAATATAATGTCAAAGTTAACTTCAAAAAGTCAAACAAAACTTATACTTTTTGACAAGTGTTATAAGATAAACAGTAAATTGATTGGACCTGTCTACACATCTTTAAATGTTACTCCCTCCGTCCCACATTAAATGTCCTATTTGACTTTTCAACGTCTTTTTTTTTCACAACTTTGACCTTAAATATTTTTGTTTGTGTTATATAATATTTAATGCAAAATATATGAATGAATTGAGTATTAAATGTATTTTCACTGCGTATAAACTTTATCAAATACTATATTATACAAGCAAAAATATTTAAGGTTAAAGTTGTGAAAAAAAGACTTTGAAAAGTCAAAAAGGACATTTAATGTGGGACGGAGGGAGTATAAGATAAACAATAAAGTGATTGGACCTGTCTACACACCCTTGTTCACTTGCAAGCTTAAGTCCTAAGAGAACTTCAAAGTTTATGATCATCATAGTGTCATTTCTTTTCCTTTCAAGCATTTGTAGTTAGAGTTTCCTCAATCAAGGTAGGTTCTTGGATTTTCATGTGTTTAGCGTTAGGTTTTCAAATGACACATCATTGTACCACTCTTCAACAGTGTTGAACATCTTTTTAATTTTATATATTTAATCTTTTTGCCCAACAAAAAATAAATTAAGTTGAAGTATTGTTATTTTTTGCACAGGCTAATGATGAAAAGGATCAATTAAATGAGAATACATTATGACTCAAATGAAAAGACCATAGTATCCTTGAATTCATTTCAAACTTCTTTTATAATTGATATTAAGGGTTGGTAAGTGATATGCATGCATGTTGATGTCGCATGAGATTTAAACTTACATAAACTTCTAGATAAATTTATAGAAAATACTTTCATATACATGAACGATGGTGAAAAGGATTAGCAAATGCTATCGTCCGCTATAGCAATGTCAATAAGATGCCTGGTACGTCTGCAATTATGCAATTGAATCACACATCATCTCTTCATATACATCAATGACGACGGTGGAATGAGGCTGCTTCTTACTATAACAGCGTAATAGAGAGACTTTCAAAAAAGCAATCGCGAAAAGAAAACCATAATAAGAGCGATGATTAATAACTTCTATTGTTTAAGTGAAAAAACCCCTGACAAGAACGATGATAAAAATATAAAAGTTTATTAAATCTTTTGGTTATCTTAATAACTTATTTTGATGTCAGTTTAGAAGAAGTCATTATAGATTTCAAAATTTCCTTTTTAAATCTTTAAGTTGGTCATGACTTTTCAGTTAAGCTAAACTTTATACAGTATTTCATTAACGGATTTCGTAATTTAGCGTTTGCCTTTCGATCAGTTTTAACCAATTTACATTTCAAGACTTTCGTCTATATAGTTATAAATTCGCTCATAATATTGGTTAATTACCGCCACAACACGGGGAAATATAAAACTTACAAAAAAAACCGTGAACATAAAAAGATTAAAACCTATAATCTAAATTGAAACCGAAGATCCGGATTTTTCCTCTTAGTGCGAAACCGTGAGTTTTAGGGGTTTACTTTCGCGTGTCTCTCCTAATGGTTCGAGTCCCGGGACGTGCCCGTTTGGATGGTTTAACTCGGTGGTTCAGATTTCAAGTATTGTGCCGTTCTAAAAAAATTGAAACTATAGAATTTTTCCGTAAATCTCGAATATGAATGGCTCGAAATTTATGAATCGAAAACCAGTAAGTAGTGCTCAACATAAGAGACTAAAAAGTGCTCAAAGGACAAAATAGAGTTGAAAAGGTGTACAAGATACAACAGTATTAAAAACAAATTATCTTTTTGTAACTTCAGGTTTCTAAATGACGAAAGAATACAAATTTCATAAACCAGCAAATCTGAATATGTTTAAATTGGGCTGAGGCCTTAAATAACTTCAATTCTCCCAAACTCTAAATTCGGCCCATCATTCTCACATTTGAAGGTCACTATTTGAACTTATGTAAAGAATCCACAATTTGTGTGATACGTGTAAAAATGAATGAGGGGACGACAAAGAAATTCGATGAACACACATAAAAAATGTCTACAAATTTTTATAGCGATTGTTAGATTTCTCAACCTTCTCTTTATTGTCCACTTTTTTACTTAAACGAATTGGAGTGCTTTTAAAAGATTTTTTTCACTTTGTTGTACTATTACTTTCTTTAAAGACAAACAATTATTCAGTTCACATGTTAAACCGTTAGGGTCCAAAAAGTCATAAGCTTTTCACATGGACATGGGTCCAATACATATTCAATTCAATTCATTAGCTCCAAAAAGTCATGAGCTTTCACACATCTCGATCATTACCCTTCAAATTTATCAATATTAAAATCGGTCTTGAACAAATAATCAACTGTTAAACTATTTGAACTATTATTATTAAAATGCTTGCTACTTAACATACCTCTTTGATAACTTTAGTGTTAGCTAGATTCGCACTTAGATTGTTTAAGGAAATTTTATGTTTACTAAATTAAAAATCACAGCTAGCTAATTAAGGTAATTAATAAGTTTAATAAATACGTATTAAATCCAACTTTTAATTTAAAAGAAAAGTTAGAGATGAATTAATGCACCCTAACTAGCTAATACCCGCCTGAAGGAACTCGTTAGACAAACACATAACTAATTGATATAACAACGTTCAAACCTCATAACCAGCAACTTTAGGCCAACCATTTCCGAAAAGAGGACTCTATAAGGAAACATAAAAGAAATGTAAATCGCAACCTAAGACCGATCACAACATGATACCACTCCATCCTACTTAACTCAACTTTCTTATTCCCTATATATGCTTTTCAGCAATATGATTTATTAAAGCTAGAGCATTACTAGTAACATGTGCAACATCCATAATATGTGCCCGAACCATCTTCTTAACTCGGCCCTCCGAAAACCCATCCATACAAGTATTCTCATCCGTCAAAGCTGAACTAACCCATGTTTGTACGTTACTCATGTGCATGACGAACTCTTGACCCTTGACATGATCCACATTCTTCAGCTCACGTATCGAATTCCTGACCCTGTCTAAACTATCATTCACTTCCTCTAAGCAGTCTCCAAGGGCTGACCGTTCACGTGGGGTCAGCTCCTTGGATCTTGTGACCTGTTTGAGGTAAGTTTGGGCCGACTCAGATCGGTCCAGACTTACTGTCAATGCAGCCTGAGCCAGCTGGCTCGGGCTGTGTTTTATGGTTTTTTTGTAAGGAGAAAGAGACTCGACACATAGAGTTGGGTAAGTGGTGGCTTTGCATGATGAGGTTATGAAGTCGGAGGACGGTGTCTCGTTGGCGGTGGTGGTGGTGGCTCGGGCGAGGAAAAGGACGGAGAGAATGAGAACTGGGAGTAGGAATGGAGTCATTTTTTAATGAGTGTGAAGAGGGATAGTTTGTGTGATCTTTTATAGGAGCATAGATTCCTTTTTTTTTTATTATTATTTTAAGAAAACTAGATGCAGAGAATAAAACAGTAGTATGAACGAATTGTTTTAACAACGAGCCGCGGGGTCTTTTGATACCGACAAGTGTTACTTTTATGGATCCCAAACAAAACTTAAAACGAGAAGATAGAAATAACTATAATCGCACATTTGAGATGTATCAATTTTAATTAGATGCACCTCAATTAGTTTTCAAAGTACGTTTGAATCTACAAAAACCTTTAGCAAAATTAAAATAAGCCCGATGCGTGCTCATATGAGTGTTGAGATGAATGAGTGTCACGACCACCATTCCCACGTCTAGACGAATTAGCGCTCTCAGCCAAGAGGATAGTGGGAGATGAAGAGGAGGCATCGGTTGTAAAGGCTTGAGATTTAGACTTCAATCGCACCCGCTTCGGTAGTAACCACGTATTTCACCATGTTGAGATCCGGGAAAGGATCTCTATGTGCAATATTATTATGTATATAAGTGTATTCTTTTAAGCTTGTACTAAATACATATTATGTGCAAGTTAAACACGACAAAGAATGAAACGACATATCATTTGTTTATCTTTCCTATAGTTTGAAATTATGTGTGTGGGAGGGGGAGGAAAATTTGAGATCCACCTGTTTATGTCGACATCTGAAAAAGCGTCCCTAATATGTTTCTCCAATATTATTATGATTGATTCTTTTAGGAAATTGATTTGCACATTTTTCTTCTTTTAATAGGACACATTATTTTATGTTTAACACAATTGTATCATATTCACATCTTGTTTTGCGAGCTTGTACAGTAGTGTGTGAAAATTAAAAAACAAACCGTATAAATCATCTCCTTTTTTATGCTACATTTAATCTATTTATATTGAATGTTGCAAAGAGCAAAATAGATATTATTATGTAAAGTGAAAAGAGAACAAAAAATTTGAGCAAAATCATTAACGAAGACGTCTCTCAATCCTCTAAAAGCAGCCTCTCTACCTTCAGGTAAGGGTAAGGTTGTCTACATCTCACCTCCTCAATACCTCGTGGAAGACGGGATTGGATATTGTTGATTTTTTAAGTTTTAATTAAGCCTGTTATAAAGAATATCAAATATATTGTTGAATGGATGAAACAGTTTGAACCATATTTTATTTAGTGAATTAATAATACATATTTTTTGTTGACACATTTGTGTGTATACTGTATATCTCATTTTGGAATGACATTTTTCAACTTTCCTTGATTGTCTATTTATATTGTTAGAATCCCATAAACACATCCATAAGACCAAACTCCCAGTAGATGTTCAAACTCATTTTCAGATTTATTTTATACTAAAGTTACATAAGAAAAGAAAGAGTATGTACAAAAGAACATTCTTTCAAAGAAAATGTAAACTTTCTACCACTTTAAACATAAAATTAATCCCTTTTATGTAGAAGAATTATCCCAATCGATCTCATGAGCTTTGGTTATCGACGCTTTGCATGTATAAAGTGCTCCTTTTTCCGCTTTGAGATATATACTTCATGAGTGCAAACACTGGATGACATAGTAACAGAAGCATCCAGGCCTGCTAACGCTAAGCCAAAGCAATGGACTACTTTTGCTTCTCATGGGCCTGCTGGTTTTGGAGCACTCTCTACCGAGTCTTGAGCACTCTTTACAAGCACATCGTAATTGATAGAAGCCAGCTGAGACAAGTTCTGATCATTAAAAGAAAAAGAATTAACTGTTATTCATGTGATGTTTAGCCTCTTGAAGAATAATAGTGGGCAAAATGGACTGGAACGGGTACATTTAGTTAAGGATCAAAACGGGTTAGGGCAACTTGACCTTAAACATTTCTGTCAAAACCTTTAACTCCTTTAAAATTTACTTTCTTTAAATAAAGAACTAATGTGTCAAATCTGATTACAAAGTCTGTTATTTTAATAGCAATATAACTACATTTACATAAACAACTTCGGAGGTTATATGCATAAAAAATAGACTTTTGACAACCTTCGACTTGTTTGAGGGACAGTATGTGTTTCTTGATATGAAAAAAGTATTTACCTTAAAGGAGAAATTACTGAATGAGTAATTCACATTATTAAGTGCTGAAGAACCAAATTCCGCAAGGTTACCACATTCATCACCCTGCTTAAAGAACCAAAGAATCATAAGTGAAAACAATTTCATGTAGGCAAATATATAAGAGTGACAATCGGTTCATCCCTGTCTGATTGTTTTAGTATTGTTTTCCGAATGCGTAAAGCAGGGAGTTGTCGTTATGGGGAAAGTTAGTTTTTATTTTATAGTAAAGAATAATATGTGTGTTGATCCTACCATCACTTATCTTGCACTTTCTAGTCCCAACTCGCATATAGGAGCTAAAAACGGAAACAAATTTGTAACTAAGAAGCACTAGTAAAAAACAAAAAGCTTCCATAATACTTAAAAAGGACTGACATTGCCACCTTTGATATTCAGTAAGAGGGTATAAGATGAGAGGGTGACAATATCTTGCAGAAGGTTTGAATTAATGTACCTCTTCATCTAGTAAATTTCCATATGAACTATCACCGCATGTGCTGCCTGTATCAGACATGTCATCAAAGTCACTACCTCCATCAACTTGCTCATCTTCTGGATTCCAAATATACCGACTCATAAAATAACTTGTGTCAAGTGCTTCAGCGGATGGTATGAATGTCGCCTGCAGGATAATAAACTCATATTATTGTAGTCGCTAAATAAGAACTTCAGTTCAGATAAAAAGTGTAGGAACTGAATAAAAGATAAATCACCTTCTGCCTTGCAAGGGTATCCCAGTGGATGTTTCTAAAGAACTGGTGCGCCTTTACCTGTATGTAGAAAAAGACAGATGATCAAGAGCTTCCTATGCCTTTTATAGTAAAAAATGTACTATATTTGGAGAAAACTTTACCTCCGCGGCTCCTATTGCACCAAGACGTTGAATTGGATTTTCAGTAAGCAACCTGAGTAATGCAAAAACGGAAGTATTTTGATTAGAGGGATGGCATTATATTTTTCATAGAATATAATATAATAATAAAATCAAACTAATAGATTATTATTAAGCAGAACTTAGTCCCTATGACCTCCCTTCCAAGTTCCAAGTGATGAAAAGGCGAAACTACCAAAACATGTAAATCTAAAATATTTAACTTACTTGTTAATTAGATCATATGCTTCATAACTCATCTCCTCAGGAATCTTGGGCCATGGTATGTCTCTATTCATAATGTTGGCAAAAACTTGCTGCACCAAAAAAAAAAAAAAAAAAAAAAAAAAAAAAAAGGATGATTAGTGTTATCATATACACATGTTACAACATAAAGGTAATGTTACAGTTTCACAAATACATTTTTTTTGTACCAAGTCTTGGTAAGCACACCTGTGGAGATTCTGCATTAAAGGGTGGAATTCCAACAAGTAGCTCGAAAAGAATAACACCAACAGACCACCAATCAGCTGTTGCACCTACAAGAAGGAAGTATTACAGCAGTAGTATAAGTAGAAAGACATTTAATACAGAGTATTATTGTAACTTGTGCAGTATCAAATACATATGTAAGGTTCCAACCGTGTCCCACGCCAAGAAGTATCTCCGGAGCTAGATAGTCAGGAGTGCCAACAACAGAATGCTTTTGACGATGTTCTGGTGTAACTTCATTGTCCCTGCACATAGGTATGCTGCAGGCTGATGTTCCTGATAAGTCCTCTGTGCTGTTAATGAGACCCACCTTTGATAGCCCAAAATCTGACAACTGTAAAAATTGATTAAAATTGTGAGATCGGTAAGTCTTCTGAAGTAGTAGCTGCTTTGTATGTTTTATCTCTATTGGGTTAAAAGGGTGAAAACATAAAAGTTAGCTCTGGTAAAAACTATCCCATATATAACAGCACAAAGAAGTTCATTGTTGAGCTTAAAATATACTAATAGTTCTCGTATAATGTGGCATAAAAGATAAATAATGCATCACAGCCATTGAATTGAGCTACAACTTATTCTTATAGTTTTTCAAACAGCAAAAATCATACTGTTTCATGGACAAGTCTCAACTTATTCTCAGCTGTTTGGATAATGTGGAATAGTCGAAATCGCAAGGTGTTCATGGACAAGTCTCAATCTAGCATTGAAGTTTTCAAGGAGATTCAACAATTATCCTACAATTGGATAGGTGGTAGATGCATTACTTGTATAGTGCCTATCAGTTAGGCTCTTTGTATCTAGCTTCTTGCTAGTTTTTTCTCTTGTTAATAAAATTCGATGTTCAAAAAAAAAAAAGCATACTGGTTTTCTTTGTCAGAAGGTAACATTACAATGAAGTCAACAAAAACAATACATCTAAAATAGCATTCACAGTTTTCATGATTTCAAGAGTTGAACTAATAGGAGAATGCAGTAATTAATCATTTAGATAAGAGTCCATATTCCGTACAACCTCCTAAATCGTTTTATTTAATGATATGTACTATCAGTATACTAAAGATGTTTTTGTAACCATAATAGAGTGATTTTTTATAACTTTTCTGAAAAATGGACTTGAAATTATACACACGTCAACCCAACTCAATTCAGCTCTTTTCAACTCATACTAAAATTTTACTGTTTTCAGCTGAACTGTTTGTACCCATTACCCAATTCACCTGATACAACCATCTATCCATCTTTAAAATACGTAATCATGTTAGTTTACTTATTTCTTAAACAAGAAAAGAAATCACGACCTTGATATGACCATCTGGACCAATTAACAGGTTGTCTGGTTTCAAGTCTCTATGGATGATATTCAAAGAATGTAAATACTCCAATGCAAGAACCTGAAAATAATCATCAAAGAAACATATGGAGTCAAAGCATTACTTCTAAAAACATGTATATGCAGGCATGCACTGAGAAAAATAGAAAAGAAAATAGCTTACGAGTTCGGCAATATATACTCGAGCCATGTCCTCTTCTAGGCAACCTAGAGTTCTCATCAAAGAAAAGAGATCTCCACCATTTAAAAACTCCATAACAAGATATAGATTTTCTTTGCATGTGAATGAGTAGAAAAATCGAACCTGTTCATATGAATAGTCAAACAAAAAAATGAGGTTATGGTACATTCAAATCTGTCTTTAAAAGGTGTACAAGCATATCTGGTTCCAGATGAATTTATATGTGCATCTTACCACAAAAGGATTGCGGACTGATATCAGGATATCACGTTCAGCCAAAATGCTTTCAACTGCATTTTTACGAATCATATCAGCCTTCTTTAAAACCTGCAATACTTTTTCCAGATTAAGTTCTTTTAGCTTTTAGTAAAAGAACAGTTGATTTCTTTGGAAGTTACTAGAATAACTGAGATGACTTATGATAAAGAAACAGAAAGGTCGCACATATATATTTCACAGGAAGGAACAACACGGGTGGGTAGGACAAGCTGCGTAACCTGTCAACATGGGATCGGGTCGAATGAGTACTTTTTGGTGCTGGGTCGGGTTTTGTTGACACGAAACATTTTTTTTTTTTTGAAAACATTCATTTCTTTTATAGATTATTACGTTATGTTAATGCCAATTATATATAAAATGATATATAAAGTCTAATACATTACAAATACAACTTGGGTCAGTTTAATCCCGTTTGAGCCATTTGATTTCCATTGGAAATTCCTTCCCTTTAAGGTTTTTTTCCTATTTTACTCAGTTAATGATAAAATGTAACACATTTATGCTTCACAAATAAGATCAATCACGCAATGATCAGACGCATTAAGTGAAGTGGTTCTGTAATTACTTGCTATTTGGACGGGGTATCAAATTATCCAAAGATACTAATGTAAACCTTTTTTATGAAAAAAGATGTAGACAAACTTCATAGGATCAGAAGGAAACCTCGAAATATAATGAACAACTCACCACAAATCAGTAACAACATATGCCTAAAAAATTTTAGATGTACAACAATGAAATTGCCAGACTACAAAGACATCAAAACCAACTGTATCGGAAATGTATATCCACGTAAAGAAATTATATTTTTCAGATATTATTCGCTAATTCAGGGTGTATGAACACCTTACCTTTATGGCAAATACATCACCTGTTGCCCTTTTCCTGGCCAGAAAAACTCGTCCAAATGCACCTCTGCTGATTGGTTTTATTATTTCAAAATCTTCAATAGATGTTCTATCTTTAGAGAATGTATTGACAGGACTGGCACGCAGGCTACGAACTGTATCATCTTCTACTGAGCTATCTTCATTGCCAACAATACTTGATGATTCTATCTTATCATCATCTATCTGCCCACAAAGAAGTACGTATTTCTCCCTGTATTTGTGAAGGAAAATATTTGAGTATAATTATAGATGAGACAATATCAACATTTCTTTGCCTTACAAATTGAATGAATGAATAAACTCACTGCAATAGTTTCTCTATACGTCTACCAAATGTTTCAACAACAAGGGCATCGACCTTTCTCTCTTGGATAGCATACTTGAGGTCTGTTAAATAATCAAGCATGATTTCCAATGCACTGTACTCATTAGTGTTTATATTCGCCACAGAATGAGCAACTTCCAGTAGCTTGTGTATCTGTCATTTGATAGATGTATTCAAACTATTTAGTCGAATAATTAGGAAAACTGGTTCAGAACGAAACAGATCGAGAGCAAAAAAAGATATGTTTGTATGTCTATGAGTATACATGTGTGTGTATGTGTGTAACTGAAGCTGCGGAGAAAAGTGAAACTATTAAAGATTCATATATAACAGTAAACCGATAGAGATAAAAATCAGTTAGTACAATGCAGTTGCTTTAACACCCTTACTGACACTTAAGCTACATATACACAAACATGATTGGCAGGCATTTAGGCTTCTCCATTTGGGGGGGGGGGGGGGGGGGGGGGAATTTATCAGTATTCCACAGAAATGTTTGAATCCAACCCACCACCTTAAGGCACTAAAACTTCGCAAGAGTCACACTTACACAATCCAAACCTAGTCTACGTATCAGTCAACTTTTCCAATTGATGCAAACATTAAAAAAGAATCGGTTCAAATAAGTGAGCCAAATTCACCATTTCACAGACTTCATAATCAAGCATGTTTGCTTGATAGTTTATGCAACACGCTATTAGCAGGATATGTAGGTGGATCTACTCTTCATAAAATTCAGTTAAAGATCGAATTTGAGAAATTAAGTTGTTACTGATGAGCAACTTCAGATTAATTATTACACACTTTGCAACATTACTTTGACTGTGTTTCTTATAAAAGACATACAAAAATATATAGGCCGTCTACAAAAGAGAAAGTGTTGTCACCAAAAACTATATGAAAAAGGACTACTTTATGTATGACAAGGCAGCTTCAATGAAGTAACTTAATACATTAAAGTCAATGAATGCAGATAATAGTAAGCACCCATAGGGGTAAATCAGCTTATTCAAATCCATTTATATGAAGATCTAAACTCCCTTGGATCTATTAATATTAGAATATATGGGGATTAACAACTACCTGCTGCCAGTTTTCTTGCTCAGTTGTGGTCTTCCTTTCACTCAGGTATATTTCAATTTGGTTTGTTCTCGGTGTTAGCAAAGGTGATCTAGGAGTCAAGCTGCCACCAGATGAGGTTTTATGACATGTAACTGGTGTTAAGATTCCGCGTGTTTCACTAATCTCAGGCGAACTGTGCAAGTTATCCATCGAACCATTGTCACCTTCATGAACACATTCTAATATGTCTTCAGAACATTGACGAGACAAACGTTGTTTTCTAGGTGATGAGTCATCAGAATCTTCTGGTGTACTCGATAAAGATACTCTCCCAATATCTGGATTTCCAACAGCGATGTCTATACTCTTGGGCGAACATGCATCAATGATCCTTTCCAGAGTCTCAGCAACTCGATAAAGTCTTTCATTGACAGTTAAACCTTTTAAATCACATCTGTCAGCAATTGTGCATATTCTAGAATGCTCTTCCACATGAACAGTTGGTATTTCAACTTCACATATACGACAAATCAATGAACTCTCATAAGCTATATGTAGGTGCCCTACTGAAGCTTCGGATGAAGCTCTTCTTAAACTTGACGGCATTGCCAAATCATCAGAAGGGCAGACTGGTATTTCAACATTTAAGACATGATCATCTTTAGGTTTAAACTCGTGAGAGACATCCTTTGTTGGTGTCTCAACGTCACCAAGTCCTTTAAGATTCGTCCCTACCGAAGATGGATATTTTTTCCAAGATGATATCCTGTAATTACTTGCTGATGAAGCAACACTTTTCGTGGTACCGGCCTCCACATTCTCACTTCCTTCATGTAAATTTAGTTTTGCTTGATTTTGTTCCAGATTCGCTCCATGTGGCTCCTCAATTTGTGTTTCGGTGATGTCACCCTCAGTTTCTTCTAATGAGCTACTGAAGTCTTGGCACGTAGATTCTATAACTTTTTTATAAACTCCAAGATCGCTAAGCTGGTGAACACCCAATATATGGTGGCCTTCTTCATAACCACACTCCTTGTGAAATTGCACAAGCCGAGTGCATCGAGTAAGTATAAATAGTAGACGTGTATGTACTTGTTTAAGGATACCTGTTGGTAAATCTTGACGACGGTCATCTAGAATCTGAACAATGTTTTCACATTTCAACCAAAATTCATTAGACGCCATTCTTGCACACTTTCTTGCTATAATCAACAAATCCTCCAAATTTTCTTGCCATTCTGGGTGAGATATTGACGTTTCTTCAAGTATTCCTACCAAATCTCCAGCAAATACAGCCAGATCAGCATTGACTTCTTCCTTTAGTTTATCAAACTTTCCCCTGAGCATTACCAAAATCTCCTGAACTTGATAGATATTGCAATGATACAAAGCAGACAGGTTAAGGGTGAACCAGATAAATAATGTTTGAAATAAACATAAACTATGTGAACAATGAGATACCTCCACACGCCCAAATCCACGAGATTTCCAGAAAGGTATAGGCCTTGCTCCTTTGGGATTGAGTTCGTGAGAAAAACTCTTAAGCTCCGGGACTCTACTTTTACGACCACTTGTAGCACGCAGTATCGCCTGGAACCTTGGAGATTGCAGTTCCTTGGAAAGAGATGTCTTGCCCTACAACCAGTAACAAATGTCAAGAATATGAGCCACCAATTCAATTCAATTAAAAATAATAATAAAAATAAAAATAAAAAGCCTATTATTTAAACATCAGTTTCAACTATATATCTTAACCAGCAAATTACCTCCAGTCCACCAATAGGTGGTGGAAGAACTCGTAACGATTTAGATTGGCTCCATGATACCTTCTTGCCTAAAAAACACAAAAAGCCATGAAAATGTCAAATTTTTTTAAGGCAAAACAATTTTTTTTTTTTTTTTTTTTTTTTTTTTTTTTTCAAATTAGTATATCAAACTTCACGAGCCTTAAGCCTGGCAGTATAGGTTACGGGTTCAAGTCCTTATATGGACAAAAAGTTCATCGAATATGACAAACTTCAACACCCCTATCAATGTGGCGCACACTTAAACAAAGGGAAGTCAAACTAAGCTAACATAGTTTAATAAAGAGAAATGATTAAGAGACCTAAATTTGTGCCTAAACTCACACGCCATTAGTTAAGTGGTTGGTGAAGAATAGGACCCCTTTGTGTAGAACCAATTGAATACTACCACACATGCACCAACTAGCCTTCGGGCGCCTATTCCCTGACGCAAACATCCTTATGGAACCGGGAAGGGGGGGGGGGGGGGGGGGGGGGGGGGGTCTTTCGTGAAATATATATATATGGGTTTGATCCCAACTCCCTTTGGGATCGCAAGAAACAATTGAACATTTCCAGAGGTACGGTCCTTGGGGAAGGGTAGCATCGAGTCCAAAACGAACCATGGCTTAGGGTTGCCCGTGGAACCAACCTTTTTTTGTCTACTATCTTTTCTAGTTTCAACACTAATTCACACCTAAATTTTGTTTGTCAAACACTCAAAATATACTAGCCTGTAGTCCTTTCTACCACTACTTTCCGTGCACAAACTTTACTCTAAAATGTAACAAATCTAACAAGTTTTGTCATGCATATGATATTATTCTCATTTCTACGTTCAAGTATACATTATCCAAATCAACAAATCAAAGAAAACAATCTCATATAGTAAACGAAAGCAGTGAATCACATAACAACCTAAATCAATACTAAACTTAACTAAATTGTAGTCCAATCCCACTAACAAATCTAATAAACTCCATCATACATATAATACTCTAAGCGAAAGCAACAATAGATCACATAACAACCTGGATCCATACTCCTAGAAATCTGTTTGGGCGGAGTAACACTCCTACCATTAATACTGCTATTACTTCCACCTAATTTCGACGGTGTTGCAATAACAGAAGATCCAACCACCCTTAGAGGTGAAGGAGCAGAATTAGTTCTAATATGATTAAGACCAAGGGCAGAAGCATGTAGTATATAATCTTCTTCTAGCTCACAATCATAATCATCGTCATCGTTGTCAAGGTCTTTCATATCACTAGAGTTACCACCTTCATTGTTTTCTCCCATTTCGGCCATGCTTTGGCTTTGACGTATAGGGATAGGTGGTATTTTTCGCAGTTTAACAATGGAATGAGATGTTTGACAATTTTGATGAAGGTTTCTGTAGACATGGTCGATTGATTCGTGTGAGGTTTGTTCGGGTTCTGATGATGGTGATGGAATTGACATTAGTATAGGTGATTATATTGCTTTTGTTATAGGTTTCAATTGCATTTTTTTAGAGTGTGATCATGTGATGATATATGATTATGATGATGATTATTTCTAGGTTTTTGAAAGTATGAATTGGATCAAAATTTTATTAAAATTGGGGGAATTTTTTATGAAATAGAAGGCAGGGAAGAACATCTAGAGATTTTCGCGGGAAAGGGAGGATGGATACATATAAATAGAAAATAATGAAATAAATAAAGGAAAACTAAGAAGGTGAAAAGTAAAAATGTGAACTTAAACTAATAAAGGAAATAGTGAAAAATGTTGAAATTATCAAGTTTTTATAGTATTTTGTTTATTTTTTTTAGCTTTCCTTAAACCATTTTTTTTTCTTTGTAAATTAAGTCATTTTTTTAACCAAAATATCACAACTATTTGCCAAAAGGGGTGGTAATTCGAGTCAGGTTCGGGTTGGCGGGTCAAAAAACTCTAACCCAAACCTGACTCATTTAAATTATTAGATAAGCTATGTCAACCCTAACATATTTACACATGACCTATTTAACCTGTATATATACTTGAGTTAGCGGGTTAAATAGGTTAGACGAATTAAATAGTTTAAACGGGTTTCGGGTTGACCCATTTACCCCGTTTCATATACAAAAGTAGGCACATTACATGAGTTAAAAAGAATAAACGAGTTTGCGGGTCGACTCATTTAACCCGTATAATAAAATATAAATAGTTTTTAATTCAAGTAAAAAATCTTAATTGGGTTAATTGATCAACCTGTTTAATTTATTCTCAACCCGAACCTGATCTATTTTGTTTAATAAACAAGTTAGTTGAGTCAACTCAAATTCGATCCGAAAATTGAAATCTATCATAAACTCAACCCGAAATTATTAATTTGCGTGTCAGTTTCATATCGAGTTTACGTTGTTATGCACGGGTGCTTGTAGTTATATAAAAGATTTAACCACAAAACACATACAATAGTAATTATAAAATCTAAATATAGACGAAACCATTAAAGGAAAAAATCAATAAGGGTTAAAAGATGTGCCAAAGAGTCGAGAAGGTTTCGAACATGCGACCTCACGTTTGACGGATGCACCACATAACCATCTCAACCATATGACCATCTCATCATATTTATCAATTCTAAATATATATTATAATAAGATGTTTCAGTAGGGCAACAACACATGTACAAAGTATTTGGTTTTGTACTCGGTTTCGTGGCTTTCTTTCAAAATATCGAAAAAGTAGTTTTTGTAAAAGTAAATTCATGGATGTTCATCTAGTTATATAAAAGATTTAACGGCAAATCACATACGATAGTAATTATAAAATCTAAAAAGACAATAAAATGAAAATAGATCCATTAAATAAATAAATCAATAAAGGTTAAAAAGAGTCAAGAACTGAAATAGTTTCGAACATACGACCTCACCTTTGTGGGATGCACCAATTAACTATCTCAACCACTTGATATAAAAAAGGTAATTTTTGTAAAAGTAAATTCACGAATGCTCGTCTAGTTATATAAAAGATTTAACGGCAAATCACATACGATAGTAATTATAGAATCTAAAAAGACTAAATAAAATGAAAATAGATCCATTAAATAAATAAATAAATCAATAAGTGTTAAAAAGAGTCAAGAATTGAAATGGTTTCGAACATACGACCTCACCTTTGTAGGATGCACAATTAACCATCTCAACCACTTGACCATCAATCATATTTATCTATTTCTAAATATATATCATAATAAGATGTTTCAGTAGGGGCAACAACACACGTACAAAGTACGAGTATTTGGTTTCGTGGCTTTCTTTCAAAATATAGAAAGAGTAACTTTCTAAAAGTAAATTCACTTTGGCGCACCGATTACTTTCCCTTAAAACTTTTTATCATTTTGTTTTTGACTTGCTTGATACTTTATCTTTACATGTAAAACTTTCAATTCGCAGTAACTTATCTTTTCATGTAAAACTTTCAATTCACAGTAACTTATTTTCCACGTAAATCGGTAATCTATACTTCTATACTTATCTAGACTAAGGATCAAATGAGAAGAAAACTTAAAATGAGAAGAATGAGAAATAATTATAACTAGACATTTGAGATGCATCGACTTGAATTAGATGCATCCCTAGTCTTTTAGATGCACCATAATATATTTTTTAGCAAAAAATTAGATGCATATACATATATTAGATGCATTTCATCAAGTTAGATGAATGCTATACATTTTTCGTCCTCTGCGGGTCAAATTTGGTTTTAGTACTACTTTGCATCGTTTTCACTTCAAAATCACTTTCGAAACTAATTGGGATGCATCTAAATGAATAGAGATGCATCTAAATCAAGTCGATGCATCTCAAATGTGTGGTTATAATTATTTCTCATCCTTCTCATTTTAAGTTTTCTTCTCACTGGATCCTTACCCTACTTATCTATGCTATACATATAAAAAACTGGGTTGACCAGGGACACTTCAAACCTGACGGGTTAACCTGTTTTTCAATCCAACCCGTCGAGTTGACCCGATTTAAATAGACCCGTTTTTCAATCGGAACGGTTCAACCGGTTAAACCACCCGGGTCGAACCGGGTTTCAAAACATTTTGTTTAATCACTAAATTCTAAAACTTTTATTATTTTTCATTTATAACTAATAAACTTTTTCTTATCACTAAAATTATCTGCCGCTATAAAATCTCGTTGCTATGCACATGTATTTGTCTAATATATGAAAAACCAAAAAATGAAAAGTGAGAAGTTGGAACTAATAAATGAATGTTGAAAACATATTTTTCAAAAGGAAACTATCAATACATATCGAAAACCGGGTTGACTTGGGACGCTTCAAACCCGGCGGGTTGATTCGGCTTAATTTGACCCGTTTTTTCGACCCAACTCTTCATATTGACCCGGTTTAAATTAACACGTCTTTCAACTGGAACAGTTCAACCGGTTGAACCACCCGGGTCGAATCGAGTTTTAAAACATTATGTTTAATCCACAAATCCTCAAACTTTTATTATATTTCGTTTATAACCAATAAACTTTTTTTTCTCACTAAAACTATATGCCACTATAAAATCTCTTTGCTATGCACGAGTACTCGTCTAGTTTTTATCATGTGTAATGTCAGTGATTTAGTAACAAATTTGGTAACATCAAGATAGTTGGGATTTATCCATACTACTTATAAAGTCGAATAAAATATCTTATAATTTAAGAACTATTAAAAAGTGATATACTCAATACCTTTTCATTAAAAATTGTAATAAAATCCACGACTAAACTGATAGTTTAAATATTGTTTGATTTCTTAACTTTTATTATTTTTCGTTTATAATATATAAACTTTATTTTTCTCGCAATGACTAAAATTAAACTCGTAACTCGTAAGTGTTGCATTAAAGGTAACACTCAAACCAAAAGTTCACATGTATAATTATTTACTGAAATACACTGTCGCTTTTTCGCGAGTATTCTTCTAGCAGATGAATATTGTATAATAAATGTTAGTTAAGTATATGGAAATTTTTATTTGTAAAGCGTTAGTTTGATTATTCTTTTACACGACCCAAAAGTGACACGAATACAAACAGATTTAGGGTTGTGTTTAAATGGGTTTTAAGTAACACACATGTTGACCTAGTTAACCATCTTAAACAAGGGGTCTACTTGAGTCGAATATGACTTAATGAGATGATTAGTCAAATGTAATATGTCAACCTACTTAAATAAATGACGAGGTTGGCAGCGGACGCCGCGTTGCCGGCGTGCCTGTTTGTTTTGCCCAACGTTTTTTTGGTGGTTGTTTTCTGTGTTTGTTTAATAAACAGTCATATTGTTTTAAGAGTAATATTTCTAATGTTTTTTTCGGTTTGCATGCAATATCAATAAGGAAATGATATCAGATAGTATCATTGGAAAAAGCATATTGTACATTGATTTTCAGGGATAAAAAGGATGAAATATGGATTGGTAGTATGAATCAATCAACATTAAACCCTGCTTATAACAACTACATATATCTACTTTAGTATAGAAAATCAAATGAAATAGCCTACGTGAATATAAAGCAGTGATTTAAGATTTTAGAAGAATAGATACATGTGATCGTCTTGATGTTCACTCCGGAATTCCGATCGCTTCTAATAAATTTTTACACATGGCATGCTACTGCAAGGAATCCCAAACCTCGTGCACCAGCTCTTGTGTAAAAGTCGGCAACTTCATTCCACGGGCGGAATTCCATTTCTAGAGCAGCAGCCGACTCCATATGTTTAGCCAACTCCATATGTTTAGCAGCATCCCATGGCTCCAAATGTTGTTAAGCATAAGTAATTGGTGGTGTAAGCATGTGATCAAAGCTACCCTTCTAAGGGCTTACAAATGGACAAAAACAAAAGTGTTCACGTATTTTTAATTATTTATCTCGAAGCATTCCCCAGCACACGAATATGAATCAAGAGGGAAAAGAAATACCTTTTGCCATAAGACATCTTGCTTTTCTTTCTTAACCCGTTTCTTTGCTTCAGTATGTTTTGCTATTCTCACTTCTTGACCCTGTTCAGTGGAAATACACTCAAAACCGTTAGACTAAAAATGAGAACCCCTCTTATTTTGGATTACAAAGAGAAATGTTTTAATTAAAAGGTTTATCTGAAAGTACGTTGATTCTGTTGTAACCAATTGATCTTAAATGTTTTCGTGAGATGCTACAGCTGCAAATCAGTATGCGCCAGCTATTAATTAATATGTAAACTGACCTGCACGCTTCTAGTCGAATGTCCATTTGTGAGCAGCGTACGCGTTTATGTGAGTGGCTGTAGTCTTAAAGTCATATTCACCACTCAGGTACACATAGTAATGTATTGGCATAAAATGAAAGTCAATATATCGTACCACCTGAATCTGATCAAAATTACCACACACATTTTACCTGTTGGTAGAGATGCTTCTTGCGTGGATGTTATTCTGTGCACATGGTTGGTAGCAGTACCGTTGCCTCCTGTATGGTCACCATATTGTATGTCACCCTCAACTCTAACTTGACTTATGATTCTAGCACCAAAATCCAACACGACCGGTCCACATCGTGTATTCCCCAATTCCCAGGAGAATACCTGAAACACATTTATACATTTTGCTATGCAAGTTAGGTTTGGACTAATCTAAAACTGATTGACAAACAGCTGGATTAGATGTTCTACGTAGGCTAAAAAGCCATCAAGAAATCCTGATCCACCACATATTTGAATTACCAATTTGCTAGCTAAAATAAGGAGCCTTAGACAACCTAAATGAAATTCGTAAGAATAGGAAGGAACGTTGCTAATGTTTGCGCACCAGTAGTAGCGAGGCCGATGGTCCGTCATCCACTGTTGGATTCCTGTTCTACAAATATATTAAAAGTATGGGAAACTGCAATTTAGGTTAACAAACTAATAAAATGGTTAACAAACTAATAATTGAGGTTGGTACAAAATTTTAGAACTGTAATCTCTTAGCATGTGTACAGACCTGCACACGTCTCATTGAACCTCCATTTACGAGCATTGTACGGGTGCAGGTTAGTGGCTGTTATTCGTAAATTGCAGCCATCACATAGCTATACGCACAAATATATTAAAAGTATGGGAAACTGCAGTTTTGTAACACTATTGCACCTGAAGTTAGGCTGGGACTGGTATGCGCCTTGTTGTGGGGTGTAGGTCTGGAACCACTATAATGAATAACTGCAATTTCAGTGTCGAGGAAAAGGTAAAATCAAAACACCCAAATACAGATTTAAGGTGAAACAATGATTTACATTCAATTAGCCTTTGAAATAATCGAGCAAGGTTTTGCTATCCCACATTTATATAAAGGGTTTTCTCTAAGTATTCCGCTTTTAAAAACACTTGTAAAAGTACTCTTCAAGATAAATTCATAAAAGTCAAAAACAGAGAGTTACCCTTCATATACAGTTGGTTAGATTCATCTTATGTGTACAGATAGTATCAGCATAAGCAACTGATAGATGGCGAAACCGGCCATATTGTTTCAGCAGAATTAGCATAGTTTTTGATAATCATATTTACCTAATTAATTCCTTGCCTAGGAAAAAATGAGTTGTTCACAGTTCAAGTCAATCGCATCCAACATGTACTAAAAATTGTACTTTTTTACCTGATCTAGTAATCGATGCCATATCTTGTAACAGCATGAAGTATGTACACAAACAGCAGTAGTTTCGTCTTGATCGCTGCCTATTTTTCTTCGGTAAGGTCACGTTTAAAGTTCCTGCTGAATCAGCTATTCCTAGTAAGCATACGATTTGATCAAGACCTTCTGATAAACTCACACTAAAGCATAAAGAAAAAAAATGTTATATCCTAATATTACCATGATATATTGCATAACCATTTTCCGAAACTTCTCACGCTTTTGCTCATCACCATCCAACTGATTCGCCAACGATCTGCAACAATAAAAAGCAAGAACCACATCAATCCAAAACATTGCCTATACTACGAATGTCAAACACATTTGAAAACCTAGATAATTAAAAGTTGCCAGTAGGCTGATAAATTCAATTTTTAGCATTCGCGTTTCAATATGAAAGGTTATTACATAAAGCCCATGTATTCTTATAGTTCTCGATATTTACCTAAGCAATTAAAGTAGATATAGTGGTCAACGACTCTTAAGCTTTTCAAAGCAAACACATCCACTACACTCACGCAATTACAAATTCCACCACTAATAGTAATACGTATCCATTTTTTGCAATTTCAAAAAGCAAATCTTAATCACTGAAACCCAATGAAAAGACATTTCATTATTTTCAAATGAGGTTCACACAGGTGTTTCTGATATCGTATTAGGAGTATCTAGTTGCTCATTTCTTTTGATACATTTAAGAATAAACAACAAAAGTTTGATGATTCTTTATTGGCAAGTATTAAGGACCTGACTGTTTGTGAACTTGCTTATACATTTGCTGCTGCAACAGACACCGGTTCACTGTCATTTTTCACGCTTTTAACCAATAGTTGCTGCACCATACATAATTAAATGAAAAGCGGTCAGTATTAAAAAAGATGACAGCAATGTAGGATATAAACTCAAATTCTTAAGCATATGATTAGTCCAAAAAATCACTACCAATTAAATACAATATTACATGAGATAATGTCCACGTTAAAATTAAACTTGAGCTCATGACTAACCTCTAAAAGTGAGCTTATTGGTTTTATGAAACTCAAATAAGCTAATAAGCTGGCTAAGCAAGCTACATAATACAAATTTGGCTTGTAACTATACATTGATAACTAAATGGTTTCTGGATATCGACAATTACCTGGGCCAAAGTTGTTACCAACCGTAGGCTGCAACCACAGCAACGACAAACACCCGCCATAAGACACGGGGCTGTAAACATGATTGGTTATAATTACAGGAGTGTGGGTAAGTCTTAGCTGGCCGAGTCAGTCCTACTTAAGGTTGAATACTACTTTTAATCCCGGTCCAAAACTCAGCGCATAGTCGTAACTAAACAAAGTATCAATGGATTCTAGTTAAATATTGTTACCAAGCTGAACCACCGTGAGACTTGCAGCCTGGGGTCTAGGAGTTTCCCCTTACCGCAACCTTCCTCACTTGAATATGTCTTTGAGCATACTTCCTACTGTTGCTTTTCTTTCATATCTGTTAGGACAAAGTGCGTGAGCAACAATAAACTGCAGCAGCAGTGGCCAACTTTAGCAAAGTGCAACAACAATTAGCATATCCACATACCTGGCTGTGTGAGGTCAAGTTTAGCAGAGTGCAATAAGAAGCTGCGCGACTTCTGGTTAAAAAAATATTCTGGTTTCTTCCTCTCGTTTAGCAATGACCGGCAACATTCCTGAAACATATTAGTTATTTGTATCAGGTTTTCAAGAGAAGCACGGGCAGAAATACAGATGGTAGAAGCAATCGTAAAGCATACTTTGCACACGGTTACTACGACTCCTATTACTGAAACGTTAAACAATCATTTCACTATACATCATTTTCAAAATATTTCACTATACAACATCGTCATTTGTATAGAAAAATGGTTGTCCAGCATCAGCTTTACACCACTCTTCATAATATATGTGCAACCTATGACCATAATGATGTCTCAGATCAATCTGAAATCACTCATAACAAAGTTTACTAATATCAATACTAAACAAACTAAAGTAGCCTATTGCAAGTTGAAGAACTAAAACGAAAAGCATATATTCAGTCACTCCCTAAAAAATCCCAAAAAATAAAATTTATTTTGAGAATTTGATGATGAAAATGTAATAAAAGAAAACGGAAAAACTTACAGCTTCAATCCACCATTGAAATGCTAATTTTTGAGCTTTGGAATCTAATGACAAACCCTTGGCCACCTGCCAAAACAACACAGATTGAAGTTTATTAAGAAAAAACAGCCAAGCAACAATCAAAATCACACCAAACTAACCATTCATAATCTCTAAAAACCATCTTTTTGGTCCAAACACCCATCCAACCTGCAAAACAAATCCCAAAAACCCCCAAATTAACGAAACCAAATCAACTAACGAATCAGCCAAAACTAAACCATAACCATCATCACGAAAACCTAAAACGAAAACCTAAAACTGATAACTAACCTGAACATGCGATTTAGCAAAAACCCCCTAATTATAAAAAAACCCTAATTATTACAACAAAACCCTAAATTAAAAGTTAACTGTATATGAAAATTGAAAACCTAAAACCGATAACTAACCTGAACATGCGATCTACAGCTCCATCCTCAACCTACGATGGATCCGTACCTGGTGGTGTGCGTGTGTGTGATTTTGAGGATTTTGAGATCGATATCAGGTGGTGTGCGTGTGTGTGATCGATATTATGACAAAGTGGGCTAAAGTGGGGAGGCAGTTGGTGTAAATGGGCTACATGAACCGGGCTAAAAAAGGGCGGGAAAACGGATGCCAAAACGGCACCGTTTCCCTTGTGATTTAATATAGACTTTAATTTACACAAGTTATCTTCAAGTTATGTATAGTACTTTATAATATATTTGAGACATTCTAAAAATGGAATGTTTAAATTTTAAGCAACACACTTACTAATAATGGAAAATGAAGCTACATCTGAAAAATTAAGTGTCTTAAATGTGTAGACATGTAACAGTTATCCAATAAATATCTAATAGATGCTATTTTTAAAACACCACTACAATGACAAATACATGTTATTATACATATTATACAAACTAATAAAACACACAAAGCTTCATACATTTATATGAAAACAAGTTGATGGTACATATGGTTTTAAAAACCAGACCGGACCAACTAGTTCAACCGGGAATCAATATCACCACCGGTCTGGCTAGCCAATAAAAGCCGTCCGAAAACGAACCTGAGAGGACCATCGAAACCGGTAAAAACGGATTAATTGGGCCGAACCGGGATCATTTTCTTCTTGTTTTTCTCAGGTTAATCAGCTCGTCATTGTTACTTTATTTGTGTCTGGACTTTAATCACAGTGTACCTGCTGTCGCAACGTGCAGATACCCTGATAGTTAAAGTTTGGGTTGCCTCCCAAGAAGCGCTTGTTTTTGTTCGAGTCACGAGCCTGACTCTATCCTTATTTAACGGAAATATGAGAGGTTTTCCCTACACTTAGGATTAAGTGCGGGTGGAAGTAGCGATACACACTCTTAGGGTGGAAATATGCCACGTGAGGTGAAGGGGGTGAGTGAATGGCTTCTTTCATCCTAAAACTACCCGGATAATATTGGTTGATGGGTGGGTCGGTTCCTCTTTTGTCTCCTAGAAATATATCTAAGGATGGAAAGTTGTGTAAAGATTGAGGTTCCGGTTCATCAACACTAGGAATTCCCTAGAACTAAGAGTAAGGTTATCACTACCAGTTTTCAAACATATATCCTCTAGTGGTGCTTGGTCCAAGGGTTCTACCTCAATTGGGGTTCCTATAGTCTCTTCTACTTCTTCCGGGTAAGTCACGGGCAGTGTGTATGCCTCAAATGATGGTAGGACTTGTGGGGTGCTTAGTGGGCTTGGGTTTTCTACTATCTCTTCCATCACATCAATATCACTTATGTGTTCATCTTGTATTATGATAGTGCCTAACCATGACATGCAACTAGGTGGCTCAACTCTAACCTCATGTGTGTCGTATGTTTTGGTGAAATCTGTCCCGCTCATGCAACTAGGTAGTTCAACACTAACCATCCCATAATCTTGGTTTGATTCTAAGTTCATGTTCTTAGAAACTAGGTCATCTTGCTCATACGAATCCACCAATTCGTTGAACTTATGGGTCATGGTTATGAAGCTTTAATTTTCTCAAAATCCATCCAACGGGTCTCACTAAAAGGAATTGATCCTGATAATGATCGTCTAATAGAAATCACGCATGCATAGAATTCATCAAACCCATCTAACTTTACCCCCGACTCCTCTTGGATGTCACTAAGATCACACAAAAATTCATTGGAATGATAAGAAGCAAATCTATTAGTGAAATATAATTGTTCCTCTATTGTTAGTGATCTAAATGGGATTTCGTCCGCCATAGTGACAATTGAAAATGGTTTTACAAACAAAGGGCACAAATAAAAAGATAGACTACAAGAAAGCTAATAAAAAGAAAATAAAAATCTCACTTGATATGAATCTAATGAGTAGACCTAATTAAAATAAAATTCAACCTAAACAATAACTATTCCCCGGCAGTGGCGCGAAAAACTTGATGCGTGGAATTGCGCCCTCGCAAAAGGTTTTACCTCTCAAGGGATCTTGAGAAGCTTGCAATCCCCACCAGGCAGTGTACCTGACCGTTGTAGTATAGTATAGTGACAAGTACCGGGGGATTGATCGTTCAACTCAAAGAATAGTGTTTGTTAGGATTGAAATTAATCTAACCAGGTCTAGAGGTGAGGGTTGATTCTTTTTTTATTTTTATATTTTAAATGAAAGCAAGTAAAATCTCGGTTTTGGAAGGAGGGGTGGAATTAGTTGCTAATCAACTAACCCAAAAAACTACCAATTAAACTAATGTACAAGAAAAGTAAACTAGGGTTCTACAAGGGAAGTGAAGCATGTATACCTATGATATATTACTCATTGCTAGCTATCTAATTCTACATATTGAATTGTCACACCTTGTTTTAATTGACGGGTTGTACCCCTTAATACCATCCGTGGGGCCGTGTACGATCTTCCCCAACTCTATAAGCTTCTACCTCTTCCTATGTCGAGCCGACTACTAGCTCCTAACATGGCCTCCTTAGTAGTTACTTATGCATTAAATACAACCAATTAATCATAGTACACATCCGATCATGTTTCTTAAGACATTCAAGCATGTTATCAATTGGAAGTTTGCCAGTTTTCTTAAGCCTAAAATCGAATCAATCAATCAAACAAGAGACAATAGGATACAAGAATTATAAACTAAACCAATTAGACCTATCGAAGTGCCACACCCTAATTGATAAAGATAGGCACAAACATCAACAAGGAATTAATAAGATCTAATCAATTATAAATAAGTTTCACATAATCATAAGTAGACACAAGGTGAATTAGCAAAGCATGATGAATGAAGAGCAATCAACAATAATAATGAAAGACATAATTGAGATAGACTCAACAGACCAATACAAGATGTTTTTGGAGTGATTGAAACCCTCTAAGTTGCTGAAAAAACACCTACCCTAACCCTAAAATCGGACCTAGGGTTTGGGGCTTACAAATAATGAAGTTATAAGGTTGTATTTATAGGCTATTTTCTGCCCGACCCATCTTGACGGCGTCAGCCCGAACCCTAATTAATGAAGATAGACACAAACATCAACAAGGAATCAATAATATCTAATCAATTATAAACAAGTTTCACATAATCATAAGTAGACACAAGGTGAATTAGCAAAGCATGATGAATGAAAAGCAATCAACAATAATAGTGAAAGACAGAATTGAGATAGAATCAACAAACCAATACAAGATGTTTTTGGAGTGATTGAAACCCTTTAAGTTGCTGGAAAAACACCTACCCTAACCTTAAAATCGGACCTAGGGTTTGGGGCTTACAAATAATGAAGTCATAAGGTTGTATTTATTGGCTATTTTCTGCCCGGCCCATCTTGACGGCGTCAGCCCGAACCTTGATGGCGTCAAGACCAAAATTTCTTCACCAAATTGTAGATCTCTTCATCCTATTCACGTGGGATTTTGAATCACCTAAATCCGAGTTCGTATGCAAAAGTTATGGCCAAAACAGTAACAGCTATCGTGCGCGCAAGTTGTGACTAGTTAACACGTGATGACCTACGTGACCCCTTCAGGAAGTCTTCTGGGCCATCACTCTTTAATTTAACACGTGATGGCCTACCTCCATTAACACGTGACGCTGTCACTCTTTAATCCTGATGGCCATCTCTCTTTGCATTTACACGTAACGGCCTTGATCACCTTAAAGGGTGACGCCGTCACGAACTTCTACAAAAACCTTCTGGATCGTCACGTGTATTTTATTTATCCAACCCTTTTCCAAGTTGTGACGCCGTCAAGAGCAATTCTTGACGCCGTCAGGTACTGTTTCCAGCATATTTTGGAGACTTTGCCGCTTTCTTCACTTTTTCGCTCCAAAAACGTTCAAAATGCTTCCTTTTGTAAAATTCCTCTCAAAAGTACCTAAAATGACAAAAGGAACGATTTAGGGCAATATTTGATCAAATAATCTCGACTTTGGCCTTAAATAACCCCCTAAAAGCGGTACACTTTTTGCTTTATCACTTATGCTAGACAATAGACTTTCACCTAACTTAAAATTGCTTTATTCATTAAAAAAAAAAGAATAATAAAATAAAAAAAATAAAAATAAAAAAATAATCTCCCTCATTTTCACCTACTCTCAAAAAAGTTCACCATAGATCATTAGCTTTTATCATTCTCTAACCTACTCTCATTTTCACCAACCTCACAACACCTCTGTTCACCCATACTGCTACCATCCATACCTACATATATACCACTCTCTCCTCTATCTCTACTAGTTCTTACTGATTCAAGCCTATTATCAACAGTTTCCTTACCTTTATTCGACATTGAATCCAATCAAATCAGGTAAACAATCAACATAATTAGGGTTTAACAAAACCTACTAATCAGAGTTAACTACTATTACTAATTTTATTATACAAGCTAATCTGCTCAAAACTGAAGTTATTAATTTTTGGCGCTGGGTTTCTTCAAAACTTATCGAAAATCTAATCAAACTATATCATGTTGTGCGCAATTCAAAGACGAATCCAAAGGTGTGACCAGATTTGAAATTCATTAAGAAATGAAGAAGAAATTGACTAATAATGGTATTTTTTATGAGAAAGTATTTTCGGGAAAAAACGGTTACGAGAGAAATTCCGCTTCAAGGCTATTTGGTTATGATGGTCTGATATGGGATTTTTGAATCAACTGTGTGTAAGTGTGTGTGTGTTTGGGAGGTTAGGTGGTTTATTGATTTTAGATAATGACTAAAATGCCTCTCAGTATATTTTTATTTTAAAAAGCTAATTAATCAAAACCGTTTGATGGAAGGGGGATGAATGGTTGAGATCTTGTGGTTTGTTCTTTAGATAAATGTTGTTTCGTATGGAACTTTTGTCTAATAAATATTGGGTTGTTTGATGCGTAAGGTAAGCATCTATTGCTGAACAACGACTCCCCCTCCAATCGCTTGTCGTCATCCTTCACTACTCGTCTTTACAGCTACGACCCAACACAATTTAAATATAAAAATGGGTGTAATAGATATAAATATAAAGAAAAGAAAATTAAAAGTGCCAAAAGTAAGAACAATAGCAACTTTAACACACTGACTTACCAACACAAAAATATACACGTAGATTTGGGTTAATAGACGTTTTGGGTCGACCCTTATTAGACGTCATATGTTCAAGTTGGTGATTGATTAAAGAGGTCTGACCCACCAACCTTAAGTCTTTTTTTATAAGAATTTTTTCAATTATGTTATTGTTTGGTCATACGAGTTGAATATGTTAAAAAGTTTCACCCGCTAACCCGTTTAAGTTTTATGAATAAAAAGTAAGTTTATAATTGGTTATACTAGTTGAATGAGTAAAAAAAATTGACTCGCCAACCCATTTAACATGTGTTAACAACTATAACATGGCTAACTGGTTAAATAAATGATTTTACGAGCCTGCTAACCTATTTAACCTATTAAATTTTTTAACCCAATAAGCCACAAATTCCTATACGAATGTTTGAGTTATATTTGTCGTGTTCAGGCTTTGTGTGAAAAGGGTTATGATTGACACAACAAACTCAGTTATTTACAAAAATCATATTCAGGCTGATTCTTTAACTTAGTTTTTCTTTGATGTGTTAACTCTAGCTCAAATCGAATTACCGAAACCCACGTCAAATGGTTTACGTAGTTTGTGTTTCCAACGAGTTTTATATAGCGTTTTAAAACAATAAAGTTTAAAATATAAGCTCCTTTGACTACATTTGTAATTTTTTTTAACACTTAAAAAAGGAAACATTTATACTTTTTATGTCATTTTGACATTTTAAAATTTGCAGTCACAAATATAAACCATGTTATCAAAAGCTTTTATATACTCGTAACTAACAGTTAGAGAGCTAATTATATAGTTTTGACAAACCATTCGACTTTTTGCTAATTGAGAATTGATTGTTGTGCATATTAACCACGACTACTTATGTATTGACTAATTTGATTGGTTGATTTGAAAACATAATTGGTGAAAATTTAAAGAATGAAAATAAATAATACTCGTCATGTAATTTATACATTACACATGTATGAGTTTTCATACGTTTTTATCTATTTTTGTTCGTTTTTATACGTTTTCGTCTGTTTTTATACGTTTTCATCCGTTTTTATACGTTTCCATATGTTTTCATCCGGTTTTATACGTTTTCTTACATTCACATACATTTTTGCCAATTTTTATAAGTTTTTTGTCCGTTTTTATATGTTTTCATCCGTTTTTGTACGTTTTGTGCGTTTTCGTCTCCTTTTATACGTTTTCATCAATTTTTATACATTTCATCCGTTTTTATACGTTTTCATCCGTTTTATTACGTTTTCATCCATTTTTATACGTTTTCTTACGTTTTAAACGTTTTGGTCCGTTTTTTTACGTTTTCAGATGTATCACGTGTTTCAAGTCTAAATAGCATTACTCTTGCTAATTAAGGGACCATTTTTGTACTTCACTATTAGTTACTGTAACAACTTTCTCACATTCAAACCCTTTTGTTTCTAAACACTTCACCACCACCATCACCAACTCCGGTAACCACCACCACCACCACCGTTCAACCATGGCAGCGTTAATCCGCCGCGCCACCACAACCCTCCGCTCAACCACCAAAAACCGTCACTTCTTTTCACCAGCAGCACACCGAATAGAAGCCACCGGTTTATACGGATACACTCATTTAAAAAACCCTAACGGATTTCAACGTCTCGTAGATGAAGCTATTGAACGGTAAAATAATCAAAATCATATAATTAAGTTTATAAAATTCATCCTTTAGGGTTTAGACTATTAAATAGCAACAAACTTTTTTCAAAGTCCCGTTTTGGCACGTGAACTACAAAATGTCTAGTAATAAAATGTTACAAACTTTTATAAAGTGTTTATTGTATGTCACATTTTAGTGACTCGTCACGTAAAAATAGTGACACGTGTCACGTGTCAGAATTTGTGGTATGACAAGTCACTCAAATGTGACATACAATAAACACTTTATAAAAGTTTGTAACATTTTATTATTAGACATTTTGCTGTTCGCGTACCAAAACGGGACTTTAAAAAAAGTTTGTTGCTATTTAACAGCCTAAACCTTACATTTTATGCTAAGTTATGTTTTTATTTTTATAGGTCTAATGAACTTGTTGGATACATTTCGGGAATGCCGTCTTCGGAGGAGATTATTAAGTCTATGGATGAAATATCTAATACAGTAAGGACTCGTAGTTTGAAGGATCGTGTTAGTATATTGAATTTGCGGTTTAATATTGATGAATGTAATGTTTGGATGTTTTAGGTGTGTCAAGTTGTGGATTCTGCGGAACTTTGTAGAAATACTCATCCAGACAGGTTGTTATTCATTTTTATTTGTTCTATTATGATTTATGTGATTATGGGATTGCTTAGTTTCTCTGCTTATAAATAAGTACTTCGGGAAATAGTGTTTGGATTTGCGTATTTTGTAAATAATGCAATAACGAAATGATAAATAATTTGTTTGGATATTTAGTTAACTCATTTATAAAAGGCTTCAGGTTATATATGATGGTAAAAAGTAATCTTAGTTCCATTTCAAATAAGCAGCCCGTTACCTGCTTCTTAGAAATTGCTTATTTTGCCTCAAAATACGTAATTAAGCAGAAGCAGTTTAGATAACACAAACTGCTCGCTTAAAAAAAGCGCATAAGCAAAAAATAAACAATCCCAAACGCTTCCTATATTGTTTTATGTATTGTTGCCTTCATGATGATGATGATTAAGTTTGAATTTAGGGAATATGTTGAGGAAGCATTGAAGGCGTCAATGAGGCTTAACGAATATCTACATGTGAGGTGACGAGTTACATATTTGGTTTTGTAACTTTTGCGTTCCGCTAGTTATTACTAGTTGACTGTATAACATGACATATATAATATGATGGCTTGTGAAAAATTTAATGATTGTTATGGTCATTGGCATGCAGTATCTTAATACAAATTCTACTTTATATGATGCGGTGCTGAAAGCTGACAAAGATCAAAGTTTGACAAGCGAGGAAGCTAAAAGAGTTGCGCGTGATCTGCGCGTTGATTTTGAGAAGGGTGGAATTCATTTATCTGCAGGTATTTTGGTTTACCTTGTTATATAAATATGTTTAGCATGTATATTTGTTAAGCTTGAGACTGTTTTATGACTTACCAGATAAGAAAGATCGAGTGAGCCAGCTAAATGTTGAAATCGCTAAATATTGTGCACAGTAAGTATACGTAATTTATATTTCTACATATATTCTGGATTGCATTTATTGTTTTGTTTTTAAGCTAGGTGATCCGTGTTTAAATCAGGTACAATGAAAACATATCTAAAGAGCCAGGTCACGTGGATGTATTTCCAGCATCACGTATTCCGAAGAACTTGCACCACCTTGTTAAGGCTATTAGTCGCCCCAGCTCATCAGGGTCGAGAAGCAACTTCAGAGAAAAAGGCTTCCGGATTATAACAGAACCAAGCACTGTGTCTGCTGTATTGCAGTGGACATCTGATGATGAGGTTCAGTTCCATTACATAAAATAAAAATGCTCTTACTTCATTGATTTTACAGTCAACCATGCATTGCAATACATGAATGAAAAATTCAAAACGTAGTATATTGAACCACATTAACTTCAAACTTTTGGAATATAAACTCCATTGAGTGTAAGTTGAGCATATTTTGTGTTGGAAAGCTGATGTTTAATGTAGAAAAGTACACCAATCTTGGCTTGATTACTTCATACATATGTTAATTTTCAATAGTTGAAGTTCGAATAACCCATAAACATATTGAGTGACTAAATTTGCAAACCATAGGATTTGGCTTTTCGCTGGAACACTCCTGAAAAAAAAAAAAAAAAAAAAAAAAAAAAAAAAAAGAAAGAAAAGAAAAGAAAAGAAAAAAGAAAAAAAGAAAACACTATGCTTTCACGAGAATGAGCTCTTTTGTATCAAAAGATCCAGTGCATTTGGAGATCCACCATTTATCCAAATTTTCTCATCACAAAGTGGAGTGTTGTTCTTTTCATTTCTGTATGAACAATGGTGTGTTTGCTGCAAGAAACCGTGTATAATGGTTGAAAAAGTCAAGTCCTACCATAAATTCAAACATTCCATCCACGATTCCTCTGACTGCTTTTGCCTGCTTAAGCTGACTATTTATTAGCATTTGCTAATTACTTTCTCATGCAGGTACGGAAAAAGACATATATTCAGGGCAATTCTGTACCACGTGCAAATCTTAGAGTTCTTGATAAGCTAATTGCTGCACGTCATGAAATTTCTCAGGTTTGTCCATGTTACTTTTCTATTTCCGGGAGTTTTTCGACATTTGTAGTTAATACTTAATACATCATGTCATCATGATAGAGCATGGTCTATAAAGTGTTTTTTTTTTTTTTTTCCTTTGGTTTTGACATAAACTAGCCATGTGTATTTTCTCATCTTACATGTTACTAGTAATTATGTCAGTTTTGTCATTTAGAGTAATACAAATTTGCCATTGTAGATGATCAGGCGGTCCATACTCAAATGACACATTTTTGTATGACCAAATTGGCATATGAATCTTTACATGCTCTAAAAAGCACATCACTAATTCATTAAAAAAAAAAAAAAAAAAAAAAAAAAATCCTTTTATCTTTCTGTATATCCATGAAAAAGTATTCTTGCTAGCATTCTACCAGATAAATAGAACCAAAAGTATGTTATTGTGTTTTCCTACTCTAAATATCATAAGTGAATGTAACCTTTAGCTTGAAAATCATTTTTTGTGCATCAAGCCTTTTATGTTGCGCATCATAGACATGTGATATGAGTTAGTTACTCCAAATGTGTGTTTACATGTTCATTCCATGAATGGTATGTGGATGTGGGAAAACCTTTTGACGTTTACCTGTTGTATATGCATGCAGATAATGGGTTATAAATCATATGTTGATTATGCTTTGCATTCAAATATGGCTTCATCACCTGATGTTGTATCATCCTTTTTAGTTGAGCTGAGTAACACTGTTCGTCCCAAGGCGGTTGAGGTACTAATCTTAAATAAAAGATGGCAAGTTTGACCCATATACTTATGAGTGAGTCAAATCAGGTTATGTTTTTATCTCTAATTGGTCAATGGTAAAATAAAATAAGAAAGTTAGCTAAAAAGGGAGCATATCAAATGTGTCGAAAGTTGCTCAAAATGTATATATAATGCATAAAACTTAAATCATTTCATCGGAAAATTAGTTTAAGATTTGAAACAAATTATAAGTTTTGCAATTATATTGGATGGACTAATTATTGTAAAGAAAGGCTGGATTTTTTGGCAAAAAGTGTTCGATCAGCCTAATCTGTACTAAAAAGTTCTTCTAGCAATGGGTTCCACTGCACCATTCTTCTCTCTGCAGTTTCACACTATTATATGTTTGATATGTTAGGAGTTTGAGTCTATGCGTGACTTTAAAAGGAGAAAAAATGGTCAACAAGATCTGCAATTAGAGCCATGGGATGAAGCATACTTTACAAGATCAATGAAATCATCTGCCTATAACTTGGACTTCTCAGTATGTTTTCTTTTGCGTATTATTTGCTACTTGATTTTATGTCGTTAATGATCTATTTTTGCTACCATTTCTCCCTTGTCTAGATATTAAATACATTTTCATGATATCCTTATTCAGGTTGTCGCATCATATTTTTCTTTATCTCAATGTATTGAGGGTCTGAAAGTTCTGGTTGAGTCCTTGTTCGGCATGAATTTCGTTGACATTCCTCTTGCACCTGGTGAATCATGGCACCCGGATGTGCTGAAGATGGCGCTTCATCATCCCGATGAGGTGCACTTCTACTTTTAGAAATATTCTTGACTAGGGCAATTGATAATATGAATGCTTAATTGATTATTCAATATCATAGAGGTGGGAATTTTTAACCCAATCACTTATAAATTGTTAGATTTGGGTTTATGGTTTGCTGTTAACGAGTCAAATGTTATAAAAAATAAAACATCAGCTACCTAAAGAACGAGTTGATTGTGTTCAAAAATACCCCAGAGTGCTTTTAGTGCATACCCGCTTCTAAAATATTTATTCAAAATGTTAGAAAATCATTGCAATATTATCATTCAATAATCTTTTACACATTTATCTCTGATAAAGTGTTTCAGCTCAACCCAACCTGACCCGAACCGTGCTAAAAGTCGTGTCTTTCTATTATCCCATCCATCCATTTGCCACCTCTACTGTATCATATCATAAAATACTTTTTGTAGATTGTAGTCCCATTTTGCTTGTATAATAACTAAACATAACTTTTTTATAACATAAATAACCATGTTTTTCAAGTTGCAGTATAAGGTACTCTCAGTTTATTCTTTTTCTTTCCCTTACTAGATTGGTTCTTTTTTCCAGGGTGATTTGGGGTATATATACCTTGATCTAAATTCTAGAGTGGGAAAATATCCTGGTTGTGCTCATTTTGCTATCAGAGGAGGGTGCAGGGTTTCCAAAACAGAATACCAGCTGCCAGTATGTTTTTTTCTTTTTTTTTTATTCTTTAGTTCTTGGTCATAAATGAATAACTGCACATAAGCTGCTGCTGATGGGGTAAAACCTGAAGAGCTACCGAAATATATGTTAAAGAGGAAGAGAGCTACCTATAAATTACTAATGTTATAAGTACGATTATAAGAACTGATGACATCTAATTTTTACCATTTTACAATTTGGAGGATTTGAACATTTTGAATACTTTCAGGTGACGTTCGTGGTTCAACAGTCAACATGTTTCCATGTTTGCTAAATTTTTTGATGTTACCCATTTGATCCTTTGGAGACAATTTTATAACCAAAATCCGAATCAACCCATATGCCCATAAATTTGGTCAAGGTTAATATACAAATATGTTACTAAAACATTTTTAAAAAATGCGCCTAATGTAACAAACTTCAATTTGTTCATTTGAGTTACTGAACTTATGAAACATGACATTTTGGGGTCATTGAGCTTATAAAAATATACGTAAACATTACTGAACTTGTAAAAACATGACAATTATGTTACTTAACTATCCAAAAATGTGCATTCAATAACCCTGAAAATATGGAAAATAATCTAAATTATAAGTTCAGCAACCCAAATTAGCAAAATGAAAGGTCGTTAACTTATGTGCACTTTTTTGAAAAGTTTAATAACATATTTATATATGAGCTATGCTACAAGCCTACAACCACTAAAGGTTTACAAAAAAAATCCACTTATGTTTTGATTGGTGGCTTTTGCAATAATTTATCTCTCTTCTCTTTGATTAACCCAATCAAAACATAACACCTCAATTTTGTGGATGTTTTTTTTGTAAACCTTTTGTGGTTGTAGCATAGCTCTATGTATATTAACCCATTTGGTCAAAGTGGCCTCCTCTAGAGTTTCTCTTGTTTTGAATTTTCATTTATGTTTCTACAGGTTATTATGTTTTATGACAGGTTGCTTTGTTTTATGATATGTCATTATCGTGAAAAAACTCACCGGTTGTTCTCTTGATTATTCTGTAGGTCATAGCCCTTGTGTGCAATTTTTCGAAGTCACACAATTCAACAGCTGTGAGGCTTAACCACTCTGATGTAGATACCCTTTTTCATGAATTTGGACATGCTCTTCATTCGTTGCTTTCAAGAACGGTATGTGCAACTTGATCCTTCTGACTAAAGGTCTCACTTGTGTGTATCCTACCTAAATTCTCGTTTCTGCAAATTTGTAGGATTATCAACATTTTTCAGGCACCAGAGTGGCTTTTGATATGGCTGAAACTCCTTCTAACCTTTTTGAGTAAGTACTAACTACCAAAGGGAGGTTTGTGTTCGCTTATTTAGTGAGCTTATAAACTTATGTTAAGTACGAAAATCTCATAAGCCCACTTTTTTCGGCTTATGAGCGTATCAAGTTGAGCGTATGACTTTATTTAAACCATAAGCTCAACCCCCAAGTAGACTGTTTCCCAAATTTTCTGTTAACGACACTGAATCTTTTGCAAGTTTTGACCCGTACAGCTTTACGTGCAATCTTTTATTTATTTTGATTAGTACAGTAATTATGATTATGAAAACAATATTATGACAGTAAATGCTTTATGGATAAATATCACAATAATTATCTGAGGCTTGCAATAAAATGATGACAGGGATTGCTTTCATAATAATTATCGACCCATTTATAAGTATATGGGCCAAAATTTCCACCTTTTGTCATTTGATCATGCAGCTTGTATAATAGTCTTCACTCTTCAGTGATCTTTCTTCTGAATTTGTTAATCCTTTTAGATACTATGCATGGGATTATCGAGTCCTGAAGAAATTTGCCCGGCATTATTCGACTGGTGACATCATTCCTGAGAAACTTGTCGAGTCGATGCAGGGAGCAAAAAAGATGTTTGCAGCAACAGAAATGCAACAACAGGTGAAATTAATATTGCATACTTTCTTTCCTTGCTGTTTGAAGCATCGAATATCATTTTTGATTGTGATGCAAACAACTGGTGATTTTGTTAATAGACTATAGTTGTTTATGTTTGTAATTTAGATATTATATGCATTGGCGGATCAAACACTTTATGGTGATCAGACATTATCACCAATTGATACAACCTCAGTTATTGCGGATTTGAAAGAACAGCATACCAACTGGAAACATGTCGAGGGTACACATTGGCAAACCCGATTCAGTCACCTACTATATTATGGTGCAGGTACATTTCCTGTCAAACTAGATAATATGTGATGTGAGTACACAGCAGGGAGAGTGGGGTCTTATAAAATCATTGCTTTTGCCTCTTCATGATGAAGCTTAGGTAGCAATTTTTACTCATATGTACTTTAAAATGGGCTGATCAGGGTAATGCTTTAGCTCTAACGGGATAACGGGTGCAACAACAACAACATACCCAATCCCGGCGAGGCGGGGTATGGCTTCAAAGGAAATGGGCCAAATGGTTTGAAAGGCGCCTAAAAAAGTGTATGCTTAGTGCATAAAACCTCCTTAATCTCTGAAAAAATTGTTGGATCATTATCTAATTAATTTAATTCTTGTAGTAACATTTGGCGTGCTAATTGTTTATAAAACATAAAAATATAGAAGTCTTGAGCAATGTGTTCCGAGTAAATCAATCTGACCAATTTCGACACATACAAAACATTTGCAAATTTGGGGTCTTTGGCCCATTACGTAATCTGCCCGACCCACCCACTTTGGCATAACCTATCTTTGATTATATGGGCCATTTGGGTTTTTGCAATGATTTATGCTGTGCAATAAGTAGCCCACTAATTATAATGCATTAGTGGGCTATGGTTCTAATTGTATTAATAGTTTTCTAATCATAATGCAATAAGTAGCCCACTAATTATATGCAAGTCACTGTTTGGGGCTTTTGGCTCATAAGAAATATTTTGACCCGTTATTTAACCTGCCTTACCCACTCATTCTGCCACCTGTAACTTTCTGTAGTTTTTTTCTAACTTTCTTGCTTTTTGCACCAACTTCCCAGTTCCCATATGCATTACTAAACGCTCCGTCAATTAATGTGTAGGTTACTACAGCTACTTGTATGCCAAATGTTTTGCGTCAACTATCTGGGAAAGAATATGCAAGGATGACCCACTATCATTAGAAACAGGTACTGCTATCAGAACAAAATTTCTGCAGCATGGTGGAGCCAAAGATCCTGCGCAATTACTCAATGATCTTGCTGGAGACGGAATTACAAGGTATCAAAATGGAGGTATAGTTCCTGATATTACAAGCCTTTGTAATGAACTCAACTTGAGGAAGTGATAGAGAATTAACGGAGCAGAATTTGTAACAACAAAAAAAAAAGAAAAGAAAATGCCGAAACCAACCATCCATTGTCAAGGGGCTTACAAGGGATGCAAAAAGTGATGTTAAATTACTGTTTTGTCCCCTCCCCTCGTTTTTGCCAGAGCAGAGCTGTCAATAATAGCACGTGGGTTAGATAATATGTGGCGAAGCTAATTAGATTGTTCCAGAACCAGTACTCTTATAATTTATAGTACTATACGGTTATTATTTCTGGCTCTATTTGGCCGGTGAATTTTTAGATTATATGAAGTGTATCAATTAGCACTGTATCTATTGTGATGCAAAGATTTTTGGATACCTGTGTCTGGTAACACTCCATTGAGTAGAAAGGTCTTATTGTTGCAATTCTGTTAGAAGTGATGCTTTTGGTTAGGTAATATTGCTGTTTTAAACTTTTATTTGTAGTGAATAAATGATTATTTATCTAAGAAAATGGGTAATTGGGATACAGTGTGTAGACTGCAGACAGCCACGAACTAGGCCAGGTATAGCTAAAAGTTGTACATTGATGATGAAGAGAAAACGATGCAGTTTCATCTACAATTTTCACTAGTGCAACTGCATTCCAATAATTTCTAAAAAGAAATATCCATATACATTTATTTTCTCATTTTCATACAATCAAAAAAGCTGTCAAGTAGCTAAATTATAACAATAACAAATGAAGATACAAATGAGATTTCTAGATGTCAAATCCAGCTATGTGCATCTTGAATCCAATCTTAATACAACACTCCCACCTTTTTTGCTACCTGTGTGAAAGACTGCCTGCTCAAAACAATTTGTTGCACGGGTCTGCTGTGCTGCTGTTGAGCACCGTTAAAATTAATTCTTGTTTAGTCACAAATTGAAAAACAAATCTCAGGTATTTCTCAGGCTGCGACTTTGCTTTCATCTTTGCTGCTTTGTTTTAAGATCTCATCCCTATTTTCAGTATTGATAACCCATTCCCGGATGATGGAGTTAACTTCCTCAGGCACCTCATCATGGGGGCAATGACCTGAAATGAGATTATTAAGACACTGCAAATGTAAATAATTGATGCTAAAAGTGGCAATTTGGGTGTCGTTTGACCTATTTCCTTTATAAAGAATGATTTTAGCTTGACCCGTTAGAGACCCACTTATAAGTATATGGGTCGAAATTGCCACCAATATAAATGAAGCAGATCAAATAGTTGAAACAGCACAATTAGCTTACCTGCATCCAGCTCCTTGATTACAATCTCATTAAAGTGTTTCTTGACAACACTTACTTTGGTCTTGGAATCAGATATCGGGTCTTTCATGCCCTGATTAGAGATGAGAGATTTTAAGGCAAGCAACAATACCTTATCAATCACATTTTATCACATATCATACCTGAATAATAAGGACCTTATTCACGAATCCTTTGAATAGATAATTTAGAGGAATAGAAGGATCAAATGTGAAGATGCTTTCCAGAACCACAAGAGCACCAGGATCATATGACTAATATTGATTAAGGAAATGCAGAATTTACACAATTCACATGAATACTCATACTCTCATGCAAATAATAGTATTTTACTTCATAAGCTTAACAGGCACAACATAAATTAAGTTAAAAAAGAGCTTTTTAAATCAAAATATTATCAGGCCTCAAAAAGGATACCGCTCTCACCATCTCATTAAGGAGCCCTTCATCAGCACGATCTGTTATCTGCATATATTAATGTACTCAGTAATAAGCAGATGTAATACTGAATATATCACACGAATACATTGACAAGTATGTAGAGAAAACAAAAAAATTACAGTTGGGTAGCATCGCTGCACCAAGTTCCTCAAGCTCAACCTCAGATAGAACGAAATGCCCCTGGCACCTAACCATGCAATTCCTGAAGTTTTCCTTTCCTGATATACACATCATATATCTATGTAAACTAACAAATAATTCTTGAAATAGATGCAAAAAAGTCAAAATTTCTATTAAGAGATATGTTTCTACCATTTGTTATCAATAAAATAGTACAATTTGTTATCATAATTGAAACGAACTGTTTATAAATCAATTTAAACCTTCAGGTCAACCTAGGAGACGGACTTACAGATAAACTAACAGTTTTGACAAGTTAACCATCAGGCTCAGATTGGCACGTCAAATCAATCCCCCCCCCCCCCCCCCCCCCCCACCCCCCCCCACCCCCACCACATCCTCCTCCATTAAACACCAAACTTGCCACTTCTACTTTCTCTACTTGTGGTAACTGTTCTAAAGTATAATGTTGTCAAACCTCTATTTTGAATATCTCATTATCCTTTATTACCTTAGAGGGAGGCACAGAAGAATATCCCGGGACGTAATGGCCAGCACTGTTCAACAGCACCACAGATTTAGCTAGATCAGGCCACAAACCAGCGACAATAGAAACAAAATAGCCTGGCGAAATAGCAAGTAAAAAATATAAATGAAAACGTTCCTTGCCTAATCATCATTATCCTATATATACGTACTTAAACTGCTAATAATTTAAGTGTAACAACCTCCAAACGAGTTCCCAACAAGATGTACTGGTTGCCTGACGACATCAACTATGAAATCTCTTAGCAACTCAGCCCACATAAGTTCGGTGTATACAACATTTGGTTTTTCTGATCTCCCAAATCCTAAAAGTGTGATCGCCCAAACTCGGTTTCCACCTTCAACTATATCAGTGATATTGTCACGATAATGCTCCAAAAAAGCACCGAAACCATGTACAAGAAGCACCGCAGGACCTTCACTACCCATAACAGTATACTGGAAAAACAAGGACATGACATATGTACAATAAGATACTATAGTTTCATTCCAGAATTTTAGAGATTATAAAGCACACGAATATTAGTTTGTGATACTAGCCTGTATTATATGACCTTTCCACCTCCAGTAGCGAGTAGAATATCTATTCGTGGAATCTACTTGACTTCTTGAAGCCAAAACACGATACCACTATCACAAAGAAAAAGGGTAAGAAGTTGTGATAACATTCAAACAATCCACCATCATTACCACTCCCTCACACTATAAAGGAAGGGAAGAAGTTGCCACAAATGGGTCGACTTGGTAATATTTTATCTCAAACAGAACAAATGGGTTGACTCAGAAAAGGATTAAAAGAAACAGAACGAGATAAATGTGTTGAGTGGGTCAAAAGAAGTCATCCAAGATGTATAATTATTTAAACACATTAAAACGGTGTTTGTGGGCGGCTCGCCATTTATTTTTACTTCGTACCAGCTTTTACCTGTTTGACTCGAAGTTCTATTGATCTTTTACCCAACCCACCCATTTTGCCACCCTTAAGAAATGGATAGCAAGACAGAGAGATCTGGTCATCACAAGGTGACAGTTAGTAATAAAAAATAAAAAAATAAAAAAAATGTATGTTTTTAATCTGAAAAACCACCTCTCTTGAGCAAACATGATCAGCAACTGCAGCTACACTGGCAGCTGAGTACCCGAAGGGTGAAAGAAATCCACCATTTCGTTCTTTTTCATATTTTATAGTCTCGTGATACACTCTCCTTCTAGAAACGATTCCTAGCTGAAGGGCAGGTCCAAAAAGAGTTCCAAATGAAGCTCCTTCTCGGGTTTCAGCATCACGTAATCTCGCATGCACCCTGCAAGAATAAGCAGCCAAAAAGGAAGTCAACTATGTACCAAAAATCACACATATATACCAACATCAATTATTTAAAACCGCGAAACTACATAAAGTACATACTCCTGCCAATCGTCCCGAGCAGTACCCTCTAAATATCTTAAATATGCAGCCAGTGCATTAAGCACGTTATTAGTTCCACCTCCAACAAAAATTCCTAGTTGTGTTACAAATGCTGAATTCTTTACCCTCTTCTCCTTGATCCGAGTAGTTCGGGAATTCATATTGCTTTGACTATTGGTTACACCATTTGATATAAGATTCCTAGCATTCTGCAATACTTTCTCAGCGGAACTGCTCTTGATTGAACTCCAGGTGTCTCTTAATTTGTATGGACTCTCATCCATGAATTCCTTTAAATCATCAAGTGTAGGTAGAGAACCTGGATCATGAAACAAAAACTTTTTAATTTCAATGTTAAAACTACAAATTAAATTCCCAGAAATTTCAGTTACTTACCCCACGCCAAATCTATTGGTGAGCCAGGTAATTGTGGGGCAGAAAGAGGTGAATGCACGTTAAAATTTAATCGTTGAAATTCGTCGTATGACAATGGGAGGTCCACCATGTTCTGTGATAAGTAGATTACATTAACATAATCCAATATTTAAAACTTAATTCACTGATGTACCAAAATAGTATACCTTTGTATCATATAAGGGAGTACTCCAGAGAAATATTTCGGGACTATTTTCTCCAAGCAAGTTCTCTTTAACGTTTTCAATCACTAACCGTAAGTCATATTCCACCTCTTCTTGTGTGTAAATATTAGTAGCACTGACCTGTTCCGGCCCTAGGTGATATATAGATTATGAGTTATTCGGTACTTGAAGCTTCTGTTTCTCGAGACAAGTTTGATAAAATCTTAGAAAGAAAATTTAAAAGTAACAACCTCTTTCACAAGATCTTGGATAACGGATTCTGTCCTCCCAAACCTGATCATGAGATCAGATCCCAAATCCTTCAAAGAATTTCTCAAATCTTCCAAGGCAAAGAGGAGCAGTTCAAGCATTTCCTGGGTGAAATCTGCAGCAGGTACAATAAGAATCAAGGCCTCGAAATAACAATATGAAGTCATCTTACATGATGACTTAGTTTCTAACCCCCACCATTCACCCTTGTTCTTATTAGTTATCACCTTCCACCAAGATAAATCAATCTATCAGCTTGTTACTTATATTAAATTGGGTCTAATTCCAAATTTGTCCGTATACTTTGACCTTTAGCAATGTAGTGTAACTTTGGTCATTGTACAATTCATAAAAACCGACGTATATAGAACAAGTTTAATAACTAAATTATGGCATATCAAAGTAGAAAAACCAATGTGGAAAAGCGAGATTAAGGGTGTGTTTGTTTTTCTAAAAAAAGCTCTTACCACCTCTTATCACTTACCACTTATCACTTACCAGTCAGACAAGGTAAGAGGCAAAGGTTGTTTGTTTTTTCTTATTGCCTCTTATCTAATGATTTATTATTGTATTAAATTTATAAAAATGTTTTGTTTCATGTTTATACAAGCTATTTATTCATTGCACTGATATGGTTTAATATATACTTAAAAAAAAAAGACAACTAAAATCATTCAGACAATTATATAAAAACAAACAACATTATTTCATTCAGATTCTGGCTTTATAACGACCTCTTAACAGTAAGATGTGGTAGTCAAATTCATACCCAAAACATTTTAATGAAACAAATGATGGTAAAAAGAAAGAATGAAGATTCGCTTACTGCGAAGAATACGGTGATCGAAGACATAAACAGGAACAACCATCTTAAGCTGTCGTGAAGCTGCAGCAACTAAACCATGGTGATCATCTACACGGAGATCATTCTTGTACCAAATAACTCCAGTCCCATTGATGGTGGAGCTTCTTGTAACTGAAGCTGAAGAAGATTTGACAGCACAACATCTGACGGCTGTGACTGAAACTGAGCTACGATGATGACGGTTTTGTGAAAATAAGGAGGAAGTTGAAGTTGGAATATGGAGGGAAACAATCGCCATGGATTATTATGGATTATTTGAGTTTGATTTCCATTTCAGTGGAATGAATAGTGGATATTTAACATGTTACTGTTGTTCAGTACTGTACTTTATTAGTTATAAGTGATTTCTAGGGCTCCACGTATCTTTTCTTTTCTTTTTTTTTTTTTTTTTTTTCTCTTAATTGGTTTAATCAAATGTTCATTTTTGACCACAGATTCTTTTGTTTAAGCACTTCAGGGGGTGTTTGTTTGACCTTGTATGTGGCTTGTGAGCCTGTTTCTGGGCTTGGTTTTTCAAAAAGGGGTGTAAACGAGCCGAGTCGAGTACTGTTAAGCTCGACTAGTCATATAAAACGCTAGCTCGAAACTCGACTCGAGCTTGTTTATTTCTATATTTCATGCTCAAACTCGATAAATACTTGATATATCAATCTCGGCTCAACTCGATTTGTATGGAAATTAAGTAAATGTACGTATATAAAAGGGTAAAAGTATAATTTAACGGAAGCTCGTTAATGCTCGCGAGCTTCACGAGCCAACTATTTTGGAGCTCGAGCTCGACTCGACAATAAACTCGAGTAACTCGAACTCGAGCTCGACTAATTTAAATCGAGTCAATTTCGAGTAACTTACGAGTCGATCTCGAATAACTCGCGAGTTGTATCATCTCGTTTACACCAATCACCATCTTCAATGTTAACACTAAAAATTTGCATTAAAATAATGTAAAATGAGCATCTTTATAGCATATTCTTGTACTAAATAAAAGTTCCTCCAATGTGTAACACTAAATTTTAGCACTAAACATTTTTAATTAGTCTCAAGTACAAGTCGACACAATAAATTAAAAAAATAGTTAAAATAACATATATCGATATTCTCATTGTAAACGTTTCCCTTCTAGTTTATATAAGTTATTTTTTGTTTTTATAGTTAAGTTTAACAAATATGTTGAGTTTAAATTAGATGAATAGTATTAGCGACAAATATAGTGCAGCACTATATTTAGTGTTTTACTATTCACATCCTTAAATTAGTGCTAAAGATTAGGGCTGAGCATAAGTCTAAAATCGACTCGAACTGACAAAACCGAAAACCGAAAATCGTGAAAAACCTAAATAGAAACCGAACTGAATATGGTCGGTTTGGTTCGGTTTTGTGTCGGGTCCGTCCGTTCGGTTCGGTTCATGTGTATTTGTGTGTGTTTTTGTCGGTTTTGGGCAGAAGCGATCCGACCCGAAACTGAAAATCATGAAAAACCTAAACCTAAACCTAAACCGAACCGACGAGTCGTCAGGTTGGCTCGGTTTTTGTCGGTTCAGTCAGTTTTGTCAGTCCGGTTCGGTTTTGAACATTCCATGCTCAGCCCTACTAAAGATAGTGCCAACATTGGAGAATGTCATTAGTGAGATTTTTTTAAATATTTTGTGCATATTTGAAGTGGACACTTATTATGAACAGCGGAAGTATTTTATAAGCCTTAATTTTCTGGCTTATTTTGAGACTTGCGAACTTATATAAATTTATTATGACATGATAAACTTATATAAGTCATAAGTCTCATAATAAACTAAAAAAATTAGGCTTATGAAACATAAGCAGAAATCAAATAATCTAATAAGCTTAAACAAACACCCCTTAAAAATTACAATTGCGCTCTCGACAAAAAACATACAATTTAAAGAAAACAGAATTATTATTATTTTTTTTAACAGTTTTACTTTTCCCAAATTAATTACCGTCTTTTTTTTAATGTTTATTAACAATAATTTCAAGTAAAAGTAATATGATAATCTTGATCAAACTTCTTTATTTACTTTTATTAATAAACAATTAATTTAACATATGCAGAAAAAGAAATGTGCACAACTGTATTAGAACAAAGGGGTAATAGTCTTGCATTGCTTAACCAAGTTAATTTTCTCTTACTTATGGTTTGATGAATGTGTTACGTGTTTACGACTACTAAAAGTGGGAGACTCAAGTTTTAAGGGCGTTGAAGAGAGATTTGAAGGGACAAGGCTCAAGCATGAATGTTTGCCAAAGGTTGTGAATAGTTATCTCCAGAGATGGAACTTGAACGTTTTTGTTGGAGGGGCCAACTTTTTAAGTATTCATTTTAGAAAGGCTGATATACACAACGGTGAAAATTTTGTATTAAAAATGACTAAAACTAAAAGTAAAAAGTTATAAAATGTACATATGGTCAAAAAATTTAAGGGGGCCACAACCCCCCTCGTCCCTTTATATGTTCCGTCCATGGTTATCTCAAAGTCATTGGTGAATAAAATTATAAGATAAATGGTTTTTAGCATAAAAGATAAATTTGATGATAAATCTACAATAGAGTAATGCCATTTGATCATTTTAGTAAAAATGATAGAGGCAAATTTATGTTTGAAATTTTGGTAGAAAAAGAATTAATGCAAAAAAACTCAATAAGAAGTCAATATATAGTTCAAAACTCATTAGGTACACATTTAAAGATAACCAGAAAATGGTCAGAAACAATTACGAGGATAGCTTGATTAGGTTACGCACAATAAAAAACTTGACTCCCCGATAACCTAAATTATTAATAAAAAAAAAAAAAAAAAAAAAAAAAAAAAAACCTTCATCAATTTAATCCTTTATTTCAAAAGAGATAGCAAACAGCCAAACACCAATAAGCAAAGGAAACAAACAATAAATTACAAAACCAAAAGGCCTAAAAACAAAAATTCCAAAAACCACTAAACCAAACCAAAAAGTCAAAAACCTCATCTTAACGAACTTAACAGAAAAACATGTCTTTAACAAGCTTCCCTTCATCATCTCCTTCATTCATCACTCACAACCACACAAAACCCAACCGTTATCTCAGCCACTTAACCACCACCATCAAAGCCCAAAACACCCCAACTGAGAACACCAACACTTCATCATCACCTCCATCAGGTTTTGGCCCAACAACACCAAAAAAACCGAAAAGTGGTAAGAAAGAAAGAGCTAGGATTATACGTCGAGAACCCGTTGAGAAACCGAGCTTTGCGACGAAGATAGAGGAGAAAAATGTTGTGGAGAGTGAGCAAGGGAGTAATGAGCGGGCTTTTTTACTGACTTGGTTGGGGTTGGGGTCTTTGATTATTGTTGAAGGGCTTGCTTTAGCTGCTTCAGGTATGGTTTGATTTGTTGCGGTTTTTATTCGAGTTTTGTGGTTGGAAATGTTGTGTTAATGTAGTAGGACTATGAGTATGACTTGTCTGTTTTGTAACTACCTGCCCCACATAAGTAGGCTACTAGTATCCTTTGACCGTGGTTTTTAGTTGAAACCGGAAGGATATCCGAGTGGTCCTTTGGTTTTGGGGGCGTTAGAAGTTTAGTCAATAAACTTAGTAAAAAAAATGCCATTTGGTCAGTTTTATGTTGGTATGACTAAACTGGTATGATAAAGTGTGAACTGTGAAGTATTAATGTGAAACATTGAAGATAGTATGTCGGTATTTTTTGACATTTACTCCTATTTGGGTTTTGCTCTGTGAGTCTGATAAAATTGAGAAACCGAACCAATGGAAGATTGCATTAGGACTAACTGATGTATCCCCGTGACTATTTCCGGCTACCCTCTAATGTGTGCCTAGTAAAGCTTGAACCTAGACCTTTTATGAGGAGGTCAGGTGTCTTATCACTAGGCCATTTGGTGGTGGTTGATGAGACCAAAATATATGTATGTTATAATGCATTTGCGACTATTCTATAATTAGAAAGGCTTAAAATTCAGACTTGTTTCTCACTTATTATGGAAAGATTTCAAAATTAATTTGTTAGGAAGCAAGTTGGTTAGGAAGCGGTTGGTTGTTCAAACTAAAATTATTTGGCTTAACCATCTCTAATATCTCTACTTATAAAGCATGAAAACAACTAAACGTGTAACCAAATAACGCAAAATATATCACACGGTACCCGCCGCCGCATTGCGCGGGTACCGTTCTAGTATCTTCAAAATAAATCTGAAAGATTAGTTGTATACAACCCACAGAAACACTTGTATGTCATTCTTCTGATTTAATGGATGTTCTAATATATTTTAATTTGTTGGTTTACAACTGGGAATCTATACGGCTATACACACACGCTTTGGATGCAGTGTGGATAACCCGCAAGTAATTGTCAAATTATAATGCTTGTTCGCCTGTGGTTAGGGGCTTGGTCATGTGGCCTAGAAAATTCCAGCAGGTTCAACTTAAAACTAATATTCCATCAGTTGGTTCAACCCAAAAAATTATGTTAAAATTATTGTATACTTTTTCCCGTGACCCTGCTTGTTGCTTATTATATGTAAAATCAGGTCTATATAAGTTTAGAGCTTGTTACTGGGTTGCTTTTTGTGGGCAAGATCATGTCTATATATAAGTTTAGCAGGTGCTCAAGTAATTTCTTAAAACTGCTTTGTTTAATTAGATCTTTCTGGTACATTGAGGATGGTTTAGAAATCACTTAACAATTTTGTAGTTTATCCCTCTTAATCTACTAGTTTTGGGGATAAAGAGAGTCGATAATGAAGTATGAGAGGAATCAAACCAGCAATCACACACATTTTGTGAAGCTTATTTGGCATCACCAATGGGAGATTGCACCGGGAGCTAGTTTTAAGTTTGTCAATATCTTGAAAATATATAAGAAGAGAAGATTTTAACTTTTTTATATTTAGAGTTTAGTGTTTATAACCTGGGGAGGCACACACATATGTCCTTTCTCTGAGGTTAGGGATTTTTAATATCTTAAATGTTTTGGTTTACAACCGAGAACCAATACACTCTTTTTGAGATGCATTGTGGTGGCTATAGCAGCTAGTAAAGTTATAATGGTCTTCGCCTCGTAGCCTGCAGTGGAGGCAGGACAACAGTCCAGCAGGTTTAACTTGTACTAAAAAAAATTCAGTGTGTTAAATCTAAGATACTATACTAAAATTGTTATATCAGTTTAAATTCTTAGTGCGTTAAACTACGTAGATCCACCCATGGATGTAGCTTGATTGTCAAAATTTCTTTTTGCGGGCAAGATCATATATTCGTAAGTATTGAGCAGGTATTGAAGTCTTTGATATAGATAACTTTATTGGTTTAGATCTTTTTGGTACATGTTTCTGGTTTACAAATTACTTGACAGTTTAAATTAATGTTTATTTCTAGCTTCACCCTCTTTATCTACTATATTTTCTGGGATATAGGTAGAGTCGACAATGAAGTTTGAGACGAGTCAAACCAGTAACCTCACACCATATGTGAAGCTTAGCTGCATCACAATACTAAAATGCTACGTTTTACTATCTGCAAGCAAAAAACTAATGGGGCCCCTTTGAAGTAGTCGTCTTTTTATGTTGACAAACTCCGGATTGGAGGACAGATGTTATGCCAAGCGACTTGCGTTTAGTATATTTGTAGTTAGAGAATTCCACCATTATCTCTAAATTTGGGAATGAAGACAGCTAGAGATGTTCGCAACTGATACAAACCAATATTACGTTTTTACAGAACTATGTGACATACTTAAAACTTAGTGGAAAAAAGGCACATTTGGAACGTAATGTACTCATGTGTATCAAACATTAGACACAATGACAAGCTGATACAGGTAGGTTGTAGACCAGTTAGTAACAAATACCAGAACTCAATAATGAATTGCAACCCGGTAACTCATTTATATATGAGAGTTGATTTGGGTAGTGTTTAATCAATAATGGTTTAAATAAGGAAAATAGCTAAGAGAGAAATGGGTCAAATGGGCCAAATGGGTTGAAAGTCGCCTAAGATCTACTTGAATGCATACAACCTGCTAAATCGTTCTATTTTAAGATTCAATTTATTACTGTAGATTGTAGAACTATTGTTTTAAAATCATAATAATATGTTAACCGACCCGCTCTATTGCTTGTACTTAACTGATTGATATTATTCTGTGTAAATATGCAGTTCTAATGACTTTGCCTCATCCTCGTTTGAAATTTCATTCACAGAAGCATTCTTTTAAGGCCAAGCTTGTTTAATGAATTAGATTGCAGGACCTCATCCATTAAATGCGTTTAAATATTTGCTTATTGTTATGATGAGTTTTTGTAAGTTTGTGTTATGTGCTTAATTGGATTGTTATGTGCGTACAGGTTTCCTTCCAGAAGAATGGGATGCTTTGTTTGTAAAATATCTGTATCCTTCTTTTACCCCGACTGTGTTCTTATTTGTTGCCGGAACAGTTGTCTACGGTGTAGTGAAGTACCTGGAAAACGAGAAACCCAATAGCTCAAATTGATATCTACAGGCAATATTGTCCTTGAATTTCTGTTCGTAGTCTGTAGTGCTTTTGATTAGAGAAAGATGTACTATCACAATCACAATACCAAATATACTATTAATTTTTATCGAGTCCTTAATGAGTATGAAGTCCTATATGGACCATAAGTATTATATCTCGTGCATCCAAGTTAAAAATCAAGGTGGCGAAATGGATTGAAGCGGGTGGGTGACACTGTTTAAACAGGTCAGCGTTTAAACCACCAACTTTTATTTCTTTTTTGTTTTTCCTATGAATTGTCGTGTTCAATATGATTAGGCACTATCATCAAGATATTACTCTAATGTTTTTAATAAATATTTTTTATATACTTCGTGTCACTTCAACCTGCTCCACTTTTAACTAAGTTCTTGAAGTTTACCCGTTAGAGAAAAACATAGCCAAAGTCAACCCATATACTTAACAACTATAGTTTACAAGCTATAATTAAAATCATGGAAATGAGATTAAAGCGATATAGGTAAACCACAGAACAACTGAGCACATTTTTTTACATCTTATACAATTATCATGGTGTGGGTGTGCTAATCATTCTTACCAGTTGGACATGCCCGGGCTGTCTTAACGGATAATATTTTAGTCTGCTTACAGAGTCTTGTCTTTTCAAAAGCTTGGTTATTATAATTCATATATCACACAGAAAGTTAGATATATATATATATTTGCAGCTGCTTACATTACATATAACTAGTTATTTCCATTTCTGGCCTCCAAAGTCTTATCTTGCTACCCTATGTAGCCATCCCATTAATCAAATTGTTGAAAGATTGTTGCTTTAATTGAAATTTATTACACTGAGAGTTATGAAGACATGTGAGGTGAAAAAGCAAACAAGTCAGAAGGTGGATTATAACTTATAAATGCCATTAAGTTTTGGATGCAAAGATACTCTTCCTTCAACCACCAGTTCCAAACTTTTTAACCAGATATGTAACTACATCTATTTACCCTCAGTCAAATTATTACTGTCATGTAATTTATTGGTCGACACTCGGTAGCTACTAGCTACATAATGCAACATGTTATCTAGGTTTATTGTGTGTATGCTTGTTATATAATTCATGAACTTTAACGCATTAAGTGCATTCATAGAAAGAAGATTGTCTCTATTAATAATACAACCGGACAGTTAAACCATCATCCTACCTGCTTAACAAAATTTGGCTGAGCAGAAGTAGTAAGACTGTTGTTTAAGTTATAGCGTTATACTGTTAAACATGTGACACATTATGCAAAATATAAACATATGTCTAGCAGCATCTACAATTCAGTATCCAGATTTTGTCAACCATAACATAGACATCTACATGTGAATGGGTTGATATGGAGCACATTTATATTTTACCGGGGTAACCCTTACCCAAAAATGTTTCGGGTCAACCCGCCTTGTTTGTACTTAATACCCGTACCAAAATTACCCATTTTGACCCATTCCCAACCCATTTATTTTGTCACTTCTACTATAACGTAAATGACTAATTCCTTACTAGTACCGTAACTTTGCACCAAAGTAACAAACCCTTAGTTAGATACTTAGATTAGACCAGTATTAGAATCTACGTTATAGATACAAATCTTTTTTGGTTTAGACGTCATCCTCCACACCGTATTGTTTTGTCCATATACTCTATCACCGTTTTAACTCTATCGGTTTTTGTCTTATGTGTGTTATTATTTGTCTTCTGGTCATCCATCAAAGTTCTTAATCTATTAATTGCCCTTACTTTTCAACTGTCGACATCAATTTATACACATTTGCTCAGTGGTCGTTTCACACGATGTTAGACTCTTAGTGCCCCCTACCTCAACCACCATATTTGATGGTACCAAAACCAACCCATTCCTCTCACCACTACTTTGACACCTTTGTTCTTAAAAGGAAATCAATATGCAACAACTTTACAACAATCTTTCTATGTCACAAATTTATGGTTGTGAGAGTTTATCATTATGTATTTGATGAATAGGTGGTCCATGAGTTAAGGGGGTCAGAATTGCTTAAGCACATGGATTGTAGGACATGGAACTACAGATAGATACAAATAGACTGGTATCTTGTGTACTATGATAAACTTGTTTTAGGTTGGATTTGAATAGCTAACACCTACTAGCAAACTAGGTTTAATGAGGGTCTGATTTTGTTGGTAGGTTATACCATCCGTGTGCAGTGTGCTCACTGGTAGTTCATCCATTACTAGCTTCTTAAATTCTTATAGGATATTACTAGGTCCAATATAACTATTCAAACCATTGTATGACTTCTTGTTACCGACAAATTATGGGACATGTAAGACCAGGCGTAATAGAAAACTCAAGAACGAGTCTTAAGCCAATTAAGACGCGTCTTCATTGTTACGGAGCCTCCAAGCCACGCGTCTTCAAGGGAAAAGTGGGATGACTCGGTCGACTGCAAGACCGAGTCGTGGGAGAGTTTTGTGTGGGCACAAGTGAGTTGTTATTTTGTTTATATGGTGTATACTTGTGTATAAGTGAGTATATGTGAGTGGTGAAGTTGGTTGCCTTATTACACTAAGTTGGTAGTAAAATTGGTTGGAGAGAAAGAAAACTGAGGTGACATCGATGTGACGGTGGTGAATGCGGTCTTGGGGCTCCTTATTACACTTAGTCTAGCATGCAAAAGAAACATACCATGTTTTGCTAGTATGAATGATTAACAGTTTTTTTTTTTTTTTTTTTTTTTTTTTTTTTTTTTTTTTGTCAAAGATTGCATTTTCGTAAACGTATTGTCTTAATATTACATCTTGAAAAGAATGATGACTAGTTTACGACTAAATGCAAGTATACTCGTTCAAAATGTCGATCACAAACATGATGGATTGGCGTTGGTAATCCCTACCTATAGGCGGCAATTTCGGCTCATTTATGAGTAAATCTTTTAAACGAACAATTTGAGTATAATTTAGAGAAATACTCCTCAAAGTGAACTAAATCTGTTTACAAAGAAATCTTAACTACTTATAATGTAAAAATAGTCAAAGTGGAAAAGTGAAAAACTGAATTTTCAGTCAATCCCCATAATGCCCTTGAGTTTTGGCTATATAAACACACTTTATTTTTTCAGTCAAACTCAAACCCTAAACCATAATCACATCCGCCTACCACACTTTCACCTCACCCAACTTGAAATCTCACACTAAACGCGTATCACATCTTAGATACATCACCCATCTTAATCTCTTCACCATCATCCAATTACGAATTACGTGAATCCCCCGTCACATCCCACCCTACACCTCCAAACCCTCACTACCTACGATCTGATGTATGTTCGAGTTCTAAGGTTTTTGTTGTGTCTTTTTTATAGATCTATTGATTTTCAAGTTTTGAAGATTTCTTTTTGTTTATCTATATATTTTTCAAGTCGAAGAAATTTTGTTATTAATAGATTTCTATATATTTTTTTTTACAAATCTGAGTTTTATAATACTTTTGATTTTTTTTTCAGATCTGCTGCTATCGAAGCGACTTTTGACGGAATCTGCATTGTACCGCTACCCGAAATGTATAGTTCATTTTCAAATTAGTTTGTAATTATGTTTCTGATTTTTTTTTTTTTTTTTTTATAATGTTTTCAATTACTTTGAAAGTTTTGTGTATATTGGGTTATTGGTAGAATGTGAAAGTTTTGTTTATTTTGGTACAACCACCTCTAAGCCACCATCGAAACCCAGGGGAAAAAAAACCTTGAATAATTGAACAAGTTTCGATATTTTAGTAAATCAATATAATATTTGTATATCTGGGTTCTTAAAGCATTTTGACAATTTTTTGTTCAGCCGTTGCGGATTTTACCTCGGTCGTTGACGGTCCCTTCCCCAGCTGCTGCCGGAATATAATGTTTGTGTAAATTTTGTTATATGGTGTTTGTATAATTCGTTATAACTTTGGTAGATCTCTTTTTATATTTTGGTTAGAAAATTTGTTTGTAAATTTATTTGTGAATTTTGTAAGTTTTAGTAGATCTATATAATGCGTTTGAAATTTACCTGAATTTGAAGTTATTTGAAATTTTTTGAAGTTCTTTAAATTCTAGAACTTTAAAAGCTGAAAACTAATTAAAAAATTTCAAAGCTTAAAAACCTTTAAAAAGACGAGAGCTACATTTCTTATATTGTTGACCGCTTAACTATGAATTTACAAATGATATATTTGTTATATTAATCTTAGCGTAAGACCATTGAGCATTTGAGAAAGATCTTGGTCGTGGTTAACCCAAATGTATGTTTCGGTTTGTGGGTTTTTGACAAAAGGATCCAAAAGAAGTTTCAAATAACTCAAATGAGTTTAGCGCCTATCAATAAACAACAAAAGCAAGAAGGTGATTTTTCTATTTTATTTTTAAACAAACAACGGTGAATTCCAAAAAAAGTTTCTCTGAATGGAAAAAGTACTCATATTTTAAGAAAATATAACACATAAAGTAAAACATATGTAAATGGTTGATAATGCCTTTTATATCAGAAGGCTTGTTTGAAACTTCTTAATATCAAGTTATTCGCGTGATTGAGATGGATTGTTCGTCAAAAATATATGTTGCGGTGCTATGAGTCTATGACTAGGGGTGTTCATGGGTCGGGTAATAAGCTGAACAAACCGAAAACCAAACCGAACCGAACATATAACCGAACCGAACCGAATTAAAAATTCGTTTTCGGTTTGGATATGAGTTTGGCTATCTGAACCGAAAACCGAATTTATATAAATATTTTTTTTATATATATATAAAATATCCATTAAAATTTTATACTAATATAAAAAAACACTTTTTAATGCTTGAAATATTTTTTTTTGCCAAAAATATATATAATTAAATTAAAAAAATATATAAATAACGCATCCGATAAAACGTGGTATAACTGCAATTCAATACAACTCTAAACGACTATATACCATGCAATGATAACGCATCCAATAAAACCAACACTTATGAAGTACATTTAAAAGAAAATAAACGCCAACTACGACGTCCCGCCGCAACGCAGCGGACCGGTGCCCGACTCCTTTTAAAAGTAACTCTTGATTTGATAAACAATAATGTGCTACACCAGAAGGAATTTCAACATTTATATAGAATACATTGTTTCAGATGGTGGCTTGTTAGTCATGTTGAATCAAGATTTATCTACTAACAATCAAAATATGACTAAGTTATGATATATAGGTTGATGCTTCGTGATATTATTGTGTCGCGCTATGTATGTGGAAGAACGGGAGATAATGGGTTATATAAATCAGTAAGGATAATGACCGGGAGGATGTAATATAAACTTTTAATAGTATAAGAGTAGCAAATATTAAGGATTTTTTTTATAGTTTAACTCATAATCCTAACCTTTTATAGTATAAGCGGGATAGAAACTTTTATAGTAAAAGACTAAAACTCATAATCCAAAATTTTTGGCTGCTGAAACTATTGTTGGAAACTAGAAACCGTTGCTGCTAGGCGTGGGTACGCTGAGTAACGTGCATTGTTAGTTATTATCTTATAATTAATGTAATGTTTTATTTTCAGTTTCACTAGATGTTTTTATATGTTTTTTGATACATGTTAAGAATTTTTGCTTAAGTTGAGTTATCGCATGTTACAACCGTTTTCAGTTACATTTTGATCTTTTCACGTTCTATGTTGATTGTTACACGAAACACTTACCACAATATCGCATATAGTTAATTGTTCGCCGCTAGGAATTTCCGTTGCTATGCACGGGTACTCGTCTAGTATAACTTTAAATCAACAAAATCTAGTTTTGGTGATAAAATTCAGAGTCAAAAATGGAAATTTACAATCATATCGTTTGAGAGTCATCCGACATGACCCTTTGTTACGTAAAAATTTACTCCTGTTATAAAAATCATCATTCACATTGTCACATTTGTGTGTTTTCTCAGAAATATTTGATATGGTACTTTGATATAGGATATAATATGACAGTTTAATTCGCTAATATTACATTCTAACTTAGTGACAAAGCCATAAGCTCTAGTCTTCGTCATTTCACCTTGTCGATGGTGATTATTCAGCCAAATAAGTTAACCACGACTCCATGAGCTAGCTAACTAGCATATATTGACGCATGGGTTTAATTTGTAGCTGTCAATGGCTAGCGTTTTGCGTAATACTCCGTATCTTTTAGGAGAGTGTAAATTGGCAATCTGAGTCAATTGGATTTATTTTCAAGACAATTTTTTTACAACCTACATCACATATCTCATAATTTTTATCTCACATAGGTCTTGGGCCTTTGGTGTCAACCTTAGTATCTACCAACTGATTGTCATAAAAATAAATAAATAAATAAATAAAATAAAAAAGGTCAATGAAGAAATCTTCCATATTCCAAAACTGAATATCATCAATCAGTTTAGCTCGACTTTGATTGAAATAAAATTTATTTAAATATTTAGATCTTATGTTAAGACTTTTATTCATGCTTGAAGATATATAAGTAGGTTCTCACAACTGTTCACATGCTTTTACATTTTTTCCTTATTCAATGAATTCCAACCTATACTATTACGAAATCTTGCTAGTGTTTTTACTAATTGTTCCTTAGTCCTTACATAGTTTGCAAATAAATGGTCCAATGAATATTACAATGTTTTTAATGACCAGTTGACTATATTTAGCCATATATTTTGGATTTACATAGAGGTAGAAAGCAAACGAACAACAAGCTGTACCGTTAACCTTTTTTTGAATTGTAAAACTAATTCTTTTGAAAAAAAACATTTTTGGACTGGGTCACATAACATTACTATGCATAAGTCCTTGGACTCTGTTGAGGAGCTCTACTACATCAAGTGCAAGGAAACCATACGTGTCAAATGTGAAAGGAATAAAAACATGTTGATTTTCAATACATACTTTCCCGCGAGTGCCCGGGCACCTCATAGATTTTTTCAATGTAGTGTTAATTTTTGAAAAACAAAATATCGATTTTTTTCTAAAATCATATTAAATGTACCCGGTCCATCAAAATATGTTTATAATATTAGTGTTCAATTTTTTGGTGCACCCGATCATATTTAGTCCTGGTTCCGTTCCTGAGCTTATCCCACTGTAAAACCCCGACTACTCAAGCACAAGAGAGGAAAAACCTCGGTTATATCCACACACGCATGTTTTCCTTCAACCCATCCAAAAAGCAAAACGTCTGTCGGTCTTAGTGTGGATCTTCCATCCAACGGGTTACTCAAAAAGTATACAGGTGCTTCTTTCTTGGCGGAGATCCCGACACGCCTACATACGTCAAAAAGGATGTCTATAACCATATTGTGTCTGTACTTAAAGCCTGGCTATTTGCAATGAACCGCATATTCCTCAAAGGAAATGTCTTGCGACAAATTGGGCATATATCATCAAACGAAAATAAAAGAATCATGAGGCGATATTTAAGGATAGTGCAATATTCCAACTGGTGGCATATGTTGACCTGGCCCGTCTATGGGGGATAGTTAGTAGAAAATCTTGAGCATGTAGTGCCCGTATACACTCAAAAACTGTTTTCTGTCTCACAGTCATGTCGAAGTGGGGTTCTATATCTTTGACCACTCGCTATATTTGTTGGGGTTTAGAGTGGACGGTGTCCTTAGCATGCTGGTAAAATGAGTAATGTAAGTCAATTGATCAATAGCGAACCTCAATTTTAGAGCTATCTAAGAGCAAACAGTTTGTTGGTATTCTTCGCTTGCAGTTCCTACGTGGCTTCCTCGCTACTTCTCGCCGCCATACCGACAGGTCTCGTCAGGAGCCTGGCGTTCCTTCTTTGCCGTTCAAACGAAGCACAAAAAGACAAACAACTTTATTTTCTTATTTTCTTTTTTTGATTTTTAAATTGTGTGTTTAAAGAACCATGTTTGAGTTTTTTAAATTGTTTGTGTTTTTAATAGCAATAACACACAGTTGTTTTTTTTTTTTCTTTTTTTTCTTGTTTTTTTTACACATAAGTTTTAATTTATACCCTTAGACATTAAAAGGTTTTGTTCATGCGCTTAATCATTAAAAAAAAATAGTATATACTTTTAAACATTAAAAAAAGTTTAAATTATATTTTTAAATATTTAAAAAGTTTATTTTCTAGTTTATATAATTTGTTTTTTTTTATTTGTAAAATGAAAAAGAAAATGAAATTGGAGGTGGGTGGAGCTCAAATGAAGAGTTTGTTTTGTGTTATAAGTGTGTGAATATTTTAAAGTGAGAGTGTTAAAGTGATGTGACACCCAATAAGACCCAAATGAAAAGAAATCGTGATTCATCGCACCTTTTGCTCTCTAATCCTGGTAAACAATAGTTGCCGGATTTGATTTTGGTAACAAAATTAACTGTTGGTCACGTTAACTTCATATGGTCTTTTTGTTCGTTGCAATGTATAAATTGAACAAGTATACACTTGCAACTAAGGGCGTGCTTGGTAGAAGATTTTGGGAGGGTTAGGAATGAGTAAGGTAATGAAAAAAAAGATGCTTAATTGACTACAATGCAATGACTCATTAACCAATATAGGTCAGAAATAGGTAATGTAATGAAAAAAGATATTTGGTTGACTATAATGCAATGACTCATTACCCAATATTGGGTAATGGGCAACTACTCTCAATAAATTAGAAGGAATAGATTCCTTTCCCTTCCCTTAACATTACCATTGCATTTTTTTTCTTCTCATTATTGAGTTTGAACTAAGTAAACCCTAAAATAAATAATAACAAAGATTAGAAACAAATCAATCAAAAATAGATTGAGAACCACCGAAATAATATTGGACCCTACCTTAACAACAGTATTCACGGGTTGATTTTTTAAAGAATGGTTCAAATTAAAAATATATATTTTATAATCATGCTCCATATGCGATCATGCGTGTATTATATATTTGGTTACTTTTCGCATACTATGGATTATTTGATAATCTTTATTTTTCTAGAATATGACACTTAACAAATCAAAATATAAAAAAAAAAAAAAAAAATGAACGAGTCTTGCAATATAGTTGAACTGATAAAAATTAACATACCAAACCAAGTTCAGAACTGAAAATAAACCTAAAACGAACAATAAGCTAAGATAATAAAACATAAACTAAAAAACGTATTTAATAAACCAATATCATCAAACATATTTTGGTATTTTTAAAGTGTGTATTAAAATAGTACTTTCTTTGGTCAAAAGAATAGTGGCTTTTTAGGCGCCACTTTGCTACTTTTCCGCCATATTTGCTTTGGACTATACGCTTTTCCATAGTTTATTCTGTTAATTAGTATTTCTTTTTGACTTTTCATAAATAGGTCACTAGATAATTAGCGTATTGGTGATATATACAAAACATAGCGTAGTATTTCGGGTTGTACGGTTTAACCATGTAAGTGCACTCGAATCATGTAAGTTTTATGGGGCAAGTTATTTGGACCTTTGTAGGGAGGATTTCATGTAAGTTTTATGGGGCAAGTTATTTGGACCTTTGTAGGGAGGATTTTCCAATCATTGCGCATTGTCAGTTTGTACGGTATGTATTGCGGATTATACAATTTGACCAAACCCCACTGATGTGACAATATAGGGAAAGTTTGTATAACACAACTCATTCAAAAAAAAAAAAAAAAGTTTTATAAGTACTATCAGGATGTACTTTTATAACACTCTCATAACATAAACATCTTCTCTAATAAAATTCTTATAAAACATCATAAAAAATACTCCACTTGCTCACAAAAAAAGTCATAATTCTCGCCACGTCCATGGCTAAAACCCTATAACACCAAACCTACGGTGTAGTTTAACATGTTATAGCAGTACAATAGAGAAAAAAAATTTAAAAAAAAAAAAAAAAAAAAAAAAAAAAAAAACCCTTATAACATGTGATTGAGACAGTTCACCGAACACTCTAAGGTATCATAGCGCCACACTCCTTCGCAAAGGCCTTGAGAGCCAAGGCTGCGCTACGACATCACAACCGGCGCCATTGTTGATGCGCTATAAGCCAAGCCAGTTGCTTTTCTATGATAGTTGCTCTTTTAACTTGTTATCTAAGAACTCCAACATTCTTTTTCCAATATATTTTTAAGTACAAAGTTTGTGAATGTGTTAAAAAATGATTTGTGCTTTGCGGGTACTTTAGAACTATTAATTTTTCATGGAGAGCGCAAGTTTCATTTTTCAATAGAAGGCGAAATAATCACACTTATTATGCTTTGACACTTGTATATATGTTTTGCGCAAATTTTTATATTTTAAGGCATTTTAACTTTTTTATGCTTCGTATTACTTGAACCCTCTTGGAGGTAAAATAATAATAATAATAATAAAATCTCACTACTATAAATATTTAGAAACCAAAATATCTCGAGTCAAGGCCATTGCTTGTTGAGATCGACATATGGTAGGAAAGAGACATACAAACAAAACTTTAATTTGCACATTTTCCAATTAAAAATTGTACATCTCACCTTTTTTTTTTTTTTTTTTTTTTTTTTTTAAAAAAAAAACTTGAAACAATAAACACAGCAAAAATAATTACTGTAATACCAATAAAAAGAGTAAACAACCCATGGTTAACTTAAAACAAAAATACGTATTACAAACTATACTATACCCTCTATCAATCAAGTGCATTAGGGCCAGTACAGTAATTTAACACATGGTTCCAAACCCATTGAACCAAAAACCTACGTCTAATCCCATGCATATTATACGTGGCACCATCTCCATCGTTGATCATTTGTCCTGTGTAGGACCCACCACCACCAGTTCCATAAATACCCTCACATAAATCAGCGATCTCAACTGGAAACACAGGGTCTTGACCAGCATACCAAGCGTTAGCAAACGGGTCAGATGCTATTTCAGCGAGTTCATGAGCTATTACACTTATCATTCCATCTATTGCCACGTCTCCGTTGGGAGATTTTACGGGTTTTAATCCAGGAATGTAGTCCGGAACTGCGAATGGATACGCGCATGTTCCAGGACACTGTTTCCTGGAGTTTCCTATCCATGCGTAGGGTAGTGTGTACCCCACTATGGATGGGTACGTAAAGTAGTGGAACCCACATACGTTCTGGCAAAAGTCCTGAACGTATACGTCCTCAGATGTTAGTAATAGATATATTCCGCTTTTTGAGGTGATTGGTAATGGTTTTGATTTGGCAGATATTGCCGATTTTATGACAGACTGTACGGAAAGACGTGTAAGTGTCTTTCCGTACGACATTAGTCTGTCGTTTTTCTGTTCACCGACGTGAACGGTTCTTGAGATATTTGAACCGGTCTGGTCAGTGTACTGTTGCACAGTTTTCCACCAGCCAGAAACTGACGGGGACTGGGCGGTGGTAGATGAAATAGAGTTTAAAAATTCTAGTATTATTTTCTTTTCTGTCCTAAGCCATGTACCGTACCAGATAATGTGTACGGTAATGTCGGCTGTTAGGACAGGTCCCATGTGGTACTTAAGCTTCACGAATTCGGACGAGCCTTCATACTTTTTCGAGGGTCCGAATTCGAGGTTTGTTGTGTTGGGTTTGAGGTGAGGCCACGGCCGCCATGCGGCTGTGGGGTGGATGAAGAGGATGGCGGTGATGACGGCGAGGGTGATAAGTGATGGCACCGGTGATCGGTTGATGTTTAAGTCCCACCGGGTCATTTTTAGTGAGTTGTGTTGTTAGAGTGTATGCATGAATGGTGTAATTGTGAGACATTTATATATACAATGGAAAAATATTTAAACCTATGGTTACATTGTAATTGTACTACCCTAGCTTGAGTTTAAAACATAAAGTGTTATTGTCAAACAAACGCATATACATTTACAACTTGCGATAAAAGAAAGGGATGTGAAAAAGACGTACTTGACTGTTTTATCAAACTCTACAGCTGTGACTTGACTTATTTTGTAGTGAAAAACTTTTTTTAATACATCAAACAACGATGTTTTATAAAGTCATTCTCACGAATAGTTAATTCGAGAAGACTAGAATGTGTTCGTATAAAAGAAATGAACCATGTTTTAGATACTCATTGAAAGCGTACAGTCACATTTACAAAAGATGTAGTCATGAACATTGATTATTTCATGATTTATTTTTGTACAGAGTAGTACTAAACAATAAGGTTTTAAGAACTTGACATTCTATAACTATTGATATGTAGAACTTATTGCAATAATATATATTCGAGAAGTTGTAAATTTAAAGTTTCCAGTCATGATATTAATATTTGTTATCGGGCAATTTGATTATCTTAGTTAAAGGGGGAAAACTCAAAAACATGAACTTTGTCAAAATAATATAATGTTCTACAATTTCACCGCATACTAATTTATAAAACCTTGAAATTTTAGATATTCATGCAAATCGATCAACCGGTTGAATTGTCTATCTCAATGGCATGACCCAAACAATTAAAGCGAATTTAGCTTACTTAGCTGTAAAAACATTTATCTTTTGTTCTTGAAATTCAAGTATGTTTAAAATGACAAAACAAAAGACTCTGGTTCAAATTGCTTAACAATAACAATATTTTGGTAATGATGAGTTAAAAATACTTAGCAAGGTGCAACATGTTATAGACACAATTTGGTGCTTATAACGAAGTCATACTGCACTTTTGGGTGTATTATCGGCATCACGTTGTGAATATAACAGCCGGTTTGTGTGTATTTTGTTTTTATTTTAATTTTTTCTAGTGTAAAGTGAGTTTTTTTTTTTTTTTTTTTTTTTTTTTTTTTTTTTTTTAATTATGTAATAGGAATGTTATTGTGGATGATGTTTTTGAGGTTTTGTGTTTTAAGAATAATATAGAGTAAAAGCTGACGTGACGCATCTATAGCAGGATAGATAACACCACATGCACTTAACACTCTTAGACTAGTGATAATAAGCAATGTTCATCATGGGGCTTTGTGGTCCACTGGGTGAAGCTTATTAAGTTAAGCGAGCTTAGGTGAGAGTAGTACCGGGTTGGGTGACCAACCGGGAAGTCCTAACATGGGGACCTCAAGCTCTAATGATATCAATCAGCTACCTTAGAAGCTTAGGCCCAACCATGTGATGTCTTGATCCAACTAAAGGACGCGATTTCGATTTCGTTCCGCAAGCATGGTTGGGTATTGGGTGGAGGTATTTCACAAGCATCAAACCTTTGTTGGGTAGGGTTGATGGGTACCATTATGATACACAGGGTTGAGGTGTCCCTGCCAATCTACACTTTTGATCCAGCAATGTTCGACCCGTGCTTTGCTTCCGTGGCAGCCCAAAGACGTGTCGTACACTATTAGAGACACCCATAGGTGCTTTGCTTCCGTGGCAGCCCAAAGACATGTCGTACACTATTAGAGACACCCATAGGGGACGTGTCCTTGGTCGTTCAAACGATCGAATTGTGGAGGTGTGTTTGTATGTGTGTGTGTGTTTGTGATTTTAGTTTTTGTGGAACATATTTGTATTTAAGCAGAGTATGTTTTGATGGTGATGTTAATAATGTTATTACACTATGTTGATGATGATAGTAGTTGTAAAGATAAAAGCTATGTTGATGATGATAGTAGTTGTAAAGATAAAAGCTGACATGAAGCTAAGTTGACGATAGTAACATTTGTTTACCGATAAGCCTACAAATTTTTAGCTTACACATATCATGATATCAAGTATCAACATTGGACCACTGCCCTGTCGGTACGATTTCAAAGTCCTTCAATGAAGGTTTCAACCCACAAGGGTTCGAATCTGGAGAAGGCAGGGTTTACTTCAATTTAAGTGTCGTGCCTTCGGGCGGCTTAAGTTGAAAGTTTTCCCCCCATCGGGTTTCAAATTGGACTTGGATTTCCCAAATGAAAGTCAATTTTCAAAAAAAAAAAAAAAAAAAAAAAGTATCAACATTGGAACTGAAATTGGCGTATGCATTGGTCGGAGTATTTTTTTCAAGTGTAAGAAAGTAGGTAGGGTCATAAAGTGGCATTGATTTGCGGGGCTAATGGAATACAGACAGAAAGCCGTCGATGCTTGGTTTTGTTTTTTCTGTTTTGTGGGTCTTTTGAAAGCTTCACTACCACTCTTCTCTTCTATTATACACTTTCATGTTTCCTTTTTTGCTTTGTAAACATTGCTCTTTTTAAGATTTCCATCTTATGTTTTTAAACATACATACTTGTGTGTTGCGGTGCTCGAACAAAATATTTTGTCAATTAGTATCTGTAGTCTTATTTCTCAAAAGAGAATCTTGTAATGTTTAAATAATTTAGTGTACTCAATGTATTTTGATGTGAGTGTAACAAAGAAAATACAAAAAGTTGTGTTACATTGGGGTTAAATGGGTCAAGTCCACATGCTATGAGCTAGTTCTTTTAAACTTGTTAGCACTTAGCAACATAATAAATATAGCTAGTCAGTGTTATGTGATTCAGGCTAAAACTAAGTACATATACATGCATTCGGTTCCTTAAGCCTTAGGGTGTCTCGGTATCTCGTGCCATTAAAGTTATATAAATCTCACTGCATCTGTGTTTTTGTAATGCATTGATGTTTATATACTTATGTGATGCAGTAAGAATGAATGCATGTGATGTAGTAAAAACACGACTCTACAAACATATTACAACGCCATTTTCTCAAAATATGAAAGAGTTGGTGCGTTTAGTTGGAGAGAAATACTCCATTTTTCCAGTAAATTTTTCATTTGAAAATGAAAAAACTCAAAATCCATTTAGTCGCACTTTTTTCTAACAATTTTCAAAAATAGTGAAATTCCCATTTTCTAAATTTTCACTAAAAAATAAAAGCCATTATACTCTTCTCACTTTTTTCTTTCTTATTTATTTATCAATAAAAAGAGATTAGATCTGTTCAACATAAAACATACATCATTCTAACCCTGATCTCTCGTGTCATCTTCTACTGCGCACCGTCGCCTCAACCGTCCGTCGTTATAACTACAACCTTTCATTTAAAAAAAAAAGAAAAATGTAACTCTAACTAAACGGGTTTTTCAAAATTCTTAACTCTTTCCTAAAGAAGAAAAATCATTCTCTTCTCAAAGAATTTAGAAACAGAAAAACAATAAAATTTTTCTTAGACTTCACGACGTGAGATTTTCTTCAATTATATATAAGTTTATAAGAGATGCAGTTTTTTTACGGAGTATAATATTTGATCTTCATCTTTATAATTGCCAAAATTTATGCTTATGTGATGGATTCTTGGACTTGTTTTTGGGAAATATATGAGCCCAATTTAAATAAATAGCCCTGAGCAATGTGATCCAACTTTTCCACGTCATATGCAACAATCCACCAAACGGCCAAGATGAAGTATCAAAGATACGGACTATTAACTTTTCAAACTATGGAGTAGTCACTAGTACAATCGACGCTTTCGCCGGCGATATTTTTACGACGTTCCCGTTGACATGTCTACGGAATTATCTGTTGCCGTCGACATGTCGACGGCAACATATCAACTGCTGTGCCTCGTCGGGAACAGCGTTCCCGTCGACAATCGCCGTCGACATCGTGGGTCCCACTTCGTTTTTCAGTCAAACGAATTCTTTGTCCGTCAAATTGTTCCCGTCGACATGTCGACGGGAAAATAATACTAATTAACATTTTAATTATTAATCGTTAATCACGTTTTATATGCCGCCGTCGACATGTCGACGGCATCATTGAACTGTAAATTTTTATTGTTTAATGGTCCCGTGGACATGTCGCTGGCATCATTAAACTATAAATTTTTATTGTTTAATGGTGCCGTCGACATGTCGACGGTACCAAGTTGTTATGCTATTAACAGCAGGCTGTAAACCAGCTGCAATATTCCAGATTTTTTCCAGAAAAATCTACCAAAACCTATAACCAGAAGCTATAACCACTCAATATCAACATGTCCTAACACATACAACTCGATATCGGCTAAAACACTTGCAAATTATCACTAAACACCCTTAAAATGCATTAAAACATATAAAGTCTACAAAACGGGGTGTGGTAATATCTAAACCTAACTGCCATATCTATAAATGTTTCAATATTCGCGATGTTCAAGTCGCCAAAAGGTTAAACTACAAAATACTAAGATAACGGTCGCCAAAATATTGTTTCAACCATAAGTACAACACAAAATAACCCAAGTTTACACCTCTATATCACCAAGTCACTCATCATCACTATGACCATCCACATCGCCATGGCCACTCCAGCTCTCGCTCCCGCCAGCTCCACTGCCCAAGCCATCCACGTGCTGAGAAATTCATGAACAAATTAACATAAGCGTGCACACATTCAAATACATACACATTCAAAATAAATATACATATTTAAACACTCCATAACAATTTAATTTCGGGCGGGTTTTCTATAGGATGATTAACTTCGGACGGGGACTTTCCGAAATTAATCACTAAAGTCCTAAAATCATTTACAAAAATCTAACAATAATACACAAATCGACTATTTCAAGTTAAAACAATTTATTTCAAATATACACATTAAAAAGCTACAAATAGCATATATACGCATTCATATATGCAATTTGTTTTTCGGCTTATGTTTTATAAGCTTATTTTCTGTGTGTTATTTTGAAACTATTTTATGTAAGGTAAACAGTTTCAAAATAAGCCATAAAAATTTAGCTTATGAAACATAAGCCGAAAACCAAACAAGCCATAAATATTCTACTTCTACTTCTATCGCACTAATATGAAAGATATAAGCCGAAACAAACACCCTCTAACTTGAAGTATTCTACTTCTACTTCTATCGCAAAAAATTCCAATTCTAATTATACTTCTATATATAACGCAAAACTTCTAATTATTCTACTTCCCTTCAACTAATTGTTTCAACTAATTATAACGCAAAAATTCTAATTCTACTTCTATCGTTTCAACTAATTATAATCCAAAAATTCTAATTCTATCCTATGTACAAATCAATCCGCAACATAATGTACTTAACTAATGCTTTCTAAACTATACCAAAACTAAACTACAATAAAGCATAAAAATGAAAAACATACTGTCTCGGTCTCCGCTCCCGGGCTGTCGTCTCGGCTGTGGTCTCGGGCTCCGGTCTCGAGCTGTCGTATCGGCTCTTGCTCTCGGCTCGCTACTGTATTAAAAAAAAAGACAGAAAACAAAAAACAAAAAAAATTACATAAATTAATAACAACACTTACATTACATAAATTAAAAAAAAAAAAAAAAAAAAAAAAAAAAAAAAAAAAAAAAAAAAAAAAAAAATTAACAACTCACTGTCTCGTATGGAAGAAAAAAGTTGGGAAGAAGATGAAGAATTAAACAACAGAATGGTTGAGGAAAGAATTAAACATGGGAGGAGGAGGAGGAGGTACCTAGTGGTGCTCGTGTAGTAGAGCTGTGGTGGTGGTGAGGTTGTGGTGTTAGTGTCGAAGGTGTAGTGGAGGAGTGGTGGTTGTGTTATTCACCGGCGAACAAGAGTGATGATAGATTTTTTTTTTTTTTTTTTTTTTTTTTTTTTTTTTTTTTTTTTTTCTTCTAAGTTATGGACAATAATTGAACAGATCCACTTTTAGATAATAACTTTAATTATCCCGGCGACATGTCCACGGGATAGTAAAAGTAATTTGTCGGGGTCTTTTTGGCGGTATAATTTAATTTTTCGTGAAATTTTTGGCGGTTTCATTCCCGTCGACATGTCCACGCCATTTGGAAAAATAAATAAGTTTTATAAAATTAAAAATTAAATACTTTAATTTAAAATTAATTACTTTTATTTAATTAAATACTTTTATAAAAATGAAAAACTATTAGAAAAATAGTTTTATAAAATTAAAAATTAAATACTTTAATTTAAAATTAATTACTTTTATTTAATTAAATACTTTTATTAAATTGAAAAACTATTAAAAAAATAGTTTTATAAAACTAAAAATTAAATACTTTAATTTAAAATTAATTACTTTTATTTAATTAAATACTTTTATAAAATTGAAAAACTATTAAAAAAATAGTTTTATAAAATTAAATACTTTAAATTAAAATTAATTACTTTTATTTAATTAAATACTTTTATAAAATTAAAAAAAATTTTAAAAATAGTTTTATAAAATTAAAAATTAAATAATTTAATTTAAAATTAATTACTTTTATTTAATTAAATGAACGAGCCGAGATGATATGGTTGTACATGAGATGTTAAACGAACGAGGCGAGATGCTATGGCTGTACACGATATGTTAAACGAACGAGCCGAGATGCTATGATTGTACACGAGATGTAAACGAACGAGGCGAGATGTTATGTTTGTACACGAGATGTTAAACGAACGAGCCGAGATGCTATGGTTGTACACGAGATGTTAAACGGATGAGTCGAGATGCTATGGTTATACACGAGATGTTAAACGAACGAGCCGAGATGCTATGGTTGTACACGAGATGCTAAACAAACGAGCCGAGATGCTATGGTTATACACGAAATGTTAAACGAACGAGCTGAGATGATATAGTTGTACGTGAGATGTTAAACGAACGAGCCAAGATGATATCGTTATACATGAGATGTTAAACGGATGAGTCGAGATGCTACGGTTATACACGAGATGTTAAACGAACGAGCCGAGATGATATGGTTGTACATGAGATGTTAAACCAACGAACCAAGATGCTATGGTTATACACGAGATGTTAAACGAACGAGCCGAGATGATATGGTTGTACACGAGATGTTAAACGAACGAGCCGAGATGATATGGTTATACATGAGATGTTAAACGGATGAGTCGAGATGCTATGGTTATACACGAGATGTCAAACGAACGAGTCGAGATGCTATGGTTATACACGAGATGTTAAACGAACGAGCCGAGATGATATCGTTATACATGAGATGTTAAACGGATGTGTCGAGATGCTATGGTTATACACGAGATGTTAAACGAACGAGCCAAGATGATATGGTTGTACACGAGATGTTAAACGAACGAGGCGAGATGCTATGGTTGTAAACGATATGTTAAACGAACGAGCCGAGATGCTATGGTTGTACACGAGATGTAAACAAACGAGGCGAGATGCTATGTTTGTACACGAGATGTTAAACGAACGAGCCGAGATGCTATGTTTGTACACGAGATGTTAAACGGATGAGTCGAGATGCTATGGTTATACACGAGATTTTAAACGATCGAGCCGAGATACTATGGTTGTACACGAGATGTTAAGCGAACGAGCCAAGATGCTATGGTTATACACGAGATGTTAAACGAACGAGCCGAGATGATATGGTTGTACACGAGATGTTAAACGAACGAGCCGAGATGATATCGTTATACATGAGATGTTAAACGGATGAGTCAAGGTGCTACGGTTATACACGAGATGTTAAACAAACGAGCCGAGATGTTATGGTTTTACACGAGAAGTTAAACGAATGATCCGAGATGCTATGGTTATACATGATATGTTAAACGAACGAGCCGAGATGCTATGGTTATACACGAGATATTAAACGAATGAGCCGAGATGATATGGTTATACACGAGATGTTAAACGAACGAGCCAAGATGCTATGGTTATACATGAGATGTTAAACGAACGAGCCGAGATGATATGGTTATACGCGAGATGTTAAACGAACGAGCCGAGATGCTTTGGTTATACATGATTTTTTGAGAATATATCAATAACAACAACAACAACAACAACATACCTAATCCCGCAAGAGCGATTTGTGAGAATATATATATATATATATATATATATATATATATATATATATATATATATATATATATATATATATATATATATATATATATATATAAATTGGTAGATAATCCCATGGACATGTCGCCGGGAAAAACACGCGGGAAAAAATCCCGCCATTCTATTAGCCAATATTTTATGATAATTAAGTCGCTACAATTATCCCGTCGACATGTCGACGAGAAATTGAAACCAAATGCAGTAATTAACGTTAATCATACGTTAATTACTCTTTGATTCGTGATTTATATTATCCCGTCGACATGTCGACGAGAGCGTATTAGCGGGATAATTTCGCGCCCAAGTTTTGGCAATTATTGAGGTTGAATAGTTTGACCATTATATTGCCGTCGACATGTCGACGGGATCGTATGAAACCAAAAAATTCAACGCAGCCTGGCTCGGTCAAGCGTGTTTTTTGTCGTTTTGTGCGTTATGCCGTCGACATTGTGTCGACGGGATCGTCTTCGTCGCCTGTTCTCCTATTTCTTGTAGTGAGTTCAAATAAATATTCACGAACAATCGATTAGACGATATAAAAATGTTTCTGGGATTAAGATCATCAAAAACACTCAAGTTACTTCGTTAAACGACGTTGTAGTATGTTTATCATAGAGTCGTATTTTTAAGGTTTTGATTATTCAGTTAGTCTAGTATTATTTCTAGGTAGCTGGTGTCATTTAAACTTAGACTTTGTCTTTTTTTTTTTTGGGTAAAAGGTCAAAAGACCCGGTAAATATATTACTCCAAAAAACATTTAAGAACAACGGATATGAGTGAATCCCATATCTCAGCCCGTTACATAGGCGAAAAGCTTACATAACAAGATACTTCCTATTTTCTAGACAAGAAAACAAACCACTACCACATCATATAGAAAAAAACTCGGACAAAATAACTACTTCCTATGACCTTGGAGATTAAAGCCATAAATGGCATTAAGAGCATCCAATTCCCCTGGAAGATCATGAATTTGCTTCGAGTAATCATCATAGTCATCAAACTCATCTTCACGCTCTTGACTTCTACCAAAAAGATTCGCAGATTCGTCGAACGTGTTAAGAACCTCCTCCTCCTCACTATCAGAAACCACAACCTCACCCACCTTGGAAAATGGGTTAGCCCTCTTAGTGACAGGGCAGACGGAACAGGATGACCATCATCATCTACAAGCGTACCTTTCCCATCAATAAGAAGCTCTTCAAACTTACTAATTTTATCAACTAAAGGAGTAGAACCAACTTCCTTAGTTCCCATTGAATCACTCACAAGTGGATCTTGTGATGTAGCACCAGTCTTAACCGACTTATCCACATTAACTTCCATTGTACTGCCAGTATCCACATCCATGCTGGTGTCATAAGTAGGAATACCAAACGTATCCGTATCATCCATATTAAGCGCATCAAATTGGTTAGATGTAGAGATCGTTGTTCCACTCGTACTAGCCACCTCAGAAGTCTTCTTCTTACTATCATTAACTTTCTTAGGCACAGTAGGAGTCTTCTTTGGCTGATATTCAAAACGCTTACCCACAACAGGTTTAGTAAAACCTGTTGTGTTTGGGTGCCTTAGATTGGTTTTAAGGCATATATATTTCTTGGCGAATGCAACAATTTTACTACGAGTACTTTCGAGGTTTATATGAAAATTTCCGTTTAAAAAGGTTATGCATGTATTATGCATCAACCAGTTTACATGCACGAAGTAAAGCTTCTCATAAACAAAATTACAGGATCGACATCATATACACGTATACTATTGTGATTTGACAAAATTGCAGTATCGACATGACAAGAATAGTTTATACTACGTAGTACTTAGAATCCACGTGCATGCACTTTGATCACCAGCGCCTCCTACAAAAACACAAAAACACACACAATCATTTCATAACAAAAACAATGGCATCATCTTCACTCACTAACCCCTTCTTCTCAAACACCATACCAACCACCACAAAAAGTCACATGATCACCACCACAACCACCCTTTCATTTACCAGATTCAAAACCATAAAGGCATCTGCAAAAACATACAAGAAAGAAACTGACTCATCTTTAGTTGAGAATTCAGTTAACACGATCAGGTTCTTAGCAGTTGATGCGGCAGAGAAAGCGAAAACGGGTCATCCTGGTATGCCTATGGGGTGTGCTCCATTGGGTCATATATTGTTTGATGAGGTGGTGAGATATAATCCTAAGAATCCTTTATGGTTTAACCGTGATAGGTTTCTCTAGTCTGCTGGTCATGGGTGTATGTTGCAATATGCTTTGCTTTACTTGGCTGGCTATGATAGTGTTAAGGTATAATTTTTATTTATTATTTTATTCATTTTATTGTTATCAAATGAAGAAATGATTTCCATGACTAAAAACATGGCTAATTGGGCATCCCCGGCCGATGTATACATTAAATGTACTTTTTGCACTAAATTCACTCCATTGTTAGCGCGGTATATTTTTGCATTATTTTAGGGTATGTTTGGCACAAAGCTTTTTGGTGCTTTTTGGGGCAATTAGGGGTGAGCAATGAGCTTTTTGAATTTTAGTGTTCGTTTGACATGAGAGCTGTGAGCTTTTTGGAGCTTTTTGGGGCAATTAGCGGTGAGCAGTGAGCTGTGGCTACTGCTCACAACTCACAGCTACTTTTGTCAAACATAGCCTTAGTGCAATAAGTAGTAACCACTAAGAGCATAGGGAGTCATAACGCTTGCCTCGACGTTATGATCTAGCTGGCATGCGTTGATGAGCGTTTTCCACTCCGTGCTTCCCTGCATTACCTCCACGTTATGGTTTGCGTTGGTTTATCAACGTGAGTTGAAACGCAACAACGAACAAAAAAAAACACTTCACCCTCTCACATTTAAATGCAACGGCTAGTAGCAGCTTTTAATGCAACGAGGTACAACCATCTTTAGCAAGTTAGGAGCTTTATCTAGCGTGTTGGGTAACCAAGTGGAATGCAAGATTAATATAGCTTGAGCTTGCAAGATGGAGAGACGAAGTGTTGAGTTGCGTTTAGCTTGTATGTAATCCTTATTAAATCAAGAAGATTACACCAAAAAGTTTCTTGTAAAGGGATTTTTGAAAGAACATTATAGAAATGATTACCGATATGTGGAGAATTAGAATCCAACTGAAAAAATAATTGAGCAGTTTTACGTCTAGTCTGACAAATTAGTTATCTTGGAATGATTTTGTACCTTATTTTCTATAATTCTATTGTGCTAGCAAAAGTGAAAAACTTTGAAACAGGCTTGTGATATTAATCTGAACTGATTGGTGCAACTTTAAGTGTAATGAAGTCATAATCATTTTTGGGAAGTAGTTTTCTAGTGCTTTAATACAATCAGACTTTTTGTATCCATTAGGAGTTTATTACTGCTGCATCCTACAAATGCAATAACATCCATTTTGTGTTGTGTTGAGATAGATGTAGACATTACATAATGATATCATAAATCACATTCACTTCAGAGATTGGTGAAGTTAATTTTGGTCTGCAATGTTTTCATTCTCCAATTGCTTGTTGGAATAAAACTTGCTATGATGAACAAATCACAGGTAATATATATGAATATAAACTTGCTGTATTATTGATACTTGCAAATCTTTTTTTGTTCATTCATTCTTATAGACACTTGACCATATATATACATACCGAAAAGACACTAACTAACAGGTTCTATGAACCATTATGACCCTTCACCAATAACTACCATTAACTAACTTTCTAACTAACTATAACCGCTATTCGGTTATTAACTAGCAAACTAACATGTTCGGCCCTTAGGCTTTGCGTTGATTACATACTATATACTAACTGATTTATCTGATTTTGTCATTAACTTCCAATATTGATGTCATTACTTAGGGATTGTTTAGGTGTTTTGATTTTTAGCTAGTAACTCTTGGAGTCTTCATTTAACTATACGCAAACTAATTAAACGTTGCACTTTTTGAGACAAGTGAATAGTTATAGTGAAGTTTGTCTTAAAAAAATGCAGGATGAAGACTTAAAAAGCTACAGGCAGTGGGGAAGCAAAACACCTGGACACCCTGAAAACTTTGTGACACCAGGAATTGAACTCACAACTGGTAGATCGTCTTAATTTTCTAGCTATGAACAGATATTCCTTTTAATCTTTTCTTTTCCCACATGTGGAAAGTTGTCTCTAGCTTGTTTATTAATGCATTTCTAACAATTTACTAAACAATATACAAGTCTGGGATTTGGATTTGCTACCAATAGGTTATACTCGAGGTGGAAATTTCAACCCTTTATATGGGGAGGGTGATTTTGGGTTGTAGGTTTAATATGAGTCAATTGGATAAAATACAAAATAGCTAACTTGAAACAGGTAGAACAAGGAAGTTGCCGAACGTGTAATTAGCATCCTAAACAGTTCTATTAGAAGAAATTGAATTTATGTTAAGAATATACTGTATTTTTTTTCTTCATATATGATATGATACAAAATTATATACAAAGTTCCAAAAATGGATAATTACGTTTTTGTGATTTGGCACAGCCTGATCCATTTGCTCCGCATCACCTGGCCCCATTTTGCCACCTTTATTTACAGAAGAAATTCCAACGACTTAATCCTGAAATCATTTTTTATTTGTATTCATGTAGGACCCCTTGGTCAAGGTATGGCAAATGCTGTTGGTTTAGCCCTAGCGGAGAAGCATCTAGCAAGCCGGTACAACAAATCAGGCCATGAAATTGTTGATCATTACACGTAAACCACCATAACATTCTGTTTCCATGTTTATGTTATTTGTTTCAATTTTTTCGACTTATCATCCTTGTCCTAATTCTTATATTTAAACTAGGTATGTTATACTTGGTGACGGGTGCCAAATGGAAGGGGTCTCCAATGAAGTTTGTTCCCTTGCTGCACACTGGGGGCTCGGGAAGCTAATTGCATTCTATGATGACAACCATATCTCCATTGATGGAGACACAGATTTAGCTTTTACTGAGAATGTTGATAAACGGTTCGAGGGATTAGGGTGGCATGTTATTTGGGTGAAGAATGGTAACTCTGGATATGACGAAATCCGTGATGCGATTGAGGAAGCAAAGTCTGTTACAGATAGACCAACTTTAATCAGGGTATTATTTTTTTTAAAGTTAAATATAATCTTGGGTAGAGGTGACAAATTTGAATATATCATTTATGAGTAAATGGGTCAATTTGGCTTCCACTTTGCCTATTTTGAGTCAAGTGGACAGTATTTTGAACAATTCCCAAAAATAGGTTGAGTGTGTTCAAAATGCTAATAACCTGTACGTTAAATTATTTTGTTGCAAGGTTAGATTATTTGTAATTTTACAGAAATAAAATAAAATAATATGTTTGCACATTAACAGATGCTCATCTTAACCCCCAACCCAACACGCCCATTCTACCACCTCTACTATCGGATTTCAGTGGTATCTGAATCTTTTGTGTTATCTATTTAGGGCCTCATTTTGTAGAGTTTTGTATGTATACAGGTAACTACTACTATTGGTTTTGGATCACCAAACAAGGCCAACTCATATAGTGCTCACGGTACTGCATTGGGAGCTAAGGAAGTTGAGGCAACAAGGAAAAATCTTAAATGGACCCACGAGCCGTTTCATGTCCCTGAAGATGTTAAAACGTAGGGTCTTGCTCGTTTTGACTGTTTTCCAATCCTTTCATTTTGATAATGGAAAGTATAGCCTTTCATTTTAAGAGACATAGGAAAAGACGTGGCCATGGAAACATATAATGTAAAATGTAAAAAAAAAAAAAAAAAAAAAAAAAAAAATTGGTATATACGTTGACAATTGTCTTGCTGGATTTAAATTGTGTGTAGGCACTGGAGTCATCATATTTCTGAAGGAAGTGCTCTTGAGACTGAATGGGAAAAAATGTTTGCAGCATACGAGACGAAGTATAAGGATGATGCCGCAGAATTGAAAGGTCTTATCAGAGGTGAACTGCCTGCTGGTTGGGAGAAAACTTTACCGGTTAGTTTCCGACTATATTCTGAACTTCTGTATCACACCAGCCTCGGAAACACAAAATAATTCATTCTTGGTATGTATAACATGTCATCAAGGCTGGTTCAAGTTAAAATATGCTCTTTTTAGATGGGTCGAACCCACGGACGCTAATCATCAATTTTAATATTTTTTTGATAATTAATCTTTTAATTAGGCTTACGTGAACAGTATTGTTGCTTTAATGATCTACATCTATAAATAAATGATTTAGGAGGTACGCATTAAAAAAAGTGTCACCGTGATTGCTTTTCAGATAACCTTTTTTGTTCGACCAATTTGACCAGGGGATACCCATGAAAATTGTGAAAAAATTTCTGTTGTCTAAATGTTTCCGGGTGTTCAATTGTTCAAGTTACCAGTGATTTATGTTTTTTTGCAGACTTACACTCCAGACATGCCGGCTGATGCTACACGAAATCTTTCACAGCAGTGCCTAAATAGCCTTGCTAATGTTCTTCCCGGACTACTCGGAGGCAGTGCAGATCTTGCATCCTCCAATATGACTCATCTTAAAATGTTTGATGATTTTCAAAAACACACTCCCACAGGACGTAACCTACGATTTGGTGTACGTGAACACGGAATGGGAGCAATCACCAACGGGATTGCTCACCACACAAAAGGGCTGATTCCCTATTGCGCAACTTTCTTTGTATTCACAGATTACATGAGAGCCTCCATGAGACTTGCTGCATTATCCGAATCTCGGATAATATACGTGATGACCCACGATTCAGTTGGTCTAGGGGAAGATGGGCCCACACATCAACCTGTAGAACATTTAGCAAGTTTCCGAGCCATGCCGAACATCCTCATGCTTCGACCTGCTGATGGGAATGAAACCGCTGGTGCTTACAGAGTTGCCATCCTCAACACAAAACGCCCTTCGGTCTTGGCACTCTCAAGACAAAAGCTTACACATTTAAATGGAACATCGATTGAAAACGTTGAGAAAGGAGGGTATATTTTGTCAGACAGTTCATCAAACAACAAACCGGATGTAATTCTGATTGGAACTGGGTCAGAACTCGAGCTTGCAGTGAAGGCCGGTGACGAGTTGAGGAAAGAAGGGAAGGCAGTACGGGTGGTGTCGTTTGTTTCATGGGAGCTTTTTGACGAACAAAGTGACGAATATAAAGAAAGTGTGCTGCCTAGCAGTGTCACAGCTAGGGTTAGTATTGAAGCAGGGTCGACATTCGGGTGGGAGAAAATTGTGGGGCAAAAAGGGAAGGCCATCGGGATTGATAAATTCGGGGCAAGTGCACCGGCTGGAAAAATATTCAAGGAGTATGGAATTACGGTTGAAGCAGTAATTGATGCAGCCAAGACAGTTTGTTAAGGTAGTTACTTTGTTTTGCTTTCTATATGTACTTCAATATTTGAAATTGAGAAGAAATAACAAGCAACAGAAAATGGTAGCTTAGAATTAAGAATCGGACTTCGAGACGGGTCTATTTTAAATCCTGTCTTAATTAACAAAATGAGAGCTGAATACTTTCGTGTGTGACATGTTGAATATAGATCATTAGCACTAGTTTCAGGATCATCATGTACATTGTAGTATATATAGAAGCAGAAGCTCATAGATAGGAAGATATTACCATACATACAGTATCTGCTTTTAACTCATGTAACTGGAACTCTGTCAAGTGATGGCTTGCTTATGATAAGATCCAATCGATAAATCTTAAGAAATGGGATTCAGATTAAGCTAACTCAGGATCTCCAAGAAATAGGCTAGAATTCGAAAATAATAACATCTAAAACCAGATAACATTATTACAAGGGATCTATTTAAAGGCAAAAGGAGTTGGTATCAAATTAAACTAATTGTGGTTATTTTGGTTAAAATTCGCATGTGAATGTCACGTGTTGATACAAAATGGTTCATGTCAGCTTGTAGTACATTGCACAATTAGGCTATATCACTTCTATTGTCCTGTGTGGTCTACAGGTCTAGTGAGCACTTAGGCTTGTCAAGTGACCAACAATGTGTTTGCTTATAGTCTAGCTAATAGCGAGTTAAGTGATATCCCGGGTTGCTGATGGGCTCGGTACTTGATTGTTGCATATATTTTCCGACATTCTTGTTACATTGAATAAAATCACTAAAGGTTATTTATCTTAAGATCGCACGTTATATTTGCCGACATTCTGGTTCAGTTACTTTGATAAAGGATCGCACGTTATATTTAGTTATATACTCTCTGTACACGGAAAAGAAAACTTGATACGAAAAAAAAAAAAAAAAAAAAAAAAAACCCCTTATAAATAGCCAAAATGGATTGTTAAACATTTCTATACAGTTCCCAGAAAAAAACCCGTATACTATGAGTTTTTGAAGCAATACCTTCTATTTTAGGCTGTCTTAAAATACTATGAACATGTTAGTTAGGTTTCATTTTGGTCGTTATGTATTTTAGGTATTTTGTTATCAGTGAAATAAGCCAACATGCACCTTGGTGTGGCAAAGTTGACCTAGCAAGTGAATAATTACGTTTATTTTAGAGTGAAAGACCTTAGTTCTAACATCCTAATTAATTCGTGATACATGTAAAGTTACTCTTGTCATGTGACAAGTTAATTTTCAGAATATCGAGTTTGTGGACTTGAATCTTATGAAAGGAAGTAAGCAAAAATGGCAAAAAGAATAAATGTTGCAGACGAGCATGTTACATGTAAACAGTTTATTTCAACATCTATTATTTAAAGTTTGTAACACTGTTGCAATTTTATGAGGAAAGGAGGTAACAGTTTCTACTATGTGTTTCGTAAAGGTTAAATAGAATTAATTAGACAACAATGAGAGATCAAACACATTTCAGTGGGAGAAGATTGTGGGGACGAAAGGGAAGGCGATTTAGATTGATATACGTTAATAAGGGGAGTGCACCAGCGGGAAAGATATATAAGGAGTCTGGAATTACAGTTTAGGCGGCAATTTAAGGAGCAGAGTTGGTTTGTTAAGGATAGTTTCCTTGTACTTAATGTATCATGAAATTGGAAAATGAGAAGAAATATCGAGGGATGGAAATTATAGGTCATAAAATCGGATTTCTAGATGTATATGTGCACTTCAAATCTTTTCTTTTACATATAGAGAGCAATATATGTACCGATTTCATACTTGAAATATTCATCACTAGTGCTAGTCGCATACGTATGTGTATCGTGATGCAACAAAAGTTGGAACTCGTTTCTTAATTCGCATATGTCAAACTGTGTCCTATCTGCATAATTCTTTTCATTCAGTTGTTGCAAGATATATATTGTTGATATAATTTCTCATATGGGTCATGTAACTGGAAGTCTGGAAGTGTAGCAAATGATGTGACAATAACCTTGTTTACAGTATACTTAGGTGCCAATTACCCCAACAACAGGCTTGCTAGTAGTTTAGCTGATCGTGTGCTATTTGGCTCTATAGCAACTTCAATCACTACTACAAAAACTGGTTTTTCCCTCAAAAATTTTCCCATGGAAACGAAACTGTGTGAAATTTCACACGGGATACCAACAAATTACACACCAAATTGTTGACCAAATTTCGGTGGGAAATATGTCGTAAATTTCCCACGGATTTCCCACTCTTTACACACTAAATTGTTGACCAAGTTTTTGTGTGAAATCCGTCACAAATTTCCCACAGATTTGTAACCACATTCACACTATTTGTGTTTATTAGACGTCCGTGAGAAACTTGTGGCACATTTCACACATATTAGCCACGGCCAAAAGTATGTGGCAAATTTTAGCTCCAATACTCACGGATTTCACACGGATTATTTTTTATTTATTTATTTTTTTATTTATTTATTTTTTTTTAAGTAACTATTTAACCGGTCTGTGGGAAATCAGTGGGTATCTAACCACGTATTTCCCACAAAATGTTGTTTTTGTGTTTGTCATGGGAAATATCTACACGACAAACCATTGTATATGTGTGGATATCTACACGTATGTTCCGTATGTCTGGTTATAATCTTCATTCATTCTATCTATAGAATTAATTCTATTATAACGTACTATATATAGGTTAGTTTGTGATGCTGTCACAACAAGAATATCACTGTCTTATGACCTCAATCCTTAATGCTCTCTAAACTCAAATTATTAATTAGTTAGTGTTCTTCCAAAAACTCAAATTATTAAGGGAAAATTATCAAAGTAGACCGGTCGCCAAGAGAATGTTTCACGGATAGCTAAAAAAAAATTCACTTTCACACTTTGGACCAGGGCAACTTGGCGACTGAGCAACTTCATATATGTGCGACACGTGGCGATTATTCAATTATTAAAGTACAGACTCTTGAATGTATTTGAAATGTATAGAGAATGTATGTGTAATATATGTGTAAATATGTAAGGTATTTTGCATAGGGCAACTTGTACTAACCGGGCGACATGTATTGGACAACATTTTTTTTAATAATCTTTTTGCATATTTTAAATCTTAATTAAATATTTATGTATTACAATTGTTACCAAAAAATATATATTTTTTAATAAATAATAATACTTATATTTGTCTTTAAAAAAAAATTACACACACTTCCTTCCCACAGACACTTCATCCTCTCCAACAAACTTTCCTACATCAAATTCAAGTAAACACAATCGAAAACCATGAACAATATTGTCGAAAGAAAGTTGTATAAGAGGGTAGGTATATTATTTCCATGCAGTTTTAAGTAATGTTCTTATAATTTATTTGTTTGACAGTTTGTATAAATATGATTATGTGTGTTTCAAAATTTTTAAAGTGAATTTTTCCTCAAATATTTTGTATATAATGTAAAAGATATTAGTTTCATTTAGATTAAATGCATTGATATTAAATGCATCAATAGTAATTGTTGGGATAGCCAACCGGAGGTGCATGTACCAAAGTGTACCCATTTTCCAAAGTCATCTACATATAGCCGCTCCTGCTAACATAATCACACACATACACAAAAAACACGTCTACTTTTCCATTCAAATCTTTTGGAAACATCAATGGCTCGTCTTGAACGTTTTGATGAACTTGCTTGTTGGAACGTCAGTTAGATTTTTATTTAGAGAGGTTCGTATCTAAAAACAAGGATCTAGAGAGTGACATTAGGAAGGTCTGCTTGAAGTTATCTGATTCTATCATAGAAACTGATGGTTTTATTAAGGAAGTTTCTGTTATGAAGGGTAGGGTAGAGGCGGTGGAGACTGCAAAGTTTCTTAGTCAGCGTCTGCATAAGGATACCCTTAGGTTGACGGCTTTGATGATTTCGATGGAGGAGACTGAACTAAGTCAGTTTGACAAGGAAATATTTGCTGAGAAGCTGAAGGGGTGGTTACCATTCTAGTGTCTGGTACATCTGTTGTTCGAATTTGGGGTTTGTTAGGCTTATGGTCAACGCTTTTGGTTACTTGGTTGTTTGTTAATTACAGTTAGTATGGGTTAAGCTTTTGGGTGTCTCTATGGGTGGGTTTAGTTTTATTTTATGTATGGGTACTTTTGTGTGTCATGGGTTGTCATAGGATTTTGTGTATGATGATCCTTGTTTCATTAATGAATGAAATGTATATTATATATTTTATGATGTTTATTTGATTTGCTACTGCTTATTGTTTATTAGTTTTTTCATAGATCAATTTGGTGTTGATTAAGTTTTGGTTATTGATACTCATGTTTGAGGGAATTCAAAATTACATATGATTATGGTAGTGCTCCTATATTGCTAATTAAGAACTGCTTATGTTATTGGTTATTGTACTTATTTTTAAGGTTTTGTTAGGTTTACTTTGTAACTTTGGTGTAGTTTTCTAAAGTCAAGATTTAGGATTGGCAATATCAAGTAATGTTTTTTTAAAGTAGTTATATTGATAGGCTTCTTATTTTATTGATTACGGTGTTGGTTCAAAAAATAAGTATGCTTATGTTTAAGTGCTTATATTCACTTCAGAGAGACTTGGGTTTGTTTTTTGATGAAAGATTGCAATGGACTGTTATGTTTTCCTCTTGTTGACAGAGATAGTAAAAGATGACCGATAGTGCATAGTCTTAACTGATATAGGATGTATGGTTTTATGATTTGTATCTCATTTGTGGATGTCCAAATTGAGTTGTATTTTATCTTGAAGTGGTTATTTGGTTCAGTTTGTTTGTGTACTCTTACTGTCTAAATTGTTGGTGTTTAACTGTGATTCAAGGAGGTTGGAAATTGCGCTGCCATTGGTTTACAAAATGGTTGGTTTTGCAGAACTTATACCCGAACAATTCATTATTGACCTACTTCTATTGAGAAGCAAAGAATCCTTTCCCTCCCTGATCATTAATTGGTATAAGTTTTGTACCACGTGTTTTAGTGATTATATTCCCGGTTTAAAGTTAAACTACTGTGTATGTCAAGTTTAAATGTTAAATGTTTGGTCCCCTGTTTGTTCCTCAGTTTTTTAATGTCTGCTCATGAAGTTAGAGTTGTCTGCAAACTTGACATTGCGGATGCATGCCACAACTGATTCTTTGTGTTTTATTTCCCTACAAGGGGTATGAAACTAAATTCATCATTAGAAGTAAATTGAACTACCTTCTGTTAATAAAACGAAAGTTAGATGCAAAACGACGGAACTTGTTTAGGCGTACATGTTTGGGAAGATGGCTGGATCTTTTGTACTTTGAACATGAACCACATGTCATAGAGTCTATGCTGAGAAAACAACATGAGGTTGATGATGCTCATTATGATATGCCTTTAATTTATTATGTCGAAGGACAAAGTCTACATTTTGGTCGTCCTGAATTTGCTCTTATAATCGGATTCCATTTTGGATCTGTATCTTTTGGGTTATTTACTTCCGGTGAAGTCAAATTTTGTAATAGGATATTTCCTCACCAGATAGGGTTATGTGTTACCAACTTAGATCTTATTGGTGTTATCGAGGACGAAGAGTTGTTTGGCAAAATATCTGATGAAAATGCAGTACGTGTATGTCTATTGTTAGCTTTAGAAGTTATCTTTATGGGTAGGATGTTGACTAATGAAGTGGATGATAAGTTAATGAGGTTGGTTGAAAGTCTAGAAGCTTGGAATGCATTTTCATGGGGTGAGCACATATGGACTCATTTGTACGATCAAATCGTGGATGTAATATGTAACAACCGTGGTTTTGGCAGGTCAGTTTGACTGATAGTCTTGACTCGGTTGACGTTTGTTTGGTGTGTTATAGGTGATTGTAGTGTTATATGTGTGATATAGGTGAGTTTTAGCACTAAATCCCTTTACGTAAATGGTTTTATTGTGATTTGGAAAGTTTGGAATTTGGAAAAGTTCATTTTGATCACCTTTGTGGTGTAGAAATGACTTGTGTAGTTTTGGTGTTTTTGTGTTTTTGCATAACGAGTCTTCGTTCAACTGTTGAGCGTTAGCGGGTTACAAGGAGTTTGTTTTTATGAGTTATATTTCAAAAAGAGTGTGAAATTCTATTTTTGGAAACTTTGTTTTGAAAATGATTATTTTTCCGGTTGTCGTAAAAGTTAAGGTTTATCGCGAAATACGTTAGGTTTCGATATGGGAATACATAAAATATGAAAAGTATGAGGTTTTGAGTGTAATAATTAAGTTTAAAAAAAATCAAATAATATATATATATATATATATATATATATATATATATATATATATATATATATATATATATATATATATATATATATATATATATATATATAGAGTATAAAAATCGGCTAGGAAAAAAAAAGAAGGAAAAAGAAACCCAATTGTAGCCCAATTACAACTCTAAGTTAGGTAATTATCTACTAAATAATTATAAATACAAAATCAAAGTTCCCAAAACTATTTTCCTGCAAATTTGAGTCGATCCAAGAGAGAAAAAGAAGAAGAAAAATTAGGGTTTGTATTTTGGAAGCAATAATCAAGAATCAAGGTAAAATCTTTAAATCCTATGTTCAATTAATTGATTAATTATTAGAATTCATGTAATATTAAGTATGATGGATCTAGGGTTTGTAAGTTTCTGTAAATTAATTAATTAAAACATGTTGGGATCAATTAATGATTGTATTATGATGTTTGGTTAAGAGAATTGAGCGTAAAACATGCTAGTTATTGAGTTAGGGTTTGGACAGAAAACTATGGCTGTAAAGATGTGAGTGTAATTAACAGATGGTGAAGAGTTAAGTCACGAATTTTAGGTCTAAATTGAAGTTTAATGAAAGAGCTTTCCAAAAAGTCCAGCAACGATTGATTTCAAGGTCAGGAAGTTGGTCTTTTGATTTTTCTTTGTTAAGGTGTCAAAGCTGTCAAACAGGGACAGATTTTGGGTAAAAGTTTGAGGGTGTTTTGTGGTTGTAAAAGTGGTATTTTGACTAATCCTTCTGGAATAGTTAAGTATTAGGTTATATTAGACTACCACGAAAAGGATTCGCGATAAAAACTTGTGGAAGTATTTTATGTAAAGTAAAACTTTTTTGTGTGCGTTCAGATCCGAATTTGAGTAGTTGACAAGTTTGATTTTCTTTTGAGTGCTTGTGTGTGTTATTGGTTCATGGCCTTCTGGGATTAGCTTTTATGCTTATGAGAGACCATGGTAAATTTTTGGTGTGAGTTTTTGAGCTTTAATTGTCGTGATTTCATGTGGGCGAATGTACCCAAAAATTTTGCGTTTTTTGATTTTTAAAGTGCAAGGGATTTAGTGAGTTATAGATTATGGTAATGGTTAGTATGGTGTCTAGGAGATCCATGGTGGGTCATATGAGTCTTAGACATCCTTCATATGAGTATTACATGGGTTATAGCTTATAGCTTGACCGTGTGTAACGTAAACTTGTTTGTGTTGTATAGATTGTGATTTGTGTTTGTTGGAAGCTGCAAAGTTGAGGTGAGTTCATAGTCCCACTTTTATATTGTTTTTAAACTTGGGATGGAAATGATGCTTGTGTTAAAGTTACTGTGATTATGTGTTTTAAATGCATGGACTTGTGAGTGTTATTATATGTGTTTGCATGCTAAGTGGATATCGTGTGATGAAAACTGTGTGGAAATCGAGGGTAGAACTGTACCTGAGATGTAAAGGGTAGAACTGTACCCAATTTGTGAAAATCGAGGGTAGAACTGTACCCAAGTGGTGGAATTTGTGTGGGATTCATTTGGGAGGATGCTTATCCTGCTGCTTGCGCATGCGACCTAATTGATGATAAAATTGGATCGGTGGACAAGTTCCGTCCTAACTAATTAGATCGGGGGACACGTTCCATCCCAATGGTTGCCTTTTATTGTGTGATTGTGTGCTTACTTGTATAATAACTAGTCTTATTGTCCTGCTATGTTGTATAATCACAGTTAACCGGTTGCCTACGGTGTGTGTGTCTAAACCTATGAATCTCACCAACATTATGTTGACGTTTTAAGCATCATTATCAGGTGAGCTTTCTAAGGATAAGATAGAAGGATGAGATTAGATGAGACCCTAGTTGCATTGGAAGTGGTTTATCATCTATGCTTGGATTTTTGGATTGTTTTGGATTATGTTTTGGTTATGTTGTTTTTGGGGTATTGTTATGACACTTTGTGTCTATACTTTGCCATTTTTAGTGCATGTAGTTATTCTCTATATAGTCACCATGTGTTGTGATGATATCCATGAAGTTACACCCGCGCATTTCCGCTGTGGCGGGGTGTGACAGATTGGTATCAGAGCCTTGGTTATAGAGAATTAGGTGGTTGAACCTAGACTATAACATAGGAGTCCTTCATATAGTTGCATTTAGGGCCTGTGTATAAGTGTAGTATTTTATATGTCTATTTTCCTATATTTATGAGATGCTTTATTGAGTTTCGGACGTCTATTATATCCCATATACGTAGTATTGTATATATCGACTTTATTATATCAACTTCTGCGCGTAAGATGCTTCGTTGGACTACCGTTGTCGATATCGGATGTGAGAGAAGTGGTCGGATGAAACCGATTAACTGCAGAATCCGAGTTCCCGATAGCATGTATCTATGTTCGGACAAGGAGAGGATGTTTATGGGAAGCGCTGATGGAGAAGAAGTGGAGAGGTTTGGAACCACGACGACTTCTGGAGATGGAGCCATTACCAAATACCCTTGGTAGTGTTCTCACTTCACCTAGAAAGGAGATGTGGTTTAGTCTAAATCTCGTGATTTGTATGCGCTTGTGAATTATGTAGAATTGGAAGAAAAGAATAGAGATGGTTTTGCATGTTGCCGACTACCTCAACATGTAGGAAACATGAATGGTTGGTTGAGTAAAGATGAAAGGGAGTTAGGATGGAATGGTGTGGATTCGGATCTAGAGTCCACAGCGAGTAGTAAGTTGAATTGATCTGAGTGGGGAGATAAGTGCGAGAGTGGAGTTGAGCCATTATGTGACGTCTTTTGTTTTGTGTTATGTTTTGGAATTTGTATATTGTCTTTTGCCGTCTGGAGCCATGTTGGAGCGTGACTACTCTTGGATATTGGATCGACCTTATCCAAGTAATTTTGATTATAGAGTTTACATGATCATTCGAATTGTTCCACTTGAGATGATTGTTTGCGACGTCTTTTGTTTTTGTTTGCGTGATTGTGTGCATGATGTGTTGTCATAGGAGGGAGTACACTTATGAAAGGGGGCATAGATAATTATGATGGCCAACATAATTATACATGCGTCACAACACAAGTGGACTTGCAAGTATGATAGCATGGATTACATGGTGTATTAGGTGCTATGTGGTATATGTGCGTTATCATTGAGATGTGTGGTTTTGGAAGTAAGTATGCGTGTGGAATAGGCTTATAACTATGGTCGGGAACATAATTATAAGGGTATCACACACGTGGACTTGTGACCATTATTGCATTGATTGATGTTTGTTGTTATATGTTATGGTTGATGGTATGTGATATCATGATTGGTGATGGCTGTATGGTTAGAGAAGTATTCTCTTAACCGTTAGGGCAGTCGTTATATGTTGGGGTGTGTAGGTGGTGAGATTCCATCCTACCTGTCATATGTTGATACCTCAATTATCGGTGGGTACTTATGTTGTGGTATTTAAGTTGATTTGTTTGCTAGACGCTCCGTTTGTATACCTATTTCTTTGGTTGACATTCCTATTCGTACCATGATGGTACATATGCCATATTCTTTCTATTCGATTTCATGATAGGTGTTGGGTAATCGAATTCATTTTTCTTGGATACTGGTTCGTTTTCTTGGTTATTCCTTATATTCATTTCTCTAAGGAATGTTATACTATTCTTCAAGTATTGTTGGTTCGTGACAAGTTGGTATGGATATTTGATCCCTTATTTACACACACCAATTGGATTTCGTGACATGTTTTTGTGACCTGTTAGTATCGGTGTTTTTCTATGATATTGGTTTGATTGTTGTACGAATGAGTCTTTGCGTTCTTCGCTTGGTTTGCAATGTATTTACGTGAGTGTTCATTGGTATGAGTTCGTTTGATGATTATTTTGATTACGTGATTCCTCCATGTCTTTCGCATTCGTATAAGAGGTTGAGTTAAAGTCCTTATGGTATTTTAAAATTCGTTTTGGGTATTTCAAGGTCATTTATTGGAAACTATTATTTTTATGGTGGAAATGAAGTGTGGAAAAAAAAAATGGTTATGATTACATAAAATGGTTTATATGTATATTTTATAAAAGAAATGTATAAGTTTAAGATATGCCTTGTGAAAAACAGTGTTCATTTGTTTTCGGGAAGGTCGAGTACGGGAATAAGAACTGTCTATGGTTCTCATTTACCAAAACTTGTTATGTATTTTGATCATCGAGTGTTTCTTTCGTTGAGGTACGTTTGTGGATGTTTTATGGGTACGTGTATTTTATATTTTCTTTGTATGGGCGTTCATGAACATTTTATCCGTGTCTATTTTTATTGTTGGAAAATTTCACATTGTGTTTTTCTAGCTTTGATTTTGATGTTTGTTACTTCGTTAGTCGGTAATTCGTACCCCTTTTGAGTTCGTTGATATACGTTTTAGTTCGACCTGTTTCATGGTTCGCGTCGTTTACTTAGGATAGATTGTCGTTTTGAATATCAATTTGTTCGTTGAAGAGGAAGAGGGTGTTTGTCAAGTTGTTCAAGTGAGAGGTTTAGCTTCAAGATGTACGTTCTTCGGATTGCGTGGGCATAGGGGAGGTGGAAGATCCATAAGAGGAACTGTGTGATACATGATTTAAAGTTGGGAAGTAGAACTTGGAGATGATATTTGTATGGAGCAGAAAGTGTTATCTACACAGGTCATAAGAATCTTTAGCATATATTTGACAAGAGGCTAATATATGTTGAAGAGAAGTTGGGTGTGGAATTTCTTAGTGACTACGATTGTCTGATTCGCCACCATAAAGGAAGGGCAGACATCGTGGTAAGAGCGCTGAGCGGGAGTGAACGAGTGAAACTTGGATGTTTGTGAGCAATGATTATGATAATTCAGTTCAGAGTTAAGAGGATGATATTGACAGCCTAGAGAGAGAGGTTCAAGGATGAGAACATGTAAGAAGAATGATTACTTGGTTTAGACCAGTAAATGGAAAGGAACGAAGATGGAGGAATGTACTTCGTAGACCAGCTATTGGTTTCATTGAGAGGAAGCGTAAGGACATCAATCATGCAAGGTATTTGATACATCCGAGAATGGATAAGATATATCATTACCTTTGCAAGAGATGTATGGAGGAGTAGGCGAGACTTTTCGCTCGGTGAGTTGGTAATGGCCATGGGGTGTCGCAAGAAACATGATGAAATACTTACTTCGCGATAGTGGTAAACGTGTTATGGAGTCTTGAGAACGCGTATGTAGATGAGTGCGACTTATCATTCTCTAATGAGTGAACTAAGTGAGCGTACAAATCAGGCGTTGGATAGTGAGTTGAGAGCATGGGTGTGTTTGATTTTGGAGGAAGTCGGGGTATACATTTACCCTTAGCTGAGTTCTCCTATATCAACAATTATCATTCTAGTATGGAGTATGTGTCGTGTGAAAAGTTGTATGGAAGGTAATGTAGGTCACCTGTTCTGTGGGCAAAGGTTGGAACAAGCCAACTAATTGGTCCTGAACTAGAACGAGAGACTACGAATAAGGTTTTCTGACTAAGGAAAAGACTTAAGGCAGCAAGAGATCGCCAAAAAGAGTTATGCGAATAATTGCTGTAAACCCTTAGAGTTTGGTGTTGGTGATATTGTGAGGTTAAAAGTATCTCCTTGAAAGGGTGTTGTGCGTTTCGGTAAGAAAGGCAAGCTAGCACCGAGATACGTAGGACCATTTGAGATTTACGGAAAGGATTGGATTTGAGACATATCGGTTGAGTTTGCCTGAGGAGTGAAGTATAGTGCATGATACGTTTCACGTATCTAATTAAAAGAAGCGTTTTGCGGATGCTAGTCTGCATGTGCCAATAGGTGAAAGTGAGATCGACAAACTATTCGCTTTGTCGAGAAATCTGTTGAGAATATGGATTGAGATGTTAAGGGTTTGAAGTGTGGTGAGATAGTGTTGGTAAAAGTACGGTGGTGATATTGTGAGGTTAAAAGTATCTCCTTGAAAGGGTGTTGTGCGTTTCGGTAAGAAAGGCAAGCTAGCACCGAGATACGTAGGACCATTTGAGATTTACGGAAAGGATTGGATTTGAGACATATCGGTTGAGTTTGCCTGAGGAGTGAAGTATAGTGCATGATACGTTTCACGTATCTAATTAAAAGAAGCGTTTTGCGGATGCTAGTCTGCATGTGCCAATAGGTGAAAGTGAGATCGACAAACTATTCGCTTTGTCGAGAAATCTGTTGAGAATATGGATTGAGATGTTAAGGGTTTGAAGTGTGGTGAGATAGTGTTGGTAAAATTACGGTGGGATTCAAGGCGTGGTCCTGAGTTTACTTGGGAACGTGAGGATCAGATGTAATTAATGTTTGTTTTGTATGTATCCATTATATGTGGTGTTTCCTGCGGTTACCATTTGGTTTTTTCATTTGGTTTGAGGATTATCGTACCTACCTATGAGAAGTCGTTTGGATTGTTGTTGTTATTGATTGGGGAGTGTATCTATTTGCGTGTATCGTTGGAGTGACGAAATGTTTTTTTTATCGTGTGAATTCGAGTATTTAGCCGGTTCACATTTTTGCGATTCTTTCTCTGTGATTTTATTGGGTGGTATTTTTCCGCTTAAATACCCATAAATTTCCTTTTGCTGTTGTGAGTGGTGACTATAGTAGTTGAAATCTCGGGACGCGATTTCCCTAAGTGGGGGATGATGTAACAACCGTGGTTTTGGCAAGTCAGTTTGACTGATAGTATTGACTCGGTTGACGTTTGTTTTGTGTGTTATAGGTGATTGTAGTTTTATATGTGTGATATAGGTGAGTTTTAGCACTAAATCCCTTTGCGTAAATGGTTTTATTGTGATTTGGAAAGTTTGGAATTTGGGAAAGTTCATTTTGATCACCTTTGTGGTGTAGAATGACTTGTGTAGTTTTGGTGTTTTTGTGTTTTTGTGTAACGAGTCTTCGTTCAAGTGTTGAGCGTTAGCGGGTTACGAGGAGTTTGTTTTTATGAGTTATATTTCAAAAAGAGTGTGAAATTCTATTTTTGGAAACTTTGTTTTGAAAATAATTATTTTTCCGGTTGTCGTAAAAGTTAAGGTTTATCGCGAAATACGTTAGGTTTCGATATGGGAATACATAAAATATGAAAAGTATGAGGTTTTGAGTGTAATAATTAAGTTTAATATATATATATATATATATATATATATATATATATATATATATATGGGTAAAGATCAAATAAAAAGACAAATTTCCATAAAAAGAATAAAAAGAAAATTTTTTAAAAAAAAGTTCTCTAAAAATTGCAAAAGAATTCCACAAGATCGGGTATGTTGGTGCATGAAAAAGTTGTAAAGGAAGTTTATCTAAACGTGGATACTTTATCCGAAAAAAAATTATAAAAAAATACGTTTGTGCATTAAATCGATTTTTTGTGCATCAAAAAATCGTTTTTAGACCCAACTTTTTTTGACTTTTTTCATCAAAATAACATTGCGCATCTAACTAAAACAACTTGAAAATTTTGTGCATTAAAATTTTTTTTGCGCATTAAAATTCGTTTTTTGTGCATTAAAAAAAACGTATAAAAACTCAAAATTAAAAAAACTTCTTTCACAAAAGTTTTATGCACCAACATACCCGATCTTGTGGAATTTTTTTGGAATTTTTCGAGAACTTTTTAAAAAAAAAAATTCTTTTTATTCTTTTTACGGATATTTGTCTTTTTATTTTAACTTTACCCTATATATATATATATATATATATATATATATATATATATATATATATATATATATAGTATAAAAATCGGCTAGGAAAAAAAAGAAGGAAAATGAAACCCAATTGTAGCCCAATTACAACTCTAAGTTAGGTAATTATCCACTAAATAATTATAAATACAAAAGCAAAGTTCCCAAAACTATTTTCCTGCAAATTTGGGTCGATCCAAGAGAGAAAAAGAAGAAGAAAAATTAGGGTTTGTAATTTGGAAGCGATAATCAAGAATCAAGGTAAAATCTTTAAATCATACGTTCAATTAATTGATTAATTATTAGAATTCATGTAATATTAAGTATAATGGATCTAGGGTTTGTAAGTTTCTGTGAATTAATTAATTAAAACATGTTGGGATCAATTAATGATTGTATTATAATGTTTGGTTAAGAGAATTGAGCGTAAAACAGGCTAGTTATTGAGTTAGGGTTTGGACAGAAAACTATGGCTGTAAAGATGTGAGTGTAATTAACAGATGGTGAAGAGTTAAGTCACGAATTTTAGGTCTAAATTGAAGTTTAATGAAAGAGCTTTCCAAAAAGTCCAGCCATGATTGATTTCAAGGTCGGGAAGTTGGTCTTTTGATTTTTCTTTGTTAAGGTGTCAAAGCTGTCAAACCGGGACAGACTTTGGGTAAATGTTTGAGGGTGTTTTGTGGTTGTAAAAGTGGTATTTTGACTAGGCCTTCTGGAATAGTTAAGTATTAGGTTATATTAGACTACCACGAAAATGATTCGCGATAAAAACTTGTGGAAGTATTTTATGTAAATCAAAACTTTTTGGTGTGCGTTCAGATCCGAATTTGAGTAGTTGAAAAGTTTGATTTTCTTTTGAGTGCTTGTGTGTGTTATTGGTCCATGGCCTTCTGGGATTAGCTTTTATGCTTATAAGAGACCATGGTAAATTTTTGGTGTGAGTTTCTGAGCTTTAATTGTCGTGATTTCATGTGGGAGAATGTACCCAAAAATTTTGCGTTTTCTGATTTTTAAAGTGCAAGGGATTTAGTGAGTGTTAGGTTATGGTAATGGTTAGTATGGTATCAAGGAGATCCATGGTGGGTCATATGAGTCTTAGACATCCATCATATGAGTATTACATGGGTTATAGCTTATAGCTTGACCGTGTGTAACGTAAACTTGTTTGTGTTGTATAGATTGTGATTTGTGTTTGTTGGAAGCTGCAAAGTTGAGGTGAGTTCATAGTCCCACTTTTATATTGTTTTTAAACTTGGGATGGAAATGATGCTTGTGTTAAAGTTACTGTGATTATGTGTTTTAAATGCATGGACTTGTGAGTGTTTTTATATGTGTTTTCATGCTAAGTGGATATCGTGTGATGAAAACTGTGTGGAAATCGAGGGCAGAACTGTACCTGAGATGTGAAGGGTAGAACTGTACCCAATTTGTGAAAATCGAGGGTAGAACTGTTCCCGAGATGAGGGTAGAACTGTACCCAAGTGGTGGAATTTGTGTGGGATTCAATTGGGAGGATGCTTATCCTGTTGCTTGCGCATGCGACCTAATTGATGATAAAATTGGATCGGTGGACAAGTCCCGTCCTAACTAATTGGATCGGGGGACACGTTCCGTCCTAATGGTTGCCTTTTATTGTGTGATTGTGTGCTTACTTGCATAATAACTAGTCTTATTGTCCTGCTATGTTGTATAATCACAGTTAACCGGTTACCTACGGTGTGTGTGTGTGTCTAAACCTATGAATCTCACCAACATTATGTTGACGTTTTAAGCATCATTTTCAGGTGAGCTTTCTAAGGATAAGATAGAAGGATGAGATTAGACGAGACCCTAGTTGCATTGGAAGTGGTTTATCATCTATGCTTGGATTTTTGGATTGTTTTGGATTATGTTTTGGTTATGTTGTTTTTGAGGTATTGTTATGACACTTTGTGTCTATACTTTGCCATTTTTAGTGCCTGTAGTTATTCTCTATATAGACACCATGTGTTGTGATGATATCCATGAAGTTACACCCGCGCGTTTCCGCCGTGGCGAGGTGTGACATAATACATAAGCACAGTTAAGAGCACCTTCAAGGTCTCAAGAAAGATAACATGTATGTTCCAACATATACGCTGGAGGGCTTTGTTTTTGCTTTCCAGTTAAATATTCTTTTACATTTATTTTTTTAATCCCTACTGTATTTTGTTTTTGCACCTAATTCTTATTGATTTATCCTTAACCTTCATATTTGGATTTGGATTCTTGAGATTTATCAAATAAGTAAACTTTGGTGGATTAAGCTCGTGCCAATGATACCAAGAGCGGTGGCTTGGTCCAAAAATACTATATTTAAAAAATCGGATTATTCTAAGCGTTTTGGAAAGGTTATTTCTTCAAAATAGCTCTTTTTATTTTATATTTTATTTAAAATTTTGATCTTAGTTCTTTTATTGAGACTATTTTTTGTAGGAATCAAAATCAACTTGTGATATCAGACCTACTAGAGCTAAGTACGAATCAAATTGGTGGATACATAGCAATGATTTTTTCCAACAATACATTCCCAGACCACCTCCTTTAAGAGGACAAAATAGCGTTTTGGATACATATCTTGCCAAGTTGGAAAAGGCACGTAGACCTGGGATAATAGATGTTTTTGAAATAGTGAGTGTTAGCAGGAGTGACAGTTGTATGAGGGAAAAGAGTATTAAGGATTGTGTGATTAAAGAGTTGAATATTCGGGTTTTCAAACTTGAGTCAATTATTCTTTTTATGTATTATTTCAACCTTTTACGTATATAGGCCATCCTTTTTATTATTATATTATTTCAACCAAATCTCATTTCATTGACAGGCGAAACTCGAGTTTAATGACTGTTTTTCCAATATGAGCTTTGATTTTCGTGCTTCACTTAATAATCTTTACCTTGATTTGATCAAGTTGCATGAGACTGATGAAGATATTATTCTGGTAACTTATAAATTCTGACATCTATGTAATCCCATTATATACCAGTTAGTATATCATAGAATATTTAAACAAGCATAACTTGTCACAGGAGTACCTTCGTGAAGAGGAGTTGAGATTGCGGTTGGAAGAGGAAGATAGATTGCAAATGGAACATGAGAAGATGAAGAAAGTGTAGATGCGGTTTAGGGTGGAAGAGTATAAACGAATGAGGATGGAGGAAGAAAAGATGTTGTAGTTGGATGCGGAGAAGAAGAAAAAGCGTAATGTGCTTCTGAATTCCTCTCAGTTAAAAAAAGCTTTGGAACAAGCAATACATACTAAAAGGACTCACGTAGATGGTTTTACATCAGAAACTAATTACAAAGTTTCTTGGATGAAAATAAAAAAACATCGTGGGTACCTTAACGATCCGTTCTTGGTAGAACGTCTAAAAAATGTGCAACCTTGGAAAGAGGTATGAAATTACATCAAATACTTTAACCTTAATTAATTATGTTGTAATCGTGCAATGACGTGATACACTTATAATTTTGTGTAGGATATATCCCGATGGTTTCATATTGTTAACACTCTTTGGTTGAGTGATGATATTGAGTTGTTTCTTTCTAAGCCGGGTACGGTTACATTCAAGTTTCCTTGGTCTGACGATTTTAATGTGAATTGAAATTTCTGGCTTAGATTAGTGTGCCTAGATCCTGCAAGGAAAGGGTGGCTAACGGAGGAGGTGAGTAACGTATGAATATCCAAAATTCTATTTTTAATACTAAATATGTGTTTTAGCATTCACTACAAAGTGTTTTTGTTTGATGTAATTAAACAACACATAAACTTATAGATGGACTACATGTGGCATGTGAGACACGAGAATTGTAACTGGGCAATGGTTAGTACATACTTTGTTCAACTTCTTCTTCAAAACTCCATGCCCTTGTTTTATGTTGACGGTAGAAGGCACCCAATTCCATGGAGCAATGTTGATCAGGTAAAACCTTTGTTAATAAAACACAACGTTATTTGCATAATTATGATTTCCTATTATAACCATCCATCATTACTAAAACCTGGTAGGTTCTTATGCCGATTAATGAAACTGAAAGACATTGGTGTGTTGCCCAATTTGATATCCTTTCCGGATTGATCACATTTTATGATAGCGAACACAATTGACTATGAATGGCGTGATTGGTATGTCCGGCTAAGGGACTGTTTACAGGTACGACTCTATTTTGATTGCTTATTCTCAGTTTCCTTTTCCTAGAAAACCATAGCTCGCTTTAGTTAAAATATTAGACTTAAAATACAAGAACAATTAAAATATGCGACAACTAAGCATTAAACTGTAAACTTTCAACGTGAATCTCAAATTCATTTTTCGCCGTGGATATGACTCCGGGTGATTAAATTCTTACTTTCTCTTAAGTATTTATCCTATAGACTTGGAAATTATAACCGACCGTTTACAACGAATCACGTAGCATACTATCTCAGTTCATAAAGATGAAAACTATTATATGCACACTCGTTGTTTACTTGGTAATTACAAATTTTATAAGCGGTATTGCTCTCAGAACAAAATTGCAAGGCCTATGGTTATACTTTGTTGAATCACATTTTTATCAATTACAATTCTCTATTTTGATATATTAAAACTTTTTATAATCGATACTTTTTTAGAATCTAAAAAATCAGTTAATTTTAAAAATCGATGTTTTGAAGGTCATGATGTTTGTGCGTATGTTAATAATTATGCAAAGGGAATTGACATGTACATATCAATTTGATTTGTACATATAAAATAAGTGTGAATAGGCTATTATGCCCCATATTGTTTCTAAGATTGAATCTCTTTTTAAATGTTTTGTGAATGCCTTGTGAAAACCACTTTGAACCATCTCTTTACTTTTTTTTAAGTAGCTTTTTGTATGATAACATTATCATCACATATGATCAAACAACAAAGTGAGATCATCTTTTGAAGTATTTCCAAATATGTAACAAAAACTTTGAAAAAGAGTAATGAGATGCATTCCACCATTTGGATCATGACAGAATCACAGTCCTATCACACCGATCACTTCCATCGTCACCCACTAATCCATCAAATGTATACTTTTCACATGCTAAGTAATCACTAAAGGTGTGTTTGGCGAAATGTGCTAGGGCTGAGGCTGGAGCTGGGCTGAGGCTAGGACTTATATTATATATGCCGAAATTAAAATTTGTATTTTTATAAACTTGTTTGGCAAATGGGCTGGTGCTAGCGCTTATTATTAAAAAATTACTAAAAAGGACATAATTAAATGAGTTTTTGTATATATTAAATATTTTTATGGGTAAATAAGTAATTTATTTTTATGGGTAAATTAGAATAATGTGTCACTTGATTGGTAGATCATTGTATATTTCTTTGAGTTATGTTTGCCACAATTGTTTTATCCAACGAAGATATTGGTATCGTGGATGCCACTGACTTTTGGATGAACAAAGAGAAGCGTCACCTTAACGTCTCTAATTATTCGATATAAAAAATGTTAAATTAATTTGGTTAGATAGAAATTAGCTCGCTAAATGTGGGTGAAAATTGACGGGAAACAAAAATAGAAGATGGTCAAATGAATGCCTAAATATAAGGAATGATATTTATATTTGGTTTTATGTGCACAAATTAAATTGATGTACATATAAATTCTTATGCAAATGTGTCGTGGCACATCTGTTGTGTTACCAGGCCCAAATGCTAATGCACTAATCTTTTTGTAGCTCTCAACAAATTTCTTGATAAATTTTTGAATAATGATTATTACCTTGTTAATTAGTTTATAGTCCATATTTTAAAAAGTAACATATGCAAAATCAACAAGTCCGAATTGGAGTCTATTATCTCAATGGTCATTCTAAGCAATATTTTGGTTGATATATCAACAATAATCTAGATGGTATTAGGTCAGTAAACTAACTAAACAAGTGTTTTTTAAAATGTTGGTAAGCTGTTTGATGGAAATCCATTTAGAAACACTGCAAAAGGAGATTAATTGACAAAAAACCAAATTACCAATGTTTTACATCAGACCATTTCAATTAAAGTTATACACAAGCAGTCAATTTGGAATTAAAGAGAGAGAGAGAGAGAGAGAGAGAGAGAGAGAGAGAGAGAGAGAGAGAGAGAGAGAGAGAGAGAGAGAGAGAGAGAGAGAGAGAGTACACAAGTCATCAAGTCAATGCATGAAAAGGGCCTTTGGCCTAGTGGTATATGAGTTGCCCATCAAGTCATCAACCAAAAGGTTGTGGTTTCAAGTATGAATTGAGACGTAGTTCAAGTATGAATTGAGACATAGTGTGGCATTAGCTCTTAGTGTCTAAAATTTTTCTTTCTGAATAAATGAAGTGGTCACTCCTTACATGTTTAGGTAATCAAGGGTGAACATTTCCAACCGAATAACTAAAACACAACATTTCTCAAGGCATGTATTAGTTTGCAACATACCAAAAAATACCAAAATACATTTAAGAACAAAATTGAAAGTCTTTATAAGTTGCTAGCACATACCAACGTCTTTCTACAATGGTATTTAGGATTGCATTTTGGAAGAGATTTTCTAGCTATTGCATACCGAAAACACAGATAATAAGAAAATAGTATTTGGCAAACCATCTAGATGACCTTTTAAGGCTAAGTAAAAGGAAGTGCCCAGCATATTGTAGAGAAAGGTCCACGTATGGAAGATAATGTTGATATAAATAATGCCTAAAAACATTATTAACATATATCGATATCTCTATGTTTTGATAATCACAAAACGTAAACTCATTGAACTACAAATTATGACGTAAACAAGTATTTAGTCGTAAATATTTGCTTTAACATCCATATCACCTAAGGTATGAATAAACAAAGTGTCTAATGCATTTTATGATCAAAGGAATTTTTATTTTTACAAACCTTACATTTTATTAAAGTGGGACAAACATTTTTAAACTTATACAAAACATTTTTGTATTTATAAGAAATGTTTTATTCAAAATAAATATTTTGAATTCAAATTTCAACCCAAAAAACGGCTACATTCTTCAGGAAAAACCTCCCCCACAAAAAGACAAAAAATCTGAAGAAAAAATATTTTTTTCTTAGGCGGCCCCCTTAATTATACTAGGCGGTCCCCTTAATAATTAAGGGGACCGGCACACAATTAAGGGGACCGGCCACGCTCTCTGTCAGATTTTGTCAGAAATTTTTCCCTATAAATACCACCTCAAACCTGGAATTTTTCTCACCTCTTTGCACAAATATTTTCAGATCCAATTCTCTCTAAACATCCTTCTAAAATCCTTTGATCATAAATACATAATCCTTTGTTTTAAAGTGATTCTTACATCATCCTCTCAAGTGCAAGAGAAGAATACTTCTATCCTCCAAGACAAGAAGTATTACAACTTGTTGTGACCTCCACATCCAAGTTGTTGGTGCATCATCAAGAATATTTACATATATCTTTGTGTAGTGTGTTGTGAATATTTGATTGTAGATAGTTGTGTTAGGAATATAGATAGTGTGATTGGCTAGTAGATTGTAGTAAAGATAGTTGGTGTGAAGTAGTTGTGAAGATAGGTGTGTAGTAGATTGGTGTGAAGTAGTAGTGAAGAAGGTGTGAAGATTGACAAGGTGTGAAGACGGTGTGAAGTCTTGAAGAAGGTGTGAAGATCACGTGGTGTGATATTTGGTGTGAGATTGGTTCTAGCTACGATTAGAACTCGACATTTAGCTTAGTGTCGTTAACTTGTGTAAGCCAAGGTGTGTAAGGTTTTCTCCGCCATAAGGGAGCTTGTTGATATAGTGAAGAAAACTCTCGAGTAGGTGACTCGAGGAGTGGAGTAGGGCAAGGAAGGTGTCCTTGTAGCCGAACCACTATAAATCCTTTGTCTCGCGGTTAGATCTTTCCATATCTTACTTATTATCTTGCTTATATCGTTATTACTTTTGTAGACGTAGACGTATATATATAGTTGCTCATATAGTGCTAGTATTAATTTTACTTAAAGATCAAACGAAAGTTTTATTCACAAAACAAAGTTTTTTACAATCAAACTAAAAAGGTTACATACATATAATTGATCATTTCGATCAAGTATAGTTTTCATACAAAATATAACTAAGGATTATAAAATAAACGATTACGTACTTATCTCTCGTATATAGCTACAATTGTTTATATTATGCATGTGTTGATTTCACATACTTAGCATACATTATTATTATTGTTTATACTTAGATATACTTGTTCATATTGTTCAAGATTTGAGTTCACATAAGATTGAATCAAAGTTTTAAAAGCAAACAAGGTTTTAAAACTAAACTAAGTTTTCAAAATAAAATTAAAAAGACGTAAAACTATTCAACCCCCCCTTCTAGTTTTCCACAGATAATGATAAATAGAGTGAAAATACATTGATACTATGTGTAACGAGCCCTTGAACAGATGCGATTCTTTGTTATTATCTCCTTTTTCAAAATAGCAAAGTCTCTAAGAAAACGCAAATAATCACTTTATCCAACTGGTTTGCAAAAATAGTAATCAAATACACTACTATAAAACGTAATCCCAAACACCCTCCACACAAACAAATATCCTCTCATCTCCGTGGTAAAAAACATTATTAAACAGCAATTATCCACTCAAACCCATAAAAAAGTTACTAACAGATACAAGCGTCCTCGTATAATCCGCTCAAATCCTTATTTAATATTAAGTGGGTGTGGGTATTGCATTTTGGAGGAGATCATCTGACTATTGTGTTTGCAAACGCAAATAATTGAAAACAATGATTGGCAAACCTTCTTCAAAACACGGTTATGCAAACGCATAATCTGTTTTCAAAACGCAATCCCAAACACCCCAATATAATCCGTTATACCAAGTACAACCATTATTGTAGTATACATTCCTATATATATATATATATATATATATATATATATATATGCAATTAGTCCTTTATTCAAAGAGAGCAAGATACAACAAACTTCAAATTTGGCAGAAACAACCATTTTGAGAATCCAAACCTAAACCTCTTTATGGACCATCTAATAAACACTTAAATATAACAGCAAGCCTAAATCTATAATATAATCATTTTACCACCCAACTGAGAAAAATAACATAACACATATAAACACAAAATTTAAAGCGTTTATAATATACTAGCAGTCTAGCAGCAACCAAATTGGCTTAAATTAACCCGATTATTATCAAGAGGGTGTCTGATATTGCATTTCAGAATAGATTATCTGAATATCGTGTTCACATAATGCAAATAATCAAAAAAAAAAATGTTCGTTCAACACTTTGAAACATCTAACACTTTTTAAAAAAGCGAACAACCCTTTTTATAAAAGCGCATAATCTGTCAAGAAAACATAGTGGAAGCAACTTTTAAACATAACCCAAATTACAATAAAAAAACCAACATAAATACAAAACAACCAAAGAAAACCCAAAACTACATATCATCTCGCAACCATCCTAATTAAAACACCAATAAGAGTGCTCCACTTCGCAAACTATATAAAAGAAGTGATTATCTCCGTTTTATAAATGCAATTTTATACAAACCCATAATTTAATTTAAAACACAGTCTGAAACCAGCCCAATATAATCCATCAAAACAACAAGTTCCACACATAATCAAATCCAAACACTTACATAAAACCTTGAAAACCTACTTATCATTTCACAAACATGCTAACAACAAAATTAAATCCATCAAAACAACAAGTTCCACACATAATCAAATCCAAACACTTCATAAAACCCTGAAAACCTACTTATCATTTCATAAACATGCTAACCACAAAATTAAATCCAAACATAATACTAAAAAAAACCCGAAAACTTACTTATCATTTCTTAACCATCCTAGCAAACAACACAATTAAATCCAAACATATCCAAAAATAATAATAAAAAATAAATAAATAAATTAAACAAAAAACAAAAACAAAAACAAAGAAACCCCGAAATACATAAATCATTTCTGACAAACAATTACTAGCGCAATTTCCATACATAACCAAAACTAAAAAACCCAACAACATATAATAAATCGAATCAAAACATATCATAAAAACCACGAAAACTTACACAATCATTTTGAAACATCATAGCAATAAAATCCTCATACTTAATCATTTCGCAACCAAAAGGGTGTTTGAGATCGCTTTTTGGAGTAGATTACTAGAGTATCCGATTATCGTTTAATAAAATGCAATAATCATAAACCAATGTTTGCAACCCTTTTGAATTAAAAACGAGACATCATTTGGCAAAGATACATAATCCTTGAAAACAACAATTATGTGCGCAAATATTCATTCATAACCAAATCACGATTAAAAAAAAAACCAACAACATGATCCCTGAAACTTGCAAATCATTTCGTAACCATCCTAATTATTTTGTTTGCAAAACACCTATGATCTAGAAAATAATTTTCCGCGCAAATTCCATACATAATCACATCACAATCATCATAAAACAACAAAATCAAATAATCAAATCCAAACATAATACTCAAAACCCGCAAAAACAACAACCATCCTAAAAACAACATTAATCAAAATCAAAACATATTCAAAACATATGACAAACATCCTAGCAACAAAAATAAACAACATAATCAAATAAAACATATGACAAAAAGCAACTTACTTTATGATGATCACTTGGCAACCAATCTTTGAATAAAATCCTCATACTTAATCTTGCTATCAGATCCAACATCAATCTCATGGATCCATGCTCTCTAGAGAATTTTATTATTTCGATTTTTATTTAATAACAAAACTGGCGCCAAGAACACACTGTATGAAACTTAGAAGCTGAAAATTGTTATAAAATAAACCCTTAATTTAAACATGATCGGTTTGATAACAAAGATCTTTAAATAAACTCCTTATGCTTTCTAATTTATTAAAAAAGTCTAGTTAAAATACTCTACGTCTAGAATAAATTGTTCCGGCATCTTTCCATTATAAGAATATTGCTCTATTATGTGACATTCTCAACCTTTATCTATACTACATATAATAGACAAAGGACTCTCTCTACAAAAAATTTAAATGTACAAAAAATTATGCAATGTTTACAACACTTTAAAGCAAGGATTTTTCAGAATTATAACAAGTAAAACATTGTGTACAATGAAAACAAGCATAACTCGAAATTCAGACCAAAATCTTACAATTATACATTAAATAGCATTTAAAACACCCCTGGACCTATTATTACAATTACTTAAACATAATGTACAACCCTCCGTAACTACTAAAGCACAGTATACAACTACTCAGCAGCCCAGAACATAAAACTGAGATCCATCAATCCCATTTCATCTCCAAATAAACAACCACCACCATCTCAATTCTTCAATCAAACAAACAAGATTCGATGCTAAAAAAAACGAAACAAAGATCTCAGCTTTTGCACGACACATAACAAAATTCATATTAGACAAAATCACAAAATTTTGATTTCAATGTTTGTTTCATCGATTCAAAAATCAAATACAGTTAAATAAAAATAAATAAATAAATGATGCATGAGATATAAGAAATTTGTGGTTTGCTTTCTTGAGGTGTTCGAATATCAAAAGAAAAAGAAAGCCAGGCCTAATTTTTCTTTGGGATAGAAAAATTTAGTGTGACTGCGTATGTAGTTGTATAAGTGTGTTTAGGGTTGCACATATTTAGGGATAGAGGATATATATATTTGCTACAGTATTAATTAGGGTAAATAAGTAGTGGACTTGGGTTCGTAAAAGAAATATTGGGCCTTCTTGCTATAATTCGAAAATTTGGAGTACAAATGTGTCTTGGGCTTTATTATTGAGATCCGAATATTTAGAGTAAATTTTGTGATAATCCAGATTTTTTAGAAAAATTTTTTAGGCCTAAATTTAGTATTGTATTATTTTTTGAATTAATAAAATTTATATTTAGAAGACAATTTACTATATACTAAAATATTATAAAACACATAAACCTTTCCTCTCCGTATCCGTTTTTTGAATTTTAGACCATTAGTTTACTCGATATTACCCTTTTTTTAAATTATGAGAAGGATGAACTTTCTATCAACCATTTTAACTTGATACAGCTTGAAGTATCTTAAATTTAAAATTATTGTCTTCCGTAAAATTATTATAACTATAAACATATAATTGAAAAATATTTCTCTATGGAATTTTTTTAGTAGAAATATAACTGAATAACATTTGTTATCCAAAAAATATAATTTCAGGGTACCTGCCGTCGCATCGCGTGGGTACCCTGCTAGTTGCTCTTAACTGGATTAAAAATTTCAACAAACTGATCTATTCACTTAGATAGTCAGCATGTTAATGCCGGAGAAAACTTAAGCTACCCACTAGGTAGTCTACCCACCGGGAATAAAAACACAATTAAAAGACAATTAATGCTTTGTTGGAGGAAAGAGGAAAATATGTTTCTTCTCTCCCAATGACTTAGTGTCGCCTCATCCGGGTAAACTACCCAGTGGATAGGTGTATCCATGCCCGTTAATGCCTTATTAATGTTATTTGCTAGAAACTATACATAACAATATCTCATTAAAACTTTATTATATAGGTAACATTTATTTTTCCAACATTTTGACTGACTAATTTATAAGGCATGAGTCCCCCACCACACAAACAAAAGAGGTTGACGTACCAGTTCAAGGTAGTTTCACCAAGTTAGACTCAATTGCAATCATAAACATTTTACAAACTTGACCACCCTTAGATGGTTAGTTGGACGGTATATGTCATTTCCAAGCTGATTTTTAAGTATTTAATTACTCGTATAAATGGTAGAAGCTAAGTATCCGTTATACACTCAAAATGGAATGCAACCTTTAGTGTACACTAACAATTGTCGTTGGTAAATCTAGGTAGTGTTTGGAGTTCAAAAACTCCTTTCCAGTACAATCATCACTATCGCTAAGGGGACAGCCGTGTTGTGAATAAAGCTAGCTTTTTGATTCATGATAATGATATGATGGCCTATAAAGTTTATGAGGAAACCTATCTTGAAAGTGCATGCCCCTTTTGTATAAGAATATAAAGATATGATGTTGGAGGTTTAAAATTCTCACTCTTTTTTAAGGACAACATACTTGAAAGGGTCTCCTTGCATTCTACAACTTGCAAAGGCGAAGACAATCATTAGCAGGAATTCAGTTTTGACAGCCTTGAACAAATCTATACGCTATTTGGGGTGAATTCGGGTGAATTCGATAAAGATGAATAATGTTGTATGTCTTCTCCTCTTTTATGTGTTGATTATAAATTTTACGAACAGTATTGCTACCCCCGAATCTGAATGCAAGAGCAAATTTGGTAACACTTTGTCGAACTCATTCTCTTTAGTTATCACATATTTAGTCAAATAACACTGATTAAAAACAAACGAATTACTTTGTTTATTAAAATATTTTATCTATGTTTTTTCTTATTATTATTTTTTATTTTATTTATTTATTTATTTATTTATTTATTTATTTATTTATTTTTTAATAATTCGGATACCCGAAATTTCAGATAACACTTTTATGTATCAGAATCTCCAGATATCTATAATTTTTGGAAACTTTTATATGAGTTCCAAAAATGTGCTTTCATAAAACCCAACTTTTAATTAAGTTTTGATCAAGTTTTCGGATATCCAAATACGGATATTTTTTAAATTTTAAAAATTTAAGAGACTTGTCAAATACTAGTTATATCATAAATTTGGATACCCGAAATTTGCGATGATGGTTTTATGTTAGACATAATACTTTATCTAAGTTCTTTTTTTTTTTTTCTTTTTTCTTTTTTACTTGGATACCTAAAATTTCAGATAACAGTTTTATTTATCTGAATATCCAGATATGTATAATTTTTGAAAAACTTTTATATGAGTTCCAAAAATGTGCTTTCAGAAAATCCATCTTTTTAGTAAATTTTGATCAAGTTTTCGGATATCCGAATACGTATATTTTTTATATTTTAAAATTTTAAGAGACTTTTCAATAACTAGTTATATCACAAATTTGGATATCCGAAATTTGTGATAAAGATTTTATGTTAGACACAATACGTTATCTAAGTTTCATTTTTTTTATTATTATTTTTTTTCGGATACCCGAAATTTCAACTAGCAGTTTATATATCTGAATATCCAGATATCTATAATTTTTGGAAAATTTTTAAATGAGTTCCAAAAATGTGCTTTCATAAAACCCAACTTTTTAGTAATTTCGATCAAGTTTTCAGATATCCGAATACGGATATTTTTTGAACACCCTCAACATAAATCAAGAAATCCTAGAAAGTTTCGGCTTTGTCACTCTCCCCTTATTATATACTCGGAAGCATCAAAATAGATAAAGAACTGACCTTATTTTGTGTTTACTATACTTTTTATGCACTAAATATGATAAAAAAAAAATAGGTTTAGTCATGCATTTGTAAGTTTTTGTGATGATTTATTTGTATAAACTAAAGTTGGAAACCATTTTATTTACACTTTTATTTTTTCGGTTTATATTTTGAACTTCGCCACCTTAACTACAAATCCTGACTCTGCCCCTATTCGACTTGAAGATGGCCGCCAGGGTTGCGTAATTAATGGATATGTTTATGCAAAATGTGAGTACGCGTCATGGCCATGAGATAAACCACGATAATGGCTTAGTAAATTGAAATTTTTAGGTATTAAACTTTTAACAGAAAACACTTCTTAAAATCAAGAACAAAGCAAGCTTAGTTATGTCCATCAACTAGAAAAGAAGTATACTAGATTTAGAAAAAAAGTCAATTGTATGATCTCATTTATGGTTTTGTCTAATACAGAGAGGTGAAAAACTGAAAATGATTCAACAACCAACAAAGAAGGAATCATTGTAATTAATCAGGAACACGAGTTTACTCTCCTCATAATTTTGCTTCTTTTACTTTGCTATATTATCTTTTTGTACATAGGAATCTACATTTTAGATAAAAGTAAAACTGTTGACTTGTAATATATGCGCGGAAACTTAAATATACACAATAATGACACGATATCACTTGAATAAATACGAATGAGCCTTCGAGTTAATTTTGGAAAAACAAATACAGTGAAGGTGTATCCAGAATTCGGCACCTGCACCATAAGTAAAGAAGTAGATAAGAGTCACACCATTCGTGCCGTTTCATATGCACCATACAAAATTTCTGAAAGCGAGCAACTCCTCGTAGTGAAAATTAAGCCCTCTCAAATTAACTTACAATAAGAGCAACTGAAAGCTTTTCATCAGAGGTTAGACGAAGGACTCATATGGATGCAAATCATTGGCAATTTTAAGATGCAACTGAGGTTAGCAAGGTTCAAACCTTTCCCACAAACTACTCGACATATACATTATGGTTGTAATGTTGTATTCAAAATATCTAAATATCCAGATATCTATAATTTTTGGAAACTTTTATATGAGTTCCAAAAATGTGCTTTCATAAAACCCAACTTTTTAGTAAATTTTGATCTAGTTTTCGGATAACCGAATACGGTTATTTTTTAAATTTAAAAAATTTAAGAGACTTGTCAATAACTAGTTTTATCACAAATTTGGATATCTGAAATTTGCGATGATGGTTTTATGTTAAACATAATATTTTATCCATTTTTTTTTTAAATTCGGATACCCGAAATATAAAATAGCATTTTTATATATTTGAATATCCAGATAACTATAATTTTGGAAAACTTTTATATGAGTTCCAAAATGTGCTTTCATAAAACCCAACTTTTTAGTAAATTTTGATCATGTTTTTGGATATCTAAATACGGATATTTTTAAAATTTTAAAAATTTAAGAAACTTGTCAATAACTAGTTATATCACTAATTTGGATATCTGAAATTTTCGATGATGGTTTTATGTTAGACATAATATTTTATCTAAGGGTTTTTTTTTTCTTTTCTTTTTTAACTCGGATACCCGAAATTTCAGATAATAGTTTTATATATCTGAATATCCAGATATCTATAATTTCTGGAAAACTTTTATATGAGTTCCAAAAATGTGCTTTCATAAAACCAACTTTTTAGTAAATTTTGATCAAGTTTTCGGATATCCGAATTCAGATATTTTTTGAACACCCTCAACATAAATTAAGAAATCCTAGAAAGTTTCGGCTTTATCTCTCTCCCCTTGTTATATACTCGGAAGCATCAAAATAGATAAAGAACTGACCTTATATTGAGTTTACGATACTTTTTATACACTAAATATGTTAGAAAAAATTAGGTTTAGTAATGCATTCGTAAGTTTTTGTGATGGTTTATTTGTATAAACTAAAGTTGGAAACCATTTTGTTTACACTTTTATTTTTTCGGGTTATATAATGAACTTCGCCACCTTAACCACAAATGCTTACTCCACCCCTGTTCAACTTGAAGATGGCCGCCTGGGTTGTGGAGTTAATGGATATGTTTATGCAAAATGTGAGTACGCTTCGCGGCCATGAGACCAACCACGATAATGGCTGAGTAAATTGAAATTTTTACGTATTAAACTTTTAATAGATAATACTTTTTAAAATCAAGAACAAAGCTAGCTTAGTCATGTCCATCAACTAGAAAAAGAAGTATACTAGCTTTAGGAAATAACTCAACTGTATGATCACATTTCTTGTTTTGTCTAATACAGAGAGGTGTAAAACTGAAAATGATTCAAGAACCAATGAAGAAGGAATCATTGTAATTAATCAGGACCAGGAGTGTACTCTCCCTCATAATTTTGCTTCTTTAACTTTGCTATATTATCTTCTTGTACATAGGAATCTACATTTTTGATAAAAGTCATCCTTACCTTAAAACTATTAACTTGCAATACATGCACGACAACTTTAGTATACGCAATAATGACACGGTATCACTTGAAGAAGTACGAATGAGCCTTTGAGTTAATTTTGGAAAAACAAATACAGTGAAGGTGTATCCAGAATTTGGCACCTACATCATAAGTAAAGAAGTAGATAAGAGTCACACCATTAGTGTCATTTCATATGCACCATACAAAATTTCTAAAAGCGAGAACCTCCTTGTAGTGAAATTTAAGCCCTCTCAAATTCGCTTACAAGAAGAGCAACTGAATGCTTTTCATCAGAGGTTAGATGAAGGACTCATATGGATGCAAATCATTAGAAATTTTATGATGCAACTGAGGTTAGGAAGGTTCATACCTTTACCACAAACTACTCGACATATACATAATGGTTGTAATGTTGTATTCAACATATCTGAATATCAAGATATCTATAATTTTTGAAAAACTTTTATATGAGTTCCAAAAATGTGCTTTCATAAAACTCAACTCTTTAGTAAATTTTGATCAAGTTTTCGGATATCCGAATATGGATATTTTTTAAGTTCTAAAAATTTAAGAGACTTGTCAATAACTAGTTATATCACAAATTTGGATATCCGAAACTTGCGTTGATGGTTTTAGGTTAGACATAATATTTTATCTATTTTTTTTTTTAATTTCGGACACCCAAAATTTCAAATCGCAGTTATATATATATGAATATCCAGATATCTATAATTTTTGGTAAATTTTATATGAGTTCCAAAAATGTGCTTTCATAAAACCCAACTTTTTATTAAATTTTGATCAAATTTTTGGATATCTGAATACGGATATTTTTTAAATTTAAAAAATTTAAGTGACTTGTCAATAACTAGTTATATCACAAATTTGGATATCTGAAATTTGTGCTGATGGTTTTATGTTAGACATAACATTTTATCTAAGTTTTTTTTTATTTCATTATTTTTTTATAATTCGGATACCCAAAATTTCAGATAACAATTTTATATATCTGAATATCCAGATTCTATAATTTTTGGAAAACTATTATATGTTTTCCAAAAATGTGCTTTCATAAAACCCAACTTTATACTAAATTTTGATCAAGTTTTTGGATATCCTAATATGGATATTTTTTGAACAACCTCAACATAAATCAAAAAATCTTAGAAAGTTTCGGCTTTGTCGCTCTCCCCCTTGTTATATACTCGAAAGTATCAAAATAGATAAAGAAATGACCTTTTTTTGAGTTTACAATACTTTTTATGCACTAAATATGTTAGAAAAAAATTAGGTTTAGCAATGCATTCGTAAGTTTTTGTGATGGTTTATTTGTATAAACTAAAGTTGGAAACCATTTTATTTACACTTTTATTTTTTCGGGTTATATAATGAACTTCACCACCTTAACTACAAATCCTGACTCCGCCCTAGTTCGACTTGAAGATGGCCGCCAGGGTTGCGGAGTTAATGGATATGTTTATGCAAAATATGAGTACGCTTCGCGACCATGAGACCAACCACGATAATGGATTAATAAAATTAAATTTTTATGTATTAAACTTTTAACAGAAAACACTTTTTAAAATCAAGAACAAAGCAAGCTTAGTTATGTCCATCAACTAGAAAATAAGTATACTGACTTTAGGAAATAACTCAATTGTATGATCACATTTCGTGTTTTGTCTAATATAGAGAGGTGAAAAACTGAAAACGAGTCAAGAACCAATGAAGAAGGAATCATTGTAATTAATCAGGACCAAGAGTGTACTCTCCCTCATAAGTTTGCTTCTTTTACTTTGCTGTATTATCTTAATTCTTGTACATTGGAATCTACATTCTAGATAAAAGTCATCCTTACATTAAAACTGTTGACTTGCAATATATGCACGACAACTTTAATATACACAATAATGACACGGTATCACTTGAAGAAGTACGAATGAGCCTTCGAGTTAATTTTGGAAAAACAAATACAATGAAGGTGTATCCAGAATTTGGCACCTACACCATAAGTAAAGAAGTAGATAAGAGTCACACCATTCGTGCCGTTTCATATGCACAATACAAAATTTTTGAAAGCGAGCAACTCCTTGTAGTGAAATTTAAGCCCTCTCAAATTCGCTTACATAAAGAGCAACTGAAAGCTTTTCATCAGAGGTTAGACGAAGGACTCATGTAGATGCAAATCATTGGCAATTTTAAGATGCATCTGAGTTTAGCAAGGTTCATACCTTTTCCAGAAACTACTTGACTTATACATTATGGCTGTAATGTTGCATTCAATATATATGAATATCCGATATCTATAATTTTTGAAAAAATTTTATATGAGTTCCAAAAATGTGCTTTCATAAAACCCATCTTTTTAGTAAATTTTGATCAAGTATTCGGATATCCGAATACGGTTATTTTTAAAATTTTAAAAATTTAAGAGACTTGTTAATAACTAGTTAAATAACAAATTTGGATATCCGAAATTTGCGATGATGGTTTTTTGTTAGACGTAACATTTTATCTAAGTTTTTTATTTTTTATTATTATTATTATTTTTTATTTATTTATTTTTTTAATTCGTATACCCGAAAATTCAAATAGCAGATTTATATATCTGAATATCCAGATATCTATAATTTTGGGAAAACTTTTATATGAGTTCCAAAAATCATAAAACCCAACTCTTTAGTAAATTTGATCAAGTTTTCGGATATCTAAATGCGGATATTTTTAAAATTTTAAAAATTTAAGAGACTTGTAAATAACTAGTTATATCACAAATTTGGATATTCGAAATTCGCGATGATTGTTTTATTTTAGACATACTATTTTTTCTAAGTTTTTTATTTTATTTTATTTATTTATTTATTTTTGTTTTCGTTTTCGTATACCCGAAATTTCAAATAACAGTTTTATATATCTGAATATCCAGATATCTATAATTTTTAAAAAACTTTTATATGAGTTCGGAAAATGTGCTTTCATAAAACCCAACTTTTTAGTAAATTTTGATCAAGTTTTCAGATATCCGAATACGGATATTTTTTGAACACCCTCAATATAAATCGAGAAATCCTAGAAAGTTTCAGCTTAGATAGTCAGCATGTTAATGCCTTATTAATGTTATTAGTTGCTAAAAAGTATACATAACAATATCTCGTTAAAACTTTAGTATATAAGTAATATTTTTTTTTCTGACATTTTGACTGACTAATTTATAAGGCATGAGTCCACCACCACACAAACATAAGAGGTTGACGTACCATTTCAAGGTAGTTTCACCAAGTTGGACTTAATTGCAATAACAAACATTTTACAAAATTGACCACCGCTAGATGGTTAGTTGGATGGTATATATCATTTCCAACCTAATTTTTAAGTATTTAATTACTCGTATAAAATCCTAGAAGCTAAGTATCCATTATATCCTCAAAATGGAATGCAACATTTAGTGTACACTAACAATTGTCGTTGGTAGAATCTAGGTAGCATTTGGAGTTCAAAAACTCCTTTTCCAGTACAATCATCCCTATCGCTAAAGAGAAAGTCGTGTTGTGAATAAACCTTTTTGATTCATGATAATGATATGATGGACTATAAAGTTTATGAGGAAACCTATCTTGAAAGTGCATTCCCCTTATATAAGAACATCAAGATATGATGTTGGATATTAGCCATATAGTTGGAACATTTCAATTATAAATTTGTAAGTTATTTGTATTGATAAATTTTAGTTTGTTTAAAAATAGAAAATAAAATAAAATAGTGGGTCCGAAAAAAGGTGGGTATTAACATGTTATGGTATTAGGTATTTTTTGAGGAGTTGGTGTTAAAGTATGAATGGTGATGTGTCGCTAATGTGACACTGGAAAAATGGTGTTAACAGTTATAAGACCAAGCAACAAATATTACTACACATTTTAATTAAGTGATAGACAAATCTAAACAGAACACTTGGAGAATTATTTATTTTATGTCATGACTAGGATATCCATTGCATGATCAAATACATGTTCTCTTTTGAAAGAAATATAATCATATGTGCTAATATCACACGCAAAGTAGGGGGAGCAACAAAACCTAAAAACCGAACCAAAACCCAAAAAAACCAAAAAAAAAAAAAAAAGAAACCCGAACCAATTATAAAATCGATGGTGTGGTTTTGGTTTTAAAAAAAACTGAGAGTTTGGTTTGGTTTTATATAAAAACCCAAACCGAAAAAACCAAACGTCACATACTAATACTCATAGAACTAATAAAAATGTATACGTATTAGTTTTGATATAAGTAATCACCAAAGTCCAAAAGCTAAGAGATTAGATATTCATAACAGGCGTTTATTTAGCTAGCACTATAATAAATTCGTAAAGTTAGTTTTTTTTTCATATATAGTTGCACATCATATATATATATATATATATATATATATATATATATATATATATGTTATGTAATCTTATTATTTTACGACAAAGTATTTAACTTACATTCTTGATTTCATGATTTAGGTTTTGATGTTAAAAAAATATTCGTATTCGGATATCCAAAAAATTGATCAAAATTTATTAAAAAGTTGGATTTATAAAATGTCAATTTTGGAACTCATATAAAAGTTTTCCGAAAAGATACTTGGATATTCGGATATATAAAATTGCTACCCAAAACTTCGGATCTCCGAATTTAAAGAACTTACCTAAAATAATGGATCTAGATATATAAAATTGCTATCCAAAATTTCGGATATCCGAATTTAAAGAACTTACCTAAAATAATGGATCTAACATAAAACATTAAAACCATCAAATCAAATTTCGGATATCCGAAAAATCTGAAAATCAAATCGCATAAAACTAAAAACCAAACCAAACTTTTGGTGCGGGGGTTTGGTTTTTAAAAAGCTTAAAACCGAATTTTCGGATCGCTAATTAGTTTTAGCCAAAAACCGCCCAAACTGCCCCATGCTCACCCAGTCATGATCCATTCGAAGAAAAACATATTTGAGTAATAAATATATAAAAAAATTACTACATACTAAATTTGGCGAAACCAAACAACTTTTGAATCAAAGAGAACTCAAAGTTTTTATCAGTGATTCCGTTCCTCAACTTTTGTTTATATGGTACATTTGTGTATTTCATAAACTTTTCGATTGGAAAGAAATTAAATAAATAAACATTTAAATTCATGCACATACCAAAATCAACCTAAATCATTCACTTTTTAACAAAAAATTAACCCACCTTTCCCCAAATTTATATATATATATATATATATATATATATATATATATATACGTATATATATATATATATATACGTATATACGTATATATATATATATATATATATATATATATATATATATATATATATATATATATATATATATATATATATATATATATATATATATATATATACGTATATGTATATGTATACATATATGTATATATGTATATGTATATATGTATATATATATATATATATATATATATATATATATATATATATATATATATATATATATATATATATATATATACGTATATACGTATATATATATATATATATATATACGTATATATATATATATATATATATATATATATATATATATATATATATATATATATATATATATATATATATATATATATATAAATTTGGGGAAAGGTGGGTTAATTTTTTGTTAAAAAGTGAATGATTTAGGTTGATTTTGGTATGTGCATGAATTTAAATGTTTATTTATTTAATTTCTTTCCAATCGAAAAGTTTATGAAATACACAAATGTACCATATAAACAAAAGTTGAGGAACGGAATCACTGATAAAAACTTTGAGTTCTCTTTGATTCAAAAGTTGTTTGGTTTCGCCAATATACGTATATATATATATATACGTATATATATATATACGTATATACGTATATATATATATATATATACGTATATATATATATATATACGTATATATATATATATATATATATATATATATATATATATATATATATATATATATATATATATATATATATATATATATATATATACATATATATATATATATATACGTATATATATATATACGTATATATATATACATATATATATATATATATATACGTATATATATATACGTATATATATACGTATATACGTATATATATATATACGTATATATATATATATACGTATATATATATATATACGTATATATATATATATATATACGTATATATATATACGTATATATATATATATATATATATATATATATATATATATATATATATACGTATATATATATATACGTATATACGTATATATATACGTATATATATATACGTATATATATATATATATATATATGTATATATATATACGTATATATATATACGTATATATATATATATATATATATATATATATATATATATATATACGTATATATATATATATACGTATATATATATATATATGTATATATACGTATATATATATACGTATATATATATATAACGTATATATATATATATACGTATACGTATATATATATATATACGTATATATATATATATATATATACGTATATATATATATATACGTATATATATATATATATATATATACGTATATATATATATATATATACGTATATATATATATATACGTATATATATATATATATATACGTATATATATATATATATACGCGTATATATATATATATATATATATATATATATATATATATATATATATATATATATATATATATATATATATATATATATATATATATATATATATATATATATATCGCCTTAAAACGTTATTTATATTTTACGATCTTTGCTAAGTTTTGTTAACGACAAAATGTAAACTTTAGTTTATAAGTAAATCATAATCTTAGTTTTAAAGACTTGCATAACTAGACATTTGCTACATTTTACATTTCATAAAACACAACATTTTTTATTTCTTAAAATAGAAATGCCACATCACATTTATGGCAAGTTTTATCAATATACATTTATGGAAAGAAAGTGTGTTTGACTAACCATATGTTTGCTTGCACAAGTTTTGTGTTTGACTAAGTGTTATGAGATGTGACATTGTTTGGTTTGCAAGATTTATTGTAAAACCAACTGCAAGCCTGGCGGAACCCTGGGGGTACACGGGCGGAACCCATCTGAGGGTTCCGCCGTATCCGCCAAACCTGCAGAAGGTTTTGCTATAAAAACTAAGCCACAAGTTTGATTTTTGGCTTATCACTCTACATCATATTTTCACACACATTCATTCATTCTTTCATCTAACCCTTTAACATCTCATATGTGAAGTTTCTTTTTGTAGCAAAGAGGTTCACGAGTTCATAAAAAGTTACAAGTATTCAACACAACGTTGCAAGACTTGTTAGCTTAGCATTGTGTAGACTTGTGTAGTTTACACTTCATTTGATTGTGTATTTTCAGTAGTGATCGGTTAGTATTTGTAACACCCCCAAATTTGGGATACGCAGCGGAATTAAAGCTGGGTGTTACTCAACGGTACAACAGTTATAATAATAGAAAACAATCTCTAATTGAGTTGTTTTAGAAATTTTATTATTCAAATATCAGAGTTTACAAAATGAGGTCCCAGTAGTTTTACAATTTATCCAATAATTTATCAAAGAATAATAAAATCTTAGCCTTCCTTCCGTATCCATGCCCTTCCATGCCATCCTTGCTTGTTATGGACCTGAGATAAACATGCTAAAAAGTCAACACAACGGTTGAGTGAATCCATAGCGTTTGTATAACGATTAGTTGAACACAAGTCACAGAATAGTAAAACAGTAATATTTCAGTGTATTGCTCTAAGCCTCATGAACTCAAACGTTAACGTGTGTGATATCATAAAATGATATAAATTACCGACATCATAATGATGATGTAAGTAAGAATGCCCTCGAGTAGGAGCTTGCCAACTTCCTAGTAGTTCTCAAATAATGTGCATTTGGCTATCAATCCGGCTAGCACGAAGGCTATCTATCCGGCTAGCTCAAATGGGCTGTCAACCTCCAATAGATCTATTCACAATATTCGCGTTCACTCGTAAGTGATTAATGGTTCATGATATGAGGGACTTTCAGTGGCAAAAACGTTTAACTTAGGCAATATCAATCAGGATAGCATACAGAAAATACTTGTGTTCGGTTTATAGCATTTATCTCCCCACAAGTTTGGAAAAACGTATGAAAAGTGGGACTATGAACTCACCTGGGCAGTCTGGATGGAAAACAAAGTTAAATGAAGTTGATAAACGTCTCCGGCTTGAAACCTGATTTATTAGATCAAGTTTTTAGTAATTGCTTCTGATTATATAAGTTTTTCAATGTTCGTTTCGTTTTAGTTTAACGGTTAAATATTTTATTGAACCAATATGTAGTTTCAAAAGTATTATTTTATTATATTTTCTTATCCGTAAGATTTGGTTCTGTCCGTTCGTTAAATGAATACTTCGTTTGTTAGTTACGGTACAAAACATATTTTAGGTTTATTTTCCAAACCCTAATAACAATAATAATAATAATAATAATAATAATAATAATAATAATAATAATAATAATAATAATAATAATATTAAATAATAATAATATTAAATATTAATTAGGGTTTATAATATTTTCATTTTAGACCCTCAAGTTTCTAAAGTTGACAAATTTTACCCTCGAACAATATAAAAATGGCAACTTTTACCCTTAACCTTAAGTTTATTTTATTTCTAGTCCAAAATATAAAATTATTTATAGTTTTGGCAATATATACCCCTCATGCAAATATAACTTACACCCGATGTCCGTTTTTTAATAAAAACGCGTTTTTAGCCACGAAAATAAATCCAACTTTCTACGACTCATTTATATAAGTTTAAAACAAGTTTATAAATAATTTTCATCAGCTTATCTACTTATAATGTTAGCTTATTTGTTCTAAATAATCAAAAGAAAAGTTTATAAAACGGATTTTTCGACCAAAAGTGAGCTTAATTATACACGAGACATGAAGAGGTTTCTACTACGTTATTGTTCCTTTTAGTAGTCTACTAGGAGGTCTTCTTATAGGTTCAAACTAGAGGTTCTAACGTATTACGGTTTGCTCACAACGAGTCATCAAAGAAGAGCGTCTAGAATAGTTTTTATGAAATAAAAACTATGTATAAAAGGTTGGTTTTTCATGCTTGCGACTCCCTACTTGGTACTAAATAAAAACGAGGCTACTCCATCTTATTCTTATGTTTAGACCTTCTAGTGTACTTTAACCATATCGAAAACTAGAGTTTTAGAACCATGTTTGATACACGAAATTTGTGTCTAAAACTCCATGTCTGCTGCTGCCTTTGTTTTTAAATCTGTTCTGAAATTAATTAAAAGCACCTTTTATTATGCGTTTTCATGACTCGAAGTCTAAAGAAGTTTTGAAGTAAACGTCGTTCCGGAGAACTTTCATGTTTTAAGTTTTCGACGAAACGGACCAGAAATGCCTCGTTTTGTGTGTTTTATATTCTGTCACAGAAGGTTGTTGACAGCTTTCAGGCAAGTTTTTGGTAATTTCATTTGGCCAGGTTAGTGGGGCGTTCAAGAGTGTACTGGGTGGTGGTCACATAGATCTTTTGGCTAGGTTTAATACCTTTAATTGGTTGCTTAAATATAGGCTCTAAGTGGGGCGTTTGGGCTGGTTTTGGCGACAAGGCAGAAAAGCAGAAACATGTTTAAACTTTACAAAAGCCTATGGTGATCCATACTTGCTATCTATTACTGATTATCTAGCTTGTTAAAAGGTCTCTTAAAGTAGCTTAATGTTTAGTGAAAGTTACACCATAAAAGAATATGTTTATTTACTGTTAATATCAGAAAGATTTTGGAAACATGGTTTTTGACTTAACTTATTATTAGGACTTATCTTATATCATGTTTATGTGTATTTAGAGTTTACAAAAGAGATTGAAAAGGAATAGAATACTTACTTGCTCAAAATTCGGTTATGGAGTGTTTTTGGCAATGTGACTAGGAAGTGGGATACTAGGCTTTCTTCCTCTTCCTAGACTTCTCTAATCTCTCTTTGGCTTCTATTTGGTTACTAGGATCAGTAAGTAACTGAATATATGTTCATTTGATGTGTGTTCGAGTGGTGTGAGCAGAAATGGGAAGGAATGGAGATCGATTTATATAGAATAGGGGAATGAGAGTTCTAGTAAGCATGTTATGGCAAGAGGAGACAAGGTGATGTGTCTCCTGGTGGTTAGTAATGGTTTATGTGGTTTTTGACTAGAACGTGCGATGTGTAAATCTTCTTGTCACTTAATTTAAATGCATTATAGTAAGCCACCTAGAAAGCTTTAAGATTCTAGACAATCAAAGGAACAATGGTGACTTGGTTCCTCTATAACCATTCGAATGGAGAGCCTAGAAAGACATGTAAGGTGTGAAATTTTATTTAGGTTACCATTGGTAATGAGATAAATATATGGAAAAGGTGGAATAATTCAAGCCATGTAAACTAACTAACCTTGAAATATTTATAGAAACATAGAAATGTGGTTCGATCCTAAGCCAAATGTTTTACCTACCATAGATAAATATATATTGATGTGTATATACCTAGACTATATGGTATTGTATAGTAATTTTTGGAGTTGAGTAGCTAACTTCGAATAGAATAGATTATAGATCTATGTGTCGAAATCTTGGCCAAAGGTGGAAGGAGGGGATTCTTAAGTATTCTAAGTCATCATGTTTGTGTTGGAGGGAATAAGATGAAGTGTATTAAATCCATAGCAGCCATTTGTAATAATAGGAGTTATATATATACGTGTGGCATAATTTCTAACCATCCAAACCAACTAACCTTATAATGACTTTTGGATACATGATTATGTGAAGGTTTAGGGTGCCTAGAGCGGGTCTTGTGGTGTAGGGACTTACATGAAATTGGCTAGGATTACTTTGGTTTAGTTTGACTAGGATCGAACTAATAAAAAGAAAAGGAAATCGCTTAGGCTTATTTTGGATGTACATTGTCAATGCTAAGTTGTACATATAGTTTTAGTGAAGTAGAAATCTTAGTTTAGGGATTTGTTTGATTAAATATTAATTAGAAAACAAAACTAGAGCTTGTTTGATTAGGGTTGAAATAAATATAAACTAGTTTTGACAAGTTTAGATTAGTAAAAAAAAAATATAGTTTTTAGGTCTCATCCATCACGTACTTGTACACTAGGTTTAAGGACTTGTACTTTGATTTATTAAACATGAGAAAATTTATTTTGAAGACTTGGGCATAAAAGACTTTTACAATGTGCTTTGAAAATAAGTACACTGAGGTTTATAATAAATTTTATAAATAATTAGTTTTCATGCATTACTGACTTGTATCTTAGCTTGAAAAACTTGTACTCTTGTATTTCTTTAAAAATATCATTAATTTGAGTTTTATTATAGTTTTAATAATTTAGGGTTTTCATGAACACTTTAGTAAATAGAAAATGTTAAATTTAAACGTTGAATATGAAATGACGTAAAGTGGTAAATAAGAGTTGAAAACTTTGGTACTTGACATATAAAAATATTTATTCAAAACATAACTAAGTGAACTAAAAATATTTATTCAAAACATAACTAAGTGAACTAGTTTATTGTGAGTTAAATCATATTAGTTAGTTGTTGTGATTAGTTAAACTGATAATGTTTAAAAAAAAAATAGACGTGAAAAAAATGGATAAGTATTAGTTTAATTTAAGTGAAAATTTACCGGTGGTTACAGTCTCACCCCCTTAACGGAATCTCGTCCCGAGATTCAGTCTATGTTAGGTGTTTCGAAATGATAAAGACGAAATGTTTAATTTATGAAAACTTATTATTTAAATTTACATGTGCCAATATCATTCCAAAGGTCGTTTAAACTTAAGAAATTTTATTTTAAATGAAGATAAAAATTTATCCTGTTTCAGTAATTATCCTTCAAATGATCCTGATTTCAAATTTCTCGTTTTGTAAAAATCAAAATTTTGACATCGAAAAAAAAACTGTCTTTTAAATAAGAAAATTTTAAATGAAAACTTAATGAATGTAAAGAAAATTTTTAAATTTTTGTAGATTATGAATATATTTGTTCCTTAGTAAAAATTTTTAAAATTTTCAAACGTTCATGATCAGTGATCCCAACGGTCATGAATAGTAATTTCCAACGGTCGTGAATAGTGTTTCAACGGCTAGTTTATCTCATAAATACCCCATTTCAATCCTCATTCTTTCCTATTAATCTCTTCACCTATATTCATTACAAAATGCCGCATCCTATTACTATTATTGCGATTGTGTACGTTGTTATTACTTCTATCTACATGACCTACGTTCCAGAAGAAGATTATGTATTCTCGGCCGGGATTTTAGCGTTTCTTATACCACTCTTGGTTCTAGCAATTGTTATCGATGAGGTTTGGAAGTAATAGACAGTATCGTGGTAGGAGCGTTGAAATAAAATTTCAATGTAATCTTTAGTGAATGTGTAATAAGATTTGGTTGTTTTATGTATAAAACCATGTTTTGCGTTGATAATTTGGTTATTGTACAAAATATTCAAGATGTTATATCCGGTCGTAGTTCTCGTTCTCGTTCTCGTAGGTGTAGTTGTGTTCTTTATTAGCCTAGTGGATCAACCTATTGGCGATTATATTTCTTATTTGGTGGTTTTTTGTAACATTAGTATTACCGATGCTAATTATATTGTTATGTATTAATATTCATGGGTTCTATTAAAATTTTATGTTATTCGTATTTTATGAATTTTTATGTTTCTCGGATTTTTATACTCATGTTATTTCAGATACAAATAAGCCCACTTATTTATAATTCATTATTTACATAGCGAGGCGTCCCAAAACAATGTAAATAAAGAAATATAAACTTATGCTTTGGTGATTCATAACTTCTTTATTTAAATAAAAAGGCGTCCCAATTCATTTAAATAAAGACATTGCAAATCATCCTACTTAAGAATTTCTGACTTAACATTCGTAATTAATCATTGAATTAAGTATTCTGGGAATACGGAGAGAGTATTTACACTCATTTTTGGATATGGGAGTAAGATAATCAAGGTGGGTCGACATAGTTTCTAAAATAGTGGAAAGTATATTTTTAACGTAAACAGGGAAAGAATTTTGCAAACCACAATGTCTTAAGAAGATTTCTTAAATTTTAAAAATTTTAAAGTAGATACATGCTCAGGGAAATAGGATTAAAACGTAATGCCTTAGAATAGGCATTTGCAGATATGTTTATTCATATAAAGTGATCAGAAGTATATCATATATGCATATACCAGTTTACTAAAGTTTTTGGGTAACATAATTACCTAGAAGGCACATAATCATCCGGAGGCTGGAAGGCACGGACAACGAAAGGCTATAAAACATTTTGGTGAAAAAGTGGTTATAATTCGGATCTCAATTAGACCCGTTTCTCTATAACTATAGCTCTGATACCAATCTGTAACACCCCCAAATTTGGGATACGCAGCGGAATTAAAGCTGGGTGTTACTCGACGGTACAACAGTTATAATAATAGAAAACAATCTCTAATTGAGTTGTTTTAGAAATTTTATTATTCAAATATCAGAGTTTACAAAATGAGGTCCTAGTAGTTTTACAATTTATCCAATAATTTATCAAAGAATAATAAAATCTTAGCCTTCCTTCCGTATCCATGCCCTTCCATGCCATCCTTGCTTGTTATGGACCTGAGATAAACATGCTAAAAAGTCAACACAACGGTTGAGTGAATCCATAGCGTTTGTATAACGATTAGTTGAACACAAGTCACAGAATAGTAAAACAGTAATATTTCAGTGTATTGCTCTAAGCCTCATGAACTCAAACGTTAACGTGTGTGATATCATAAAATGATATAAATTACCGACATCATAATGATGATGTAAGTTAGAATGCCCTCGAGTAGGAGCTTGCCAACTTCCTAGTAGTTCTCAAATAATGTGCATTTGGCTATCAATCTGGCTAGCACGAAGGCTATCTATCCGGCTAGCTCAAATGGGCTATCAACCTCCAATAGATCTATTCACAATATTCGCATTCACTCGCAAGTGATTAATGGTTCATGATATGAGGGACTTTCAGTGGCAAAAACGTTTAACTTAGGCAATATCAATAAGGATAGCATACAGAAAATACTTGTGTTCGGTTTATAGCATTTATCTCCCCACAAGTTTGGAAAAACGTATGAAAAGTGGGACTATGAACTCACCTGGGCAGTCTGGATGGAAAACAAAGTTAAATGAAGTTGATAAACGTCGCCGGCTTGAAACCTGATTTATTAGATCAAGTTTTTAGTAATTGCTTCTGATTATATAAGTTTTTCAATGTTCGTTTCGTTTTAGTTTAACGGTTAAATATTTTATTGAACCAATATGTAGTTTCAAAAGTATTATTTTATTATATTTTCTTATCCGTAAGATTTGGTTCTGTCCGTTCGTTAAATGAATACTTCGTTTGTTAGTTACGGTACAAAACATATTTTAGGTTTATTTTCCAAACCCTAATAATAATAATAATAATAATAATAATAATAATAATAATAATAATAATAATAATAATAATAATAATAATAATAATAATAATAATAATAATAATAATATTAAATAATAATAATATTAAATATTAATTAGGGTTTATAATATTTTCATTTTAGACCCTCAAGTTTCTAAAGTTGACAAATTTTACCCTCGAACAATATAAAAATGGCAACTTTTACCCTTAACCTTAAGTTTATTTTATTTCTAGTCCAAAATATAAAATTATTTATAGTTTTGGCAATATATACCCCTCATGCAAATATAACTTACACCCGATGTCTTTTTTTAATAAAAACGCGTTTTTAGCCATGAAAATAAATCCAACTTTCTACGACTCATTTATATAAGTTTAAAACAAGTTTATAAATAATTTTCATCAGCTTATCTACTTATAATGTTAGCTTATTTGTTCTAAATAATCAAAAGAAAAGTTTATAAAACGGATTTTTCGACCAAAAGTGAGCTTAATTATACACGAGACATGAAGAGGTTTCTACTACGTTATTGTTCCTTTTAGTAGTCTACTAGGAGGTCTTCTTATAGGTTCAAACTATAGGTTCTAACGTATTACGGTTTGCTCACAACGAGTCATCAAAGTAGAGCGTCTAGAATAGTTTTTATGAAATAAAAACTAAGTATAAAAGGTTGGTTTTTCATGCTTGCGACTCCCTACTTGGTACTAAATAAAAACGAGGCTACTCCATCTTATTCTTATGTTTAGACCTTCTAGTGTACTTTAACCATATCGAAAACTAGAGTTTTAGAACCATGTTTGATACACGAAATTTGTGTCTAAAACTCCATGTCTGCTGCTGCCTTTGTTTTTAAATCTGTTCTGAAATTAATTAAAAGCACCTTTTATTATGCGTTTTCATGACTCGAAGTCTAAAGAAGTTTTGAAGTAAACGTCGTTCCGGAGAACTTTCATGTTTTAAGTTTTCGACGAAACGGACCAGAAATGCCTCGTTTTGTGTGTTTTATATTCTGTCACAGAAGGTTGTTGACAGCTTTCAGGCAAGTTTTTGGTAATTTCATTTGGCCAGGTTAGTGGGGCGTTCAAGAGTGTACTGGGTGGTGGTCACATAGATCTTTTGGCTAGGTTTAATACCTTTAATTGGTTGCTTAAATATAGGCTCTAAGTGGGGCGTTTGGGCTGGTTTTGGCGACAAGGCAGAAAAGCAGAAACATGTTTAAACTTTACAAAAGCCTATGGTGATCCATACTTGCTATCTATTACTGATTATCTAGCTTGTTAAAAGGTCTCTTAAAGTAGCTTAATGTTTAGTGAAAGTTACACCATAAAAGAATATGTTTATTTACTGTTAATATCAGAAAGATTTTGGAAACATGGTTTTTGACTTAACTTATTATTAGGACTTATCTTATATCATGTTTATGTGTATTTAGAGTTTACAAAAGAGATTGAAAAGGAATAGAATACTTACTTTCTCAAAATTTGGTTATGGAGTGTTTTTGGCAATGTGACTAGGAAGTGGGATACTAGGCTTTCTTCCTCTTCCTAGGCTTCTCTAATCTCTCTTTGGCTTCTATTTGGTTACTAGGATCAGTAAGTAACTGAATATATGTTCATTTGATGTGTGTTCGAGTGGTGTGAGCAGAAATGGGAAGGAATGGAGATCGATTTATATAGAATAGGGGAATGAGAGTTCTAGTAAGCATGTTATGGCAAGAGGAGACAAGGTGATGTGTCTCCTGGTGGTTAGTAATGGTTTATGTGGTTTTTGACTAGAACGTGCGATGTGTAAATCTTCTTGTCACTTAATTTAAATGCATTATAGTAAGCCACCTAGAAAGCTTTAAGATTCTAGACAATCAAAGGAACAATGGTGACTTGGTTCCTCTATAACCATTCGAATGGAGAGCCTAGAAAGACATGTAAGGTGTGAAATTTTATTTAGGTTACCATTGGTAATGAGATAAATATATGGAAAAGGTGGAATAATTCAAGCCATGTAAACTAACTAACCTTGAAATATTTATAGAAACATAGAAATGTGGTTCGATCCTAAGCCAAATGTTTTACCTACCATAGATAAATATATATTGATGTGTATATACCTAGACTATATGGTATTGTATAGTAATTTTTGGAGTTGAGTAGCTAACTTCGAATAGAATAGATTATAGATCTATGTGTCGAAATCTTGGCCAAAGGTGGAAGGAGGGGATTCTTAAGTATTCTAAGTCATCATGTTTGTGTTGGAGGGAATAAGATGAAGTGTATTAAATCCATAGCAGCCATTTGTAATAATAGGAGTTATATATATACGTGTGGCATAATTTCTAACCATCCAAACCAACTAACCTTATAATGACTTTTGGATACATGATTATGTGAAGGTTTAGGGTGCCTAGAGCGGGTCTTGTGGTGTAGGGACTTACATGAAATTGGCTAGGATTACTTTGGTTTAGTTTGACTAGGATCGAACTAATAAAAAGAAAAGGAAATCGCTTAGGCTTATTTTGGATGTACATTGTCAATGCTAAGTTGTACATATAGTTTTAGTGAAGTAGAAATCTTAGTTTAGGGATTTGTTTGATTAAATATTAATTAGAAAACAAAACTAGAGCTTGTTTGATTAGGGTTGAAATAAATATAAACTAGTTTTGACAAGTTTAGATTAGTAAAAAAAAAATATAGTTTTTAGGTCTCATGCATCACGTACTTGTACACTAGGTTTAAGGACTTGTACTTTGATTTATTAAACATGAGAAAATATATTTTGAAGACTTGGGCATAAAAGACTTTTACAATGTGCTTTGAAAATAAGTACACTGAGGTTTATAATAAGTTTTATAAATAATTAGTTTTCATGCATTACTGGCTTGTATCTTAGCTTGAAAAACTTGTACTCTTGTATTTCTTTAAAAATATCATTAATTTGAGTTTTATTATAGTTTTAATAATTTAGGGTTTTCATGAACACTTTAGTAAATAGAAAATGTTAAATTTAAACGTTGAATATGAAATGACGTAAAGTGGTAAATAAGAGTTGAAAACTTTGGTACTTGACATATAATAATATTTATTCAAAACATAACTAAGTGAACTAAAAATATTTATTCAAAACATAACTAAGTGAACTAGTTTATTGTGAGTTAAATCATACTAGTTAGTTGTTGTGATTAGTTAAACTGATAATGTTTAAAAAAAAAATTAGACGTGAAAAAAATGGATAAGTATTAGTTTAATTTAAGTGAAAATTTACCGGTGGTTACAGTATTTTAGTCCTCAAAATACAAAGTGTGACGGGAGTTCTTGTACCCTTGTAAAAAAACTAACGGGAATGGTTGTACCCTTGTAAAAGAACTCGACATCTAGCTTAGTGTCAGTAAAAATGTGTATAAGCGACGAATAAGGTTTTCTCCGCCGGTGAAAGGAGCTTGTTGACTAGTGAAAGAAACTCTCGAGTTGGATACTCGGGGCGTGGACGTAGAGCAAGGAAAAAGAGTCCTTGTAGCCGAACCACGATAAATACTCGTGTTGTGGTTTGATCGTTTCTTTCTTTATACTTGCATGTTATATATTGTGTTTGTGTATATATCATTGATCAAACGGAAAGTTTCAAAAGATAATTAAACAAGTTAAAAAGATTTTAAACGGTAAACTATTCAACCCCCCTTCTAGTTTTCCACAATTGACATCAAGAGCTACGTTACTCAAGCTTTTAAAATATATTGTGTTTTAAAACTTGAAACGATCCATGGATTTTGAAAATAACAAAGAAGGGCAATCTATGCAAAGACCACCACTTTTTGAAGCAAATGGTTTTATATATTGGAAAAACCGTTTTGAAACTTATGTGAAATCTAAAGATATAGATTTATGGTATATAATCATTGATGGTGATAATATAACTACTAATATTAAAGATGATGATCAAAAAAATTGATTGAAAAAAATAATGAAGCTCAAATGATGTTTTACAATGCTTTGTGTAAGAAAGAATATGAAAGAGTCTTTATGTGTAAAACCACCAAAGATATTTGGCAATCTTTAATAGTCACTCATCAAGGAAACTCACAAGTTAAGGATAACAAAATTGATCTTCTTGTTCACAATATGAACAATTTGTTATTTCCGAATATGAGATTATTGATAATGCATTTGCTAGGTTTAACACTATTATTATTTCACTTAAAGCACTTGATAAATCTTTTTGTAGTAAGAATTTTGTCAGGAAATTCCTTAGAGCACTCCATCCGAAGTGGAGAGCAAAAGCGACGGCAATTGAAGAATCCAATGATCTTTCAAGCATGTCACTTGACGAACTAATTGGAAACCTCAAAGTTCATGAAATGGTAACGGAAAAAGATTCGGAATTAGTTAGAGGCAAGAAAGAAAAAGTTAAGTCCATTGCCTTGAAAGCTAGAGTTCAATCAAGTGACGATGAAGAATCTACTTCGGATAGTGATGATGAGGAATATGCTATGGCCATGAGAGACTTCAAGAAGTTCTTTCGTAGACGAGGGAAGTTTGTAAGACAACCTAAAGATGACAAGAAAACCTTCCGAAAAGATCGTGATGATAGGAAAGGAAAGGTTGAAAGGAAATGCTATAGGTGTGGAGACACAAGTCATCTAGTAGGAGAATGTCCAAAACCACCCAAGAGCAAGTCTCAACAAGCTTTCGTGGGTGGTGCTTGGAGTGACTATGAAGGAGATGACGATGAGCCAAAGAATGATGATATTGCTCTCATGGCTCACGACTTAAATGAGGTACTCTCTGACTCATCTTATTCTTCTATTGATGATGACACCTTACAAAAGGAATATAACAAACTTTGTGAATTGAGCTTAAAAATTATAATCAAAGATAAGTTTTTGAAAACTAAAAATGAATTTTTAGAAAATGAAGTTTATGAGCTAAAAGAAAAAGCTAAGAGATTAGAAAAGAGTAAAGGTATTGACACATCATGTAAATCATGTGTAGAGCTTAAACTCGAAGTTGAGAAACTTAAAATTGCAAGGCCTATGGTTATACTTTGTTGAATCACATTTTTATCAATTATAATTCTCTATTTTGATAAATTAAAACTTTTTATAATCGATACTTTTTTAGAATCTAAAAAATCACTTAATTTTAAAAATCGATGTTTTGAAGGTCACGATGTTTGTGCGTATGTTAATAATTATGCAAAGGGAATTGACATGTACATATCAATTTGATTTGTACATATAAAATAAGTGTGAATAGGCTATTATGCCCCATATTGTTTCTAAGATTGAATCTCTTTTTAAATGTTTTGTGAATGCCTTGTGAAAACCACTTTGAACCATCTCTTTCATTTTTTTTAAGTAGCTTTTTGTATGATAACATTATCATCACATATGATCAAACAACAAAGTGAGATCATCTTTTGAAGTATTTCCAAATATGTAACAAAAACTTTGAAAAAGAGTAATGAGATGCATTCCACCATTTGGATCATGACAGAATCACAGTCCTATCACACCGATCACTTCCATCGTCACCCACTAATCCATCAAATGTATACTTTTCACATGCTAAGTAATCACTAAAGGTGTGTTTGGCGAAATGTGCTAGGGTTGAGGCTGGAGCTGGAGCTGGAGCTGGAGCTGGGCTGAGGCTAGGACTTATATTATATATGCCGAAATTAAAATTTGTATTTTTATAAACTTGTTTGGCAAATGGACTGGTGCTAGGGCTTATTATTACAAAATTACTAAAAAGGACATAATTAAATGAGTTTTTGTATATATTAAATATTTTTATGGGTAAATAAGTAATTTATTTTTATGGGTAAATTAGAATAATGTGTCACTTGATTGGTAGATCATTGTATATTTCTTTGAGTTATGTTTGCCACAATTGTTTTATCCAACGAAGATATTGGTATCGTGGATGCCACTGACTTTTGGATGAACAAAGAGAAGCGTCACCTTAACGTCTCTAATTATTCGATATAAAAAATGTTAAATTAATTTGGTTAGATAGAAATTAGCTCGCTAAATGTGGGTGAAAATTGACGGGAAACAAAAATAGAAGATGGTCAAATGAACGCCTAAATATAAGGAATGATATAACCGTCTATTTATATTTGGTTTTATGTGCACAAATCAAATTGATGTACATATAAATTCCCTTATGAAAATGTGTCGTGGCACATCTGTTGTGTTACCAGGCCCAAATGCTAATGCACTAATCTTTTTGTAGCTCTCAACAAATTTCTTGATAAATTTTTGAATAATGATTATTACCTTGTTAATTAGTTTATAGTCCATATTTTAAAAAGTAACATATGCAAAATCAACAAGTCCGAATTGGAGTCTATTATCTCAATGGTCATTCTAAGCAATATTTTGGTTGATATATCAACAATAATCTAGATGGTATTAGGTCAGTAAACTAACTAAACAAGTGTTTTTTAAAACGTTGGTAAGCTGTTTGATGGAAATCCATTTAGAAACACTGCAAAAGGAGATAAATTGACAAAAAATCAAATTACCAGTGTTTTACATCAGACCATTTCAATTAAAGTTATACACAAGCAGCCAATTTGGAATTAAAGAGAGAGAGAGAGAGAGAGAGAGAGAGAGAGAGAGAGAGAGAGAGAGAGAGAGAGAGAGAGAGTACACAAGTCATCAACTCAATGCATGAAAAGGGCCTTTGGCCTAGTGGTATATGAGTTGCCCATCAAGTCATCAACCAAAAGGTTGTGGTTTCAAGTATGAATTGAGACGTAGTTCAAGTATGAATTGAGACATAGTGTGGCATTAGCTCTTAGTGTCTAAAATTTTTCTTTCTAAATAAATGAAGTGGTCACTCCTTACATGTTTAGGTAATCAAGGGTGAACATTTCCAACCAAATAACTAAAACAAAACATTTCTCAAGGCATGTATCAGTTTGCGACATACCAAAAAAATACCAAAATACATTTAAGAACAAAATTGAAAGTCTTTATAAGTTGCTAGCACATACCAACGTCTTTCTACAACGGTATTTAGGATTGCATTTTGGAAGAGATTTTCTAGCTATGGCATACCGAAAACATAGATAATAAGAAAATAGTATTTGGCAAACCATCTAGATGACCTTTTAAGGCTAAGTAAAAGGAAGTGCCCAACATATTGTAGAGAAAGGTCCACGTATGGAAGATAATGATAAATAGAGTGAAAATATATTGATATTATGTGTAACGAGCCCTTGAACAGATGCGATTCTTTGTTATTACAAGGGAAAACAATTTTTGTACAAAAAGAATGTGTGTGAGAAACAAAACTGAATCAATATGAGAGCTCAATTTCATCACGTAGGAAAATTTTCAACGTCCTTTCACATTCTTTATTCATTTAGCTCTTCAATTCAAATGTGTATAATTATTCGCTATAAAAAAGATAGTAGTGCCATACAACAAACTTCAATTAGGCAAATAACCATTTTGGGAACGAAAAAGTGAAACCACTTATTAAACTATCAAATAAACATAAAAGTAGGCCTAAATCAACAATAAAGACATCATATACCAAGGTTTGTACACTACTGACATATACAAACGTCCTTATATAATCAGCGAAATTAAGTCTAGACTGAATCAATATTTTAGATCTCAATTATCTCCTTTTTCAAAATAGCAAAGTCTCTAAGAAAACGCAAATAATCACTTTATCCAACTGGTTTGCAAAAATAGTAATCAAATACACTACTATAAAATGTAATCCCAAACACCCTCCAAACAAACAAATATCCTCTCATCTCCATGGTAAAAAACATTATTAAACAACAATTATCCACTCAAACCCATAAAAAAAGTTACTAAAAAATACAAGCGTCCTCGTATAATCCGCTCAAATCCTTATTTAATATTAAGTGGGTGTGGGTATTGCATTTTGGAGGAGATCATCTGACTATTGTGTTTGCAAATGCAAATAATTGAAAAAAATGATTGGCAAACCTTCTTCAAAACACGGTTATGCAAACGCATAATCTGTTTTCAAAACGAAATCCCAAACACCCCAATATAATCCTTTATACCAAGTACAACCATTATTGTAGTATACATTATATATATATATATATATATATATATATATATATATATATATATATATATATATATATATATATATATATATATATATATATATATATATGCAATTAGTCCTTTACTCAAAGAGAGCAAGACACAACAAACTTCAAATTTGGCAGAAACAACCATTTTGAGAATCCAAACCTAAACCTCTTTATGGACCATCTAATAAACACTTAAAAATAACAGTAAGCCTAAATCTATAATATAATTATTTTACCACCCAACTGAGAAAAAAAACATAACACATATAAACACAAAATTTAAAGCGTTTATAATATACTAGCAGTCTAGCAGCAACCAAATTGGCTTAAATTAACCCGATTATTATCAAGAGGGTGTCTGATATTGCATTTCAGAATAGATTATCTGAATACCGTGTTCACATAATACAAATAATCAGAAAAAAATGTTCGTTCAACACTTTGAAACATCTAACACTTTTTAAAAAAGCGAACAACCCTTTTTATAAAAGCGTATAATCTGTCTAGAAAACATAGTGGAAGCAACTTTTAAACATAACCCAAATTACAATAAATAAAAACCAACATAAATACAAAACAACCAAAGAAAACCCAAAACTACATATCATCTCGTAACCATCCTAATTAAAACACCAATAAGAGTGCTCCATTTCGCAAACTATATAAAAGAAGTGATTATCTCCGTTTTATAAATGCAGTTTTATACAAACCCATAATTTGATTTAAAACACAGTCTGAAACCAGCCCAATATAATCCATTAAAACAACAAGTTCCACACATAATCAAATCCAAACACTTACATAAAACCTTGAAAACCTACTTATCATTTCACAAACATGCTAACAACAAAATTAAATCCATCAAAACAACAAGTTCCACACATAATCAAATCCAAACACTTCATAAAACCCTGAAAACCTACTTATCATTTCATAAACATGCTAACAACCAAATTAAATCCAAACATAATACAAAAAAAACCCAAAAACTTACTTATCATTTCTTAACCATCCTAGCAAACAACACAATTAAATCCAAACATATCCAAAAATAATAATAAAAAATAAATAAATAAATTAAACAAAAAACAAAAACAAAAACAAAAACAAAAACAAAGAAACCCCGAAATACATAAATCATTTCTGATAAACAATTACTAGCGCAATTTCCATACATAACCAAAACTAAAAAACCCAACAACATATAATAAATCGAATCAAAACATATCATAAAAACCACGAAAACTTATACAATCATTTTGAAACCTCATAGCAATAAAATCCTCATACTTATTCATTTCGCAACCAAAAGGGTGTTTGAGATCGTGTTTTGGAGTAGATTACTAGAGTATCTGATTATCGTTTAATAAAATTCAATAATCATAAACTAATGTTTGCAACCCTTTTGAATTAAAAACGAGACATCATTTGGCAAAGATACATAATCCTTGAAAACAACAATTATGTGTGCAAATATTCATTCATAACCAAATCACGATTTAAAAAAAAAAAAAAAAAAAAAGCCCCACAACATGATCCCTGAAACTTACAAATCATTTCGTAACCATCCTAATTATTTTGTTTGCAAAACACCTATGATCTAGAAAATAATTTTCCGCGCAAATTCCATACATAATCACATCACAATCATCATAAAACAACAAAATCAAATAATCAAATCCAAACATAATACTCAAAACCCGCAAAAACAGCAACCATCCTAACAACAACATTAATCAAAATCAAAACATATTCAAAACATATGACAAACATCCTAGCAACAAAAATAAACAACATAATCAAATAAAAACATATGACAAAAAGCAACTTACTTTATGATGATCACTTGGCAACCAATCTTTGAATAAAATCCTCATACTTAATCTTGCTATCAGATCCAACATCAATCTCATGGATCCATGCTCTCTAGAGAATTTTATTATTTCGATTTTTATTTAATAACAAAACTGGCGCCAAGAGCACACTGTATGAAACTTAGAAGCTGAATGTAACCACATCGAAGATGATCGATTAGAGGTGGCAATTTGTGACGAAATGAAAAAAAGGGCTAATTTTGTAAAAGATTTGAGCATGTAGCCCCTCCTTTTTTGAAACTTGGTATTTAGCCAATTGAAAAGTTAAATGGGTACTAATGAGCACATATTTTTTTCTAAATTGGAGAACATTATAATCGTTTTTAAAGAAAAACTTATATATAATATATTTAATTTTTTAAATATAAATAGGTATTAATTTATTTCGTCATTTTGAATCTTTTATAAAGCGGTTTGTATAATATGTGCAAATTTGGCCTGTGCATGTGCCCATCCGGCCAGCCCGTTTTGCCACCTCTATGATTGATCAAGACAATTGGAAGATTTGCAATCCATCAAGACAATTGGAACTTCTAATACTTACTTTTTGTAAACTATCACTCTTTAAATTAAAGTTGACTGGATGAAGAAAACATAAAAATCATTTTAACAATTATTGGCACTAAAGTAAGTGGATGGAATAGACTTGTCATTTTAAAGAAAGAAAAATGATTAATTATCTAAATGGACAAGTAGCCCAAGGAGTTCACTTTTTTTTAACACAAAATTTCAAACTTCTTAAAATAGGCATGGGCTACTTTGAGGTCTGGCTACCATAGTTAAAATCTTGACAATTGTTATAAAATAAACCCTTAATTTAAACATGATCGCTTTGATAACAAAGATCTTTAAATAAACTCTTATGCTTTCGAATTTATTAAAAAAGACTAGTTAAAATACTCTACGTCTAGAATAAATTGTTCTGGCATCTTTCTATTATAAGAATATTGCTCTATTATGTGACATTCTCAACCTTTATCTATACTACATATAATAGACAAAGGACTCTCTCTACAAAAAATTTATATGTACAAAAAATTATGCAATGTTTACAACACTTTAAAGCAAGGATTTTTCAGAATTATAACAAGTAAAGCATTGTGTACAATGAAAACAAGCATAACTCGAAATTCAGACCAAAATCTTATAATTATACATTAAATAGCATTTAAAACACCCTTGGGCCTATTATTACAATTACTTAAACATAATGTACAACCCTCCATAACTACTAAAGCACAATATACAACTACTCAGCAGCCCAGAACATAAAACTGAGATCCATCAATCCCATTTCATCTCCAAATAAACAACAACCACCATCTCAATTCCTCAATCAAACAAACAAGATTCTATGCTAAAAAAACGAAACAAAGATCTCAGCTTTTGCACGACACATAACAAAATTCATATTAGACAAAATCACAAATTTTGATTTCAATGTTTGTTTCATCGAATCAAAAATCAAATACAGTTAAATAAAAATAAATAAATAAATGATGCATGAAATATAAGAAATTTGTGGTTTGCTTTCTTGAGGTGTTCGAATATCAAAAGAAAAAGAAAGCCAGGCCTAATTTTCTTTGGGATAGAAAAATTTAGTGTGACTGCGTATGTAGTTGTATATGTGTGTTTAGGGTTGCACATATTTAGGGATAGAGGATATATATATTTGCTACAGTATTAATTAGGGTAAATAAGTAGTGGACTTAGGTTGGTAAAAGAAATATTGGGCCTTCTTGCTATAATTCGAAAATTTGGAGTACAAATGTGTCTTGGGCTTTATTATTGAGATCCGAATATTTAGAGTAAATTTTGTGATAATCCAGATTTTTTAGAAAAAGTTTTTAGGCCTAAATTTAGTATTGTATTATTTTTTGAATTAATAAAATTTATATTTAGAAGACAATTTACTATATACTAAAATATTATAAAACACATAAACCTTTCCTCTCCGTATCCGTTTTTTGAATTTTAGACCATTAGTTTACTCGACATTACCCTTTTTTTAAATTATGAGAAGGATGAACTTTCTATCAACCATTTTAACTTTATACCTTTATAGTATTACCCGTTCTATATTTTCACAACATCGCACATTAGTATACAAATCTATGTATATTAGTTTGATACCGCTTGAAGTATCTTAAATTTAAAATTATTGTCATCCGTAAAATTATTATAACTATAAACATATAATTTAAAATTATTGTGATCCGTAAAATTGTTATCCAAAAAATTTAATTTCAGGGTACCCGCCGCCGCATCGCGCGGGTACCCTGCTAGTTGCTCTTAACTGGATTAAAAATTTCAACAAACTGATATCAATTAATTGATCTATTCACTTAGATAGTCAGCATGTTAATGCCGGAGAAAACTTAAGCTACCCACTAGGTAGTCTACCCACCGGGAATAAAAACACAATTAAAAGACAATTAATGCTTTGTTGGAGGAAAGAGGAAAATATGTTTCTTCTCTCCCAATGACTTAGTGTCGCCTCATCCGGGTAAACTACCCAGTGGATAGGTGTATCCATGCCCGTTAATGCCTTATTAATGTTATTTGCTAAAAACTATACATAACAATATCTCGTTAAAACTTTATTATATAGGTAACATTTGTTTTTCCAACATTTTGACTGACTAATTTATAAGGCATGAGTCCCCCACCACACAAACAAAAGAGGTTGACGTACCAGTTCAAGGTAGTTTCACCAAGTTAGACTCAATTGCAATCATAAACATTTTACAAACTTGACCACCCTTAGATGGTTAGTTGGACGGTATATGTCATTTCCAAGCTGATTTTTAAGTATTTAATTACTCGTATAAATGGTAGAAGCTAAGTATCCGTTATACACTCAAAATGGAATGCAACCTTTTGTGTACACTAACAATTGTCGTTGGTAAATCTAGGTAGTGTTTGGAGTTCAAAAACCCCTTTCCAGTACAATCATCACTATCGCTAAAGGGACAGCCGTGTTGTGAATAAAGCTAGCTTTTTGATTCATGATAATGATATGATGGCCTATAAAGTTTATGAGGAAACCTATCTTGAAAGTGCATGCCCCTTTTGTATAAGAATATAATGATATGATGTTGGAGGTTTAAAATTCTCACTCTTTTATAAGGACAACATACTTGAAAGGGTCTCCTTGCATTCTACAACTTGCAAAGGCGAAGACAATCATTAGCAGGAATTCAGTTTTGACAGCCTTGAATAAATCTATACGCTATTTGGGGTGAATTCGGGTGAATTCGATAAAGATGAATAATGTTGTATGTCTTCTCCTCTTTTATGTGTTGATTATAAATTTTACGAACAGTATTGCTACCCCCGAATCTGAATGCAAGAGCAAATTTGGTAACACTTTGTCGAACTCATTCTCTTTAGTTATCACATATTTAGTCAAATAACACTTATTAAAAACAAACGAATTACTTTGTTCATTAAAATATTTTATCTATGTTTTTTCTTATTATTATTTTTTATTTTATTTATTTATTTATTTATTTATTTTTTAATAATTCAGATACTCGAAATTTCAGATAACAGTTTTATGTATCAGAATCTCCAGATATCTATAATTTTTGGAAACTTTTATATGAGTTCCAAAAATGTGCTTTTATAAAACCCAACTTTTTATTAAGTTTTGATCAAGTTTTCGGATATCCAAATACGGATATTTTTAAAATTTTAAAAATTTAAGAGACTTGTCAATAACTAGTTATATTACAAATTTGGATATCTGAAATTTGCGATGATGGTTTTATGTTAGACATAACATTTTATCTAAGTTTTTTTTATTTCATTATTTTTTTTATAATTCGGATACCCAAAATTTCAGATAACAGTTTTATATATATCTGAATATCCAGATTCTATAATTTTTGGAAAACTATTATATGTTTTCCAAAAATGTGCTTTCATAAAACCCAACTTTATACTAGATTTTGATCAAGTTTTTGGATATCCTAATATGGATATTTTTTGAACAACCTCAACATAAATCAAAAAATCTTAGAAAGTTTCGGCTTTGTCGCTCTCCCCTTGTTATATACTCGAAAGTATCAAAATAGATAAAGAAATGACATTTTTTTGAGTTTACAATACTTTTTATGCACTAAATATGTTAGAAAAAAATTAGGTTTAGCAATGCATTCGTAAGTTTTTGTGATGGTTTATTTGTATAAACTAAAGTTGGAAACCATTTTATTTACACTTTTATTTTTTCGGGTTATATAATGAACTTTGATGAGGCGAAAAATGATCCCTTTTTAGGGGGTCATTTAAGCCCGAATTCGAATTTATTTGATCAAATATTGCCCTAAATCGTTCCTTTTGTGATTTTAGGTACTTTGGGAGTGAAATCTGGAAAAGGAAGCAATTCGGACGTTTTTGGAGCATAAAAGTGAAGAAAACGCCAAAGTCTTAATTTTCCATGCTGGGAACAGTAGGTGACGGCGTCAAGAGTAGTTCCCTGACGGCGTCAAGAGTAAAATTCCATGACGATCCAGAAGAGATTTGACGGCGTCATGAAGGTAGGGCGTCAAGAGTAAAATTCATGACGGCCTGGAAAAGATTTGTACTTGACGGCGTCAAATGTAGATCTTGGCAGTCCGAGATTAGTTTTGGCGGCGAGGTGACGGCGTCACCTAACTGGTCTTGACGCCGTCAGAACCCTTTTCCTATATATAGTTTTCTAATTTTTCACATTTAAAATAGAGAAGTTTAGAGAGAAGTTTTGGGAGAAACCCTAAGTACGATTTTGGTGTAACTTTACAGGTTTTTCAAGGGTTCCAACCCCTTGATACCTTGCATGTTTAATCAAGATAAGTGTTCTTCTAATTCAATCAATATGTCTATGTGTTGGTTGTCTATATCTTGTTCTTGTCTTGATTCCATCATGCTAGGCTAGATCTATCTTGTGTTTGCTTAGATCTAATGAAACCTAGATGTTAATTATGTGTTGATTACTTGTTTATTCTTGTCTTGGATGAATGATTTATATGTTAGGCTTAAGAAAACTGGCAGATCTCCAATTGGTAACATGCTTGAACGTCTTAAGAAACATGAACCAACGCGCACTAGGTATTTATTGGTTGTATTTAATGCATGAGCCACTGTTTACAATCCCTATAGTTGTGCTGGGCATGGTATAGGAGGAGATAAGAGCTCATAGAATTGGGGAGTTATGTGTGCCACCCCATGAATGGTATTAAGGAATACGATCCGTCTTCCATGCATTATAACAAGTAATTAACGTGTAAAAGATGTCTAGGGAGTAGTGAAATCTAAGTAAACACATTTTCTCCAATTACTGCTCACAACTTTAGTATAAATTAGTTTATTTTCATTTCTAGTATTTTATTTTGATTGCATCTTAGTATTGGGTTAGTTGAATAACAACTAATTCCGCCTAAATCCTTCAAACCCGAGATTTTTAATTGCTTTCCATAAAATATAAAAACACAAAAATAATCATCCCTCACCTTTAGAACTAGTATTTAGGCTTTCTAATCTTAGCGACACTATTCCAAAGCTGAACGATCAATCCCCCGGTACTTGTCACTATACTATACTACAACGATCAGGTACACTGCCTGGTGGGGGTTGTAAGCTTCTCAAGATACCTTGAGAGGTAAAGCCTGTTGCGATTCCCACGCATCAAGTTTTTGGCGCCGTTGCCGGGGAATAGTTATTGTCTAGGTTAGAATTTCTTTTTATTAGGTCTACTTGCTAGATTCCTTTCTAGTAAGATTTTATTTTTATTTTTAGGTTCTCTTTAGTCTATCTTTTCTTTGTGTCTTTGTTTGTAAAAACCTTTCCATTGACTACTCCGTTAGCCATTATGGAGAACGCGAATCCACCAAGTCCGACACTAGAATATTACCAGAAAAAATATAATTACACCAGTTTGGATATACCAAGATGGACGAATGAAATGAGGCGGACAGGATCTTATATTGATTTTATTGAGTACCTTGAGAAAAGAGACCAAGTGCATAATACTTTTAAAGAATTCACCTTAGGAGCTCCATCAACCCCTCAAAATGCCTTACTTTGTGAAACCTATGCACCATATAAGCCTTCACCTAGGATAGTTTCGTATGAGCCACCTAGCTGCATGTCATGGTTAGGCCCTACCATAATACAGGATGAACACATAGGTGACCTTGATGTGATGGAGGATGTAGCTAAACATGATCACATTGATAAAAAAGACCTAGGTTTTATGATCGATGATGATGAATCTCAAGAAACAGATGATGAATCTCTTGGGCAATCTGTATATAGCAGTCAAAATATTGAGGATGACCCTTATGATTCGGACATAGAAGTTGAGATGCCTAGAGAAGCACGTGAGATACTTGGGAGAATGTTAGGGCTAGATTCTGACACATGGAATGATGAGGTGAACAACATAAGCCCACAAAATACTCAACCATCATTTTAGGCACATGCACCGCCCGTGACTTACCCGGAAGAAGTAGAAGAAACTTTAGGAATTCCAATGGAGGCAGAACCCTTGGACCAGGCACCACTTGAGGATATAGGTCTGAACACTTGTAGTGATAACCTTACTCCTAGTTCTAGGGAATTTCCTAGTGTTGATGAACCGGAACCTCAATCTTTACACACCTTTCCATCCTTACATATACATCTAGGAGACAAAAGAGGAGCCGACCCACCCATCAACCCATGTAGTCCGGGTAGTCTTAGGATAAAGGTAGTGGACTCTAAGCATTGTAGAGAGGAAGCCAATATAGGAGTGGAAAAAGACCTTACATGCTTACATCACCCATTTATGATTGATCATAAGAAACATTATGGGTTTAAACCGGGTTTATTAGGTCAAGACGGATCCCCAACTAGTAGTCTCTCGAAGTTGATAGAAAATGATCCCTTTCTAGGAGAAAATCTTAATCCACCTATTAACCCGATTGAATTAGGTAAGGTTATGATGATAGGAGCACAGCCCTTTGAGCATATAATTCATCCACCACTCTTTCCTCACATGGCATATTTCTACCCTAAGGGTGTGTATCGCTACTTCCACCCGCACTTAATCCTAAGTGTAGGGAAAACCTCCCCTATTTCCGTTAAATAAGGGTAGAGTCAGGCTCGTAACTCGAACAAAAACAAGCGCTTCTTGGGAGGCAACCCATGTTTTGTGTGATTGTTATTTGCTTCCGTATGCATGCTTTATTTTTATTGTTGATAGATCATGTTTCTAAACTAAATAGTAGAAATACTTTACTTTGTTGTTTTGGCCTAGTCTTAACTCCACCTAAAGGTATTTTTGCAAAAGATAAGTGTAAGGGGAAACCCCAAATATGTTTTTAAGAAACAAACCGATCATGATTCTCCACAATATTAAATGAACATGTATATTCGTATTTGTTAGAGTCAAATGCTTGTATTGAGTCATAATGAAGTTTTGCAGGATTTTTCAGGAAGTAGGACCAAGTTTTTCCAGAAATTTTCCAGAAACTTAACATAAGAATTTCTGCAGGTCAATTCTGACGGCGTCAGGAGTTTACTCTTGACGGCGTCAGGAGTAAAAATCTGGAAATTTTACCGGTTTTGTTTTTCTAACAGAGTCTTATGGTTTTTGTGAATTATTAAGTTTTATAATCTCCAGGAAATCTGCAAACTTCATTCCACAAGCATTATATCTTATCTTGTTTTCTAGGATTTAGTAACTTATATAGGATGCCGCCGATTTTACGCGAGGTTGTCTTGTCTATTTTGTCAGGTTTTACAGGTTATGTATGACAAGAAGATGATTTATATTCTGGAAGGGAAGCTTTGATTTTTCATTTTCTTGGAGGAAGATTTAACCTGGCCACCTTATTATCCATACCGAGCGAATCAGGGGAGTATTTGATTTCATTCTTTTTACTTTTTAACTTTTACATTCTTTACTTGAACATTGGGGACAATGTTCATCTTAAGTGTAAGGGGAGGGTAAAAAGATGATACCTTACATATGCACTTTCGCTTGAGTTTGTTTTGTTCAATGGTAGATGTGTAATAAAACTATGAGAAATACTTGTTAGTCCAATTTTAGCGGCAAATTTAAAATTTCTTACAACATTTAGGAGTGAAACTTTAGTCATAGCAAGCGTCTCATGGATAGGAGATTGTATGACTAGCACATAACCGTATATTCAGAAAAATTTTCCACCCAAATATGTGAGGTTCGCCTTTAGATTTGATAGGAAAAACATTTATTATTAGTGCTTATGAGTGTACCGGTAGCATTTAGATTCTAGAACTTGCGTTAGTGATGCATCCCGAGACCACTAGTGAGACTACATTCGTGTGGTAGGATTTACTACATGATAAGAGGCATTAGGATTACCCTTGTGTTAAACCCATATCATAATTACTTGACCATTTAAGTCATATTACTTGGCTAGTTAAGTCAACTAATTTTTCCCACACCCTTAGCGTTGTACTCATTTTTAGTACACGAAACCCCTAGTACACCCCTCCGAGCCTATCTTTTCGTTTCTAACTTTAAGCATCTTACTTAAAGGAAGAATTTGTTACACCCCACTTAAATGTACAACCAAATCGTCTTAGCCTTCCGTGTATGCGCTCATTTTTTGTGCATTATTGTTATTTGTTAAACCCTAAGTTAACTTTCTAATTGATTACATGGTTGCTAAGTCGAGTCATATCCTTGTACATATTGTTTTGGGACGATTGGGACTCATGGGTAAGTACTTATTTATGGAGTAATGGGGAAGAACATCATTTATTACCCCCATATGTACGTTAATCTTAAAAGTGCTCCAAGTGTTTTGATTTTCTTAATTCGAGTCATTAGATTAGTTAATTGTAAAATATGTAAAGATTCAAGTGTAAGGGGAATGCTCAATCCCCTATGATGTATTATTTTGGATGGTAGGGTAAGAGTGTATGCAAAAAAAAAAATAATAAAAAAAAAATCGAAAAATCAAGAAAAAGAAAAGAAAAAAATAGAAAAAGAAAAAGAGAAAAAACATACGGACTACCATCCCTTTTCATTCTATGTCCATTTTATGTTTTTGTTATTTTTCATTTATTAGCTTAAGTCGAGTCTAGTCTTGGCTTAGCAACGCCATATTATACATGTAATTAACCAAGATTGTTAACTCGCCACCAGTAAAACTTCCTTTATCCAACAAAACCGTGTATTTCATATCCCTACACCTAACGTTACAACCCTTTTAAAAGACCTCTTTGATAGTTTATCCTAGGTGCTTATGCCATGTGGTGGAGGTTTGATCCTTTCCCAAGCCTATGGTAATCTATTTTGCTATGACAGGTAGTGAGAGATATCTTCCGTTTCCATATTGTAATTTACACTTTATTACACCCGAGAGATGTGAGTATCTAAACACTATTTGTGAGGTGCTTGTGTATAACCTCCGTGCTTGTCTATTGGTCTTTAGTGGAACGATAATTTGTTGTAATTACTTTTATATTAGTGTTAAATGACCCCTAACTTGTCTTTTGAGTAGAATAAAAGCACATTTGCTTGAGGACAAGCAAATCTCAAGTGTAAGGGTATATGATGAGGCGAAAAATGATTCGTTTTTAGGGGGTCATTTAAGCCCGAATTCGAATTTATTTGATCAAATATTGTCCTAAATCGTTCCTTTTGTGATTTTAGGTACTTTGGGAGTGAAATCTGGAAAAGGAAGCAATTCGGACGTTTTTGGAGCATAAAAGTGAAGAAAACGCCAAAGTCTTAATTTTCCATGCTGGGAACAGTAGGTGACGGCGTCAAGAGTAGTTCCCTGACGGTGTCAAGAGTAAAATTCCATGACGATCCAGAAGAGATTTGACGGCGTCATGAAGGTAGGGCGTCAAGAGTAAAAGTCATGACGGCCTGGAAAAGATTTGTACTTGACGGCGTCAAATGTAGATCTAGGCAGTCCGAGATTAGTTTTGGCGGTAAGGTGACGGCGTCACCTAACTGGTCTTGACGCCGTCAGAACCCTTTTCCTATATATAGTTTTCTAATTTTTCACATTTAAAAAAGAGAAGTTTAGAGAGAAGTTTTGGGAGAAACCCTAAGTACGATTTTGGTGTAACTTTACAGGTTTTTCAAGGGTTCCAACCCCTTGATACCTTGCATGTTTAATCAAGATAAGTGTTCTTCTAATTCAATCAATATGTCTATGTGTTGGTTGTCTATATCTTGTTCTTGTCTTGATTCCATCATGCTAGGCTAGATCTATCTTGTGTTTGCTTAGATCTAATGAAACCTAGATGTTAATTATGTGTTGATTACTTGTTTATTCTTGTCTTGGATGAATGATTTATATGTTAGGCTTAAGAAAACTGGCAGATCTCCAATTGGTAACATGCTTGAACGTCTTAAGAAACATGAACCAACGCGCACTAGGTATTTATTGGTTGTATTTAATGCATGAGCCACTGTTTACAATCCCTATAGTTGTGCTGGGCATGGTGTAGGAGGAGATAAGAGCTCATAGAATTGGGGAGTTATGTGTGCCACCCCATGAATGGTATTAAGGAATACGATCCATCATCCATGCAATTATAACAAGTAATTAACGTGTAAAAGATGTCTAGGGAGTAGTGAAATCTAAGTAAACACATTTTCTCCAATTACTGCTCACAACTTTAGTATAAATTAGTTTATTTTCATTTCTAGTATTTTATTTTCATTGCATCTTAGTATTGGGTTAGTTGAATAGCAACTAATTCCGCCCAAATCCTTCAAACCCGAGATTTTTAATTGCTTTCCATAAAATATAAAAACACAAAAATAATCATCCCTCACCTTTAGAACTAGTATTTAGGCTTTCTAATCCTAGCGACACTATTCCTAAGCTGAACGATCAATCCCCCGGTACTTGTCACTATACTATACTACAACGATCAGGTACACTGCCTGGTGGGGGTTGTAAGCTTCTCAAGATCCCTTGAGAGGTAAAGCCTGTTGCGATTCCCACGCATCAAACTTCGCCACCTTAACTACAAATCCTGACTCCGCCCTAGTTCGAATTGAAGATGGCGGCCAGGGTTGCGGAGTTAATGGATATGTTTATGCAAAATATGAGTACGCTTCGCGGCCATGAGACCAACCACGATAATGGATTAATAAATTGAAATTTTTATGTATTAAACTTTTAACAGAAAACACTTTTTAAAATCAAGAACAAAGCAAGCTTAGTTATGTCCATCAACTAGAAAATAAGTATACTAACTTTGGGAAATAACTCAATTGTATGATCACATTTCTTGTTTTGTCTAATATAGAGAGGTGAAAAACTGAAAATGAGTCAAGAACTAATGAAGAAGGAATCATTGTAATTAATCAGGACCAAGAGTGTACTCTCCCTCATAAGTTTGCTTCTTTTACTTAGCTGTATTATCTTAATTCTTGTACATTGGAATCTACATTCTAGATAAAAGTCATCCTTACATTAAAACTGTTGACTTGCAATATATGCACGACAACTTTAATATACACAATAATGACACGGTATCACTTGAAGAAGTACGAATGAGCCTTCGAGTTAATTTTGGAAAAACAAATACAATGAAGGTGTATCCAGAATTTGGCACCTACACCATAAGTAAAGAAGTAGATAAGAGTCACACCATTCGTGCCTTTTCATATGCACAATACAAAATTTTTGAAAGCGAGCAACTCCTTGTAGTGAAATTTAAGCCCTCTCAAATTCGCTTACATGAAGAGCAACTAAAAGCTTTTCATCAGAGGTTAGACGAAGGACTCATATAGATGCAAATCATTAGCAATTTTAAGATGCATCTGAGTTTAGCAAGGTTCATACCTTTCCCAGAAACTACTTGACTTATACATTATGGCTGTAATGTTGTATTCAATATATCTGAATATCCGATATCTATAATTTTTGAAAAAAAAATTATATGAGTTCCAAAAATGTGCTTTCATAAAACCCATCTTTTTAGTAAATTTTGATCAAGTTTTCGGATATCCGAATACGGATATTTTTAAAATTTTAAAAACTTAAGAGACTTGTTAATAACTAGTTAAATAACAAATTTGGATATCCGAAATTTACGATGATGGTTTTATATTAGACATAATATATTTTTTTTTTTAAATTCGTATACCCGAAATTTCAAATAGCAGTTTTATATATCTGAATATCCAGATATCTATAATTTTGGGAAAACTTTTATATGAGTTCCAAAAATCATAAAACCCAACTCTTTAGTAAATTTTGATCAAGTTTTCGGATATCTAAATGCGGATATTTTTAAAATTTTAAAAATTTAAGAGACTTGTAAATAACTAGTTATATCACAAATTTGGATATTCGAAATTCGCGATGATTGTTTTATTTTAGACATACTATTTTTTTTTTTTTTTTTTTTTTTTTTCGTTTTCGTATACCCAAAATTTCAAATAACAGTTTTATATATCTTAATATCCAGATATCTATAATTTTTAAAAAACTTTTATATGAGTTCGGAAAATGTGCTTTCATAAAACCCAACTTTTTAGTAAATTTTGATCAAGTTTTCAGATATCCGAATACGGATATTTTTTGAACACCCTCAATATAAATCGAGAAATCCTAGAAAGTTTCAGCTTAGATAGTCAGCATGTTAATGCCTTATTAATGTTATTCGTTGCTAAAAAGTATACATAACAATATCTCGTTAAAACTTTAGTATATAAGTAATATTTTTTTTTCTGACATTTTGACTGACTAATTTATAAGGCATGAGTCCACCACCACACAAACATAAGAGGTTGACGTACCTTGGACCAAGAGTGTACTCTCCCTCATAAGTTTGCTTCTTTTACTTAGCTGTATTATCTTAATTCTTGTACATTGGAATCTACATTCTAGATAAAAGTCATCCTTACATTAAAATTGTTGACTTGCAATATATGCACGACAACTTTAATATACACAATAATGACACGGCATCACTTGAAGAAGTACGAATGAGCCTTCGAGTTAATTTTGGAAAAACAAATACAATGAAGGTGTATCCAGAATTTGGCACCTACACCATAAGTAAAGAAGTAGATAAGAGTCACACCATTCGTGCCTTTTCATATGCACAATACAAAATTTTTGAAAGCGAGCAACTCCTTGTAGCGAAATTTAAGCCCTCTCAAATTCGCTTACATGAAGAGCAACTAAAAGCTTTTCATCAGAGGTTAGACGAAGGACTCATATAGATGCAAATCATTAGCAATTTTAAGATGCATCTGAGTTTAGCAAGGTTCATACCTTTCCCAGAAACTACTTGACTTATACATTATGGCTGTAAGAAACTACTTGACTTATACATTATGGCTGTAATGTTGTATTCAATATATCTGAATATCCGATATCTATAATTTTTGAAAAAAAAATTATATGAGTTCCAAAAATGTGCTTTCATAAAACCCATCTTTTTAGTAAATTTTGATCAAGTTTTCGGATATCCGAATACGGATATTTTTAAAATTTTAAAAACTTAAGAGACTTGTTAATAACTAGTTAAATAACAAATTTGGATATCCGAAATTTACGATGATGGTTTTATATTAGACATAATATTTTTTTTTTTAAATTCGTATACCCGAAATTTCAAATAGCAGTTTTATATATCTGAATATCCAGATATCTATAATTTTGGGAAAACTTTTATATGAGTTCCAAAAATCATAAAACCCAACTCTTTAGTAAATTTTGATCAAGTTTTCGGATATCTAAATGCGGATATTTTTAAAATTTTAAAAATTTAAGAGACTTGTAAATAACTAGTTATATCACAAATTTGGATATTCGAAATTCGCGATGATTGTTTTATTTTAGACATACTATTTTTTTTTTTTTTTTTTTTTTTTTTTCGTTTTCGTATACCCAAAATTTCAAATAACAGTTTTATATATCTTAATATCCAGATATCTATAATTTTTAAAAAACTTTTATATGAGTTCGGAAAATGTGCTTTCATAAAACCCAACTTTTTAGTAAATTTTGATCAAGTTTTCAGATATCCGAATACGGATATTTTTTGAACACCCTCAATATAAATCGAGAAATCCTAGAAAGTTTCAGCTTAGATAGTCAGCATGTTAATGCCTTATTAATGTTATTCGTTGCTAAAAAGTATACATAACAATATCTCGTTAAAACTTTAGTATATAAGTAATATTTTTTTTTTCTGACATTTTGACTGACTAATTTATAAGGCATGAGTCCACCACCACACAAACATAAGAGGTTGACATACCATTTCAAGGTAGTTTCATCAAGTTGGACTTAATTGCAATAACAAACATTTTACAAAATTGACCACCGCTAGATGGTTAGTTGGATGGTATATATCATTTCCAACCTAATTTTTAAGTATTTAATTACTCGTATAAAATCCTAGAAGCTAAGTATCCATTATACCCTCAAAATGGAATGCAACATTTAGTGTACACTAACAATTGTCGTTGGTAGAATCTAGGTAGCATTTGGAGTTCAAAAACTCCTTTTCCAGTACAATCATCCCTATCGCTAAAGAGAAAGTCGTGTTGTGAATAAACCTTTTTGATTCATGATAATGATATGATGGACTATAAAGTTTATGAGGAAACCTATCTTGAAAGTGCATTCCCCTTATATAAGAACATCAAGATATGATGTTGGATATTAGCCATATAGTTGGAACATTTCAATTATAAATTTGTAAGTTATTTGTATTGATAAATTTTAGTTTGTTTAAAAATAGAAAATAAAATAAAATAGTGGGTCCGAAAAAAGGTGGGTATTAACATGTTATGGTATTAGGTATTTTTTGAGGAGTTGGTGTTAAAGTATGAATGGTGATGTGTCGCTAATGTGACACTGGAAAAATGGTGTTAACAGTTATAAGACCAAGCAACAAATATTACTACACATTTTAATTAAGTGATAGACAAATCTAAACAGAACACTTGGAGAATTATTTATTTTATGTCATGACTAGTATATCCATTGCATGATCAAATACATGTTCTCTTTTGAAAGAAATATAATTGTATGTGCTAATATCACACGCAAAGTAGGGGGAGCAACAAAGCCTAAAAACCGAACCAAAACCCAAAAAAACCAAAAAAATAAAAAATAAAAAAAAATAATAAAAAAAAAAACCTGAACCAATTCTAAAATCGATGGTGTGGTTTTGGTTTTAAAAAAAACTGAGAGTTTGGTTTGGTTTTATATGTAAACCCAAACCGAAAAAACCAAACGTCACATACTAATACTCATAAAACTAATAAAAATGTATACGTATTAGTTTTGATACAAGTAATCACCAAAGTCCAAAAGCTAAGAGATTAGATATTCATAACAGGCGTTTATTTAGCTAGCACTATAATAAATTCGTAAAGTTAGTTTTTTTTTTTTTTTTTTTTCATATATGGTTGCACATCTCATCTTTATATATATATATATATATATATATATATATATATATATATATATATATATATATATATATATATATATATATATATATATATATATATATATGTTAGGTAATCTTATTATTTTACGACAAAGTATTCAACTTACATTCTTGATTTCATGATTTAGGTTTTGATGTTAAAAAAATATTCGTATTCGGATATCCAAAAAATTGATCAAAATTTATTAAAAAGTTGGATTTATAAAATGTCAATTTTGGAACTCATATAAAAGTTTTCCGAAAATATACTTGGATATTCGGATATATAAAATTGCTACCCAAAATTTCGGATCTCCGAATTTAAAGAACTTACCTAAAATAATGGATCTAGATATATAAAATTGCTATCCAAAATTTCGGATATCCGAATTTAAAGAACTTACCTAAAATAATGGGTCTAACATAAAACATTAAAACCATCAATTCAAATTTCGGATATCCGAAAAATCTGAAAATCAAATCGCAAAAAACTAAAAACCAAACCAAACTTTTGATGCGGGGCTTGGTTTTTAAAAAGCTTAAAACCGAATTTTCGGATCGCTGATTGGTTTTAGCCAAAAACCGCCCAAACTGCCCCATGCTCACCCAGTCATGATCCATTCGAAGAAAAACATATTTGAGTAATAAATATATAAAAAAAATTACTACATACTAAATTTGGCGGAACCAAACAACTTTTGAATCAAAGAGAACTCAAAGTTTTTATCAGTGATTCCGTTCCTCAACTTTTGTTTATATGGTACATTTGTGTATTTCATAAACTTTTCGATTGGAAAGAAATTAAATAAATAAACATTTAAATTCATGCACATACCAAAATCAACCTAAATCATTCACTTTTTAACAAAAAATTAACCCACTTTTCCCCAAATTTATATATATATATATATATATATATATATATATATATATATATATATATATATATATATATATATATATATATATATATATATATGGAAAACATAGCTACATTACAAATGTAGCCAATTGGCTACATTTCCTTTGAAAAGAGTTTTAATAATGTACAGTTCAGTCCCTGCAGTAATTCCCTAACACATATTTCCCCCTGTCCCCACCCTTTTTTTTCAAAGGAAATGTAGCCAATTGGCTACATTGTAATGTAGCTATGCTTTCCCCATATTTCCCCCTGTCCCCACCGTTATTTATATTTTACGATCTTTGCTAAGTTTTGTTAACGACAAAATGTAAACTTTGGTTTCTAAGTAAATCGTAATCTTAGTTTTAAAGACTTGCATAACTAGACATTTGCTACATTTTACATTTCATAAAACACAACACTTTTTATTTCTTAAAATAGAAATGCCACATCACATTTATGGCAAGTTTTGTCAATATACATTTATGGGAAGATAGTGTGTTTGACTAACCATATGTTTGCTTGCACAAGTTTTGTGTTTGACTAAGTGTTATGAGATGTGACATTGTTTGGTTTGCAAGATTTATTGAAAAACCAACTGCAAGCCTGGCGGAACCCTGGGGGTACACGGGCGGAACCCATCTGAGGGTTCCGCCGTATCCGCCAGACCTGCAGAAGGTTTTGCTATAAATACTAAGCCACAAGTTTGATTTTTGGCTTATCACTCTACATCATATTTTCACACACATTCATTCATTCTTTCATCTAAGCCTTTAACATCTCATATGTGAAGTTTCTTTTTGTAGCAAAGAGGTTCACGAGTTCATAAAAAGTTACAAGTATTCAACACAACATTGCAAGACTTGTTAGCTTAGCGTTGTGTAGACTTGTGTAGTTTACACTTCATTTGATTGTGTATTTTCAGTAGTGATCGGTTAGTATTTTAGTCCTCAAAATACAAAGTGTGACAGGAGTTGTTGTACCCTTGTAAAAGAACTAACGGGAATGGTTGTACCCTTGTAAAAGAACTCGACATCTAGCTTAGTGTCGGTAAACGTGTATAAGCGACGTGTAAGGTTTTCTCTGCCGGTGAAAGGAGCTTGTTGACTAGTGAAAGAAACTCTTGAGTTGGATACACGGGGCGTGGACGTAGGGCAAGGAAAAAGAGTACTTGTAGCCGAATCACGATAAATACTCGAGTTGTGGTTTGATCATTTCTTTCTTTATACTTGCATGTTATATATTGTGTTTGTGTATATATATTTGATCAAACGGAAAGTTTCAAAAGATAATTAAACAAGTTAAAAAGATTTTAAACGGTAAACTATTCAACCCCCCTTCTAGTTTTCCACAATTGGCATCAAGAGCTACGTTACTCAAGCTTTTAAAATATATTGTGTTTTAAAACTTGAAACGATCCATGGATTTTGAAAATTACAAAGAAGGGCAATCTATGCAAAGACCACCACTTTTTGAAGCAAATAGTTTTATATATTGGAAAAACCGTTTTGAAACTTACGTGAAATCTAAAGATATATATTTATGGTATATAATCATTGATGGTGATAATATGACTACTAATATTAAAGATGATGATCAAAAGAAATTGATTGCTAAAAATAATGAAGCTAAAATGATGCTTTACAATGTTTTGCCTAAGAAAGAATATGAAAGAGTCTTTATGTGTAAAACCGCCAAAGATATTTGGCAATCTTTAATAGTCACTCATCAAGGAAACTCACAAGTTAAGGATAACAAAATTGATCTTCTTGTTCAACAATATGAACAGTTTGTTATTTCCGAAGATGAGATTATTGATAATGCATTTGCTAGGTTTAACACTATTATTACTTCACTTATAGCACTTGATGAATCTTTTTGTAGTAAGAATTTTGTCAGGAAATTCCTTAGAGCACTCCATCCGAAGTGGAGAGCAAAAGTGACGGCAATTGAAGAATCCAAGGATCTTTCAAGCATGTCACTTGACGAACTAATTGGAACCTCAAAGTTCATGAAATGGTAATGGAAAAAGATTCGGAATTAGTTAGAGGCAAGAAAGAAAAAGTTAAGTCCATTGCCTTGAAAGCTAGAGTTCAATCAAGTGACGATGAAGAATCTACTTCGGATAGTGATGATGAGGAACATGCTATGGCCGTGAGAGACTTCAAGAAGTTCTTTCGTAGACGAGGGAAGTTTGTAAGGCAACCTAAAGATGACAAGAAAACCTTCCGAAAAGATCGTGATGATAGGAAAGGAAAGGTTGAAAGGAAATGCTATAGGTGTGGAGACACAAGTCATCTAGTAGGAGAATGTCCAAAACCACCCAAGAGCAAGTCTCAACAAGCTTTTGTGGGTGGTGCTTGGAGTGACTATGAAGGAGATGACGATGAGCCAAAGAATGATGATATTGTTCTCATGGCTCATGACTCAAATGAGGTACTCTCCGACTCATCTTATTCTTCTATTGATGATGACACCTTACAAAAGGAATATAACAAACTTTGTGAATTGAGCTTAAAAATCATAAACAAAAATAAGTTTTTGAAAACTAAAAAGGAATTTTTAGAAAATGAATTTATGAGCTAAAAGAAAAAGCTAAGAGATTAGAAAAGAGTAAAGGTATTGACACATCATGTAAATCATGTGAAGAGCTTAAACTCGAAGTTGAGAAACTTAAAATTACTCAAAATGATCTAATAAAACAAACCACAAAGTTTAAGAAGTTCGATAAGAGCATTTCTTGTGCGGATGAAATTATGAAACTTCAAAAGTCACCCTTTGATAAAATAGGACTAGGTTTCATGAAATTAGAAACTTCAAAGGGCCAAACGAAACAAGAAAAGAATGCACAAGAAACTAACAAAACTGCTACAGCAGCCCGCGGAACTGACGGAACCCAATTTAGGGTTCCACCCGTTGAACCCAAAGGTTCCGCCAGGTCTGCTGCAGCAGTAACACCCTCCACTTCGGATCGTTCAAAATTTGTTAAAGTCACATATAAAAATGGAACAAAACCTGCCTTTAAAACTGGAGTAGGACTTAGTAAAAACGAATTTAGAGCTAAGACTACTCAACCAAGACCTAAGACTCTAATTCCCAAACGCCCATTTCCAAAGAGCAACTTCAACACACGACCAAACTACCAACATGTTTGGAACCAAAACACTCCTGGACATTACCAAACTCCAAATTACATGTCATGGAACCCTTATGTGTAACAATTCGCAATTTCAGGTTAATTTCTATTCCCGGAAAATTTTACTATTCATTTTTACGATTTATATTTCCCGAAACTTGATTTTTGTTTCTTGGCCTCGAGTGATAAATCATTTCCATGAAAAATTAAAAGTTTGACACTCGTCAGATCATTTTCGTGAAAGTTATTAAGGAATTACACGTTTTAGGGTAAAACGTCATTCAAAAATTCTACGCACAACGAAACTCGATCGCGTTAATTTTCCCCGTATCAGACAAATATTTGATACATTCATGATTTATTTGAGAATAAATCATGACTGAGAAAAACATGACCAAATAAACCTCGGCCGTGAAAAACTAGGATTTTCATTTTTAAGCGTTTTTACTCAGCCGTAACTCTAGCCTATACCTGCACCGTGTTTCTAAGATGATTTGAGTTTTCACATTTTTGGAATAAGTCAACATATTTTTCCCTCCTCCTTTGACCAAAAATCATTCCTTGATTTTATAAGTCATTCCTTGATTTTTAGGCTTACGGTTTGATGTCTAAAAGACATTTAATACCAACCGACACTAGACTGAGCCCAGTCTAGATATTATAAGTCATTTTAAATCATTTATATCCTATTAGAAAAGTAACATTTTACTTTTCCCAATTTTACACAATATTCGTACATTTTACGTATTACGCGTTTTAGACCCGTGTTTCCAGTTTTAGCAGGGTTTTACCACCTCAATGGAACCTACCACTCATTTTATATTTTATTATGGAGTGTCATGACATGTTTAACCATACTTTCAAGTTCCATATTTTTACGACACCCGGTTTTACGTTTTGAGGCTTAATCATTTACGGTTGGCATTTCCCGGAGTCAAAACTCATCTAAATACTTAGGATATTATCAAGCCAATCACACCTCACCCCCTAGCTTGTGTGAACCGCCAATAGGGTGGGGGAGTCACCCCATGGTGTGGCTTGATCTTGTACAAAATGGTCTAAGATGTATACATGTGTACAAGTGTGCTTAGGAAGCTTTGACTAGTCCTAAAATGTAACCTCCTCATGAGCATATAAATACCCCCCCCCCCCCCTACCTCTTGTTTCCGTCCATATCACACCCCAAAACCACACCAAACTTAGCTTTATTTCTTGTAATTTCAAGCAAGGTTCAAGTACTTCTTCAAGATAGAAACCCTAGTTTCTTTTAGGTAATCAAAACACTTCCAAAACCTCATATCCTTTGGTGATTTCTCTTGAGTTTGAATCCACTCAAGTCACCTCAACTGTCATCATCTATCTTTCAAGAATACAAGAGTAGAAAGATTGCATGAAGTGAAGTGGGTTGAAGCTAAAGTCTATCAAAGTCCTATCCTTACTAGTTACTTTCCTTTCTTTGTTGAAAGCCAAAAGTTGTTAGCAAAACCCTAACATGCTTCTTGTTAAATATCATAATCATGTTATTTACATATCATTTATGCTATATTATGTCTTGTATTCATGTCCATGATGTATAAAAATGAGTAAAACAAGTTATTGTATATGATTGTTAAGACAAGTTATTTAAACAAGTAAACTAGTGACTTTCTTGGTATAATCTGATCAAAATGGTAAAATTATGATATTGGATCATTACATATTGTAGTAGAGGACTTAACAAGGAAACCATAGCAATTTGAACCACCTAAAACGAGTATACGAGTCAAAAGTTATGACCATTTGAAGTTACCAAAACTTTGTGGGCAAAGCTGCCAAAATAGTTTCTGTGACAGAATCTAAAACACGCAAAAAGAGGCCTTTCTGGTCCATTTCATGAAAAAGTTAAAGCACGAAAGTTGTCCGGAATCACGTTTTCTTCAAAAACATAGGTGCACGTCTCCAGAAAATCAATAACGAATGAGATTTTTCTCAATTTCTTAACAGCTATTTACATATATATATATAAGTCACTATATATTGGTTATGTTTTAAAAAGACCAAGAGGTCTTATGACCTAGAATCAAGACCACAACCATGGCTAGAGCCAAGGTTGAGTCTCAAGACCATGGAACAATGACCAAAGGTCATGGCAAGGCCATGACTAAATGACCATAGAAGCTTACTTAGGCGAAAACATGAACCAAAGAATTGGCGATAACTTGAACAAGCAATTTTGATCTACTTCACTTAAAAGAACCATGAGTTATAACAAAGAAAATGGTCATACAAGTTATAAGAAACTTACCCTAATAATAATCTTCATGTAATAATAAACTTTCCTAAGTTTATTCAAATATTGGACATGTAATTTTTCGGATCAAAACTTATATATATATACTTTATCAACTACTACAATAGTAGGGAGCCTCATGTGAGGAGTTCATTATGTAAGCCGTCGAGATGAGTTGTGGATTTACGAATTAAAGTGTCCTGGCTCCTCGAACGTTTACTAACATGACTTCTGAATTATGTCGGCCCGAACGGTAGTAAACGATATATAAAACATACATGTTTCATGAATCATTTCTTTCAAAAAGACTAACACTATACATCATACCACATCATGGACTAAATGCAAGATATATATATATATATATATATATATATATATATATATATATATATATATATATATATATATATATATATATATATATATATATATATATATAGGCACATCTTCATATTCATTACTCAAATCCTAAGTCGCAACATTCTATTATAGGTTGCTCGTAGAAACCTTCACGATTCAACCGTTACCTTTACTACTTGCTATCTTACTTAAGGTGAGTTCATAGCCCCACTTTACATTACTTCAATGTTTTACAAACCCTTGGGGGGAATACATGCTATTTTAAACCGAACACAATGCTTTGAAACTGTATGCTGCCTGATTGTTTTTATTATTACTAAGTACCTACCTTGCCAATCCTAGGCCCCATATCATGAACCATTTAATCACTAGTATTAGTGAGCGCGAGTATTGTGAATAGGCCTATTGGGATTGACGAATCCCATTTGTTTGAGCAGATTAGTTCAAACGAATGCACTATATTTGAAATATTAAGTATGACGGCAAAGTACTTACCGGGGCAACAAAACCGCCGATTGATATTGGTACCCGTTAACGTATTGGTTGCATGAGCTTAGTATATAATAATAACTGTTTTGTTTTCCAACATAAGTATGAGTCTAATTAACTCATACTACCCACATATTGTGTTCAACCGTTAAACAAACTCTATGAATATCACTCAACCTTTGTGTTGACCTCTTAAGCATGTATTTCAGGTCCATGATAATCAAGAATGGAGCGGAAGGGCACGTACTAAAGGAAGAAGGCTATAAACTACTATGTCATTCGATAAAACATCAAAAGACTTTATATTGATGTATTTTGAAACATGGAACCTTTTCGGGACCTAACTATGTAAACTCTGATATGTTTGAATAAATTCGAATGATAACTCTTTTTAATACGACTCGGTTAGAGATCGTTTTCTATTATTATGACTGTTGTGCCGTCGAGTAACACCCAAGTTGAATTCCGCTGCATCATGAATTGGGGGTGTTACAGATTGGTATCAGAGCCATGGTTATAGAGAAACGGGTCTAAGTGAGACCTAAACTATAACTACAATCACAAGCAAAAACATTTTTATAGCCTTCCGCTCTTCGTGCCTTCCATCCTCCAGAAGATTATGGACTTATTACACATGTTATGCTACATGAACATATTTGTATATCGTTATATACACATTGCCATAGTTTGAGCATTTTCCATAAACATTTGATTTATTTTGACATCAAAATACTAATTGTAGACATCATGTCCGCACCGCCATCTCCCGATCATCTTCCTGCTATGCCCGAGTATTTACCAATTCTTCCCGGACCCGATGATCCTTACTTTGAAGCAATTGACTACGACGACGAGGAAGAACCTTACGAGGATCTAAAAGTAGATTCGGACGAAGATCCTGAAATGGATATGGACATAAACATCGATGATTACGAAGAAGATCCTGAAATGGATATTGACATTGAAGGCATCGATGACATTGAGGAAGCGGAGGAACAAATAGTGGTGCAACATCTATCACCATTAACATCACCACCTCCTATTTCACCAAATTCATCTGAATCTAATCGTACCACTCCAGCTCAAGTTCCAAAGTCTACTTACGAAGTCGGAGGAACATCTACATCTACAACTATGTTCGTGAACTCTGCTCAATACGAAATTTACTCTTTGAAACAAGCCCTCAACCTAACCCAACTCAAGGTTCAAAGCATGGCAAGTCAAATGAACGACTATATATCCAAGGTAAATTATGCCAAAATGGATGCCATGAATGCTCGAGAAGACCTCTATTGGTTTAAGCTTGACATAAGCTATGTCAAGAGGGACTTGACTCATGTTGGGGAAATAGTCTTAAATCCCTTGACCGGCTTGGATGACGTCAAGGATAGACTTACATTGGTTGAGAGGGCCCAAGAACAAGATGCGGCACAAACTCACAAACTACTTAACCGCCTAAATACCGCAGAAATCTGGTTGGATGTTGCTAACTTTGACCGGTATCAACTTAAGAATGATTTGTGTGGAATGCAATCTCAAATGAGTGCCATACAACAAAGGCTATACCAAAAGGATGTCAAAGAATACCGTCCCAATGATAGTGTGGATGTGTTAGCAACATACGGAAATAATAATCCGTCCGGACTACAACAACCTTCCAACCAATGTTAGACTAGTGTTGTAGTACTAGTTATCTTTTGTAATAATCCATGAATAGCGATAGTAGAAACGTTGTAATTACTAAACTGAAAGTATCAGTTAGTAAGTTTTGAAGAAACTTGTAATAGGTTTCGATTTTGTAAATCAATCAACGTTATATGAATAAAACTCTTGTTTTATATACTATCATGTGTTATGCTTTTAAGTTTCAACATTATTATCATATCATTCTTATCAAAAATTGTGCTCATTTCACAACTCTCTAATTACGACGTATCTTTTGAACAATAGAATCATGGCGCCAAAGAAGAAGACACCGCCAACAATGACTCAAGCTGCTATTAGCAAACTAGTTAAAGACAGTGTCAACGCAGCACTCACAACGGAACGAGCAGCCGTAGCTGTAGCAGCTGCCGAAGCCGCCACAGCTGCTGGTGCAGCAGCTGCTGATGTTGCAGCAGCTGCTGATGCTGCAACAGCTGCTGATGCTGCAGCAGCCGCTGAAGCCGCCACTGCTGCGGAAGTAGCTATAGCTGCAGAAGCTGCCAGAATTGCCAGCCTTAACATTGGAGGACCAAACCTAACTATCCCTCCAGTGACGAATGTTGCTTCAGTACCTAAGGGTTGCTCATTCATTTCCTATTTGAAATGCGAACCCATAAAGTTTAAGGGTACTGAAGGAGCTGTAGGTTTGACCCGCTGGTTTGAAAAAGCGGAGTCGGTATTTTTGGTCAGTAAATGTACTGAGAGTGATAAAGTTCAGTATGCCACGAGTACTCTGTTGAATGAGGCATCATCATGGTGGAATTCAATTGCTTAACCAATGGGCATTGAAAATGCTTATAAGATTTCTTGGGATAATCTGAAGAAGATGATGATCAAAGAGTACTGCCCCCGCAGTGAAATGCAGAAGTTAGAGGTAGAATTCTGGGATCACTCTGTTAAGGGAAGTGATATCATAACCTACAACCGTCGATTCCAAGAATTGAGGATACTCTGTCCAACAATGGTTTCCACAAAAGAGAAATTGTTGGAACGGTATATCTGGGGACTTCCATCAAGTATACAAGGGAATGTAACTTCAGCCAATCCCAAGGAACTTGATGAAGCTATGCGGATGTCTCGCAGCCTCATGGATCAAGTGGTGCGTATGACAGAAACCCGAAAGCAAAACAACACCAACAACACCCACAATACCAATAACACCAACAACTCCAACTACCGTAACAACAATAACAATAAGAACAACAACAACAAGCAACCATGGGATGGTAACCGTGGAAGTAACAACAACAACAACAACCAAACCCGAAACAACAACCATCACAATCAGCAGAACAAAAGACAAGAAGCCGCGACGGCTTATGTTGCTGCACCAGCCGGAGGTAAATACGTTGGTACTCTACCACAGTGTACCAAGTGCAACTACCATCATGCAGGTCCCTGCCCGGCCAAGTGCAACAAGTGTCAAAAGCCTGGAAATCTTGCCAAGGATTGTAGAGGCAAGGCTGTAGCTACTGGGGCTAACACTCAGCCAATAGTTACATGTTTTGGGTGTGGTGAAAAGGGACACTTCAAGAACAACTGTCCTCAAAACCAAGGACCATAAGGTGGAGGTGCTCGTGGTAGAGCCTATGTCATGGCAAATGGAGAACCACACCAGGACCCGAACGTGGTTACCGGTACGTTCTTACTCAATAACATTCCTGTTAAAGTCTTATTCGATTCTGGTGCTGATATGAGCTTTATATCTACTAGAATTGCGCCTTTACTTGATATTCCATCAATCACTTTAACCACTTGTTATAGTATTGAACTAGCTACCGGTGACTTAGTAAATACTAATACCGTAATCCCAAACTGTACCCTTAATCTCTTAGACCACCCTTTTAACATCAATCTTATGCCAATCGAACTTGGAAGTTTTGATGTTGTCATTGGCATGGATTGGTTGTCTAGACATCAAGCTAACATCATTTGTGGTGAAAGAGTTGTGCACATTCCATGTGACAACGAAACTTTGATCATTCGAGGTGATCAAAGTGGAACTCGAATAAACATCATCTCATGTATCAAAACCATGAAGTACATTGAGAAAGGATGTTATGCTTTCTTAGTCCACGTAACCGAAAAGAAATCTGATGAAAAACGTCTCGAAGATGTTCCTATTGCCCGTGAGTTTCCTGAAGTCTTTCCGGAAGATTTACCCGGACTACCACCAAATCGTCAAATAGAATTCAGAATTGATTTAATACCAGGAGCGGCGCCAGTTGCCCGTGCACCATACCGGCTAGCACCTTCAGAGATGCAAGAGCTATCAAATCAATTACAAGAACTTTCGGACAAGGGATTTATTCGACCCAGTTCCTCACGTTGGGGAGCTCCAGTTTTATTCGTGAAAAAGAAAGATGGGTCATTACGAATGTGTATTGACTATCGTGAACTAAACAAATTAACCATAAAGAACCGATACCCACTACCAAGAATTGATGATTTATTCGATCAATTACAAGGTTCAACCTATTACTCAAAAATTGACCTACGGTTAGGTTACCATCAAGTTAGAGTTCGTGATGAAGACATTCCAAAAACAGCCTTTAGGACACGATATGATCACCATGAATTCCAAGTGATGCCATTTGGGTTAACTAATGCACCGGCAGTATTCATGGATCTCATGAATCGTGTGTGTAAGCCATATTTGGACAAATTCGTGATCGTATTCATAGACGACATTCTCATATATTCCAAAAATGAAGAGGAACACAAAGAACACTTGAGAACAATTTTAGGATTACTCAAGGAAGAGAAATTGTATGCAAAGTTTTCCAAATGTGAATTTTGGATTCAATCAGTACAATTCCTTAGGCATGTGATTGACAAGACCGGTTTACATGTCGATCCCGCTAAGATTGAAGCTATCAAAGATTGGCCAACACCTACCACACCTACAGAAATTCGTCAATTTCTGGGTCTAGCCGGGTATTACCGAAGGTTTATTGAAGGATTTTCCTCAATAGCAAAATCTTTGACTAAATTAACTCAGAAAAACAAGAAATACGTGTGGGATGAAGACGAAGAAAAAGCTTTCCAAATCCTTAAACAGAAACTTTGTAGTGCTCCTATCCTAGCATTGCCAGATGGGATCGAAGATTTTGTAGTCTATTGTGATGTATCGCACCAAGGTTTAGGTGCCGTGTTGATGCAACGTGATAAAGTCATGGCTTATGCTTCAAGACAACTCAAGGTTCATGAGGAAAATTACACCACTCATGACTTAGAGTTAGGAGCTGTAGTTTTTGCACTAAAAATCTGGAGACACTATCTATACGGTACTAGATGTACTGTGTACACCGATCATAAAATCCAACAACACATTTTGAACCAAAAAGAACTAAACATGAGACAACGTCGTTGGTTGGAATTACTAAGTGATTATGACTGCGACATTCGTTACCACCCAGGAAAGGCAAACGTAGTAGCCGACGCCCTGAGTCAAAAGGAACGGGTTAAACCACTACGAGTCCGAGCCTTAGTTTTAACCATAAATTCAAACTTTCCTGCTCAAATCCTTCACGCTCAAGCAGAGGCGGTGAAACAAGAGGACATCCAAAAGGAAAAGTTAGATGGCATGATACAGAAGAAATTCGAAACCCGTTCAGATGGAACTCTATGCTTCCAAGGTCGAAGTTGGTTACCACTTTATGGTGGCCTAGGAGACTTGATCATGCATGAATCTCACAAGTCCAAATACTCCATACATCCAGGATCTGATAAAATGTATCATGACCTTAAACTACTCTATTGGTGGCCGAACATGAAGGCCGATATTGCAACATACGTTAGCAAATGTCTTACATGTTCCAAGGTGAAAGCCGAATATCAAAAACCATCCGGTCCATTGCAAAAACCAGAGATTCCTATGTGGAAATGGGAAAGAATTACTATGGACTTCATTACCAAGCTCCCAAAGACATCAAGCGGTTATGACTCCATCTGGGTCATAGTTGATCGTCTCACAAAATCCGCACACTTTATACCAATCAAAGAGACTTACAAAATGGAACAACTAACTCGACTGTACGTCAAAGAAATAGTCTCAAGACAAGGTGCACCGATATCCATCATATCTGACCGAGATGGTAGATTTACTTATTATTTCTGGCAGTCACTCCAGGACGCCTTTGGAACAAATCTAGACATGAGTACAGGGTACCATCCTCAGACCGATGGTCAGAGTGAACGAACCATTCAAATACTTGAAGACATGCTTCGAGCTTGTATAATAGACTTTGGAAAAGGATGGGTTACTCATCTACCATTAGTCGAATTTTCCTACAACAACAGCTATCATACAAGTATTAAAGCAGCTCCATTTGAAGCACTTTACGGTCGGCTGAAGTAGGAGAAGTTCAACTCACCGGACCAGAACTCATACGAGAAACAACGGATAAGATTGTACAAATCAGAAGTCGACTACAAGCCGTAAGAGATCGACAGAAAAGTTATGCCGACACACGACGCAGACCCCTAGAATTCCAAGTTGGAGATAGGGTTATGCTAAAGGTATCGCCTTGGAAAGGCTTGATACGATTCGGTAAACGAGGAAAACTAAACCTAAGATACATCGGACCATTCAAAATCCTAGCCAGGGTTGGCCCTGTGGTGTACAGACTTGAGCTTCCATCAGAACTCAGTAGTGTACACCCCACTTTCCATGTATCCAACCTAAAGAAATGCTTGTCAGATGAATCACTCGTTATTCCACTCGATGAAATTCAACTCAATGACGATCTTTAATTTATCGAGGAACCCGTAGAAATCATGGACCGAGAGGTCAAACAACTCAAACAAAGCCGTATTCCAATTGTCAAAGTTCGTTGGAACTCACGACGTGGTCCTGAATACACATGGGAACGAGAGGAGCAGATACGTAAGAAATACCCACATCTTTTTACCAACGAAGCTTCTACTCCCAACGCAAATTGATCTCCAGGACGGAGCTCTCATATGGGGTGGAGACTGTAACAATTCGCAATTTCAGGTTAATTTCTATTCCCGGAAAATTTCACTATTCATTTTTACTATTCATTTTACGATTTATTTTTCCCGAAACTTGATTTTTGTTTCTTGGCCTCGAGTGATAAATCATTTCCATGACAAATTAAAAGTTTGACACTCGTCAGATCATTTTCGTGAAAGTTATTAAGGAATTACACGTTTTAGGGTAAAACGTCATTCAAAAATTCTACGCACAACGAAACTCGATCGCGTTAATTTTCCCCGTATCACAAAAATGTTTGATACATTCATGATTTATTTGAGAATAAATCATGACTTAGAAAAACATGACCAAATAAACCTCGACCGTGAAAAACTGAGATTTTCATTTTTAAGCGTTTTTACTCAGCCGTAACCCTAGCCTATACCTGCACCGTGTTTCTAAGATGATTTGAGTTTTCACATTTTTGGAATAAGTCAACATATTTTTTCCTCCTCCTTTGACCAAAAATCATTCCTTGATTTTATAAATCATTCCTTGATTTTTAGGCTTACGGTTTGATGTCTAAAAGACATTTAATACCAACCGACACTAGACAGAGCCCAGTCTAGACATTATAAGTCATTTTAAATCATTTATATCCTATTAGAAAAGTAACATTTTACTTTTCTCAATTTTACACAATATTCGTACATTTTACGTATTACGCGTTTTAGACCCGTGTTTCCAGTTTTAGCAGGATTTTACCACCTCAATGGAACCTACCACTCATTTTATATTTTATTATGGAGTGTCATGACATGTTTAACCATACTTTCAAGTTCCATATTTTTACGACACCCGGTTTTACGTTTTGAGGCTTAATCATTTACGGTTGGCATTTCCCGGAGTCAAAACTCATCCAAATACTTAGGATATTATCAAGCCAAGCACACCTCACCCCCTAGCTTGTGTGACCGCCAATAGGGGGGAGTCACCCCATGGTGTGGCTTGATCTTGTACAAAATGGTCTAAGATGTATACATGTGTACAACTGTGCTTAGGAAGCTTTGACTAGTCCTAAAATGTAACCTCCTCATGAGCATATAAATACCCCCCCCCCTCCCTCTTGTTGCCGTCCATATCACACCCCAAAACCACACCACACTTAGCTTTATTTCTTCTAATTTCAAGCAAGGTTCAAGTACTTCTTCAAGATAGAAACCCTAGTTTCTTTTAGGTAATCATAACACTTCCAAAACCTCATATCCTTTGGTGATTTCTCTTGAGTTTGAATCCACTCAAGTCACCTCAACTTTCATCATCTATCTTTCAAGAATACAAGAGTAGAAAGATTGCATGAAGTGAAGTGGGTTGAAGCTAAAGTCTATCAAAGTCCTATCCTTACTAGTTACTTTCCTTTCTTTGTTGAAAGCCAAAAGTTGTAAGCAAAACCCTAACATGCTTCTTGTTAAATATCATAATCATGTTATTTACATATCATTTATGCTATATTATGTCTTGTATTCATGTCCATGATGTATAAAAATGAGTAAAACAAGTTATTGTATATGATTGTTAAGACAAGTTATTTAAACAAGTAAACTAGTTACTTTCTTGGTATAATCTGATCAAAATGGTAAAATTATGATATCAGATCATTAAATATTGTAGTAGAGGACTTAACAAGGAAACCATAGCAATTTGAACCACCTAAAACGAGTATACGAGTCAAAAGTTATGACCATTTGAAGTTACCAAAACTTTGCGGCAAAGCTGCCAGAATAGTTTCTGTGACAGAATCTAAAACATGCAAAAAGAGGCCTTTCTGGTCCGTTTCATGAAAACGTTAAAGCACGAAAGTTGTCTGGAATCACGTTTTCTTCAAAAACTCAGGAGCACGTCTCCATAAAATAAATAACGAATGAGATTTTTCTCAGTTTCTTAACAGCTATTTACATATATATAAGTCACTATATATTGGTTATGTTTTAAAAAGACCAAGAGGTCTTATGACCTAGAATCAAGACCACAACCATGGCTAGAGCCAAGGTTGAGTCTCAAGACCATGGAACAATGACCAAAGGTCATGGCAAGGCCATGACTAAATGACCATAGAAGCTTACTTAGGCGAAAACATGAACCAAAGAATTGGCGATAACTTGAACAAGCAATTTGGATCTACTTCACTTAAAAGAACCATGAGTTATTACAAAGAAAATGGTCATACAAGTTATAAGAAACTTACCCTAATAACAATCTTCATGTAATAATAAACTTTCCTAAGTTTATTCAAATATTGGACATGTAATTTTTCGGATCAAAACTTATATCTATATACTTTATCAACTACTACAATAGTAGGGAGCCTCATGTGAGGAGTTCATTATGTAAGCCGTCGAGATGAGTTGTGGATTTACGAATTAAAGTGTCCTGGCTCCTCGAACGTTTACTAACATGACTTCTGAATTATGTCGGCCCGAACGGTAGTAAACGATATATAAAACATACATGTTTCATGAATCATTTCTTTCAAAAAGACTTACACTATACATCATACCACATCATGGACTAAATGCAAGATATATATATAGGTACATCTTCATATTCATTACTCAAATCCTAAGTCGCAACATTCTATTATAGGTTCCTCGTAGAAACCTTCACGATTCAACCGTTACCTTTACTACTTGCTATCTTACTTAAGGTGAGTTCATAGCCCCACTTTACATTACTTCAATGTTTTACAAACCCTTGGGGGGAATACATGCTATTTTAAACCGAACATAATGCTTTGAAACTGTATGCTGCCTGATTGTTTTTATTATTACTAAGTACCTACCTTGCCAATCCTAGGCCCCATATCATGAACCATTTAATTACTAGTATTAGTGAGCGCGAGTATTGTGAATAGGCCTATTGGGATTGACAAATCCCATTTGTCTGAGCAGATTAGTTCAAACGAATGCACTCTATTTGAAACATTAAGTATGACGGCAAAGTACTTACCGGGGCAACAAAACCGCCGATTGATATTGGTACCCGTTAACGTATTGGTTGCATGAGCTTAGTATATAATAATAACTGTTTTGTTTTCCAACATAAGTATGAGTCTAATTAACTCATACTACCAACATATTGTGTTCAACCGTTAAACAAACTCTATGAATATCACCCAACCTTTGTGTTGACCTCTTAAGCATGTATTTCAGGTCCATGATAATCAAGAATGGAGCGGAAGGGCACGTACTAAAGGAAGAAGGCTATAAACTACTATGTCATTCGATAAAACATCAAAAGACTTTATATTGATGTATTTTGAAACATGGAACCTTTTCGGGATCTAACTATGTAAACTCTGATATGTTTGAATAAATTCGAATGATAACTCTTTTTAATACGACTCGGTTAGAGATCGTTTTCTATTATTATGACTGTTGTGCCGTCGAGTAACACCCAAGTTGAATTCCGCTGCATCATGAATTGGGGGTGTTACATTATGTTCTACTTTCATACTTGGAACAAGTTAATGGTATGCTTAACCAAAATGGACCCATGAGAAATTGGGGACCAAATGTTTGAGTGTTTTTCGTAAAATAGGTGTGCCTCAAAGTTTGTTTGGAACCGGATGAATGGATTAAAGATAGCGGTTGTTCAAGGCACATGACGGGTAACAAAAGCCTCTTCACTACTTATCACAAATGTGATGGAGGTAATGTTACATTTGGTAGTAAAGCTAAGAGCAAAATCATCGGAAAATGTACAATCTCTCATGACTCCCTTTTTATAGATGATGTAGCTCATGTTGATAACTTAGGTTTTAATCTCCTTAGTATTAGTCAACTTTTCCGTAATAAGTATAATGTCCTTTTTAGTGAAAACGGAAGTAAAATACTTAAAGATGGCATAACCATAGCCAAAGGTGTTCTTAAGAACAACGTATACGTCATGAAGATGGATCCAACATCTAGAGACAAACTTTGTCTTACTTCATTAGATGAATATTCAACTTTATGGCATAGACTTTTAGGACATGCCAACGTGAGACTAATTCAAAACTTCTCCTCCAAAGACTTAGTTCGAAACCTACCTAAGTTGAAATATGACCAACACTTTTGTGATGCTTGCAAAGTCGGTAAACAAGTCCATAGTAGCCATAAGGCTAAAAACTTGGTTTCTACATCTAGGTGTCTAGAACTTTTGCATATGGATTTATCTGGTCCATCCTCTATACAAAGCTATGGAGGTAACTTCTACACTTTGGTCATAGTCGATGATTACTCAAGATATACTTGGACGAAATTTTTGAAAAGTAAAAATGAAGCTTTTGATAAATTTGAGATCCTAAGTAAGAAAATTCAAAATCAAGTAGGGTCTAATATTGTGTCTATTAGAACGGATCACGGTCGTGAATTTGATAATGAATTTCAATTTGGAAACTTTTGTGATATTAATGGTATTACTCATAACTTTTCGGCTCCATGTACCCCTCAATCTAATGGTCTAGTAGAATGTAAAAACCGGACATTGCAAGAGATGAGTAGAACAATGCTTAATGAACAAAACATTCCACAAAAGTTTTGGTGTAATGCCGTTGACACATCAATGTACATTTTAAATCGAGTCTTAATTAGACCATTTTGGAATAAAACTCCTTATGAACTATATAAAGGTAAAAAGCCTACATTAGGATACTTTAGAGTGTTTGGGAGTAAATGCTTCATTCTTAACACCAATGATTATCTCACCAAATTTGACCCAAAGTCTTATGAAGGTGTATTTCTTGGATATTCACAAAATAGTAAAGCTTACATTGTTTTGAACAAAGAAACCTTAAGAGTCGAGGAATTGTTGAATGTAACATTTGACGAGAGTCCACCTCCCTCTAAGACATCACCTTTGGTAGATGATGACTTAGTTGAAAGCCAAGCAATAGAAAGTCAAGAGATCTTAGGTAATGACAAGGAAGATGAACTATGAAACAAAGAACTTGTCAATGTCAAAGAATCTAAAAGTCATCCATTAGATGGTGTCATAGGCAACATTAACGAAAGAACACTAAGATCAAAAGTTCAAAATGAAAGCAACTACTTTTGTTTTGTGTCAACCATTGAACCGAAAAACATTAATGAAGCCATTAAAGATGAGTCTTGTGTGACAACTGGCAAATTAGGGAGTTATTTTGAAAACCCGCATTACATTAAAGTTCGTTTATAAATTATATTTGGAATTTTACTCGTAACAAACTTGAAAAACAAATATTTTGGTTGATTATATCTAAAACTTTTATGGAATCGAATTTGGTTTATCGATATGATGAGAATTTATTTCGAGATTTTTATTGGCACTACGTTGACTCCAGCACTAGAATAACCTAACAGAAATTTTATGTCGTGAGTTTATGAATTCGACTATATATACTTATTTATGGAACTCTCGTGAGATATTAAATGTTTTGAAACGAGTTACGGGTTTTGGTCCGTGTAATTTACACCTAGCCACCTTGCCCTAAACATAATAATAATACTTTTCATCCTTATTATTATTAGTAGTATTATTATCATTATTATTATTGGTTAGAAAGAAAGAGAAAAAAAAAATAATAAGAGTATATACAAATCGTCCTTGTGTTCCTGGACACGCCACACAAACATACACACAACCTCATCACCTCCAATATTTCACTCTCTCTCTCTCCCCTCTAAATACCCTAGCCGCCGCCATAAAATTCCGGCCACCATCACCACACCGCTGCCTCCACAAATAAACCAACACCACCATCTTAATCACCTTTTCACGATCTATCTTTTGGTATACATGACGCACGCTAAAACTTTCTCTAACACCACGAAATCTTTTAAATCCAATTCGAGAAGTATTTTGCTTGTTTCTTTAGATCCGTGAGATTTGAGGTTTTACTAGGTGAGTAGACTCGTTTTGGCACCTTGGGTGCCTTGATATGGTACTAAATCCGTGGAAACACGGAAGATTTTGATGGGTATCGAATTAAAATGTTTGGGAAATAATATTTTTGATATTGAAATGAGTTTGGTATCCGGGTTTGGTGTCTATCTTTTGTGGTCGAAGTGAAACCGAGAGCTTTGGCTCTCGGCTTGGGATTATTTTGTGAACTCATGTGGTTTTCTTGATGATTTTTGGCCTCTTGGTATTGTTAGCGTGGATGTTTAGTGATTTATTTTAAGGTCTTGATTTAGTTTGGTTATGAAGCTGGAAATATTGATGTCATTGTGGTTTGGATTGGCGACCCATGAGGTCCGTTTGATTTGCTTGTGGCTCATAGGAGCTAAGCCGTGACCCAAGATGGGTTCGGCCAGATTTGAGGCTCTTGTGTTGTTATTATTGTTTGTTATTATTCTTGTTGCTATGGTATATTGTTGCTGTTGTTAACTTTGTTGTTGTTGTCGTTGCTTGGGCCAAGAAAGAGTAGAAAGGCCGAGACCCTTGTGGTCTCGGCAATGGAATTATTATTTTGTGGAGTTGTTGTCGAATGAGAAATGTGGGGACCGATTGTGAGACGGTCACTTAGTTTGATGGAGATAGGTTAGTCGGGTACCGTAGTCGGACCCTATTGTTGTAGCACGTGATATTGGGATTGATTTGGACGGAGTTGGATTACTTATTTACGACTTGATTTGGTTATTTCTATTTTTGGACTTGGACAATGAGCCGAGAGTGATGACTCGGACATGTGACCATTTCGTATGACTCGATAATTATTTATAATTAAACGCAAATAATAAAACTCGTAATAATATTATTGGTAATATAAACGTTTATATAAATATATAGACGTGAATAACGTATATATAAATATATAAATGCGTATATTAAAAATAAAAAGATCACGAGTAATATTATAAAAATAACGTGACGATAAATATTATGCTATGAAAGTAGTGTAATAATATTGGGAGCGTTAACGTTGAATAAATATTAAATAAAATAATATCTTTTAATAAACGAGGAAAACTATCGAGTTATACGGGGTCGTGGTCACTTAAGTCCAAGTGGTTTATTATTTGTGACGTTTGTGTTGTCACGGATATATGACAATTAATACACTCACTTTCGATAACTACGTAACTTATTTAATCGACGGGTTAAATAAGAGCTATTTAGTTATTTAAATTGAGAATATTAATGGGCATCATATCCTACGACGCCCATAGGTTGTAGTATGTGTACGAGAATAATAAATTACTAAGAATCTCTCGAGGTTGCCAATTTGACGAATTTGGTAAGCTTAACGGCATAATTAGAGAATTTATTAAACTTTGATATATACCATATAGTACTTTATGTGCAATGTGTGACCTAGGATTCGGGTATAATCTTAGAATGGTATATTAAGTAAATAAATATGGGGGATTACCAAATCGACGGATTTGATAAACTTCGATGATTTATTTAAATAATATATTGGACTAATATTAGACCTATAGATTGATTTATTATCCTTTTGTTGTGACTTCTTGGGTTGAGTTGAGTCGACCCACCACCCGTATGGATACCAAACGTCAAACTCCAAACTAATACGAGATTTATACGAGAAATGGATTTTCGGAAGTAAAATGGAATACGTTCGGGTTTGGGAATATTCGATTTTGAGGAAATGATTTCTGAACGAGTTGATATTGTTAGGTCGTGCCGAGTCCGTAGTTCCCGTCTTTTGAGTTATTATACATCTTACTTCTACCGATTTCTTATTGCTGATTTCTGGATTTCAGGTGAGTCATTGCCCCACTTTTTAATCTTGAACTATGTTTTCAATACTTGGGCTGAGAAACGTGCAAATTATTTTATGTGGACTATTATCGCTTTTATATTCTTTCTAAATCTTGCTATGCATATGGACTAGGATGTATTGTCAGCTTTAGTCACATATATTTTGTGTGTACTATTCAAGGTTGGCTTATTTGGAATTGTCAGCTTTAGTCACATGGTTTGTGTGTACTACTCAAGGTTGGCTTATTTAGATATTGTAGTGTGCACCTATAGGTTATTAATACTTCGGAGGTTATCCGAGTATTTATGATATTGCGGGGGTTACCCGAATATCTATGTTAGAGCAGAGGGTATCCGTGTATTATGTTGGAGCGGAGGGTATCCGCAGGCTTTTAGTGAATCCTTAGTCTAGCTAGCAAGCGTTTTGTGTATATGTCCACTATATTGATTATGAATTTAAACCTATGATCTCACCAGCGAAAGCTGACTTTTAGCACGTTTTCTCAGGTAATTAAGTGATGATTTGGATGCATGGATTGGAAGGCTCGGCTATGGCACCTGGTTATGGATCTATTTTTCTAAAACTCTGATATTTAATTGTGGACCTACGTTTATTTCTTTTGGGCCTGACTCTGAATGAATGTTGGGATAAATGTAAACTTTAAAACCCCGTTTTTGGTTGTGTTTTTCTTATGTTTACTTTATCTCGTTCGTTTATGTCTTGTGTTGGATACCAATCCCCATAGCACCCCGAAAGCTTGTTGAGTCTTCCGCTGTACCAAATTTTGGGGGTGTTACAAATTGGTATCAGAGCCAGGTTATAGAGAACTAGGTATATAAACACCTAAACTATAACCGATTTTTATAGAAAACGATCCTCGACCATTGCCCGCCAGCCCGCCAAGCCGAAGCATCATTATTATTATTGAGGTATATTGAGATGATTATTAGATATGGGATTCTTGAGATGATTTGAGGATTGAGGTTATTGATTTAGTGATATGATGGCGTTTTGAGGAATTATATGCGTTTTAAGGAGTTATATGCGTTTTGAGGAATTATATGCGTTTTGAGGAGTTATATGCGTTTTGAGGAATTATATGGCTTAATTGTTTTCCGAATGATTTTAGTAATGCGGTATTTTAAATCTTTCTTAATATATATGATTTGGAATTATATGATGATTTTGATATGGTATTTTGAGTTCGCGTTTTAGTTGTTTTGAAACACTTACACCTACCCTACGCCGTTGTCACAAATCGTAGCCTCCTTTGCACGTGTTGTTATTAAGAATTGTTATTGCTAGTATGCGTCACCCATCGTAGATCACTATGGCCCCTGATGACCCATACTTGATGGTCATGCATTCAGCCACTAGTTTATCGTCCCATTGTCGCCCTAAGTCACCGATTTTATCGCCTCGTGGTTCACCTGCTCAGAGATGATGATTGATGGAGTACCCCTTCGACGAGGAGTATGAGGAGGAGTATGAGGGCGAGCAGACTGATGACCCTCAGGATGAGGAAGAGGATGATCCTCAGGAGGAGGAGATGCCTGCTGATGATGGTTTGCCAGCACAGCCGGCTCAGGCTGAGGAGCCTGATTCCCCGATACGTCCGTCAGAGCCGGTATCACCTGATCATCCGTTTTTGTTTGATTTACCAGCTGGTAGTCTTGTGGCATCGGACACGCCATCTGAGATATCTGTTGAGCCTGCAGATTTGGGTGAAACTGGTAGGATGTGGACTCGGATTACTGCACAGGGCGAGAGGATCTCGCGAATGTCTGACCAACTTGAGATGATTATTGCTGAGTTTGTTGCTGAGTTGAGAGTTGATTTGACTACTGTCATGGGCAGGACGACAGCGATTAGGAGAGGTATGATGGAGATACATGAGCAGATAGAGAGACTACAGAGATGTTTCCTCATGGCTCGCGAGGGAGATCGCAAGCTGTGGCAGAGGAACACAGAGTTAGAAAAGGAGGTTGCGGACCTCAAGAGGGACAGAGATACACATAGTGTTGAACTGGGATAGTTATTGAGGAATTTGGATGGTTTGGGATCAGAGTTGAGGAGTCTACACCAGCATCATGGCTAGATCGATTTGGATTTATGTTGTTGTTATGTTGCTTCCTAAGCGAGGGAGTACTTGGTTAGGAGAGCTGGTTATTCTATCTCTGAAGTCGTGTTATTCGGAATGTATGTTCGCCTTGTATGGAACGATTAGCATTTATTATGTCTTTTGGTAGTATGGAACGAAGTATCGATCGCTACTTGTATGGATGATGGTGATCTCATACGATATCCTACAGTTTTGGCGTACATGGAAAATTGTGTTCCTATTTGCATGGTTGATATTGTGTTGTTATTATATTAACGACTGTACGACGAAACCCTGTTAGAGCTACCCGAACTGGAACTGCCGCGACTACCCCTGGTCGCCGAGGACGTCGTCCTACTCGAAATGTTGAAACCCCTAATCCTGACAACCTGGACACCACCAATCGCAACAACAGGAATCAAAATGTTGATGTTCAGGGAGACAATGATCATGTCCCACCGAATGCACCTACGGTGGATCAAGCCATGATCAATCAACTTGTGGAGCAATGAGTTGCTGAGCTACTAGCTGAGTCAAATCATTCCAACAACTCTGCTAGAAATTTTCCACCTGTTCGTGCTAATGGATGTAACTACAAGGAATTTTGAATCTGTGGACCCATTGAGTTTGGAGGAACTGAAGGAGTGGTCTACTTGGTCAGGTGGATAGAGAAGTGTTGGGATCATACTTTTGTATTTAGTCAAGTCTCGGTCATTGCCTTTTGTAATAGGTTGCTTTAGTATTTATTTCATTATGTTTCATGTTACAAGGCTTATGTATTAAAGCCCTATGGGCTTGAAAGCCCACGAATTAGAAGATAAGGGAGGAAGGGAGTGTTGCCCTAACTCCTCCCTTATAAATAGTAAGCTTATGTAAACATTAAGTTTGTTGGTTATTTGAATATCATAGTGAAACTCTTGTTCTTATTTTTCTCTCATTTCTTATAATCAACCAATCTCTTTTCTCATCTTATTTCTATCATTACTATGCTTGTGTTTACATAAATGGTGACCTAACAAGTGGTATCATTCGCCAAATAGAGATTGAAGTGAGTTTCTTGGTTCTAACGTGGGTATTTGGTGCTTATTCTTCATCTTTTTGCATTTTTCTTTGTTTCTTTCACTCAAATCTTGAAGCTTGGACAAGTTTCAAGGTTGATATAGTGATTTGAAGCTTAGTTTTTGCATAAAGTTGTGATTTTTTTAAGGTTTTTTAAGGTTTTTAGCTTCTTTGATATTGGAAAACTAGTTTTTGGTAGCAAAATCTTCAATAGTTAGTGTTTTCTAAGTATTGGTGAAGTTATTTGATCAAAAGTACCTTATTTCTAAGCATTTTCTTCAAAAATTTGAGATTTTTCAAGGTTCTGACCAGTTTACGCGTAACTCTAGTGAACAGTACGTTTCTAAAGCTGTCAACAGTACTTTTTGTCCTTTTTACGAGTAACTTTTGGCCTAAAACCCTTTTCTTACGCGTAACTAAGGTCAAAACCCTTTTCTTACGCATAACTAAGGTCAAAACCTTGTTTTTACACGTTACTTGGAAGTCTACGCCTTAAACCTACGAGTAACTTCAATTTCTACGCGTAAGTGGGAATTCCTACGCAGAAGACAGATTCTACGCCTAAAATTTACGCATAAGTCTATCTTACGCGTAAATTTCAGTTATCTACGCTTAACTTCATCCAAGGCTATATCTTCGTTCTTTGGTGACTCAGTACTTCCCTAGCTTGGATAAGTTAGTGCAATACTTCGACTTCGGATATCTTTCAAGCTTGGATAAGTTTGGAAGATTTGTTTGGTTGTATAACCTTACGCATAAGTCTAAACTTACGCATAAGCCAAAGCTTACGCGTAAAGAGTAAACTTACGCCTAAACTTATTGTTTACGCTTAACTAACTCTTTACGCATAACCTAACAGTTTACGCATAAGAATTCTACTTACCCCAAGGATTTTGGACTTAATCAAAGGAACGTGCATTTCAATCTTCTACAAAGATCCATTTCTACACAAGTGTTCTAAGATGTCTCAACCACCTAATCACTACTTCCCTCATACTCAGCAACATCAACATCAGCAGTATCAGCAACAACAATACCATCAGCAACCACTGTATCTACAACCTTCTCTAAAACAAATGTAGAATCCACTACATCATTACCTAATGATGCAACAACATCAGATCATTCCTCAACAACAACCATATCAAGTGCCACAACGAAACACTCAGTTTTCCTCCAAACAACCTCACTGGTTTGACAGAATGTGTGAAGTTATTACAACTCAACAATCCCGACATGAGGCAGGATCACTTGAAACACCACCAATGCTAACACCTGGGAACTATGTTCAATGGTCAAGTCGATTCTTACGATTTCTTGAATTAAAGAAACCTCATGGGAAATTCTTGAAGCAAGTGATACTTGAAGGACCTTTTGAGTGGCCAACAAGATTTGAAATTGGTGATCCAACTGCTGATCCTCCACGTCTTCCTGGTGATCGACCTCTTCCAGAATCTCAACTCACAGAAGAACAGAAATTACATCGTGAAGCTGATGAGTATGCAATGGCTTATATACTTCAAGGAATACCAAATCCAATTTATCGAAGTGTCGATGCTCAGAAAACAGCAAAAGCTATGTGGGAACATGTTCATCTCCTTATGGAAGGCACTCAATTGAACAAAGATGATATGGAATCCAAACTCTACATGTGTCACACCCCCATAATCGGGTCCGGCGGAAGCATACGTGTAGCTGGGGTGTAACTCAATTGGTATTACAACACAAGTTCAAAAATAGTTTTCACTTGAATCATTTAGAATAAAATAGCTTAATCAAAAATGTTGAATTTACATTTTTAATAGTAGTGCGGAAGTAGGCCCGTAAAATAATTTAAAACGGTCCCCAAGTGAATATCAGAGTCTTCTATGACCATGCCATGCCCTGCCAAAACCTCCAGTAGCGTGCCATTGCTTAAAACCTGAAAATACATGCTAAAGAATGTCAACACGAGGTTGGTGAGTTCATAAGTTTGTATTAAAACAATAGTGTTGTGAGTACAATAGAGAGTTTTGTGACCATTGTGTAACTCACAATGTCATAAAAATAAAGTTTACCTTACAGTAAAATCAGGATTGTGGACCATGAGTAGAGTGTGTGATCATTACAACAAATATAATATCACATAGAAAAATAGTCTATTACGCTAGCGCTAAGTTCATGCAACCGAAGCTATAACAGTGTGCATGCTCTAGAAGCATGTTAAACATAAAGGCCCGGCAAGTGTTTATCCCGTTACACTTGTAATTCGACATGTTATACGCTCGCGTTTGCCTATCCGGTCAAACCGAACGGGGGAGTCACCACCAATAGATCTATTTATAACATTCGCGCTTCCCAGCAGGAATTAACGGTTCATGAGTTTGGGCATAGTGGGATTCAAGGGCTTAGGCTAATCCGCGTAATAGTTTAGATAAAACATAAGTTTCAGTATGGTCCATAAAAGTGTTTGCATAAAAGCAATAGTTCACAAAGTGTGTTGCATAAAAGCAAGAGTTCATAAAGTGTGTTGCATAAAAGCAAGAGTTCATAAAGTGTGTTGCATAAAAGCAAGAGTTCATAAAGTGTGTTGCATAAAAGCAAGAGTTCATAAAGTGTGTTGCATGTTTATAAAACGCTTATGTATGCGAGAAAATAATCAAGTATGCAACTGATATACCCATAGGTGCATTTAAATAATCAATCAAGCCTTCAAAGAAACAGTAGTGTTTAAGTAAACAATTGCGCATTCAAGCATTGAGTTTAGTAAAAAACGAGCATGTATTCTCCCCCAAAACAGTTATAAAAACAGGTAAAAGTAGGGGGTATGAACTCACCTGGTGCGATAGCTATGATGACAAAAGTGGATACACTGAAATGAGGCACGATCTCTAATCGCAACCTAATATGAATGATAGTTTCTCATGTAAGAAACGAAATGATGCTACACATGCAAGTACGTATGTTATCGATACCACTCGTTAGTTTTGAAAATAGTGTTTATCGTCAAAAATACATTTTTGACGTCTCGTTAAGTTAATAACCACTTTTCGTGTAGATATGTTGAAACGGTACTCCACGATCCTGGTTTGGTGTCTTATCGGCAATTATAAGGTTTTCGTTACAAAATAGCATTTTCATAACTTGAAAATATGACCAAAATGGCCTCGCAAAACTAGTCGCGAAATATTGTACGTTAAGTGTTAATGGTCAAGCTCGGCGTTTTTGAAAACCTTGTAACAATATCTTGAAGTCGTGTCATTTAACTTTTGGCTATACGGGTCTTGATCGATGAGAGAATCGACTCTCATTGTTGTTACTTGAAAGTATTATGTTCAACACTTAGAAAAATTTCATTATAGTAAAAGCTGTCAAAATATAAAGTTTATCGGGTATATAGATGAGGTCGTAGTTTATTCGTTACGAGTCCAATGATCAAACGGCCAATTGATTTGAAAAGCTTGCTAGGAGATCTTGATTTCATAAAACTACGGCTCGGACTCAAACTGATCCGATCATAAAGAAAAACAGCCGTGAATATGGCACTTCGCGAAGACAGTTTTGCGGCAAAAGTTGTAATAGAAAAGCTGATGGAAATATATATATATATCGTCGGATTTCAAACACTCGTATCTTTTTCGTTATAAGCCCGTTTTCTATGTTCTTTATATCCCCGCGAAGGTAATCAAGTATACCTTAGGTTTTTCAAGGTCTCGGCTAGTCTAGATATCATTTAATCTCAGTTTTCCTAGCTTGAAAAATCGGGACAGAATCATAATTTCAGAAAATATAGTTTTAGTCGTTAATCTTGAAAATAGCATATCTTTTTCGTCGTAACTCGGATTTTATCCCCGTTTTCGGCCATAGTTTCGTCTCGGAATGTATTTTCTAAATCTTTGGTCCAAAGTTACACCCTAGACCCTGAGTTTCCCACGTTTTACAGAAATGAACAGCAGCTTCGAAAGTTTGTCAAAAATCAACTTTTCTAGTTCAAGGGTTGTTCAAAGCTTAACCAAACCATCTCAAATCAACTTCACAAATACCAAATCCTACCATACACCTTCTTAGGGTGTCATGGATTCCTAAACATCACCAATCTCGGTGGATCTAATGAGATTACTAGTAAAAATTATAGATCTAGTGTTTATAAAAACAAAATGAGTAACAAGTGGTATGGATCTTACATACTTGCATGTTTTACCAATATTTCTTGAAAATACATAAAAATATAAAGTAAATGAAAGTATGAAAAGATCAAAAATGTTTTTGAAGCTTACTTGAAGATTTGAGGTGATTTGATGAGAAATTGATTAATAATCTTGGGTTTTTATCACAAAACCCCAACTAGATCTTGATTAGGACTTGATTCAACACTTGATCTTGAAAATTTTATGGATTCTTCTTATGGTTGTTTCTTGGTAGATTATACACAAAGGGAGGAAGAGAGAAAAATTTTTGGTAGGTGTTTTATGTGAAAATGAAGAATGTGGTGAAGTGTAGTGTATATATATATAGCTAGATGGTCAAAAGTTGGTCTAAATATTTATGGTCTTGGTCCAAGGGGGGGGGGGGGGGGGGGACAATGGGGTGGCACAAAGGAGGGAGACAAGGAGTGTGTTTTGTGAGCTCATTAAATGAGCTTGTCCCATGGTGCAAGTATTAGTTAGATCTTTTGGGTTTTAGGTGTTGTCGGGTACCGAGTTAACTAAAAATAAATGTTACCGAGGTGAAATAAAATACGACGAAGTTGTAAAAGTTGTAAAATATTATTCCTGATGAGAATCGGGTGTTGAAATAATTATCGTATTGAGATAACGCAAACCGACGGAGTAATAAGCTCCGACCGTAAAATGTAGCCATTGGTTTCAAAACACCGGGTAAATTAATAATATAATTTTTATATTATTATTATGAGTATGCAAATATGTTAGGATCATAGTCGGGAGTATTGGGTATACGTTAGTAGTAAAACTGAGTGGTATCGTTAATTACAAATTAAGCATACGTAAATTAAAATAATGCATATTCGTGTAGGTTCTCAAGTGATGATGATGTGTAGACTATTCCAGTCTATATCAAGTGTCATTAATGAATGATGCATGAATTCGCAGCTAAACCTAACCGGTTACGCGAATTTGAAGACTCGTAAACTCAGTTTACGAAATGACGAACGACAATCGTGAATAGTGATTTCCTTCCGGACATGAATAGTGTCACATGAATAGTAAAATTTTGAACGTTTCTCGGAATCACAAACTGACTCCGAAAACGATGAATAGTAAAATGATGAATAGTGACCGGTGAATAGTAATCGATGAATAGTAACCGATGAATAGTGAATAGGAGAAATGTCATGAAAATGCGGGTTGTTACAACATGGAATACACTGACATCACAATTGAACCAGGAGAGTCCCTTGAATCCTACTATCATCGTTTCACAAATGTGGTGAATGATCTGGAACGTCACAAAATCACATTACCAAGGATCGCTGTGAACTCCAAATTTGTTGGTAGTCTTGGCCCTGATTGGCATAAATATGTGACATTTGTTCGTCAAACAAAGAATCTTCATGATGCTCCATATGGTTTGTTGTATGATTTCCTGAAACACCATGAACCTGAAGTTGAAAAAGATCGAGCTCTACGAGGTGGATACACACCAAATTCTTTGGCTCTCGTAGCTCAATCTCCATATGCTCCACCACCAATGTCAAATCATGCATATGTTCAAGAGCTAAACTACTTCAGTTATCCACAATCTTCTACCTCGAACCAAATGGTCCCATATGATTCACCTCCACAGAATGCTTCTACTCAACTTGTTCCATTAAACAACAATGATGCAGTGTATTACTCAAATTCCAATGACGATGACGATGATGACTTTAACACGTTGAATCAGGGACTTGCTCTTATTGCTCGTGCTTTTAGCAAATTCTCCAACAAAACAAACAACCGTCAACGATCATCTTCTAACACAAGGAATCAAGCTGTTGTCAATGATGGAAGAGTGGAAATTCAGAATCGTAGTTATGGTCGATCTAGTTCTGGAAGTTCTTCAGGAAACTTTGGGAATGGTCAGAGGTTTAGTAACAATGCGGGGTTTAGGAACAACCCAGGGTCTTCTCAGAAAAGGTCTGAACCGGTTGTAACTAGGAACTCCAACTCAGGGAATGCAGTGTGGTGCTACAATTGTAATGAACAAGGTCATATAGCAACAGCATGTCCCAAACCAAGAACTCGGGGTAGTAAGTTTCATAAACAGGCATTACTCATGGCTCTTCAAGATGAAAAAGATGGACATTTCCCTGAACAAGATAACAACTTCATGGCAATTGTGTACAATGATAATGACATGGAAGATCTGGAAGCTAATGCAGCTGTGATGCTTATGGCCAACATGCAGGAACTTCAGCTTAATGATTCAGGTCCAGTGTATGACACTGACGGCTTGTCTCAGGTACATGACCAAAAAGCATGCCTAATACATGAAATAGCCTCACCTTCTGCTTCTGAATCAGATATGGCGCAAGTTGTTCCATCTAAATCATCTTCATCCTCTCAAACAGATGAACAAATGAGCACAGTTGTCATATTTGATAATGACATAGTTGTTTCATTTGATGATCCTATTGAGAATGATAAACATGATCATTTAGAACAACATGAACCATCATTTGATCCAGACCCTGACCTCATATTGTTATCTAAACAACTGGATGCTCAACAATTGCAAATCATAAAATGCAACGAGAAAAACAAAGTTCTAAAAGACAAAAATGCGTCACTTGCAAAAGATATTGAATGCTATAAAATTCAACTTTCAAATCAGGAAGACAAGATTAAAAATGCAAAAAGTTTTGAAAAAGCTTTTCAAGATTCTTATAATAAAGAACAAGATCTTCAACGCAAAATGCAAGATTTAATTGAGTCAAACGGAAAGTTGATTTCGAAACTCGAAAGTGAAAAGTATGAATTGAAAATGCAAGTTGTACGTCTTCAAACAGTTCTTTCAAAAACAGAAACAGAATTGTCAAATTGCAAAAAGGAGTTTTGTGAACATAGAAAACGAAAAAGGAAGTATATAGATGACTTACTCGGTGATATTGTTGATCTTGAAAAACAACTCAAAGAATTTCGTCATATTGTTTACAAACACGGGAACTCTGTCACAACAATTCAGAAATTTGCTTTAAAACCGAGACCCGATAAAGGATTTGCACTTTGCGATTTTAAATCAATGTTTCTTCACAAAGCATTCAAAGAAAATCCTAAGATTTACAGTACGGACCACATGTTTGATAATACAATTGTGCATGCTGTTGTTTTTGATACTGAGGAAGAAGAAGAACTTGAAGAAGAGAGTCGATCAAAAATGAGTTATGTTCAATATTGGACACCATATGACTATTCAAAAGCTCCACCTCTTTCTAAATCTTTTGTTACACAAAAGGACGTACCTGAGAAATCATGGTTTGTCGAAGAGTCATATGTTTCATCTTCAAATGCGGCCCCTGTCCAAAATGTAGCACAAATAAATGGTCCTTTACCATCATCCGGTGAACTTTCACCTTTACCAAAAAGTTGTCGTGTCTTAAATTATTTCAAAACTTTTATGGAAGACATCGAAATTTTGGAGGAAACAATTGAAAGAAATTCTGTAATAAAAGTTGAAACTTTTCAATCCGCTTACGAGCGCGAATAAAGAGATATTTTTCAAAAACAAATGTTGCCAATTGTCAAACACCTCCGTCTCTGTGCTACACGTTGGGATCAGGAACTTCAAAAGGAGGTCAAAAATATGATAAACGTTTTCAACGCAACTGAAAATGACATTTTGGTTCAAAAGCAAAGAAATAGAGTTTTAAAAAATGATGTTGATCGACTCTTGGAACAAGTTCTCAATGCTGATATTTTGTCTGTTATCATGAATGATCTCTATAAATCTGGTACTTCTATGCTTATGGATGATCTTTGTGTTGATAATAACTTGTTGAATGAGGAATTGAGACACTCAAACAGGAAAATGATAAGTTAAGAATTACAAATGATGATGTGACAAAACAGTTTTCAAAAGAAATTTGTCTACTCAAACAGAGGATTGAATGGTGTCAAGCTCAAAGTCTTGAACGGGAATTAAAACTTCAAAATCAAAATATTTCAAACTCTTGTCAGCTTTGCAAAAACAATGAGTCTTTCAAAAGTTTGTGTCTCAAATACGAGCAAGAAATTGCGGATTTAAAAATTGAAAATGACGCATTTCTACAAAACCACATAGACATTAAATATTGCAATGGCATACTTGAGTCAAATATTCAGGATAAGAATCACATCATCATTGATTTGAAAGAGAAAATTAAGATACTCCAAAAAGGAAAGTTTGTTGACACCACGATAATAGCACCAGGAATGTATCAATTAGACAAAACTGATAAAGGAAATGTTGTTCAAAACACTAATGTTGATAACTCCACTTCTACAGGACTAGTCTCCACTAGTAGCGTTAGCAGACCCAAGCGAAAAAGTAAAATGAAGAATAGGCTTTGGCAACGTAAAAGCGGATCACTAGAAGCTCAAGAAGTAGAAGACCAACTTAGGAATTTGAATAAAATTCATGTTGCATCAGATTTAGATTCTAATCTGGCAAATTGTAATCAAAATCTAAATGTAACAAATGATGAACCTTTGAATGTTTTGAATATTAATGCATCTTGTGTGTTTTGTCGTAAAAGTGTATCATCTGGTGATCATACAAAATGTATTGCTAATTCTCTACTTAATCGTCATAAGAAACGTAGGACAAGCATTCCTCTTAGGCCCACTACTGCCTCTAAGTCTATCTTAGGAAAGCCGCCTCCTATGGTTTCTAATGATGTTGATATCACCCCCATAAGAGCAGAGAACAAGTCTAGGAATCAGCCAAACACTAGTGAATTCACAATTAAGAAAGCACGAACAAGTTGGAATTGGCAACATTGGTTACAACACAAACCAGACTTTAAATGGATTCCTAAATTATTGAATAAATGTGCTTCTAACCAACAGGAACCCGCAGTTTCTTTGGGTTCCACCCTTACTTCTGTTCCATCCGTGTCCTCTTCTTGTGATGCAGGTGGTACAGATTGTTTTCTGGATTGTTGATAGCGGATGCACCCGACATATGACAGGTAATCTCAAACTGTTGAAAAACTTTGTCTCAAAGTTCATTGGCACTGTCAGATTCGGGAATGATCATTACGCTTTAATAATGGGATATGGTGACTACGTAAGTGGAAACATCAAAATCAGCCGTGTTTACTATGTGGAAGGCCTTGGACACAACCTTTTCTCCGTTGGTCAATTCTGTGATGGGGATCTAGAAGTTGCATTTCGTGAGAAAACTTGCTTTGTTCGTGACTTACAAGGAAACGATCTTATGTCTGGCTCACGTGGCTCCAATCTTTATACAATATCAATGTCAGATATGATTGCAACATCTCCGATATGTCTTCTCTCCAAAGCAGAATCGACTAAATCTTGGTTATGGCACAAACGTCTTTCGCACTTGAATTTCAAAACCATGACTGACCTTGCTCGTTATAAACTTGTTGATTGATTTCCAAGATTCCGCTTTACCAAAGATCACTTATGTCCAGCCTGTGAACAAGGAAAAAGTACTCGTGCTCATTTTCCTAATAAACCTGAGCATAGTATGAATCATATTCTGCAATTGCTTCATATGGATTTGTGTGGACCGATGCGTGTTCAAAGTATCAACGGTAAACGCTACATTCTTGTAATTGTGGATGATTATTCCAGATGGACTTGGGTTTATTTTCTACGAAGTAAAGATCAGGCTCCATCAATGATCATCACCTTTCTCACTAAAATTCAAGTTCAACTACGCAACACGGTACGAATCGTCAGAACGGACAATGGAACTGAATTTAAGAATTAGACACTTAGGTCATACTTTGAGAAAGTGGGAATTGAACATCAAACATCTATTCCTAGAAGCCCTGAACAGAATGGAGTTGTTGAAAGACGCAACAGGACGTTAGTGGAAGCTGCTAGAACTATGTTGATTAATGCTCAATTACCAGATTACTTGTGGGCTGAAGCTGTTTCAACTGCGTGTTATACCCAAAACCGTTGCATGATCACAAAACGTCATCGTAAAACACCTTATCAAATTGTTCACAAAAGGAAACCGAACATCGATTACTTTCATGTATTTGGAGCACTTTGTTATCCGAAAAATGATCGTGACGATTTAGGTAAACTTAAAGCAAAGGCTGACATTGGAGTGTTCGTTGGATACTGTGAAAATTCCAAAGGTTTTCGGATATGGAATCGTCGTACAAGAGAAATTCAAGAAACCATTCACGCTAATTTTGATGAACTCACACAAATGGCTTCTGAGCAACACAGCTTAGGACCCGAATTCAACCGTCTTAACTCTCCAGCATCTTCGGCTGAACCATTGCCACTCAACCGCAAAGAATTGGAAACCTTGTTTGCTCCACTGTTTGATGACACAATTGAATACCGTCCTACTGAGGCCCCACCTAATTCCGCTGCTCAACCTGAAAATATTCCTGTACCAGACTCACCTCAACAAACTTCCACAACTGTTGAGAGAGACGGTCCTCCAATTGCATCACCATCTACAGCAGAACAAACGGTTTCTAACTCCCGCCATTCAGCTGAAGATCCAACACCACAATCAGTTCCACAAACCGCAGAGTATGATCCCGATGCGTTCTTTAACCCGTTTGCACCGGCTCCTACTGTTCCGGATATAGCTGAGTCGTCAACACGCAATTTGGATCCTGCTAACATGCGAGATACTTATCAACTACACCCTTCTACACACAAATGGACTCGAGACCATCCACTAGTTCATATTATTGGCCATCCAGATGCACCTGTTATGACAAGACAACGACTTCACGCAGATGGAGAAACTTGTATCTATGCACTCACAGTTTGTCACGAAGAACCTAAGAACATTAAAGATGCAATGACTTATGACAACTAGATTGAATCTATGCAAGAGGAATTTCAGCAATTCATAAGATTAGAAGTCTGGGAATTAGTTGAAAGACCTGACGGAGTCTTTGTCATTGGGTTAAAATGGATCTGGAAGAATAAGCTTGATGCTGAAGGAACTGTCATACGCAACAAATCACGCCTGGTAGCGAAAGGATACTCTCAACTAGAAGGACTTGATTTTGCTGAATCCTTTGCTCCAGTGGCTAGACATGAAGCTGTTCGAATCTTTTTGGCCTATGCTGCACACAGGAACATGGTGGTTTACCAAATGGATGTCAAAACAGCATTTCTTAATGGAGAACTCCGTGAAGAAGTTTATGTTAGCCAACCTGAAGGCTTCGTTGATCCCGAGCATCCTAATCACGTTTACCGACTCAAAAAGGCACTCTACGGACTTAAGCAAGCCCCACGGGCGTGGTATGACAAACTGTCTACTTTCTTACTGGCCAATAAATTTTCTAAAGGATCGGTGGATCCCACACTATTTACAAAAACCTACGGGGAGGACTTACTTGTTGTTCAAATATATGTCGATGACATCATTTTTGCCTCAACAAAAAGAAATTACTCTAATGATTTTGCAAAATTAATGAAAGATGATTTTGAAATGTCCATGATGGGTGAACTTTCGTTCTTTCTAGGACTACAAGTTCATCAATCACCCCGTGGAATTTTTATAAATCAGTCCAAATATGCTCTTGAAATTTTAAAGAAACATGGGATGATGAGTTGTGATACTTATAATACACCGATGGGCTATACCACAAAACTAGATGCTGACTTACATGGGACTCCCGTTGACCCTACCAAATACCGAAGTATGATTGGGTCCCTCATGTATCTCACAGCTAGTAGACCTGATATAGTATTTGCTGTCTATATGTGCTCTCGCTATCAGTCCAAACCAACTGAAAAACACCTCAGTGAGGTCAAAAGAATCCTTCGATACATAAAGGGAACCATTAACTTGGGAATCTGGTATCCGAAGGATTCTGGCTTTGAACTAATTGCTTTTTCAGATGCTGACCATGCAGGATGTTTAGACACACGCAAAAGCACATCTGGTGGATTACAATTTCTCGGAGACAAACTTGTGTCATGGCAATCAATGAAGCAGGACTGCACATCACTTTCGTCAACAGAATCTGAATATGTAGCCATGTCTGCTTGTTGTGCTCAAGTCATTTGGATGAGATCACAACTTAAGGATTATGGCTACCTATTCAACAAGATTCCAATCTATTGTGATTCCATGAGTGCAATTGCTATCTCTTGCAACACAGTCCATCATTGCAAATCCAAACACATCTATCTCCGATATCACTTCATCAAAGAGCACATGGAAAAGGGTACCGTTGAACTTTATTTTGTTGGGACTGAGTACCAATTGGCGGACTTACTTACCAAATCCTTAGCATCATCAAGGTTTGCTAGTCTAGTTCACCAAATTGGTATGCGATGTTTGACTCCAGATGATCTGGAAAAGTTTTTTAAACACAATTGATTGTCAAACATCAAAACTATCTCTGTAAATATTTTTCAAAAACTAAATACAAAAATATAAAACCAATCAAAAACTCAAAAAGATTTTTGGTCTTTTATTAAAAAAAAAATGCAAGTATAAACCACCTCTTTCAACACTATTTTATAAAATGTCTTCAATTATTTAAAACAAGTGTTGAGGGGGAGGAAAAGTAATGTTTTTCAAATTTCTCAAAAATATATTTTTATCAAAAGTGTTGATTCAAAAGTGTTTCGGGTTACTCTCCTTGACTAATATAATAAATTTTTTTTGTATTTTTTGACTACGGTCTAAGGTCGAGGGGGAGTACTACAAGTTGTTCTTATCTTGTCTTGGTGTCAATTAACGAAAGTTATATGTGATAATGTGTTTAGGCATTAGGAGTAAATGTTTTATTAGGTTAAGGGACCAATTGTGTCATTACTTGAAACCTATTTCACCCTTGGTCAAAACACACCTTGACCACGCATTTACTTCACCTGCAAAAGTAATAACATTTTTCACCTACTCAATCTAACGACTCAGAATCATTCTTCTAATCCGGTTATCAATCTTCAAATCTGTAAGTGTCAAATGTTTTTGATCATGTTTATAAACAAGGGTTTTAAATTTTATAACAATCCAACGGTTCAATTTGTGTCAATCGTTTAATTTGGTCTAGGGTTATGCGTAATCATTAACCCAGAAATTTGTGGTTGTTAGGATTGAATTGATTGATGGGATATATTCTTAGGATGTATATAAACATGTTTCTTAACTCTAATCACACCCAATCGATCGAGTTTGATTTTAGGGTTCATACGATGGAATTAGGGGTTCTTGATTTGGTGCTTTAGGTTTGAAATTAGTGATGGGGATTGTGTTAATACATGCCTAGGAACTCATACATGTGGTTTAATTGCAACAATTACATCTCATATTCATGAATCAAAGTTTTAGGGGTGAAACGCACTAGCAGTTTTAATCTTGAGATTCTGTGGATGATTTGTGTTATAAGTTGGACCATATGATCCTTAGGTTGTTAGATACACTTGCCCTATGCCTAATCTTACCCAGATTCATGTTTGATTGTGTTTGTGATTGAATGTTTATACGGGTTTACGCGTAACTCACATTAATGCATGTTTACGCATAAAAATGAGTATTTAAGTGTGTTAAAATGATTATTGATCAGTGGTTGTGTGTTACACTTTCAGGAATCAAACCAATCTTGTTACGAAAGGTGATTTTTTCTGGAAAAAGGCAAATTTACGCACAACTTGTTCATCCTACGCGTAAGATTAAGTCTTACGCGTAAGATTCGACACGTGGACAAACTTTGTCTTGGATAAGACAAAGTTTACGCATAAATGTAATTCTTACGCATAAGTTCTGACCTTACGCATAAGTCTGAAACTTACGCATAAGTCATTACCTACGCATAAGTTATTCTTTACGCTTAAGGGTAATCCTACGCATAATTTCAATTCCTACGCCTAAGATTTATCTTACGCATAAAATTGACCTTACGCATAAGATTCACCTTACGCGTAATATTCTAACTTACACGTAGCTTTTGCTCTTACGCATAATTTCTACTCTTACGCTTAAGTCAGGTTACGCGTAAAGTTACCCACTTACGCGTAAACTTGTCAAAATCTAAATTTTTCTAAGTGTTGTGAATTTTTCCTAAGAGTAACTTCTTGTAATGATAAACTTATGATGTAACTGATTTGTTATAAGTTTCTACCATGTAATATTACTCAAGTTTGTCATATATCAAAAGTTTTCACACACACAAACCCCCACTGATCAATGTATAAATCTAAAAGTGTACATCATAATTGAATGTCTTTGCTAACACAGTCAACAATTGCCATATTTGTATTTGTTTTATGATCAATTCAGATGGCAGAACACAATGACGTTCCATACGGACCAGAACCCGAACCTAAGCTTTCATGGGAAGAGACATTTCCAGATAATTACTCCAGGAAGATTGGAAAGAACAACCTCCGAATCAACTTCAACAAAATCACTTGCAACGAGTCCTCTTGTATTGTTGCAGTTGATGCTCTTCTATATCACCCAAACAAGCTGTTGTTCACCAAGTCTGCCTCAGTCTCCTGCTTCTACATCCACCAGTTTTGGCATACACTACAGCTAGATCTTGGGGAGGCTTCCTTCACCTGTATGCTTCATAACCGTCAGGTCACTGTGGACATTGACTTGCTTAGGAATGTACTTGGTTTACCTGAACTCGGACCAGATGAAGTATATGATCAAGTTCCCACCGAAGAAGAGTTGATAAAGTGGTTACGTGACATTGGCTATGACGAATCAGAAGAAGTTATTACAAGACATTCTAGGGTCAACATTAGGTATCTTCCACAACCATGGAGAACCCTATACATTCTGATTGCCAAGTCCTTATCTGGCAGAGATACTGGGCATGAACATCCAAAGCTCCAACACCTCAAACTCTTCTGGGCAGTGGCTAATGTGAAGAAAGTTGATTATGCCAGTATCATTTGGGAAGACCTTGTGTAGCACATTCAACACAAGACCACCAACATTCCATTTGTCCGCTTCACTAAACTACTCATCGAAAGCTTCCTTCGTGAGTATGACGATATCCCACAGAGACTTGATGACAAGGATAAGAACACGTTCAGAAATGAAGATACTCTCAGAGTCATCAAGAGAATGGACACCAGCACTCGGAAACAAGGAAAGAAACTTCCCGATTGTCTCTTGAATGACAAAGTGAAGGCTTGCACTAATTACAAGTATTACGAACAAGCTCTTCAGGATGACAAAGTTGGTTTCTTGGATGAAGTTCAACCATTCAGGGGAAAGACAGGTACCAAGACTGGAAGCTCCGGCAGCTCAACAAAGTCCAAACCTAAGAAGAAGGGTACTCCTAAGAGAAGACTTCCTACCAAGAAGCCCGCATCTACTCCTGAACCTGGGTGGTTTCCCTCACCACAATCTTCTCCAAAGCCGTCTGACTCTGAACAAACCGAATCCGATGAAGGTCCACAGTATAGGGAAGCATTTGCTAATATTGAGAAGGATGTTAATCTTGAAGACATCGATGACAAAGACTTGACTTTCGACGATTGGAATAAAGACATTGATGAGTTTGCTGATAATACCGTATATCCAGCATATCTCAATCAAAGACCGTTCACTAAAGCACAGTCACTCTTGGAAGAAGAAAGGATCAGGAGAGAGAAGATGAAGGAACCAGTGACTGCTGAACAAGAGTCTGTAGGCCTTTCAGCTGAAGAAGAAAATGAAAGGGCTCTCAATCTGGGTCTTCTCCACAGCCGAATTGATGCATTCAATGCTGATCTACCTCCACCTCCAGTGTTCTCCCAAACCACCGAAGCTGGCGGTTCAAGCAGCATTCCTGAGCCTACCACAGGGATCAACACTGACTTGGTCGTTTACGACAATCCCTCGGTATCTCCCACAGACATTGAAATGACTAATGCTTCAGCCATGGGAGAAGAGGAAGAGGAAGATCCCATGGATACTGATGCTCCACGATTGATGACTGTAGAAGAAATGGAGCTCAGAGAAAGAGCTCAAGAAGAGGAGTTGAAGAGAAAACAGGAAGCTGAAGAGGCTAGGCTTGAAGAGCTTGCCCAAGCTAAACTGGAAGAAACTATCCGAATGGAGGAGAGCAGGAAAGCAGAAGAGGCAGCCAAGCTGGCTGAAGAAAAGTTAAAGAAGGAAGAAGAAGCCAGGCTTGCTGAAGAACTAAGGCTTAAAGCCGAAGCCGATAAACTGGCTTAAGAACAAAGGGTGAAAGAAGAAGCAGCCAAAGAAAAGAAAGTTGAACAACCCGAACCACAGAAAGGAGATGACAAAGACTCTACCACCATCATTGAATCCTCACAGTCATCACCTCCTGCATCTGAATCGACACATGACAAATCAATCAAGAAACCGAGCACCAAAGCCTCTGCTGCATCAAAGTTACTCAAGTCAGCTTTCAAGAGAGTACATGAAAAGAAGAGGAGCAGACTGGAAGATCAGGTTGCAACACTTGCAACCCAAGTTGCTGAATTGACGAAGCTGAACTCGAACGTCCAAGAGCTACAAGATAAAGTTGATACTTTCTTAGCTAAAGACGTACAAGAGAACTTGGAAGCCACACTAGCAGCTCAAGCACAAGAATACATGGCACAACACTTAGTTGCTGAGTTGAAAGATCTGCTGGCACCCATGAGAGATGAACTCACCAAGTTCGCAGAGCAAGCGGTCAAGAAAGTAATCCGATCGAAAACCTTTACTCTTTGAGCCGATAAGTCTACTGCTCCTCTACCAGGACTATCTCTGGATGATTTGGAAGCTCAACTTTTGGACAAGCTGGCAAGCAAGTTCACCTTGACTCCTGAAGAGGCCAAAGTCCTGGAAGCACTGAAAGACAAGATGAACAAAGAGTCCTGCAGCACAGAGGCCGATAAACTGAAGCGTCAAAGAGATGATGAAGACAGGGATCCTAATCCTCAGGCAAAGAAACAAAAACAAGCCAAAGGACCCTCATCTCAAACACCGGTCATCCCCCCAACCACAACTACTTCCTCACAACAACCGAAGGCATCAGGTTCTGCTCCCAAAGCACACGACCACTTTGAATACACCGGTGGTGACGACATTCCTCAGCCCGATGAAGTTCCAGAACCATCCTCAAAGAAGAAAAAGAAAGAAAGGAAAGGAAAGCATCATCAACCCAAACCGGACACCTCATCTAAAGGCACCGAACCAAAGAAACCTAAAACCGTCCTTAACTGGCTAGATCAAGACGATAGTGCCGAATACTCCTGGTTTGAGAAGATGATCAATTCGCAACCACCACTTGAAGACAATCATGAACCTCAAGATGGTCGAACGGTGGAATACGCTCAAATGATTCAGCAAAAGTTTAAGATGAAAAAGATGAATAAGAAAGAGCTGCGAAGAATCAAGAATGATGCTTTCAATCTTCTGAAAGATCGGTCTGCTAACTCAATCGAGCTTGAATACCATCTGGAAAATATTGCTCGAGCTATGTCAAGCAATATTGACTGGATCAATCCTGAATCATTTGTCGATCCGGTCACAAAGAAAACCGCACCTTACATTACTGACTGGTCCAAACCACTACCGATGATTGGGAAGCCTAAGGAACCAAAGATCCCGTACAAGTTCTTCTTCAACACAGACTTGGAATTTCTGAAACTTGGCAGCAAGATTAAGAAGAAGTACGTTACCTCACTCGCCTTTCACCCTGCAACCCGATATCTCAACAATGCCATCGAAGAAGAAGCTTCAGCATTATTCGTTGATAAAGTTGTTGAATATGACCAGAACGCACTTTACGGTATACATCATTGGCCAAACAACCGGGCACAGTACTATCGAAGCAGCAGACTTAATCAGACAATGGGCGATGTGACAAGTGATTTGAAGATAGTCTCGATTCGGTTCATTTCGACTGTCACTCACTTTGGGTACCCCTTCCTCAACAAAATCACACTGAAAAGACTTGATGAAAAGGAGTACGATATTTCCGAGTCAGACTTTCCACGACTACTTCTCAATGACATTGAAGACATGTACCTGCTCAAAGTTCAAGGAAAACTCTGTGGCTTGCCTAAAGAAATGCAGCTTGCCTTTATCCAAGCTCTCCTAATCTTCATCAGGCAGATAGTCATCAGAGAAAGAGTAGAAGATCTTCAATTGGGAGTGGAAAGTTATCAGAAGAAGCTCAATCTCACCAAACCCAACATGTTCGACATCCCCGACCTTCAACATCTACCTCAATACACCTTGATCAGGCAACCATTTGGGTTCACCTACCGCAGTATAAACGGTCGCAACTGCTTCATGGCTTACGACGAAATACATAAGTTCTGTGATGAAACCTTGAAGTTCGTCAGAGATGGAATCAAAAGCAGATTGGATGACATTGCTCTGGGTAAATCTAAAAGATGGAAAACCAATGAGGCCAGGGATGCTCGCAGATTCATCTTAAGGATTGAGAACAGATTGAAGCGCAGGGATCACTTTCGAAGGTTGGAAAGTTATGTGGGAGGCAGACAGAAGTTTCCGGTGTTGACATTTCAGAGGCCTGAATGGTAGCAAATTGTAAGAGTTTGATTTGATTTGTCAATATTATACTTCATACTGGCTTGTGCACGCATTACAGTGCACAACCCGAACTTGTAAAGAAAGGACCCTGAGGTACGCTTCAGTGCCTCAATCCTAATATAAGGAGCGAAGGCTTCTTAATTTTGAGTAGAATTAATCAAACATTTATGATTTTCATAATTCTGCTCAAAAGGACAAGTATTTCACCTCAATAAGACTTAATCACTTGTTGAGGGGGAGCACTTGTCAAAACTAAATACTTTGCTCAAAATCAAAAAATTCTTGGTGAATCTCCCCGTAAGACTCAAAAGGCATATTTTAATCTAAACGATTGTCAAAAACATCATTTTATATGCTATTTTTGAGGGGGAGAAAATGAAAAAATGATTAAAATATACGAAGTCAATGCTTAAAAGTTGTATCATGTGCGAGCTAGACTCAGAATGGACCCAGGAATTGACGAGACAATAAAAGTTAGTAATATCGAAAAGACTTATCCTCGACGGGTAATAACATCAAGTTAGTTACTAGAGCTAGTTGTCACCTAAAAACTGACAATGGAACTCTTTAACTAACCACGTAAGCGTGGCTCGAAAAGGATATGTCTTAGTAGAAATGTACCGTCTCGAGAAACTTTCTGTAAACTTGACCAGGCCGGGTAATAACTTCAAGCTAGTCTAACTAGTGATGTAAGCGTGTCTCGAATCGGTCTTGTTCACGGAAAGTGGATCAATTCTAAAGTGCTTGCTCCTCCCGCATGTGCAAATTTTTTAAATACTTATGAGCACATGTGCAGGGGGAGCCCTTCAAAAGTGTACACAAAACTCTCAAAGTGTTAACCAAAATTATTTGATTATCACAAACACTTTGAGAGATTTTCAATCAAAGGTTTCTTGGCTACTGTCGGAGTTATAAGGTGATTAAGATAGGTATATCCATCCTATGATCCGCCAGAGCCGGAGGGATCTACCCAAGGACATCTCCCATAGTTAGAATTAGAAGTCCTTAGGTATGATACGAAAAAAGGAGAAAAGAATGAAAGGGAAAGAAGGAGTTGAAGAATTAAAAAGAAAAATAAAGAAAAGGGTGAAAAGAAATAGCCCTCCATATGTTCAACCTTAGGGCAGACACCAGGTTCAATACGCATGCTACTGGTTGTTACTAAAGACAACACCGGTATTGAAGACAAAGTCGTCATGGACCCAGTGACGCAATGCACTAAACCTTCTTTACCACTCAAGTTCTCTTAAAAGAACTTGTTTCATTCTCACGGGGAACCAGCATAATCTATCGACCTATCTCGTAGAGACGGTTGATATTGAAGCAGGAGACCCCTCCCTAGTCTCCGCATAGGAAACCTAGGAGTGCACTTATAGAGTCTAGAGCCTTGAGAAACATCAAAGATCTCTTAGGAATACTTAGTATTTCTACAACTGGTGTTCTACATCAATGGGCATCAGTTGTAAACTATCGAGTCCTTCGCAGATCTTAGCAATCTGCCGAGAACGTTTATGAGAGGATTACATGTGTATTTCTCAATGAATGAACGGAAACTCCTGCCAGGGTCATCTTCAAACAGCCCTGACAGCAGGTCACTTCGGTAACCCCACAAGGGTTACGCTTAGTGTTTGCGATGGTTCCTTAGCGGTCTACAGTCGTGGAGTGATCCCCAGCGACTCACCCAGTCATTGAGCTACTTAGTAGGTCTCGTAAGCTCCTTCGGGAGTATCTGATATGGGAACGGCCTGGATAAGGATTAGAGGAAGTCTTCACACTATGCTGTTGATGAACTCTATATCCTTATCTGTAAGTACCGGTTATTTATTGCTAACTGTTTACTCGCAGGTACCTTACTTCCATGATGGTAGATTCCAACATGCTCATACATACATCTTGAAGTCTAAGAAAGCTCCCCCAAAGATCTTAACACCACAAAGTTCAAAGAATGATTCTACGTCAATTAAGAAGAATCTACAAAGTTTAAAGACTAAAGATCTCATAGTATGAAAAGGAACTTCGTGCATGTCAAAGTCCGAAGATGTATGAGTATGTTGGAATGGCGTTCAACCACCACAGACGCAGGAGTGACGAATGGCAGAATACTTCGTGATACAGTCACTACATCATCACCAAAGAACAAAGACAAAGAGCAAAGTACATTCATTATCATTCAACCATTTCGAAGACGTCTAGAGTTTTACATGTCACAAGTCAACGACAAAGATGAAGACGTCAAGCAACCGTGATGACCGACCCTTAGGGGGAGATTGTTGGGATCATACTTTTGTATTTAGTCAAGTCTCGGTCATTGCCTTTTGTAATAGGTTGCTTTAGTATTTATTTCATTATGTTTCATGTTACAAGGCTTATGTATTAAAGCCCTATGGGCTTGAAAGCCCACGAATTAGAAGATAAGGGAGGAAGGGAGTGTTGCCCTAACTCCTCCCTTATAAATAGTAAGCTTATGTAAACATTAAGTTTGTTGGTTATTTGAATATCTTAGTGAAACTCTTGTTCTTATTTTTCTCTCATTTCTTATAATCAACCAATCTCTTTTCTCATCTTATTTCTATCATTACTATGCTTGTGTTTACATAAATGGTGACCTAACAAGAAGACTGAGTCAGTGTTCAATGTCAGTGATTGTGCGGAGAATGCTAAGGTAAAGTTTGCTTCTTTTACCTTTAAGGACGAAGCTTTAACTTGGTGGAACAATTACCGAAATTCGGTTGGGAGTGATGTGGCTTATGCTATGACTTAGGAGCAATTTAAGTCTTTGCTGATTCAGATTTACTGCCCAAAAAATGAGGTTAAGAAGCTGGAGATTGAGTTTTGGAATCACAAAGTGAAGGGTACTGATATGGCGACTTACAATTGTCGTTACCAGGAGTTGGCCTTGCTTTGCCCAGATATGGTTAGAATTGAGACTCAAAAGATTGAGCTGTATATCGATGGGTTGCCTGTGGCTACAAGGAATGATGTGATTGCTGCTAGACCTGCAAATATCCATGAAGCAATCACAATTGCTCAACAACTAATGGATTCGCTGGAATTGGAAGGAGCTGATAAGGATAAGAATGGAAAGAGAAAGAGGGATAATCACTCTAAGGGTAATGATCATCGAAACAAGCGACAAACAACTACTAGAGCTTATGTTATGGGAGATGGAGACAGGAAGAACTACAATGGAGATGCACCCAAGTGTAACCGATGTTATAAGAATCATTCTGGACGATGTACTGTGATGTGCAAGAATTGCTCTAGGATGGGACACATAGCTAAGGATTGTAGAGCTCGACCACTTGCTATGGTTCAAGCTACTCCTGAAACTATGAGTAAGGCAAATGTTACTTGTTATGGATGGGGAAAGAAGGGACATTATAGGAATGAGTGTAGGGAATCGTGGAACCAAGGAAATCAAGGATCGGGTGGTAATGGGTACAATAATGGAAACCGTGGAGCTAGAGGAAACCGTGGATGACAAGATAATGGGGACCAACGTGTGGAAGCTGGAACTGCTCATGGAAGAGTGTATGCACTTGGGAACGAGAGAGGAGAAGATCTGAACGTCGTTACTGGTACGTTCCTTCTCAATAATCGTTATGCTTCCATACTATTTGATACTGGTGCCAATAAGAGTTTTGTGTCTACTAAGTTTGCACCCTTACTAGAGAAACCCCCGATGGCCTTAGGAATTGGTTATGATGTAGAGTTAGCTAATGGGAATATAGAGAGGATTAGGACAATCATTCGCGGTTGCATGTTAAACTTTTTGAATCGTCCTTTCAACATAGATCTTCTACCCGTCTCGTTAGGAAGTTTTGATGTCATCATTGGTATGGATTGGTTGTCGAAGTATCGTGCTCATATACTTTGCGATGAGAAGATCGTGCGTGTGCCTTACGGCAAGGAGATCCTGAACATACCAGGAGATAGAAAGGATTTGAGAGGCCCATCTAGATTAGCGGTCATATCTTGCACTAAATTGCCGAAGCTAATGGAAAAAGGATGTTGCCTTTTCTTAGCTCAAATTTCTGAGAAAGGAGGGAAGGAGAAGAAGGAAAGGTGCATTGGAGATGTGGCTATAGTTCGTGATTTTCAGATGTGTTTCCTGATGATTTGCTGGGAATCCCGCCTCCTAGACAAGTAGAGTTTCAGATTGAGTTGATACCTGGTGCTGCACCTATAGCACGAGCGCCTTATCGTCTTGCACCTACTGAACTGGAAGAGTTGTCGAAACAATTAGTAGAGTTAGCTGAAAAAGGATTTATAAGACCAAGTTCTTCGCCTTGGGGAGCCCCGGTCTTATTTGTGAAGAAGAAGGATGGATCGTTTCGTATGTGTATTGATTATCGAGAGTTGAACAAATTAACGGTGAAGAATAGATACCTGTTACCGAGGATCGACGATTTGTTCGATCAGTTTCAAGGATCGAGTGTGTATTCAAAGATCGATTTGAGATCGGGATATCATCAGCTTCCAGTTCGCGAGAAAGATATTCCGAAAATGGCTTACAGAACCCGTTACGGGAATTACGAGTTTCAGGTGATGCCGTTTGGGTTGACTAACGCACCGACGGTATTCATGGACCTCATGAATCGGGTGTGTAAGCCTTACTTAGATAAGTTTGTGATTGTGTTCATCGATGACATTCTAATTTATTCGAAGAGTGAGAAGAAGCATGAGGAGCATCTAAGACTTATCTTAGAATTGCTCAAGAAAGAGAAACTTTATGCCAAGTTTTCTAAATGTGAATTTTGGATTCCGACGGTACAATTTCTGGGTCATGTGATTGATAGACAAGGAGTTCATGTAGATCCTGCTAAGATTGAAGCGATTAAAGATTGGGCTGCACCTACGACCCCAACAGAAATTCGTCAATTTTTGGGATTAGCCGGTTATTACCGAAGATTCATTGAGGGATTTTCAAAGATCGCAAAACCGTTGACCAAATTGACTCAAAAGAGTGTTAAGTACGAATGGGGAGATAAGGAAGAGGAAGCATTTCAATTACTTAAGGAAATGTTGTGTAGTGCTCCTATCTTAGCGTTACCTAAAGGTAACGAGGACTTCGTCGTCTATTATGACGCTTCGCATAAAGGTTTAGGAACTGTGTTAATGCAACTAGAGAAAGTGATAGCTTATGCTTCCCGACAGCTCAAGAAGCACGAGAAGAACTACACCACCCATGATTTGGAGTTAGGTCCTGTGGTTTTTGCCTTAAGGATATGGAGACATTACTTGTACGGAACCAAGTGTGTTGTGTTTACTGACCACAAAAGTCTACAGCACATCTTGAATCAAAAAGAGCTCAACATGAGACAACGACGTTGGATCGAGTTGCTAAGCGATTATGATTTCGAAATTCGCTACCATCCTGGTAAAGCAAACGTTGTTGCTGATGCTCTTAGTCGGAAGGATAGGATACCTCCGTTACGAGTTAGGTCATTGGGAATGACTATCGTATCGCCGTTACCGACCCAAATATTTGAAGCTCAAACGGAAGCGTTGAAAGTAGAAAATCGACCTGCTGAGAGCATATTTGGAATGGCTGAAAATGAGAAAGGATTCGTTAAGCGTTCTGATGGAGTATTATGTTTTGGAGATTGGATTTGGGTACCATTATATGGAGGAATTCGAGAGTTGATTATGCATGAGTCGCATAAGTCAAGATACTCTATTCATCCTGGGTCTGACAAGATGTACCAGGATTTGAAAAAGTTATATTGGTGGCCAAACATGAAGGCAGATATAACGTTGTATGTTAGTAAGTGCTTGACATGTGCCAAGGTTAAAGCCGAACATCAAAGACCGTCAGGATTATTGACGCAACCAGAACTCCCGGTTTGGAAATGGGAGCGGATTACAATGGACTTTATTACCAAATTACCAAAGACAGCTAGCGGTTGTGACGCTATCTGGGTAATTGTGGATCGGTTGACTAAGTCTGCTCATTTCCTGGCGATTAGTGAAGATGATAGTGTCGGCAAACTTGCGAAGTTGTATGTGAAGGAAATTATTTCTCGACATGGAGTCCCGATATCGATTATTTCTGATCGCGATAGCCGCTTTACGTCAGCTTTGTGGCGATCACTTCAAACCGCTTTGGGGACGAGACATGATATGAGTACTACATATCATCCCCAAACCGATGGACAAAGTGAGAGGACTATTTAGACTTTGGAGGATATGCTTCGTGCATGCATCAAAGACTTTGGTAAAGGCTGGGAGAAATATCTACCCCTCGCGAAATTCTCCTATAATAATAGCTACCACACAAGTCTTAAAGCTGCACCGTTTAAAGCTTTATATGGCCGAAAATGTCGTTCGCCTATTGGTTGGGCTGAAGTTGGAGATAGCCAACTCACAGGCCCCGAACTTATATTGGAGACTACTGAAAAAGTGACTCAAATTCGTGATCGATTGCAAGCAGCTAGAGATAGGCAGAAAAGTTACGCCGATCAGAGACGTAAACCCCTAGAGTTCCAGGTTGGAGACAAAGTGATGCTGAAAGTCTCGCCTTGGAAAGGTGTGATACGTTTCGGGAAACGTGGGAAACTCAACCCCCGCTACATTGGACCATTTCTTATTTTGGAAAGAATTGGCCCGTGGCTTATAGGTTGGAATTACCACAGGAACTGAGTAAAGTTCACGATGTGTTCCACGTTAGTAATTTGAAGAAGTGCCTTTCTGATGAGACGCCGGTTATACCGATGAAAGATATTCGAGTTGATGAGAAATTGAACTTTGTAGAAGAGCCGATTGAGATATTGGATCGAGAGATTAAATGAATCAAGCGAAGTCGCATTCCACTCGTCAAGGTTCGTTGGAATTCCCGACATGGACCGGAATTTACGTGGGAACGTGATGACGAGTTCCGAAAGATTATCCGAAGCTTTTCACTTCGTAGATGGATTGTTTCGAGAGAAACCCGGGACGGGTTTCTTCTGAGGCTGGGAGGATGTGACAACTGGCAAATTAGGGAGTTATTTTGAAAACCCGCATTACATTAAAGTTCGTTTATAAATTATATTTGGAATTTTACTCGTAACGAACTTGAAAAACCAATATTTTGGTTGATTATATCTAAAACTTTTATGGAATCGAATTTGGTTTATCGATATGATGAGAATTTATTTCGAGATTTTTATTGGCACTATGTTGACTCCGGCACTAGAATAACCTAACAGAAATTTTATGTCTTGAGTTTACGAATTCGACTATATATACTTATTTATGGAACTCTCGTGAGATATTAAATGTTTTGAAACGAGTTACGGGTTTTGGTCCGTGTAATTTACACCTAGTCACCTTGCCCTAAACATAATAATAATACTTTTCATCCTTATTATTATTAGTAGTATTATTATCATTATTATTATTGGTAAAAAGAAAGAGAAAAAAAAATAATAATAAGAGTATATACAAATCGTCCTTGTGTTCCTGGACACACCACACAAACATACACACAACCTCATCACCTCCAATATTTCACTCTCTCTCTCTCCCCTCTAAATACCCTAGCCGCCGCCATCAAATTCCGGCCACCATCACCACACCGCTGCCTCCACAAATAAACCAACACCACCATCTTAATCACCTTTTCACGATATATCTTTTGGTATACATCACGCGCCCTAAAACTTTCTCTAACACAACGAAATCTTTTAAATCCGATTCGAGAAGTATTTTGCTTGTTTCTTTAGATCCGTGAGATTTGAGGTTCTACTAGGTGAGTAGACTCGTTTTGGCACCTTGGGTGCCTCGATATGGTACTAAATCCGTGGAAACACGGAAGATTTTGATGGGTATCGAATTAAAATGTTTCGGAAATAATATTTTTGATATTGAAATGAGTTTGGTATCCGGGTTAATTTGGTGTCTATCTTTTGTGGTCGAAGTGAAACCGAGAGCTTTGGCTCTCGGCTTGGGATTATTTTGTGAACTCATGTGATTTTCTTGATGATTTTTGGCCTCTTGGTATTGTTAGCGAGGATGTTTAGTGATTTATTTTAAGGTCTTGATTTAGTTTGGTTATGAAGCTGGAAATATTGATGTCATTGTGGTTTGGATTGGCGACCCATGAGGTTCGTTTGATTTGCTTGTGGCTCATAGGAGCTAAGCCGTGACCCAAGATGGGTTCGGCCAGATTTGAGGCTCTTGTGTTGTTATTATTGTTTGTTATTATTCTTGTTGCTATGGTATATTGTTGCTGTTGTTAACTTTGTTGTTGTTGTCGTTGCTTGGGCCGAGAAAGAGTAGAAAGGCCGAGACACTTGTGGTCTCGGCAACGGAATTATTATTTTGTGGAGTTGTTGTCGAATGAGAAATGTGGGGACCGATTGTGAGACGGTCACTTAGTTTGACGGAGATAGGTTAGTCGAGTACCGTAGTCGGACCCTATTGTTGTAGCACGTGATATTGGGATTGATTTGTACGGAGTTGGATTACTTATTTATGACTTGATTTGGTTATTTCTATTTTTGGACTTGGACAATGAGCCGAGAGTGATGACTCGGACATGTGACCATTTCGTATGACTCGATAATTATTTATAATTAAACGCAAATAATAAAACTCGTAATAATATTATTGGTAATATAAACGTTTATATAAATATATAGACGTGAATAACGTATATATAAATATATAAATGCGTATATTAAAAATAAAAAGATCACGAGTAATATTATAAAAATAACGTGACGATAAATATTATGCTATGAAAGTAGTGTAATAATATTGGGAGCGTTAACGTTGAATAAATATTAAATAAAATAATATCTTTTAATAAACGAGGAAAACTATCGAGTTATACGGGGTCGTGGTTACTTAAGTCCAAGTGGTTTATTATTTGTGAAGTTTGTGTTGTCACGGATATATGACAATTAATACACTCACTTTCGATAACTACGTAACTTATTTAATCGACGGGTTAAATAAGAGCTATTTAGTTATTTAAATTGAGAATATTAATGGGCATCGTATCCTACGACGCCCATAGGTTGTGGTATGTGTACGAGAATAATAAATTACTAAGAATCTCTCGAGGTTGCCAAATTGACGAATTTGGTTAGGTTAACGGCATAATTAGAGAATTTATTAAACTTTGATATATACCATATAGTACTTTATGTGCAATGTGTGACCTAGGATTCGGGTATAATCTTAGAATGGTATATTAAGTAAATAAATATGGGGGATTACCAAATCGACGGATTTGATAAACTTCGATGATTTATTTAAATAATATATTGGACTAATATTAGACCAATAGATTGATTTATTATCCTTTTGTTGTGACTTCTTGGTTTGAGTTGAGTCGACCCACCACCCGTATGGATACCAAACGTCAAACTCCAAACTAATACGAGATTTATACGAGAAATGGATTTTCGGAAGTAAAATGGAATACGTTCGGGTATGGGAATATTCTATTTTGAGGAAATGATTTCTGAACGAGTTGATATTGTTAGGTCGTGCCGAGTCTGTAGTTGCCGTCTTTTGAGTTATTATACATCTTACTTCTACCGATTTATTATTGCTAATTTCTGGACTTGAGGTGAGTTATAGCCCCACTTTTTACTCTTGAACTATGTTTTCAATACTTGGGGTGAGAAACGTGCAAATTATTTTATGTGGACTATTATCGCTTTTATATTCTTTCTAAATCTTGCTATGCGTATGGACTAGGATGTATTGTCAGCTTTAGTCACATATATTTTGTGTGTACTATTCAAGGTTGGCTTATTTGGAATTGTCAGCTTTAGTCACATGGTTTGTGTGTACTATTGAAGGTTGGCTTATTTAGATACTGTAGTGTGCACCTATAGGTTATGTATACTTTGTAGGTTATCCGAGTATTTATGATATTGCGTGGGTTACCCAAATATCTATGTTAGAGCGGAGGGTATCCGCAGGCTTTTAGTGAATCCTTAGTCTAGCTAGCAAGCGTTTTGTGTATATGTCCACTATATTGATTATGAATTTAAACCTATGATCTCACCAGCGAAAGCTGACTTTTAGCACGTTTTCTCAGGTAATTAAGTGATGATTTGGATGCATGGATTGGAAGGCTCGGCTATGGCACCTGGTTATGGATCTATTTTTCTAAAACTCTAATATTTAATTGTGGACCTACGTTTATTTCATTTGGGCCTGACTCTGAATGAATGTTGGGATAAATGTAAACTTTAAAACCCCGTTTTTGGTTGTGTTTTTCTTATGTTTACTTTATCTCGTTCTTTTATGTCTTGTGTTGGATACCAATCCCCGTAGCACCCTGAAAGCTTGTTAAGTCTTCCGTTGTACCAAATTTTGGGGGTGTTACATCTTGGGTAATTGCAATGCAAGAAAAGTTAAACCAATTTGTTAGGAATGATTTATGGACATTAGTTCCTCAACCAAAGAGTCAAACTATAATTGGAACAAAATGGGTCTTTCGTAATAAAATGGATGAAAATGGAATTGTGTCTAGAAACAAAGCTAGGCTAGTTGCACAAGGATATAATCAACAAGAAGGCATTGACTACGATGAAACTTTTGCTCCGGTTGCTAGGCTCGAGTCAATTAGAATCTTACTTGCATATGCATGTGCACACAATTTTAAACTCTTTCAAATGGATGTCAAAAGTGCATTTCTAAACGGAGTCATAAATGAAGAAGTGTATGTTGCTCAACCACCGGGCTTCATCGATTTTGAAAAACCAAATCATGTTTACAAACTTAAAAAGGCTCTTTACGGACTTAAGCAAGCTCCAAAAGCATGGTATGATCGACTTAAGACCTTCCTAGTTGACCATAAGTATACCATGGGCTTAGTTGATAATACTCTCTTCACTAAGAAGAAAGATTCACATATTATCATAGTCCAAATCTATGTTGATGACATTATATTCGGATCAACTTGTCAAGAATTATGTGTGGATTTCTCAAAAATCATGCATGACGAGTTTGAAATGAGTATGATGGGAGAACTCAACTTTTTCCTAGGACTCCAAATTAAACAACTAGAAGATGGTATCTTCTTTAACCAATCTAAATATATTAAGGACATGCTTAAGAAATTTGGATTAGAAGATTCGAAACCAATCAAAACACCCATGTCCATGGAAACTAAACTCACCAAGGATGAGGAAAGTGAATCCGTAGATAGCACTAAATATAGAGGTATGATTGGAAGTCTACTTTACCTAACGGCTAGTAGACCCGACATTATGTTTAGTGTTTGTCTATGTTCTCGTTTTCAAGAAGATCCTAAGACAACTCATCTCGAAGCCGTTAAAAGGATTTTTAGGTATATCAATAGCACTACACATTTAGGTTTATGGTATCCCAAAGGAACGGGAATAGACACCATAGTGTATGCCGACTCGGATCATGCCGGTGACTATGTTGATAGAAAAAGCACAAGTGGTATTTGTACTTTTGTTGGACATTGTCTCACCTTATGGTTCTCTAAGAAGCAAACGGCTCTTGCTATCTCAACAACGGAAGCCGAGTACGTTTTGGCCGGAAAGGCGTATCAACAAGCTCTTTGGATGAAGCAAACTCTTGTCGACTACGGAATTCAACTAAACGACATTACCATTCTTTGTGACAACAAAGGAGCTATTGATCTTAGCAAAAACCCGGTTCAACATGCTCGTACAAAACATATTGAAATCCATCATCATTTCCTTCGTGACAACGTTCAAAAAGGAAATATCTCAATTGAGAAAGTTTCTTCCGAAGACAACATAGCCGACATTCTCACAAAACCCCTTAAACGAGAACCTTTTAACCTTCTTAGGCTAGGCTTAGGACTCATGAAACCTACATTGTAGTTCTAGACATTAGACAAAAATCACAAAAATCAAAAAAAATCCATAACTCTTTTTCTCAGCAGGGTCGGGGGAACCCTCAGACACAACGAACGGAACCCAATTTAAGGGTCCGCCGTATCCACCGACCTACAGAATCTTTTTTTTTTTGTTTATATTAAACCAAACACCCATTATCTCATACCACCACTTCCAAACTGCTACTATTCACTTTACCATTCATCCATACCTACGATTTATTGGTCTTCCTTTCACTCACATTGCAAATCAATCATCATTGTAAGTATTCTAAACTTGATTACAATCCTGATCTGAGTCTAGGAATTCTATTTTTGCACAAAAACAAAAACTTGGGGTTATGCATTAACTTGAGAAGCTCATGCATGAAATTAGATGTTTAACAAAACTAATCATGTTCCCCATAGTTAGGAATTGCATTCTTACTAAGTGTAAACATGTTTGCTAAAACACCCCATGTCAAATTCTTCCAAAAACTTCTAACAAATAGGACAAATATTTTTTCGCCTCACATTGTGAATACAAAATCAAAAGGTTATGTTTAAAACATCACTTGCATAATGTCTCTTGAATGCTAAAGGGAATACATAACCAATATGTATTTTCGGGTACATTCAAACGAAGCTACATTAAACTAGGAGCGCTTGGGTTATCTTTTGTTTTATAATAAAACTTGCATTATAAAACGTTTTTGAAGCATCAAAATGGGTCAAGATAACCGCACCTTCACATTGTTTTCATATTGGCACACACTAGAACACCCATATTATAATAGTCATTCACTTAGACTAAAATGTGAAATTTTGTTTTTCTAGGAATCATCATGCCTTCTCTAACCCACTACGACCACAAGGACACCATCAAATACCTACCCAAACACCACAAAACCAAAGGCCTTACCCCAACTCAAGTCAATATTTTCAAAGCCTTAGAAAAACATTATGTCCATGAGGGTAGAACCATTGACCCGTCCTTCCTAGAAGGCATAAACCTCTACACGGAATTGAGTGTCTTTTAGAAATCAACGAGCCTATTTGTCCTAGGTTCATTTTAGAATTCTATGCATCCGTCACCCTCTCCATGGATGATTATGGTCAAATGTCTATTAACTTTAGGGCTAGTAGTCATCAATACTCCTTCACTCTCGAGGAGTTTGCTCAAATCCTAGGTGTCCTAAACCGTGGTACTTGCATCTACTCCAACTTGCACTCCCTCTCAACTCTTGACACACTCTTTGACCGCATCCATCCCTATGACACCCCTCTTGTGTCAAAAGATGTACTTCGTGACCACCTCTTTGTTAGGACAACCAACACTCGGAGAACCCGTTCAGGAAATGAGGTCGATAAGGACCCATATGGAATGGAAATGAATGAACTCAAGCCCCAATTCAAGAAATGGGAGGAATTCCTTAGAGCAAATGTCATAGCACCATAGAAAACCGAGATCATATAAATCTTGCCTTTGCTACATGCTCTACTCTTTGTCCGTTAGGCAACCCTTCAACCTTGCCTACTACATGGCCAAGAGAATGGCCGACATTCCCGTGCATGGCACAACGGCTATGCCGTATGAAATGCTCTTTGTGGAAAACTAGAAGGGGGGTTGAATAGTTTGCCGATTAAAATCTTTTTAACTTGTTAAGTTAGCTTTGAAACTTTCCGTTTGATCAAAGATATATTCACAAACACAATATATAACATGCAAGTAAATGAAAGAAACGATCAAACCACAACACGAGTATTTATCGTGGTTCGGCTACAAGGATTCTTTTTCCTTGCCCTACATCCACGCCCCGAGTATCCAACTCGAGAGTTTCTTTCACTAGTCAACAAGCTCCTTTCACCGGCGGAGAAAACCTTACACGTCGCTTATACTTTTACCGACACAAAGCTAAATGTCGAGTTCTTTTACAAGGGCGCAACCACTCCCGTTAGTTCTTTTACTAGGGTACAACAACTCCCAACACTCTTTATATTTTGAGGACTAAAATACTAACCGATCACTACTAAAAATACACAATCAAATGAAGTGTAAACTACACAAGTCTACACAATGCTAAGCTAACAAGTCTTGCAACGTTGTGTTGAATACTTGTTACTTTTAGTAAGCTCGTGAATCTCTTTGCTACAAAAAGAAACTTCACATATGAAATGTTAAGAGGTTAGATGAAAGAATGAATGTGTGTGTAAAATGTAATGTCAAGTGATGAGCCAAATTTTAACTTGTGGCTCAATATTTATAGCCAAAACCTTCTGCAGGTCTGGCGGATCAGGCGAACCCCTGAGAAGGGTTCCGCCCGTGTACCTCCAGGGTACCGCCAGGCTTGCAGTTGGTTTTTGCAATAACTCTTCAAACCAAACAAGGTCTTGTCTCATAACTCCTAGCAACCAAACAATGTCACATCTCATAATAACAAGTCAAATACAAAGCTTGCAAGCAACAACAAAGTTAGTCAAACACATTTCTTTCCATAAATGCATAATGACAAAACTTGCCATAAATGTGATGTGACAATTTCTAATTTAAGAAATAAAATTGTGTTGTGTTTTATGAAATGTAAAATGTAGCAAAAGTCTAGTTTATGCAAGTATTAAAAACTAAGATTATGTTTTGCTTAGAAACTAAAGTTTACATTTTGTCGTTAACAAAACTTAGCGAAGATCGTAAAATATAAATAACGTTTTTAGGCGATATTTGTATTAACAATCTCCCCCTTTTTGTTGATGACAAAACATAAACTTTGTTTTTAAGTAACACGCGAAATCTTGGTTTTCAAGACTTAAAAAAAATTATATTAACCTTGTTTTACTTAAGAGACGAAAAGCATATCAAGTATTTGAAGGGTTAATATATTTCTCCCCCTTTTTGTCGAAACAAAAAGAAGAGTAGCGAAGCGGAATAATGCCAATGCTCCCCCTTGGTCGATACTCCCCCTAAATGGAGTACCAAGATGGGAAACATGGATTTTGAGACCTACAAAAAAAATGGTTAGTTGGTGATATATATAGTCAAGGATGTAGTTACCACACACATTGCAACCACAACACAAACATGATCAACCAAAAATGTACTAAAGTGAGTAGAAAGAAATATCATTCCAAGTAAAATTTTGACTCTTAAAAGTCAAAAGACAAGAAATGAGAACTATTCTTCTACTTATAAACAAAAACTTAAAAAATAACCAATAAAGAAAAATAAAATCCTACTTTCCTAAATTGGGGCAAACGGCCTCCAAGGATTGTCTAGGATTTGTTGGGGTGGGAAAGAGCATCCAAACGTTCTATGACGTGTTGGAATGCAAAACGGGTTTCATTTTGGAATTGGTTAAGCAATGTTTTGATGGTTTCACCCATTTGCTCACAATTTGAGCAATCATGGGGATGAGTGGGTTGAAATGGGTTGGTTTTCGTTTCTTAGTTTGATGGTTGGTTTGTTTTTGGTTCTTGGGTGGAGGATGGGTTTGGTATTGAGTCAAGCAATGTGGTTTTAAATTCCATTGCTCGATGGAGATGGTTTTTAACCATGTTTTGGATATCCTCATATGAAGGAAATAAAGACTCAAAGGTTTGAGGTTGAGGGTGTGGTGGATTTGGGTGATCATGGTTTTCCAAGTTTGGTTCTCCATATAGAGGACCATGGATGTCATGGTAGATGGGGTGAAACAATAATGGTTTAGGTGGATGGTACACTTGTTGTGGTGGTTGAATGTGGTTGAAAAGGTTATCTTGGTCAAGGATTGACCTTGGTGATTCATTTGCAAAAGGTGGTGGTTGTGTAGGTCTTGGTGGAAGATCATTAAGATCTTGGACAAATGGGTGTGGTGATGTGGGAGGAGACCCAAATAGTTCCATTGGCTCAATTTTGGGTAATGGTGATGGTGATGAAGTTTTGGATGGTTGAGTTGGAGCACTTGGTGGAGTTGGGTCAATAGGTGATTTAGTTGGTGGTGGAGTGAGCTCATTTGGTTCATTGGGTGATGGTGATGGAGATGCAAGGTTCAAAAAGTGTTCATTTTTTATGGGTGATGTGAATTCATCCGAGGATGAGGAGCTTAGGTTGATGGGTTGATTGGACCATAGTGGTTTAACACTAATCCGGGCGGTTTTCCGAATGGGTCTTGATGTTTGAGAGGTGTTTGTTGACTTAGTCATGGTGAAAAATGGTTTATAAGTTTCCGAAATTGTGTTGAGGAAGGTGTGATTTGATAATGTTTAGGATGGCTTAATTTATAGTGTTGATGAATTATGGAAATGAGTGTTTGGATTTGATGTTATTCCATACAAAAATTGAGGTTTCTAATGATTTGGAAAACTAATTGTGGGTTGTCATATCATGAAAGTCAATCCAATGAAAATGGTGAAGTGAGAAGACAAGTTTTGCACTAAATGCTTAGTGGTTTTGGTGGATTTGTGGTAGTATAAATTTCAAGGATTTCAAGGATCCCTTAAAAGGGTTCCTTCCTTTATGTTTGAGGGGTCCTTGAGGTTGTTATGGTTAAATTTGAATTTTGGCGGGAATTGGTTTTGGTTAAGTTCATGGAAGAAGAAGTATCCTATTATGCTAAACACATTGCAAATATTGGGATTCTACCTAAAAGGATTGGATTTTGGTGTTTGGATGTTGAATTGATGAAAATGAAAAAAAAAATCTGCAGGTGTGTGGCGGCACCCTCAGAATACATAGGCGGAACCCATTTGAGGGTGCCGCCTGGTCCGTTGGGCAAATTCTGGAATTCCCAGAAATTGTACTGGCGGAACCCAATTTTGGGTACCGCCAGATCCGCCAGGGGTGAAAAAAATGGCAGTCCACGTTTTTGACCCACGAGACGATTTTCAAAATTTTCGAAAACTCCTAAAATCAAATAGATAAGGTATTTCTGGTTGGGCAATGCAAAAAATAGACACGTAAACATGCATTTCATAGGACTTTGACCTTGAGGTCGAGAATTTCACTATACTTAGTGAAAATATTATAAACTTGAAAATTTGACAACTTGCCAAAAGTTGCCTCCCTGCATCATTGTTAGTTGAACCAGGTTTCAAATAGTATCAAACATCCTACCAACACATAAATTCAAGAGAACCATTGTTTACATAACCAAATTGTTTAAATAGCACCTTGTGCCAAACACTCCTAACACACCCGCACTCATTGACGGTCAATCTTCTTCTTCATTTTTCCAAGGAATCTCCTGATGTTTTTGAACATCCCCTTTGTTTGCTTGAACTCCTCCGACTCATTTGGAATATCCGGAAGTTGAGAAAGGTATTCTAGAGGTGGGAGCCTAGATTTTGGCAAATTGTCATCTTCACTCATAGAGGAAGAAGATGATGAGGTAGGAGGATGTGGGCGTTTTCCTTGGGCTTTGTAAACTCTCTTATCACTAAGTGGAACAAAGGTATGTGGAATGAGAGTGTAGTCCAGACGAAGACCATTTGAAGTTGGTGGAATGGGTGAGATGAACCTAAAGAGACGGTTCAAGAGCATTCCATATGGCATAGCCATTGTGCCATGCACGGGAATGTTGGCCATTCTCTTGGCCATGTAGTAGGCAAGGTTGAAGGGTTGCCTAACGAACAAGGAGTAGAGCATGTAGCAAAGGCAAAGGTTGATATGGTCACGGTTCCCTATTGTGCTAATGACATTGGCTCTAAGGACTTCCTCCCATTTCTTGAATTGGGGTTTGAGTTCGTTCATTTCCATTCCATATGGGTCCTTATCGACCTCATTCCCCGAACGGGTTCTCCTAGTGGTGGTGGTCCTAACAAAAAGGTGGTCACGGAGAACGTCTTTTGAGACAAGAGGTGTGTCATAAGGGTGGATACGGTCTTGAAGGTTGTCAAGAGTTGAGAGGGAGTGCAAGTCGGAATAGAGGCAAGTACCACGGTTTGGAACACCTAAGATTTGAGCAAACTCCTCAAGAGTGAAGGAGTATTGATGGCCGCTAACCCTAAAGTTGATAGACATATGACCATAATCATCCGTTGAGAGGACGCATGATGCATAGAACTCTAGAATGAACCTAGGACAAATAGGCTCGTCGATATTCAAAAGACACTCAAAGTTGATTGTGGCAAAATCGGCGTAAAGGTTTGTGCCTTCTAGGAAAGATGGGTCTATGGTTCTACCCTCATGGACATAGTGTTTTTCTAGGGCTTTGAAAACGTTTACTTGATTTGCGGTAAGGCCTTTGGTTTTGTGGTGTTTTGGTAGGTACTTAATGGTGTCCTTGTGGTCGTAGTGGGTTAGAGGAGGCATGATGATTCCTAAAACAACAAAATTTCACATTTTAGTTTACGTAAACCACTATTATAATGTGGAAGTTCTAGTGTGTGCCTATATGAAAACAATGTGGAGGTGCGGTTATCTTGACTCATTTTGATGCTTCAAAATCGTTTTATGCAAGTTTTGTTATAAAACAAAAAATAACCCAAACGCTCCTAGTTCAATGTAGCTTCGTTTAAATGTACCCGAAAATACATATTGGTTATGTATTCCCTTTAGCATTCAAGAGACATTATGCAAGTGATGTTTTAAACATAACGTTTTGATTTTGTATTCTCAATGTGAGACGAAAAAATATTTGTCCTACTTGTGAGAAATTTTTGGAAAGATTTGACATGGGGTGTTTTAGCAAACATGTTTATACTAATTAAAGATGCAATTCCTAACTATGGGAAACATGATTAGTGTTATTAAACACCTAATCTAATGCATGAGTTTTTCAAGTTAGTGCATAACCCCAAGTTTTTGTTTTTGTGCAAGAAATAGAATTCCTAGACTCAGATCAGGATTGTAATCATGTTTAGAATACTTACAATGATGATTGATTTGCAATGTAAATGAATGGAGGACCAAGAATTCTTAGGTGTAGATGAGTGGTGAAGTGAATAGTAGCAGCCTTGAAGTGGTGGTATGAGATAATGGGTGTTTGGTTTAATATAAACAAAGAAAATGATTCTGCAGGTCGACGGACACGGCGGAACCCTGGGTTGGGTTCCGTCCGTTATAGCTGAGGGTTCCGCCGACCCTGCTGAGAAAAATGGTTTTGGATTTGTTTTGATTTTTGTGATTTTTGTCTAATGTCCAGAACTACAATGTAGGTTCCATGAGTCCTAAGCCTAGCCTAAGAAGATTAAAAGGTTCACGTTTAAGAGGTTTTGTGAGAATGTCGGCTATGTTATCTTCGGAAGAAACTTTCTCAATTGAGATATTTCCTTTTTGGACGTTGTCACGAAGGAAATGATGACGGATTTCAATATGTTTGGTACGAGCATGTAGAACCGGGTTTTTGCTAAGATCAATGGCACCTTTCTTGTCACAAAGAATTGTGATGTCGTTGAGTTGAATTCCGTAGTCGACAAGAGCTTGCTTCATCCAAAGAGCTTGTTGACATGCCTTTCCGGCCGAAACGTACTTGGCTTCCGTTGTTGAGATAGCAAGAGCCGTTTGCTTCTTAGAGAACCATGAGGTGAGACAATGTCCAACAAAAGTACAAATACCACTTGTGCTTTTTCTATCGACATAGTCACCGGCATGATCCGAGTCGGCATACACTATGGTGTCTATTCCCGTTCCATTGGGATACCATAAACCTAAATGTGTAGTGCCCTTAATATACCTAAAAATCCTTTTAACGGCTTCGAGATGGGTAGTTTTAGGATCTTCTTGAAAACGAGCACATAGACAAACACTAAACATAATGTCGGGTCTACTAGCCGTTAGGTAAAGTAGACTACCAATCATACCTCTATATTTAGTGCTATCTACAGATTCACTTTCCTCATCCTTGGTGAGTTTAGTTTCCGTGGACATGGGAGTTTTGATAGGTTTTGAATCTTCTAGTCCAAATTTCTTAAGCATGTCCTTAATATATTTAGATTGGTTAAAGAAGATACCATCTTCTAGTTGTTTGATTTGGAGTCCTAAGAAAAAGTTGAGTTCTCCCATCATACTCATTTCAAACTCGTCATGCATGATTTTTGAGAAATCCACACATAATTCTTGACAAGTTGATCCGAATATAATGTCATCAACATAGATTTGGACTATGATAATATGTGAATCTTTCTTCTTAGTGAAGAAAGTATTATCAACTAAGCCCATGGTATACTTATGGTCAACTAGGAATGTTTTAAGTCGATCATACCATGCTTTTGGAGCTTGCTTAAGTCCGTAAAGAGCCTTTTTAAGTTTGTAAACATAATTTGGTTTTTCAAAATCGATGAAGCCTGGTGATTGAGCAACATACACTTCTTCATTAATGACTCCGTTTAGAAATGCACTTTTGACGTCCATTTGAAAAAGTTTAAAATTGTGTGCACATGCATAAGCAAGTAAGATTCTAATTGACTCGAGCCTAGCAACCAAAGCAAAAGTTTCATCGTAGTCAATGCCTTCTTGTTGGTTATATCATTGTGCAACTAGCCTAGCTTTGTTTCTAGACACAATTCCATTTTCATCCATTTTATTTCGAAATACCCATTTAGTTCCAATTATAGTTTGACTCTTTGGTTGAGGAACTAATGTCCATACATCATTCCTAACAAATTGATTTAACTCTTCTTGCATTGCAATTACCCAAGATTCATCTTTAATGGCTTCATTAATATTTTTGGGTTCAATAGTTGACACGAAACAAAAATAGTTTCTTTCATTTTGAACTTTTGACCTTAGTGTTCTTTCATTAATGTTGCCAATAACACCATCTAATGGATGACTTTTAGATTCTTTGATATTGACAAGTTCTTTGTTAAAAAGTTCATCTTCTTTGTCATCACTTAAAATTTCTTGATTTTCTATTGCTTGGCTTTCAACTAAGTCATCATCTACCGAAGGTGATGTCTTAGAGGGAGGTGGACTCTCGTCAAATGTTACGTTCAACGATTCCTCAACTCTTAAGGTTTCTTTCTTCAAAACAATGTAAGCTTTACTATTTTGTGAATATCCAAGAAATACACCTTCATAAGACTTTGGGTCAAATTTGGTGAGATAATCCTTGGTGTTAAGAATGAAACATTTACTCCTAAACACTCTAAAGTATCCTAATGTAGGCTTTTTACCTGTATATAGTTCATAAGGAGTTTTATTCAAAAATGGTCTAATTAAGACTCGATTTAAAATGTATGTTGATGTGTCAACGGCATTACACCAAAACTTTTGTGGAATGTTTTGTTCATTAAGCATTGTTCTACTCATCTCTTGCAATGTCCGGTTTTTACGTTCTACTACACCATCAGATTGAGGAGTACGTGGAGCCGAAAAGTTATGAGTTATTCCATTACTATCACAAAAATTACCAACTTGAAATTCATTATCAAATTCACGACCGTGATCCGTTCTAATAGACACAATATTCTCCCTACTTGATTTTGAATTTTCTTACTTAGAATTTCAAATTTATCAAAAGCTTCATTTTTACTTTTCAAAAATTTTGTCCAAGTATATCTTGAGTAATCATCAACTATGACCAAAGTGTAGAAGTTACCTCCATAACTTTGTATAGCCGACAGACCAAATAAATCCATATGTAAAAGTTCTAGACACCTAGATGTAGAAACCAAGTTTTTAGCCTTATGGCTACCATGGACTTGTTTACCGACTTTGCAAGCTTCACAAAAGTGTTGGTCATATTTCAACTTAGGTAGGTTTTGAACTAAGTCTTTGGAGGAGAGGTTTTGGATTAGTCTCATGTTAGCGTGTCCTAAACATCTATGCCATAAAGTTGAAGATTCATCTAATGAGGTAAGACAAAGTTTGTCTCTAGATGTTGAATCCAACTTCATGACGTATACGTTGTTCTTAAGGACACCTTTAGCTACGGTTATACCATCTTTAAGAATTTTACTACCGTTTTCACTAAAAAGGACATTATACTTATTACGACAAAGTTGACTAATACTAAGAAGATTAAATCCTAAGTTATCAACATGAGCAACATCATCTATAGAAAGGGAGTCATGAGAGATTGTACCTTTTCCGATGATTTTGCTCTTAGCATTACTACCAAACGTAACATTACCTCCATCACATTTGTAATATTTTGAGAAGAGGCTTTTATTACCTGTCATGTGCCTTGAACAACCGCTATCTTTAATCCATTCATCCGGTTCCAAACAAACTTTGAGGCACACCTATTTTATGAAAAACACTCAAACATTTGGTCCCCAATTTCTCATGGGTCCATTTTGGTTAAGCATGCCATTAATTTGTTCCAAGTATGAAAATAGAGCATAAGGGTTCCATGGCATGTGGTTTTGAGTTTGGTAATGTCTAGGAGTGTTTTGGTTCCAAACATGTTGGTAGTTTGGTCGAGCGTTGAAGTTGCTCTTTGGAAAGGGACGTTTGGGAATTGGAGTCTTAGGTCTTGGTTGAGTAGTTTTAGCTCAAAATTCATTTTTACTAAATCCTACTTCAGTTTTAAACACAGGTTTTGTTCCATTTTTGTATGTAACTTTAACAAATTTTGAACGATCCGAAGTGGATGGAGTTACTGCTGCAGCAGACCTGGCGGAACCTTCGGGACCAACGGGCGGAACCCTATTTTGGGTTCCGTCTGATCCGCAGGTTGCTGTAACAGTTTTGTTTGTTTCATGTGCATTCTTTTCTTGTTTCGTTTGACCCTTAACGGTTTCTACTTTCCTGAACCCTAGACCTGTTTTATCAAAGGGTGACTTTTGAAGTTTCATAATTTCATCCGCACACGAAATGCTCTTATCGAACTTTTTGAACTTTGTGGTTTGTTTGATTAGATCATTTTGAGTAATTTTAAGTTTCTCAACTTCAAGTTTAAGTTCTTCACATGATTTGCATGATGTGTCAATACCTTTACCCTTTTCTAATCTCTTAGCTTTTTCTTTTAACTCATAAACTTCATTTTCTAAAAACTCCTTTTTAGTTTTCAAAAATTTATTTTTGTTTATGATTTTTAAGCTTAACTCACAAAGTTTGTTATATTCATTTTGTAAAGTATCATCATCAATAGAGGAGTAAGATGAGTCAGAGAGTACCTCATTTGAGTTGTGAGCCATGAGAGCAATATCATCATTCTTTGGCTCATCATCATCTCCTTCATAGTCACTCCAAGCACCACCCACAAAAGCTTGTTGAGGTTTGCTCTTGGGTGGTTTTGGACATTCTCCTACAAGATCACTTGTGTCTCCACACCTATAACATTTTCTTTCAACTTTTCCTTTTCGATCATCACGATCTTTCCGGAAGGTTTTCTTGTCATCTTTAGGTTGTCTTATAGACTTCCCTCGCCTACGAAAGAACTTCTTGAAGTCTCTCACGGCCATAGCATATTCCTCATCATCACTATCCGAAGTAGATTCTTCATTCATCACTTGATTGGACTCTAGCTTTCAAGGCAATAGACTTAACTTTTTCTTTCTTGCCTCTAACTAGTTCCGAATCTTTTTCCATTACCATTTCGTGAACTTTGAGGTTTCCAATTAGCTCATCAAGTGACATGCTTGAAAGATCTTTGGATTCTTCAATTGCCGTCACTTTTGCTCTCCACTTCGGATAGAGTGCTCTAAGAAATTTCCTGACAAAATTCTTACTACAAAAAGATTCGTCAAGTGCTTTAAGTGAAGTAATAATAGTATTAAATCTAGCAAAAGCATTATCAATAATCTCATCTTCAGAAATAACAAATTGTTCATATTGTTGAACAAGAAGATCAATTTTGTTATCTTTAACTTGTGAGTTTCCTTGATGAGTGACAATTAAAGATTGCCAAATATCTTTGGCGGTTTTACACAAAAAGACTCTTTCATATTCTTTCTTAGGCAAAGCATTATAAAGCATCATTTTAGCTTCATTATTTTTACCTATTAATTTCTTTTGATCATCATCTTTGATGTTAGTAACTACGTTATCACCATCAATAATTATATACCACAAATCTATATCTTTAGATTTCACGTAAGTTTCAAAACGGTTTTTCCAATATATAAAACCATTTGCTTCAAAGAGTGGTGGTCTTTGCATAGATTGCCCTTCTTTGTAATTTTCAAAATCCATGGATCGTTTCAAGTTTTAAAACACAATATATTTTAAAAGCTTGAGTAACGTAGCTCTTGATGCCAATTGTGGAAAACTAGAAAGGGGGGTTGAATAGTTTGCCGATTAAAATCTTTTTAACTTGTTAAGTTAGCTTTGAAACTTTCCGTTTGATCAAAGATATATTCACAAACACAATATATAACATGCAAGTAAATGAAAGAAACGATCAAACCACAACACGAGTATTTATCGTGGTTCGGCTACAAGGACTCTTTTTCCTTACCCTACGTCCACGCCCCGAGTATCCAACTCGAGAGTTTCTTTCACTAGTCAACAAGCTCCTTTCACCGGCGGAGAAAACCTTACACGTCGCTTATACTTTTACCGACACAAAGCTAAATATCGAGTTCTTTTACAAGGGCACAACCACTCCCGTTAGTTCTTTTACTAGGGTACAACAACTCCCAACACTCTTTGTATTTTGAGGACTAAAATACTAATCGATCACTACTGAAAATACACAATCAAATGAAGTGTAAACTACACAAGTCTACACAATGCTAAGCTAACAAGTCTTGCAACGTTGTGTTGAATACTTGTTACTTTTAGTAAGCTCGTGAATCTCTTTGCTACAAAAAGAAACTTCACATATGAAATGTTAAGAGGTTAGATGAAAGAATGAATGTGTGTGTAAAATGTAATGTCAAGTGATGAGCCAAATTTTAACTTGTGGCTCAATATTTATAGTCAAAACCTTCTGCAGGTCTGGCGGATCAGGCGGACCCCTGAGAAGGGTTCCGCCCGTGTACCTCCAGGGTACCGCCAGGCTTGCAGTTGGTTTTTGCAATAACTCTTCAAACCAAACAAGGTCTTGTCTCATAACTCCTAGCAACCAAACAATGTCACATCTCATAATAACAAGTCAAATACAAAAATTGCAAGCAACAACAAAGTTAGTCAAACACATTTCTTTCCATAAATGCATAATGACAAAACTTGCCATAAATGTGATGTGACAATTTCTAATTTAAGAAATAAACTTGTGTTGTGTTTTATGAAATGTAAAATGTAGCAAAATTCTAGTTTATGCAAGTCTTAAAAACTAAGATTATGTTTTGCTTAGAAACTAAAGTTTACATTTTGTCGTTAACAAAACTTAGCGAAGATCGTAAAATATAAATAACGTTTTTAGGCGATATTTGTATTAACACTCTTGACCCGTCTCTTTAGGTTCATCTCTCCCATTCCACCAACTCCAAACGGTCTATGTTATAACACCCCGTAAAATTTTCCTACGATTAACACGTTACCATAACATAGATTAACCATTTTTACGAGGAACAAAAATTTTTTTTTTATGCATGACATATTATATGAACCACTACGACATTTATGATTGACCAATTGCCTAGGAACGATGCTTACACACAACCTCGATAATCTATAAATATCGCGAATAATATAATAAACTTAAAACGTTTATATTTTATAAATATACGTTTCGTATATTTACAATATTTATATATTTAAAACATTTATTATACGTTTCGTTTATTTAACATACACTATTTATATAATTCCGGAGCCTACGAAAATTCCCGAGATTACTCACTAATATTGTTGGACCGTAACCCGACTCTCGAAACTCACGAACTGGGCCCACGTAACCCAATGGGCCACGCAACACACAAACTGTTACTAATCAGGATCACTATTAATTACTTTCTTTTCTTTTGTTTTGGGCCTGATCCACGTCAAACAGCCAAGCCCACCAGGCTTATTAGTCCAAAACGCACCCTTAGATTTTGTTTCTACTTGTCGCGACCAGCCACCAAACACACCTATTTTCTTTCGATTTCGACATACAATTTACCAATATCTTTGTACCTTTTATTTGACCACCTAGCAAGGATTCGAAATTGCCATCTTACGCATATTACCTCCCTCGTTTGATGCCTCAAAACTGCCTCAAGTAAAACCTTCAAATCCATTCTGTCAACCTACACGTTTTGTACCTTATGTGTCCAAACGACCTCCCCTACTCCCCAATGACTAGAAACCTAATCATATGCTTCATTTCAGATGTTAGAAGTTATCAAGAATGTCAGTTAATGTCAGGATTCACTAACACCTTCCTCTTGTCATGTTAGAATTCGATTGGACACTATAGGAGGTGGCATGCAAAGTACACAAGCTCACATTCTATCTTGTGTGATCACAGCTCCCATACACTCACAAACTCATCAAATAAATAACCTCTAGTATCCTCAGTTGATCACACACACACACAAACGAACCAACTCTTAAATTTTGTTCGAGATATACAAGTGTTTTGGGACAGAAAGATTGCCACTAGTTCGAAGGTTAGAAACAAGTCCAAGGTCCAAGTCTAGCTCATCCTAGATCCTTGGTGGGTCAAGAATCGATCCACACACTTCTCTTGTTCCTGCTCGATCCTCACATTCGAATTTCATACCCCTTTGTGACAAGGTGACACACGTTTAAACTCTTTTCTATATATACACTTTTATTATTTTTCAGTTTTTGCACATTACTTTGTCACTTTATCTCTTTAATATTAAACATGACAAACTCATTTTAATCGACATCCTAGATGTTTGTTATGCTAACTATCGATTACCAACAAGTTTTAACCATAAATATGATGTTTTATTATTAAACTAGACACGTTTGAAAGTGACCATGTCCAATTCGAATATTGTAAAACACTTGGAATATTTTGACTTAAAAACTGTTTTCAGAATCGATTTTAGTCACTTACTTAGCCTCGTTAATTCCAAATCGCGACACATAACATATCGATTTTAAAACTTGATCTCATTGTCAACATGGCTAGCAAACAGGACACGTAAAAGAATAAATCTAATAATCTCATATGAGTCGATTTCAAAAGCCAAAGTGATCGAGCTTTAGACTGAATTTTCAAATAAAAATAAGGTAAGATTGGGCCTTATAAGTCCAATAAGCAGTTTTTAAGCTTATTGCATAAGCTGATCGTATAAGCCTATTTGTAATGTTTTTGTAACATAAAAACAAGCCCGAGACCAAGCCCAAACCTCTCGTAAGTCCTTTTGATCACAAAACGTTAACGGGCCTTTAAATGAGCTCGTTAAGCCCATATAGTGAAAAATAAGCTTTTTAAGGGAATAAGCTGTCCTAATAAGCTCTTTTGAACATTCTGAACTTATTGAAATAATAAAAATGATAAACTTTGACTTTGGCGAAATTTGGACTAACTTTGCAAAATTTTCATAATCGGGGACTAAAAGTGTAAACTTTGCAAACTTTGGGTCAAAACTGTAATTTCTGATTTTCTGAGTTTAAAACTGTAAATAATGATAATTGGAGTTGAAAAATGTAAATATTGATATTATTTGGACTTAAAATGAAACGATTATTAACTACGGATTAACGGTATAAAATTATATTCGTTAGGGTTAAAAGTGTAACTTTGGTAAAACGTAAAGAATTTTCTGTAAATATTATTTTATTAATATTTTATATATAAATACACATGTTTAGTATAAAACTCTTATAAATATATACGATATAAATATTCGCGTAACTATAATAAATTTTAACGATATATATATATAACGATACGTTTATTTCTTTTCTTTTAAAACTAACATCATAAAACATCGTCTACACACTTCGACTTATTCTTGATGATTTTCCATCGCACATTGAACATCGATCATTACACTCACAAGTTATATGTATATATAACTTTGTTCTTGAACTTCAAACATTTAAACGAACACGAGTTTCAATAACAAAGTGAATGACTAATATTCGCGATAAAACGAGATTTAGACTATCAACTAAAACATACCATATCTTTTAGGTTGTGTGTGAAGCCGTTGCCTGGCATCGATGAGATTATATTACTACCACTACTACTGTGCTACTAAGGTGAGTCATAGCCCCTACTGTTAATTGTTTTATAATGATTTATACACGTTTTTGGGGGAGATACATGCTTAACTATTGTTTTATACTTTTACAAGTACTCGTTAACTATTTACATATTACTATGAGTTCATAGCCCACTCTTTAACTATTTTCCCGTGGGGGGGATACATGCTTAAAACTCAAGTCTTTTACACCGGGTATTGAAATACCGTCAGGCCAATGTTATTTGCTTAAGTTACTATTGCCAAAAGTCCCTCGATCATGAACCTTAATCACTTGAAGGGTGAACGTAAATAAACGTGGATAGTACTATTAGTGATTGACAATCCTCGTTTGGTTGTTAGAGAAAACACCAGGCGCACTTTATTGTTCTTATTATAGGTTATTGGCAAATACCTATCTTGAGGGCCTACTACTTACCGTCATAACTTGAGATTATGATTGGCTGTTAATCGTTGAGTATCATGAGCTTAAGGCAATAACAGGAACATTGATTTAAACTTATTGATTGTATGTGATTACAATACATTCTTAACTTGTGATTCGAATCTCGTGTTAAATGGATTTATAAACCAATTACTATTTTTGATGTTGACCCGGTGAAGGGCAAACCAACGAACTATTTTCGAATTAATAAGGAAAATACTCATTTTCTAATTTTGATCTAAGTTATGAACATTATGGATTTACTCATACTTTAATTTGATAATTAACTGTTATTATATCTACTGTGAAATCATAAACTCTTTGATTTTAGAAATCGATATTTAAACTATAAACTCTATGAACTCACCAACCTTTGTGTTGACACTTTTTAGCATGTGTTTATCTCAGGTAACTATACAAGAAGGAACTTGAAGGCATGGAGTGGGCTTGTAACCCGGCATGGGCTTAAATAAACGTTTTGACACATTTCAAATAAACATGTTGTTTAAATTATGAAACATCTTGATGTCTCGAATATTTGGTATTTTGAATAAATTAAACCTTAAAGCGTCACTTTTGTGTCATTTTCTATGATTGTGATAAAGATCCTCTAAGTAACACCCAAAAAGTCTTCCGCTGACATTTTAAGTCTTCCGCTGACGTGATGATTTTGGGGGTGTTACAGATTGGCATCAGAGCTACAGTTATAGAGAACCAAGTGTTTTGAACATTGGACTATAACTACACTTTTAAAACGGACCACTTTTACAAAATACCACCTTATGCCCTCCGTGCCTACGCGTTTCCAACATCTGGTAGAGACATTACTTTTACATGATTTCTTATAAATGTTAACATGTTATGATTATGCTAATAACTTATATTTACTAATCGGGATTATTACAAATACCGTGTCTTCATATTTTCCGTCCACCAGACTATTATGTGACTTTTAAATAGTTTATGCTACAACTACACTCTAGTATATTAATATATATATGCTCCCCCAACTATTTTGTGTACTATGCAAATCCTCTTTAATTGTCTTGCTTTCATCTTTATAGATGCTTACGACATACTCTTTTCGTACTCTCGGGAAATCCGCGCATAAATTATTCTGTCAAATAGTTAAGTCAGAATCTTAAAATGATTTACAACGTCTTAATTTGAATGGATTGGGACGCCCTTTTATTCAAATCAAGAAATTGTAAATCATTGAACCATAAGTTTATATTTCCTTAGTTACATAGTTTGGGACGCTTCTCTATGTAAATAACGAAATATAGATAAATAGGTTTAATTACTTCTGAGTTAACAGGCATATAAAACCACGAACCCCTAAATCTCACTAGAAACCACGAATATTGATACACAACAATATGACTAACATCGATAATGCTAACGTTACCAAGATCATTAGGTAAACCTTGACATCAACGATTGATCCTCCCAGCTGATAAAAATACCATGTGCACTCACTTTTCCCCAAACTAAATTTCTATCCACAAAAACTGATAATTCAAGAAATTTCTCTACCCTCTTCCTTTGTAAAAACCTATATCAACAAAACTCTTTTGTTTAACGGGTAGGTTACCCGCACAGATTTTTGTAACTATTAATTTATCTAAACGTAACAGAATAAATTCTCACCCAAAGTATGATCACAAGGAATTTTATTCAAACACCATATTATTAAAAAGCAGACTGAACGGAAATACATAAAAACATTACAAACAACGCTAAATTAAACATCACACTTCAACGGTAGTCTGGGTGATCCCAAGTCTGAGAATTGTTAGAATCATATCCATCATCATAAGGGTCGAAGCTTGCCAACCTCTCTTCTTCTATTTGAGCCTCCAACCTACTCAGCTCCCGCTCCATGTCAGAAGTCCAACCACCATCATCGACCGCCACATTTTCCTCAAAACTTGGCTGGAATTGATCCAGATGAGGCAATTGTTGTTGTTGCACAACCACTCTTGGTGCAGAAGAACTTGATGCACCTTGTTGAAGTGATTGTTGTTGTGGTTGTTGTGGTGGTGGTAGTGGATTTGGTTGTTGTTGTTGTTGTTGCTGTTGTTGTTGTTGCTGTTGCTGTTGTTGTTCAATCCTAGCAGCTTCAACATTCTCTTTAAAACTCCAACGGATCTTGTTAGAACTCTGGTCCTCTATCTGATGAACACAAACCCATAACGATTCAATAATAGCCGCATCCTTACGATATCCGTCATACAAGAAAGTATCGATCACATGTTTCCGATCATCCGATATATCTGTGCACTTTGCATAGCGTTCTCTAAGCCGTTGTTTCAATTGTTTCGCCACCTCCAACTCCAGGATGACCCTCAAAATAGCATTTTTGCGATCCACATCACTATTTTCGGCTTCTGCTTTGATATATTGTTGAATTTGTTCAGCGGTATGTGGTAGCTTGCAAGCCATTGATTGTTTTGAGTGTGTGTATGTGGATAACCCAACACGTACCAATGGTATTTATAAAGAATTGGAAAAATAATTCTCAATTATTGTATTAAATATGACCGTTTGTATTCAAACGGTAAAACTTTTAAAACCTGTGTCTAATAAAACTAGCAACAAACTTTTTAGGATACGTGGTGAAAATTCTACCTTGTCTTTCGCATTTCAACACAAGTGGCAAGAAACAGATCACATTAAACACATAACACTATAACTTAAATCATGAACACGCCACGTATAAGTAATACACTCTCACATGATTTGACCCCTCAATCTCTAAGAAATTGTGAACTCCTCCATAATATTTCCAAACTCTCAAACATTATATAAAATTTCAATGATCTCTGATCAACCCGTAACCTCAGATATCTTAGAATAATAAAACATACTCGCAAAAACTAAATCAAAAACACTCTCTTAACTTGGGCCTTAACCCACTGCTTCTATGCGCCGACACACATTTGGGCCTCGAGATTTCAGTAACCCAACACACCATTGAACTTGATCACCAACTTAAGCCCGACATTGCTCAAGCCCAAAAATCTAAATACTACTCCTAACCGACTCATACCTATAGTTTCGAACCATTTTTCCGTGACATTTCTACACACCCCATCAATATTTTTGTGCATCTCAATTTATCATGAACCTAATAAAACAAGTGTGACGAATCTTTTCCAATTAATCGATCCTTCGATGGTCAAATTTTCATCAAAACTCAACCCAATTGCTTCACTCAACTATAACCAAAAATCATATTTATCTAAGTATTCGAAACCAAACAAACTTCCATATATAGTTTTGGTTATAATTCAATAAAACCCCACCTTTGAAAACTTAACTACAATCAAACCAACCAATGTTTTTGATACATAATGACCTTCTAAATACAAATATAACGATTCATAAGCAGTAAAAACAAGCGAGAAATTAACATAAACTAAGACAGCATATAGCGAAATAAAAATTTTCATTCATACGTTCGAAATTACATGGAAACACAACGAACCTTATTTCAACATTCCAACCACTACACTACGACACTATTCCTCACTTCCAAAACTTGTCAATGATGATCGATAGAACCACGAATGGTGCAAGAAACATTAAGATCCCAACCAACATAGCACGATCTTCGTTCGGAACATACACTAGATAGATAGCAGTAACAATGGCATACATGATTGCAAGATTGGTGATGAAGTGCGGCATGTCGACGAAAATGATAAAGTGAAAGAAAAGTTAGGTAAAAAGGAGTGTAATAGTAGGTTATTTAAAGAGAATAAGAGTTGGATACTGTACACCACTGTGGTAAAATACTGTTTACACCTTAAAAACTACAAATAATACTGCCAAGTAACAACTATAATTTTGGACTAAAGTTTCTCCAAATTTTTCTTTCAAAATCATACTAAGATTGGTTATCATCAAGTAAGAAGCTAATAACAAATACGTTAAGCTGGAAAGAATAACTAAAAGCCGCTCAGAGTTAGATCGTCAGAAATAACTATTTGTTCACCCTTCCCACTCACCTTTACAGCTACCTTATCTTAGAATCCCGGGACGGGATTCCGTTTAACGGGTAGGTAATATAACACCCCATAAAATTTTCCTACGATTAACACGTTACCATAACATAGATTAACCATTTTTACGAGGAACAAAATTTTTTTTTTATGCATGACATATTATATGAACCACTACGACATTTATGATTGACCAATTGCCTAGGAACGATGCTTACACACAACCACGATAATCTATAAATATCGCGAATAATATAATAAACTTAAAACGTTTATATTTTATAAATATACGTTTCGTATATTTACAATATTTATATATTTAAAACATTTATTATACGTTTCGTTTATTTAACATACACTATTTATATAATTCCGGAGCCTACGAAAATTCCCGAGATTACTCACTAATATTGTTGGACCGTAACCCGACTCTCGAAACTCACGAACTGGGCCCACGTGACCCAATGGGCCACGCAACACACAAACTGTTACTAATCAGGATCACTATTAATTACTTTCTTTTCTTTTGTTTTGGGCCTGATCCACGTCAAACAGCCAAGCCCACCAGGCTTACTAGTCCAAAACGCACCCTTAGATTTTGTTTCTACTTGTCGCGACCAGCCACCAAACACACCTATTTTCTTTCGATTTCGACATACAATTTACCAATATCTTTGTACCTTTTATTTGACCACCTAGAAAGGATTCGAAATTGCCATCTTACACATATTACCTCCCTCGTTTGATGCCTCAAAACTGCCTCAAGTAAAACCTTCAAATCCATTCTGCCAACCTACACGTTTTGTACCTTATGTGTCCAAACGACCTCCCCTACTCCCCAATGACTAGAAACCTAATCATATGCTTCATTTCAGATGTTAGAAGTTATCAAGAATGTCAGTTAATGTCAGGAATCACTAACACCTTCCTCTTGTCATGTTAGAATTCGATTGGACACTATAGGAGGTGGCATGCAAAGTACACAAGCTCACATTCTATCTTGTGTGATCACAGCTTCCATACACTCACAAACTCATCAAATAAATAACCTCTAGTATCCTCAGTTGATCACACACACACACAAACGAACCAACTCTTAAATTTTGTTCGAGATATACAAGTGTTTTGGGACAGAAAGATTGCCACTAGTTCGAAGGTTAGAAACAAGTCCAAGGTCCAAGTCTAGCTCATCCTAGATCCTTGGTGGGTCAAGAATCGATCCACACACTTCTCTTGTTCCTGCTCGATCCTCACATTCGAATTTCATACCCCTTTGTGACAAGGTGACACACGTTTAAACTCTTTTCTATATATACACTTTTATTATTTTTCAGTTTTTGCACATTACTTTGTCACTTTATCTCGTTAATATTAAACATGACAAACTCATTTTAATCGACATCCTAGATGTTTGTTATGCTAACTATCAATTACCAACAAGTTTTAACCATAAATATGATGTTTTATTATTAAACTAGACACGTTTGAAAGTGACCATGTCCAATTCGAATATTGTAAAACACTTGGAATATTTTGACTTAAAAACTGTTTTCAGAATCGATTTTAGTCACTTACTTAGCCTCGTTAATTCCAAATCGCGACACATAACATATCGATTTTAAAACTTGATCTCATTGTCAACATGGCTAGCAAACAGGACACGTAAAAGAATAAATCTAATAATCTCATATGAGTCGATTTCAAAAGCCAAAGTGATCGAGCTTTAGACTGAATTTTCAAATAAAAATAAGGTAAGATTGGGCCTTATAAGTCCAATAAGCAGTTTTTAAGCTTATTGCATAAGCTGATCGTATAAGCCTATTTGTAATGTTTTTGTAACATAAAAACAAGCCCGAGACCAAGCCCAAACCTCTCGTAAGTCCTTTGGATCACAAAACGTTAACGGGCCTTTAAATGAGCTCGTTAAGCCCATATAGTGAAAAATAAGCTTTTTAAGGGAATAAGTTGTCCTAATAAGCTCTTTTGAACATTCTGAACTTATTGAAATAATAAAAATGATAAACTTTGACTTTGGCGAAATTTGGACTAACTTTGCAAAATTTTCATAACCGGGGACTAAAAGTGTAAACTTTGCAAACTTTGGGTCAAAACTGTAATTTCTGATTTTCTGAGTTTAAAACTGTAAATAATGATAATTGGAGTTGAAAAATGTAAATATTGATATTATTTGGACTTAAAATGAAACGATTATTAACTACTGATTAACGGTATAAAATTATATTCGTTAGGGTTAAAAGTGTAACTTTGGTAAAACGTAAAGAATTTTCTGTAAATATTATTTTATTAATATTTTATATATAAATACACATGTTTAGTATAAAACTCTTATAAATATATACGATATAAATATTCGCGTAACTATAATAAATTTTAACGATATATATATATATATATATATATATATATATAACGATACGTTTATTTCTTTTCTTTTAAAACTAACATCATAAAACATCGTCTACACACTTCGACTTATTCTTGATGATTTTCCATCGCACATCGATCATTACACTCACAAGTTATATGTATATATAACTTTGTTCTTGAACTTCAAACATTTAAACGAACACGAGTTTCAATAACAAACTGAATGACTAATATTCGCGATAAAACGAGATTTAGACTATCAACTAAAACATACCATATCTTTTAGGTTGTGTGTGAAGCCGTTGCCTGGCATCGATGAGATTATATTACTACCACTACTACTGTGCTACTAAGGTGAGTCATAGCCCCTACTCTTAATTGTTTTTTAATGATTTATACACGTTTTTGGGGGAGATACATGCTTAACTATTGTTTTATACTTTTACAAGTACTCGTTAACTATTTACATATTACTATGAGTTCATAGCCCACTCTTTAACTATTTTCCCGTGGGGGGGATACATGCTTAAAACTCAAGTCTTTTACACCGGGTATTGAAATACCGTCAGGCCAATGTTATTTGCTTAAGTTACTATTGCCAAAAGTCCCTCGATCATGAACCTTAATCACTTGAAGGGTGAACGTAAATAAACGTGGATAGTACTATTAGTGATTGACAATCCTCGTTTGGTTGTTAGAGAAAACACCAGGCGCACTTTATTGTTCTTATTATAGGTTATTGGCAAATACCTATCTTGAGGGCCTACTACTTACCGTCATAACTTGAGATTATGATTGGCTGTTAATCGTTGAGTATCATGAGCTTAAGGCAATAACAGGAACATTGATTTAAACTTATTGATTGTATGTGATTACAATACATTCTTAACTTGTGATTCGAATCTCGTGTTAAATGGATTTATAAACCAATTACTATTTTTGATGTTGACCCGGTGAAGGGCAAACCAATGAACTATTTTCGAATTAATAAGGAAAATACTCATTTTCTAATTTTGATCTAAGCTATGAACATTATGGATTTACTCATACTTTAATTTGATAATTAACTGTTATTATATCTACTGTGAAATCATAAACTCTTTGATTTTAGAAATCGATATTTAAACTATAAACTCTATGAACTCACCAACCTTTGTGTTGACACTTTTTAGCATGTGTTTATCTCAGGTAACTATACAAGAAGGAACTTGAAGGCATGGAGTGGGCTTGTAACCCGGCATGGGCTTAAATAAACGTTTTGACACATTTCAAATAAACATGTTGTTTAAATTATGAAACATCTTGATGTCTCGAATATTTGGTATTTTGAATAAATTAAACCTTAAAGCGTCACTTTTGTGTCGTTTTATATGATTGTGATAAAGATCCTCTAAGTAACACCCAAAAAGTCTTCCGCTGACATTTTAAGTCTTCCGCTGACGTGATGATTTTGGGGGTGTTACATATGTCTTGACTACTCTCTCATTCCACACACCTTTGTCCCACTTAGTGATAAGAGAATTTACAAAGCCCAAGAAAAACATCCTCATCCTCCTACCTCCTCATCATCTTCCTCAATGAGTGAAGATGACACTTTGCCCGACTCTAGGCTCCCATCTCTAGAATACTTTTCACAACTTCCGGATATTCCAAACGAGTCGGTGGAGTTCAAGCAAACAAAGGGGATGTTTAAGAATCTTGGAAGATTCCTTGGAAAGCTCAAGAACAAGATTGACCGTCAATGAGTGCGGGTGTGTAGGAGTGTTTGGCACAAGGTGCTATTTGAACGATTTGGTCGTTTAAACAATGTTTGTGATGTATTTGTGTGTTGGTACAATTTGTGATACTATTTGGAACATGTCTTAACTAACAATGATGCAGGAAGACAATGTTTGGAATGTTGTAAAATTTTCAAGTTTATGAATTTTTCACTAAGTATAGTGAAATTCGCTAGCCCCCGGTCCAAGTCCAATGGTATGCGTGTTTACATGTCCATTTTTTGCATTTCCTAACCAGATATGCATTATACTTTTGATTTTAGTAGTTTTCGAAAAAATTGAAAATCGTCTCGCGGGTCGAAATCGCGGACTGTCTAAATTTCCAGGTCCGGCGGATCTGGCGGCACCCTAGAGTGGGTTCCGCCAGTGTAATTTCTGGGCAAGCCAGAAATGGCCCAACGGATCGGACGGAACCCTCACACGGGTTCCGCCTGTGTAATCCAAGGGTTCCGCCAAATTTCCTGCAGATTTTTTTTTTAGTTTTCAGCATTTCAACATCCACTCAACAACATACCATCCTTTTAGTTAGAAACCTATTTCCTTCAATTTGCTAAACACAATAGGATAGTTCTCATTCCTTATAACTCAAAGAAAACCATTTCCCGCCAAATTTCACAAATAGCCATAACAACCTCAAGGAACCTTCACACATAAAGGAAGGAACCCTTCCAAAGGTTCCTTGAAATCCCTGAGACATATATCTTCAACAAATTTGCCAAAACCACTAAGCATTTAGTGCAAATCTTGTCTTCTCACTTCACTATTTTCATTGGATTGACTTCCATGATTTGACAACCCACATTAGTCTTCCAAATCATTAGGAACCTCCATTTTTGTATGGCTAAACATCAAATCCAAACACTCCTTCCCAGACTCCTTCATCACTATAAATTGAACCATCCTAAAACACTATCAAATCACACCTTCCCCATCACAATCTCTGATCTTTAAACCATTTTAACCATGACTAAGTCAACTATCACCTCTCAACCATCAAGACCCGTTCGGAAAACCGCCCGGATAAGTGTCAAACCACTTTGGTCTAACCAATCCATCAACCTAAGCTCCTCATCCTCGGATGAATTCTCCTCACCTATCAAAAATGAACATTTTCTAAACCTTGCATCTCCATCTCCATCACCCAATAAACCCAATGAGCTCACTCCACCACCAACTAAATCACCCATACCAACTCCACCAAGTGCTCCAACCCAACCATCCAAAACTCCATCACCATCACCATTACCTAAACTTGAACCTATGGAGTTATTTGGGTCTCCTCCAACATCACCACACCCTTTTGTCCAAGATCTCAATGATCTTCCACCAAGAACAACACAACCACCACCTTTTGCAAATGAAACACCAAGGTTATTTCTTGACCAAAATGAGCATTTTAACCACAACCAACCACCACAACAAGAATACCACCAACCCAAACCATTGTTGTTTCACCCTATCTACCATGAAATCCATGGTCCTCTTTATGGAGAACCAAATTTTGAAAACCATGATCACCCAACTTCACCACATTTTCAAGCCCAAACCTTTGAGTCTTTCTTTCCTTCCTATGAGGAAATTCAAAGCATGGTCAAGAATCACCTCCATCAAGCAATGGAATTTCAAACCACCGTGCTTGACTCTATACCAAACCCATCCTCCAACCAAGAACCAAAAACCAACCAACCCTCAAACCAAGAAACCAAAACCAACCCATTTCCACCCACTCATCCCCATGTTTGCTCACATTGTGAGCAAATGGGTGAAAGCATCAAATTGTTGCTTCACCAATTTCAAGACGAAACCTGTTTTGCATTCCAACACGTCATAGAACGTTTGGATGCTCTTTCCCACCCAAACAAATTCTAGACAACATTTGGAGGCCTTTTGCCCCATTTATGAAAGTAGGATTTGATTTTTTATATTTCTTGGTTATTTTTCATTTTTTTTAGAAGTAGGAGGATCTTTGTCATTTCTTGTCTTTGACTTTTACAAGTCAAATTTTATTTGGAATGATATCTTTTTCTACTTACTTACTTGCATTGTTGGTTGATCATTTTTGAGTTGTCATTGTGGTTGCAATGTGTGTGGTAACTACAAGCTTGATTATATATATAAATAACTAACCAATTTTTTTTGTAGGATCAAAATCCATGTTTCCCATCTTGGCACTCCTTTTAGGGGGAGTATCGACCAAGGGGGAGCACGTGCATTATTCCGCTTCGCTACTCTACTTTTTGTTTTGGCAAAAAGGGGGAGAAATATATTAAACCTTTAAACTTAATATGATTTTCATCAATTAAGTAAAACAAGTTTAATATATATTTTTTTAAGTCTTAAACACTAAGATTTTTTGAGTTACTTAAAAACAAAGTTTATGTTTTGTCATCAACAAAAAGGGGGAAATTGTTAATACAAATATCGCCTAAAAACGTTATTTATATTTTACGATCTTTGCTAAGTTTTGTTAACGACAAAATGTAAACTTTAGTTTCTAAGTAAATCATAATCTTAGTTTTAAAGACTTGCATAACTAGACATTTGCTACATTTTACATTTCATAAAACACAACACTTTTTATTTCTTAAAATAAAAATGTCACATCACATTTATGGCAAGTTTTGTCAACATACATTTATGGAAAGAAAGTGTGTTTGACTAACCATATGTTTGCTTGCACAAGTTTTGTGTTTGACTAAGTGTTATGAGATGTGACATTGTTTGGTTTGCAAGATTTATTGCAAAACCAACTGCAAGCCTACAGAAGGTTTTGCTATAAATACTAAGCCACAAGTTTGATTTTTTGCTTATCACTCTACATCATATTTTCACACACATTCATTCATTCTTTCATCTAACCCTTTAACATCTCATATGTGAAGTTTCTTTTTGTAGCAAAGAGGTTCATGAGTTCATAAAAAGTTACAAGTATTCAACACAACGTTGCAAGACTTGTTAGCTTAGTATTGTGTAGACTTGTGTGGTTTACACTTTATTTGATTGTGTATTTTCAGTAGTGATCGGTTAGTATTTTAGTCCTCAAAATACAAAGTGTGACGGGAGTTGTTGTACCCTTGTAAAAGAACTAACAGGAGTGGTTATACCCTTGTAAAAGAACTCGACATCTAGCTTATTGTCGGTAAACGTGTATAAGCGACGTGTAAGGTTTTCTCCGCCGGTGAAAGGAGCTTGTTGACTAGTGAAAGAAACTCTCGAGTTGGATACTCGGGGCGTGGACGTAGGGCAAGGAAAAAGAGTCCTTGTAGCCGAACCACGATAAATACTCGTGTTGTGGTTTGATCGTTTATTTCTTTATACTTGCATGTTATATATTGTGTTTGTGTATATATCTTTGATCAAACGGAAAGTTTCAAAAGATAATTAAACAAGTTAAAAAGATTTTAAACGGTAAACTATTCAACCTCCTTCTAGTTTTCCACAATATATATAGATTAGGTTTTGTGAAGTGCGTTTTATGTGCCAAAATGTTTTTATGTGTATGCTTGAATGGTTAATGCATTTGATCTAATGAAGTGATGCAGTAGGTATATGTTAGTTGCATATAATGTTAAATTAGGTTATGCGAAGTGTCTTTTATGTGTTGAAAGTGTGTGTGTATGTGTGTAAGTTTTTGTATGTTTGATGCATATAATGTTTATGTGTCGGAATGTTTGATGCAGTTGGTGTGATTTGGTGATGCAGTAAGTTAAAGGGTAAAGTAGTGGTTGTTATTAATGAGGAAGCTAGCCGACAAAATAAGAAGTCGAAGGTAAAATGGTGGCTGCTATTAATGATGAAGTAACAAATGTTGAAGGGTAAAAAGAAAGGGATGTTGTTGGGAAGAAATTAAAAAATATTGAATCTGAAAATGAAGATGATTATGGTAAAGATGGAAAGATTTAGAAGAATTGGGTTTTGAAGATTATTATTGTAACTTTAAGTTTGATTCTACATCAAAAAAATTGGCAATGTGGCTTTGTAAAACTTTTGATGCTGAAAAGTGCACATTCAAAATGAGTGATGATAGAAAGATTAAGGTCTCTCCCGAACTGATTCATCATATTCTTGGTATCCCAATGGGGGATATAAAAGTTGTAGCTCTTGACAAGACCACATCTGATGATCCAACAACAGGGGAATGAAGAGTAACACTCCCTTATAAGGATAAAAGAATTCATATAACTCAGATTGAAACACATTCGACTGGAATGATAGATGATTAAGTATTTTTTATTAATGAACATACTATTGGATATTTTAAATTTTTTACTTGTAATACTTTGAATTACTGAATTTTTAATACAAATATTGTACTTCTTAATGATGACAGTGTTTGTTCTATATTTATTAGTTTTGATTTACTGCATCACAATTTATAAATCTACTGCATCACCGTGTTATAAGTTTACAGCACCAATGTTTTAAAATCTACTGCATCACAATGATGTAAACTCACTACATCATAATGTGTAGATATACTGCATTACTACGTTATAAGTTTATAGCATCAAAGTGTTAAAATATAGTGCATCAAAATGATATAAATTCACTGCATCACTATGTAAAATACAAGAATGCTTGTGAGTAAATACAATCTTTATTTGTTGTTGAATACTTACGGAGTACCAGTAATGACGAGGCATATGGAAACATATTGTGAGTAAAGTTCACTTTTATTTGCTGCATCACAATGTTATAAGTTTACTGCATCAAAGTGTTAAAATCTACTGTATCATAATGATGTAAATTCATTGGATCACAATGTATAAATATACTGCATCAAAGTGTATAAATTTATTGCATCACTAATTCAAGCGTGTAAATATTCAACTCAAAAATATACGAAAAATAGTATTTCTTTACAATCAAATCATTTTTTATTTGTAAAAGAATGACAAAAAAAAAGTTGAAAAGACTTCATTTCCGATGTATAGATTCTCTTAAACCAACTCTCTTTGGCAGATCTTTTTTATTTGATTTCTTTGATGCAGGAAATAATTGTGTACAAATCTTGGAATTGTTACCTCCTTTCTCTCCACATACTGAACAAAGCTTTCTCTTCGATAGATCTTGAACATTTACTTCAGTTCTTGGTTAGACCTTGAAAAGCATCCAGATCAAAATTCAAAAAGTACACTACAATGAAATCTGATACAAAAAGTAATAACAATTTAACAAACTGATAATTTTAATGAATCACAGTTTTATATCTACTGCATCATAATGAAAAAACTACTAAAGTTAATAAAACATAGCAAGGACATAAACAATATAATAAAATAATGAATAACTAACCTACAAAAACAAAATCATCAAAATACAAAATAAGACAGGTGCATCTTTCATACAACAAAGCTGATAATGCGTTTTTGTGCGTATCAGATTAATATACAAGGTAGACGTGAGTGGAATTCGCTAATTAACCTTTAGGAAAAGTTTAACTTGCGAAAACTCGTGAATACAATATATATATATATGTGATACCGGGTAAGTGATTACCCGGGTCGTGTCCCAACGAGGTGTGAATGGGCAATATCGTGTGAGATTCGAGATTAAAATGCTTGTAAGGAATGGTTAGATTATTTGGGATTATGAAACTACGAGAAATTACAAATAACGTACGAAAAATAAAATAAACATAACTAAAACATTAATACAAACAAGGAATGAAAATTAAAACTCAAAAACTACTTAAAATTCTACGGGAATGGAAATTAGGAAGCTAGGAAACGCTAAACGTAAATTAATTTTATAAACGTAAAAGTAATTTAAATAAAACGTAAATTTAACGTTATGCTAGTCCTACGGGTACGAAATTAATTTTCCTACGTTCTAAAATGTAAAAGAAAATTTTGAGAAAAAGAAAAACATTTTTTTGGTTTTTATATTTTTTTATATGAATTAAAAACTAAATAAAAGAAATAAATGATTTAAAAATATCTAAACTATTAGGAAAAATATGAAAATTTTTTGGAAATTACATTGAACTAATAAAAAGCTAGGAAAAATAAAAAAGAAGAGGGGGAGCCCTAAATAAGCAGGAGAATAAGCAATAATAAGGGCTGAATTATTAATAAGCTAAAATGACTAACAATACTACTTTAAATATTAAACTACAAAGAACCTAGCAAGAAAAACAAGCTAGCATAGTTGGGAACGGGGTTGTTTGTGTCAGCTTGTGTGATCTGGTGAGCCAGGTTCGAACCTGGCTCTCCACCCTTTTTAAAACTATTTTTTTTTTCAAATCTTTTTTAACAAACTTATAAAAAACATGGAAAGGAACATTTTTCAAAACTATAACTTTTTGCAATAACTAAAGAATAAGAAGATAAATGGCAAAGATATAAGCAGTTTACTATAATAAGCTAAAAAGGGATTTATTAGAAACTAAAAAGCTAAAAAGAAGCTAATATAAGCTATCCTAAGGGCGAATAAACTAAAGGCTAACTAGGGGGCGGCTTAATAAGCTTAAAGGAATAGAAATAAGCACTTAAAAAGAGTCCAAAAAAAAACTCTACTACGCTAAATCTAACTTAAGGGCTGCAAAGAAAAAGTGCTCAAGGGGGCTAGTTTGGACTAATGCACAGGCTTGTAAAAAAAATCTAAAAATAAAATAAAAATACGACAACATAGAACACCTATCAAAGATTACTCATGAAAATTTTTGGGTCAAGATGTCAAGAATTGAGCAAACTAAAAATGCCCTATTGAGGGCTGTTGGGACATAGGAGTACTGTTACAGCAGGTAGAAAAAATGGAGAAAAATGAGATTTTGGCTAAAGAAAATCTAAAGAGTAGATGTGAGCTAACTATTGCTAACCTATTAAGAGCTAAAGTAATGCAAAACTAACAAGTAAAAAAGCTAAATCTAGATCTACCCTAATGCTTAACTACAACAGTTAAAGAAAAGAAGATACTGAAAAATAGAGTAGAGTACTTTAAAACTTTAGGTAACTGAGAAACTCGATTTGAAAACTAGTAAGTTCACTTAAGCAAAGCTGAATCAAAGTTAAAAAATGGCAAAAGAAGGTTTTGAAAGCAGCAATGAGTTGTACCAAACACCCCGTACTTGGCAGTTTTTTCATTTACCCTAAAGAAAACTAATTTGGACCAAAGTTTTGTGAACACATAAGTTAGACAAAGTTCTAAGAGCATGAATAAGTAAGTTACAGACCAAAGTGAGCAGGTACAATAAGATATCAAGATAAGCAGTTGGAAATAAGTAGAGCTACAGTAGACAAGTGAAATAAGTTCTAAACTTTCATTGCATTGAAAAAGAGGGTACAAGGGACTTACAATTAAACTAAAGCATACTGAAAATTAAACTAAAACTAAAACCTACTTGACTTCCTAAAAAAAACTAATTATTAACTGCCTTCAAAGGCTTACAAAACATCAACTTATATAACTCTTCTACTAGGGTTTCCTTTGGCTTTTTCTTCTTGTATATCTTTCTTCATTCTCTGCCATTGATTATGAGCTTGGATCATCTCAGCCGTTTGATTGGGTTTTGGCGCCCAAATTGAGATTGTGGATTCGTGACCTGGACATGGCAACATGTGATGGGTTTGGTATCATGTGAACTTATTTTGGAGGGATTGGTGTCACGTGAGGGGTGAGGGAGGGTATGGTTTGGCGTGTAACTGGAAAAGGTGGAGGATGGGTTTGATATACTGGGTAAAAAAAAGAGATGGGGAAGAGAGGGGTTTGTTGTTGACTGGTCAAATGATAAAACGAGGGGGAGGGGGCGTATTTTATTTAGAGATGGTTTTAGGTTTTAGATGTTGGGCTTGAGGGTTTTTGGGCCAAGGAATTATATGGATCAAGGGAAGGCTTGTAGTGGGTTGGTGATATAAGGTGGTGTTTGAATTGGGTATAAATTGGGTTGGATTGGGGTGGGAGTAATAATAAAGGGTATCCGTTTGGATTGTATGGTAAAATAACACAAGGACCAATTTTGTACTTTTCTGAAATTTCAGGTATCATTCATGTCATTTTTCCAAACCTGCCAATAAGGATTATTATTGCCATATTATAATTTAATAAGGACCTTTGTTGTTCATTTTCCAAAATGAAATCACCCGGGGACTAGATTCGCCAAATTATGAAACTTGAGGGACCAAAGATGTAAACTTGTACATTTTGAAAGGTTTTCACCCAAAGATCATTATTTGGTAAACTTTGATTTTTAAAGACTTGGTTTGACTTTTCTTTCAAAATAAACGCTTAGGGACTAGTTTTGACAAATTTTGAAAGTTGGGGGACTAAAACTGCCAATTATGCAAACTTTGTTTGTTTTTTTATCATTTTGCATTTAAAACATATAAAACACGATCTTTGGGATATTTTCATTATTTTGATGCATTCTTGAGTGTTTTCACGCGTTTTGGCAGTTAAAATACGGTAAAAATGATGAGTATTTACACACTCATCAATCCCCCACACTTGAGTATTGCTAGTCCCTAGCAATCTTTTGTGAAAAACTTGATGGATTTGAAAATCTCTTTACCAAAACCCATCACTTCTGGAGTAGCCACGTGTAAGAACTGTGGCACACCTGATAACCGTGTGATTTTGAGCAAACCACCAGCTGTCAACGGATTTGATTAGTCTTTACCAAAAGCCGTTTGCTTCTGGACTAGCCAGCTCTTGATGGAATAGTCAACATCTTGGTGAGCTGATTACCAATTATGGTTTTTCCACTGCCTTTACCACAAGCCATAATCTTGCGGGCTAGCCAACTCATTAGCTTTTGAGGATAATGGGGAGTTGAGGAACCATACAATTTTGGGCAAATTGCAAGTCATCAACGGATTTGAGATATCTTTACCAAGAGCCGTTTTCTCCTGGATTAGCCAATCCCTTTTGTCGGTTAGACAAGGCGGACTGATAACCACAAAAATTTTGAAGCACAAGTGAAAAAATTTTAAAATTTTTGCCAAAAACGGGGGTATAAGATAGTAAAATGTGATAAAATTCGCTAGAATAGCGAAATACCCCCCCCCCCCCCCCCACACTTAGAATTGAATATTGTCCTCAATATTCAAAGTCCCGGCTATTATGCCGACCATTTGAACGTAAAAGGGCAACATTACAAGCTAAATGTGGAAACACCATTTGTCTTTTCACTTTATTGGTAACCACAGCAGGGGTAACTCCCCCACACTTAGGGTGAAAACCCTATAAGCATGCTACTGTTTTTGTTTACCGAGTCGCTAGCTTGACTCGACCCCGAATTCATTTGTCCTTGGGGAAGCATGATGTGGAAGAAACAATCTCCATCGGACTTTCATTCAAGATGTTTGGACAAACATTTGAAGCACGTGAAAGTTCCACACCGATGAGATAAGTACCCGGCTCAAGATAATGATACATGAAAATGTCGGGATCAAAAATGGTATCTTCATTCCCAAAGGAGTGAAGAACAAGAGAGGTCACCTTATAGGTGAAGAAAAGGAAGAAAACCATGATGAAAATCAGGATAAGATCTTCTTCCTCGAGAGCAGGCTCATTAGCCTGAATTTGGATTTCAAAGGTTAAGCTCATTGGGTTCAAAAACATCCCGGGAGGGAGGGTGGGAATTTGCAAATCCACACGATTGAGTGTATCTCCCCCCGAGCTATCATACTCCGGAGGAGTCATGATATGATGAGTGAGTTCACCGGAGAACTCCTCATGAAGAGAATCATTCACGAGATGTGAATCCGTGAATTCTTGTTCCGATATAAACTCATCACTATCCTCGTTCTGAACACCAAATATTGGGTTATTAGAAATCAAAGTGAATTCGGATTCGAATTCAAATAGAGGATTGGTGAGAGTAGTATTGAATGCTTCGGGAACAAAATTATTATCATTCTCAATTGGACTGTCGGGATAAGAAGTGAGTGACGGATCATGATATAGGAGACTTTCAATTTCTCCCAGATCGGCTTGGAAATCGAGGAGACCATCATCACTTTCAAATGAAAGTGGATTGATGTGAGCAAGTTCATCAGCGAACTCCTCAAGAAGATGATCAGCATCAGTTTGTGGAACTGATGCCTCAACATACTCAATGTCTCCATAAGATATACAGTCATCGCTAAAATCTGAGAAAGTCTCAAATTGATCTTTAGGACACTCAATAGGGGAAGGAATATCACACATATGCTCAAGAGTTCCCTGTGACTCTCTTGGGATTGGGACAAGGATCCCAACACTAGACTTTATGAATTCGTCCGATTCCTTATCAGGAATAGTGCTAAGATGCTCATCCCCCATGTTTAGAGAGTGAGTGTGAACTTCGGGTGTGATAACAACAGACTGAGGGAGTTGAGAAGTACTAGCAGTTATAAATTTCATTTGTTCTTCTGCCAGTAATTCCATCATAGTCTTTTCTCCCTGATTTTCAATGGAAGGAATTACAACCGATGAATCTGATGAATCTTTTTGAATAATAACAATGTTATCTTCATCATCATCAATGTCATCATCGTCATCATATAGAGCAGCATAGCGAAGATTGGCACGTATTTTAGCTGCTCTTTGCTCAGCAAGTAATTCTTCCATGCTCATTTCGTTTCTAGCATCTCGTTCTTCAGCAAGTAATTCTGCCATGGATTTCTCACGAGAATCTTGAAACGATGTAGTAGCCAACTCCTCCTTAAGTTCTTTTAATATTTCAAGAGCCTTTAGACAAGGTTCTTGCTGAGTTTCTTGAGGAGTTATGTGAATCATTTTGGTACTGTGGAGGTTGGTCATGATACGGATAGTCATAATTGTAACAAGGAAAGGGATTCCTTGTTTGACAATCCGAGCTAAAGTGAGGACCTCCACAATATTCACAAGAAACATTTGGTGCATTTTGAAATGATGTATTATTGAAATAGTATGGTTCTTGTTCAAAGGAATTCTGAGGAGGGTAACTGAAATCGTTTTGAAAATTTGGAAACGCGAATGTATTTTCGATTTCAAAAGTGCAACAAGTACAAAGCCCATGGGTAAACCTACATTCCTTGCAAAAACATCGGTTACAAAGTGAACCATCTTCTAAGAGATCTCTACAAACATAACAATAGTGTTGATCAAACGAAGATAGTTGGGGTTGTGGAGGGTGGTTGGGAAGACTTTGAGAATCATTGAAAGCATTCGGATTTGCCTTGCACCATTTACAAAATCCGTCACTAATATCACTCCCACACCACCTACACGCGCACTTGTAACAACGATGATTGTCATCCACTGGAACTTTACAATGAAAACAATTGTAGTCGAGTGATGACATGAGAATTAAACATTAACAAGGGATAAGAAGATAAGAATTAAACGTATAGGAGACGAAGATTATTTTTGGGTTTTTTCGAAAAACACATCCATTAAAACGAGACCAACTCAAAAAGACAATTGTGAACTTAAACCAATAATCACAATGTAAAATGGCTTCTTTGAAAAAGGTACACCAATTCACAAGGATACAATGGCAGGTTTTAATCTTTTGTTTGCGAACTTATTAATGTTCACACCCCCAGTTGGTAGGTGTTCAGCCTTGGTTCTCGGCGGTGTGTTTTATGGTTATTTTTTATTTAACAAGAAAAACGGAAAATCTTTTTGGATTTTTTATATGATAGATATATATACAAAAGAAAAGGAAAATATTTTTGTGTTTTTTACTTTTTTTGAAAACGATAACTTCTTGACGAAGGTTCTACAAGTCACTAATCGTTGAAATCAAAACGATATTGTCGCAACACAACCTCCCCAGCAGCGGCGCCATTTTGATAGTTGCTTTTTGGAGAGCGCGTATCAAAAATATACAAGGTAGACGTGAGTGGAATTCGCTAATTAACCTTTTGGAAAAGTTTAACTTGCGAAAACTCGTGAATACAATATATATATGTGATACTGGGTAAGTGATTACCCGGGTCGTGTCCCAACGAGGTGTGAATGGGCAATATCGTGTGAGATTCGAGATTAAAATGCTTGTAAGGAATGGTTAGATTATTTGGGATTATGAAACTACGAGAAATTACAAATAACGTACGAAAAATAAAATAAACGTAACTAAAACATTAATACAAACAAGGAATGAAAATTAAAACTAAAAAACTACTTAAAATTCTACGGGAATGGAAATTAGGAAGCTAGGAAACCCTAAACGTAAATTAATTTTTTAAACGTAAAAGTAATTTAAATAAAACGTAAGTGCGCGAAATAAAACGTAAATTTAACGCTATGCTAGTCCTACGGGTACGAAATTAATTTTCCTACGTTCTAAAATGTAAAAGAAAATTTTGAGAAAAAGAAAAACATTTTTTTGGTTTTTATATTTTTTTATATGAATTAAAAACTAAATAAAAGAAATAAATGATTTAAAAATATCTAAACTATTAGGAAAAATATGAAAATTTTTTGGAAATTACATTGAACTAATAAAAAGCTAGGAAAAATAAAAGAGAAGAGGGGGAGCCCTAAATAAGCAGGAGAATAAGCAATAATAAGGGCTGAATTATTAATAAGCTAAAATGACTAACAATACTACTTTAAATATTAAACTACAAAGAACCTAGCAAGAAAAACAAGCTAGCATAGTTGGGAACGGGGTTGTTTGTGTCAGCTTGTGTGATCTGGTGAGCCAGGTTCGAACCTGGCTCTCCACCCTTTTTAAAACTTTTTTTTTTTTCAAATCTTTTTTAACAAACTTATAAAAAACATGGAAAGGAACATTTTTCAAAACTATAACTTTTTGCAATAACTAAAGAATAAGCAGATAAATGGCAAAGATATAAGCAGTTTACTATAATAAGCTAAAAAGGGATTTATTAGAAACTAAAAAGCTAAAAAGAAGCTAATATAAGCTATCCTAAGGGCGAATAAACTAAAGGCTAACTAGGGGGCGGCTTAATAAGCTTAAAGGAACAGAAATAAGCACTTAAAAAGAGTCCAAAAAAAAAACTCTACTACGCTAAATCTAACTTAAGGGCTGCAAAGAAAAAGTGCTCAAGGGGGCTAGTTTGGACTAATGCACAGGCTTGTAAAAGAAATTCTAAAAATAAAATAAAAATATGACAACATAGAACACCTATCAAAGATTACTCATGAAAATTTTTGGGTCAAGATGTCAAGAATTGAGCAAACTAAAAATGCCCTATTGAGGGCTGTTGGGACATAGGAGTACTGTTACAGCAGGTAGAAAAAATGGAGAAAAATGAGATTTTGGATAAATAAAATCTAAAGACTAGATGTGAGCTAACTATTGCTAACCTATTAAGAGCTAAAGTAATGCAAAACTAACAAGTAAAAAAGCTAAATCTAGATCTACCCTAATGCTTAACTACAACAGTTAAAGAAAAGAAGATACTGAAAAATAGAGTAGAGTACTTTAAAACTTAAGGTAACTAAAAAACTCGATTTGAAAACGACTAAGTTCACTTAAGCAAAGCTGAATCAAAGTTAAAAAGATGGCAAAAGAAGGTTTTGAAAGCAGCAATGAGTTGTACCAAACACCCCGTACTTGGCAGTTTTTTCATTTACCCTAAAGAAAACTGATTTGGACCAAAGTTTTGTGAACACATAAGTTAGACAAAGTTCTAAGAGCATGAATAAGTAAGTTCCAGACCAAAGTGAGCAGGTACAATAAGATATCAAGATAAGCAGTTGGAAATAAGTAGAGCTACAGTAGACAAGTGAAATAAGTTCTAAATTTTCATTGCATTGAAAAAGAGGGTACAAGGGACTTACAATTAAACTAAAGCATACTGAAAATTAAACTAAAACTAAAACCTACTTGACTTCCTAAAAAAAAAACTAATTATTAACTGCCTTCAAAGGCTTACAAAACATCAACTTATATAACTCTTCTACTAGGGTTTCCTTTGGCTTTTTCTTCTTGTATATCTTTCTTCATTCTCTGCCATTGATTATGAGCTTGGATCATCTCAGCCGTTTGATTGGGTTTTGGCGCCCAAATTGAGATTGTGGATTCGTGACCTGGACATGGCAACATGTGATGGGTTTGGTATCATGTGAACTTATTTTGGAGGGATTGGTGTCACGTGAGGGGTGAGGGAGGGTATGGTTTGGCGTGTAACTGGAAAAGGTGGAGGATGGGTTTGATATACTGGGTAAAAAAAAAGCGATGGGGAAGATAGGGGTTTGTTGTTGACTGGTCAAATGATAAAACGAGGGGGAGGGGGCGTATTTTATTTAGAGATGGTTTTAGGTTTTGGATGTTGGACTTGAGGGTTTTTGGGCTAGGGAATTATATGGATCAAGGGAAGGCTTGTAGTGGGTTGGTGATTTAAGGTGGTGTTTGAATTGGGTATAAATTGGGTTGGATTGGGGTGGGAGTAATAACAAAGGGTATCCGTTTGGATTGTATGGTAAAATAACACAAGGACCAATTTTGTACTTTTCTGAAATTTCAGGTATCATTCATGTCATTTTTCCAAACCTGCCAATAAGGATTATTATTGCCATATTATAATTTAATAAGGACCTTTGTTGTTCATTTTCCAAAATAAAATCACCCGGGGACTAGATTCGCCAAATTGTGAAACTTGAGAGACCAAAGATGTAAACTTGTACATTTTGAAAGGTTTTCACCCAAAGATCATTATTTGGTAAACTTTGATTTTTAAAGACTTGGTTTGACTTTTCTTTCAAAATAAACGCTTAGGGACTAGTTTTGACAAATTTTGAAAGTTGGGGGACTAAAACTGCCAATTATGCAAACTTTGTTTGTTTTTCGTTTGTTTTTTATCATTTTGCATTTAAAACATATAAAACACGATCTTTGGGATATTTTCATTATTTTGATGCATTCTTGAGTGTTTTCACGCATTTTGGCAGTTAAAATACGGTAAAAATGATGAGTATTTACACACTCATCAAAAGCATACATTTTTGTTTTGCATATAATATAACCTGCACATATCTTATTCAACCTCATACGAGAAACATGAATAACTAATACATTATAGTTGAAAATCAGGTGCATCGCTCATACAACAAAGCATACAAATACATTTATGCATCTTACAGCTAGATGTATCCTATTCAACCTCATACGCGACAAGTGAGCAAGTACTGCATAAATTAGGTGCAACTTTCATGCAGCAAAGTATAAAAACATAGTTACACACATAATACAACACATCTATATCCTTATTCAACCTGATACGCGGCAAGTGAATATCTGTTGCATCATAGTTCAAAACCAGGTGCATCTTTCATACAACGAAGTATACAAACACATTTATACACATAATACAACCTACATATATCATAATCAACCTCATACGAGACAAGTGAGCAACTACTGCATCACAGTACAAAAGAAGGTGCATCATTCACACAACAATTCATACAAACACATTTTCACAATAAAGACAACTTATGTGTAGCCTATTTTAGCCTTATAGGCAACAAATAAACAACTGCTGCATCACAATATAAAACAACGTGCATCAGTTATACAAACCACGGAGACAAACACATTTCAATGCATAATACAACCTACTTGTAGCTTAATTCAACCATATACCCAACAACTAAACACCTACTGCATCACAATTCATAATCTAGTGCATTGGTAATAAACATACATATCCAAAAACTTTTGAACATATCTGATAACCTACTACATCAAATTATAGTTAACTAACTTTAATTGACCAACAAAGCACCAATTTAGTAAATCAAAATTAACAAAATGATATAGTAAAAAATTAAGGGTTCATATATCACAATTTAAATTACACCAAAGTTTTAAAACAATTGCATCATACATACAATTACACATACAAATATTTTCTACTGATAACATAAGTAAAAATAACCTTATAGATCTGTATTTGTGATAAACAAACACACACTGCATCAACATTTATGTACAGCTGCATCATAGTGTAAAATTAACAACTGATGAAACATAGTGTAAAATTAATGCATCACAATGTAAACTTAGCGCATCACAATTATAAACACCCATTGAGACATTTTATCAAACACTTTGTATGCAACTTTCCTAAACAAGTTTTGTATCTATTTTTTTATACATTTTGTTGCAGATCAGACATACAAAATCATCAAGATAAACAATACTAATTATAATTAATTATTCAAATTAACATAAAGTAAATTGAAAAAAAAAGTTAAAAAAACAACATATAAATATCTTTCTATCATTACTTGTGTTTGCTGAACTAATTGTTGAAAATGAGCAATCACTAGTAGTTGATGATGAAGATTCATTATTTTTTGTTATGATGAACACTCAATCTTATAGGAAAGTAATATCAATTTGACAAGTTGAATACTTACTGCATCATAGTTTTATATCTACTGCGTCACAATTAAAAAACTACTAAAAGCAATACAACATAAATAAGCAGATAAAACTCATACATAATATCATACACAACTAATATCAGGCATAATACATACAATTACTCACACAAACATTTTCTACTCATAATACAAGCAAAAAATAAGCTTTTAGATATATATTTCCCATAAACAAACATCTACTGCATTAGAAATTAAGAATATGTGCATCACTGTGTATGATTAGCAACTGATGTAAATATAAAACTAGAGCATAACAGTTATAAAGTCCCATTGAGGCATTATATCAAACACCTTGTATGCTACTTTCCTAAACACCTTTTGTACATATTGTTATCTATATTTTGTTCCAGATCTAGAAGCAAAGAAGATAGTTTGAATCAAACTAAATATCAAAATAAGATGTTAAGATTTTACTATCATTAGTTGATGATGAACCAACTAATGATGTTGAACACTTATTATTACTTGATGATGATATTTATTCACTGAAGAGAAAAACTCAATTGATATATCAAAATTGATTTAATCAGTTGCTTGGTAGAGAAGATGAAGAAGAGGGTGGTGAATGGTGGTGAGAACAATGATAAGAATGGTGGAGATCACGGTGGTGGAGAATGGTGGATTAATAGTTATCAAGGTGGAGATGATGATGGGAAGAAAAGAGTAGTCGTGAAAAAAAGTCGGAGAAGAAAAAAAAAATGGCTGGAAGAAAAGAAAAATAAGAGGAAAAAATACTTTATATACCCTATAGTGTAAACGATAAAAATACCCCTTACAATTATATAAAAAGGAAAGGGTGTGATGGTACACATGGCTCAATATGGTGGCTTCCTAGCCCTTTTATTTTAAGACTCCTTCTCAATATATCTCATTTATATATACTAGACGAGTACCCGTGCATAGCAACGGTATTTTCTAGCGACAATAATTATAGTCATATTTTGATTACACAAAACATTTAACCAAAATATCATTATAATAGTAGACTTTTAGATTGTTATAGTTGTCTTGTCTTTAGCAACCTTTAATAGTCCAAGTATTGGGAATCAAAAAGATGCATTGTAATAGGGTTGTAGCTATCACTAATCTACTTTGTAAAGGTTCTTATAAAATTCAAAACCACTAAACCTTAAAAGTAAGTGTTCTAAACTTTCAATTTTTCAAATTTAAATTTTCAAATGTCAAGCCTTACAAATGATCCGGGCAAAACAACCAAACCATAGTTCGGCAGGATGTGGCCATTTGCGCCCAAATCAACGAAAACCAAAAATTACCGGCATAGTTTTAGCATTCCTTACTCCATTGTTTTATCTATAAATACATATTGCTTGGGTTATAGATGATGGCTGTCAAGATTCAAGTAACTCAAACTATGTAACACAAAATAATTGAAAGACAACTCCTTTCTCCATTTTTACTCCCAATATTTTAGTTGTTGTGGCCCATTAAAAAAGTATCTTTAGGTACATTTTTTTTGCATGCATTGTTTTCAATAATAAAGTGATTCAAACTAAAAAGTCACAAAGATTTTCATTTAGTGTAAAACACTAAAAAAAATGGTATGCCAACTTTCCCGTTAGTATTCATCATTTTATCAAAATATGAGTTTCATAACATTTATCGTATGTTTAAATTTGGAATCTAATAAAAGTCTGTCAAGTTGCCTCATTTCATGCACATATACTTATTCAAACATAACTTAAAAGTTACTCCTAATACTTAATACCTAAGAAATTTAATACTACTTAGCAAAATCTCAAGGTCATAGCATCATTTTATAACAATCCCAAAAATTTAATACAAAAAATATATAACAAATATCAAAAAATTATATACATTTTATCAAAAAATCAATAAATAAATAAATTAGCCAAAAGATTAGTGCTAGATTCTGTGAGTCGATTTCGGCAGTCGATACCATTTCCTACATTAAGAATTGGCCACAAAAAAAAAAACATAAATTACATATCAATTTTTTTACCAAAAAATAAACAAAACTGCCCAAACTTTAGAACACAAAGATCTGAGGAGATATGAGGGGAAAAAATCTGAAGAACCTAACCTATAATGAAAAGATTACATCAAAAGATTTGCAAGAGGGCTATGGTTCCATGCGACGTTGGTTAAAGGGAAGTACCTACCAAAATCAATAAACTCTATTAACATATAAAAAAAATTAACGTTGGTTAAAGGGAAGTACCTACCAAAATCAATAAAAGAAATAGTAAAATGGTTTGATAGAATAACGTTAAACAAATTTAATGTTGAAAATAACCGAATTACAAAAACTTTATTATGGTTAAAAGAGAATTAAAAAAACAAACTTATAATATATGAAGAACATTTTTTTTATAGATAACGTTGTTTGTAGATTTGTTGTATTTGTCATGTTTATCACAACACCACTTATAGACATTTCTTGCTTTTGACCCTTGAAATGGCTACATAAAGTTGTCCATATAAAAAAACAATCCGTTTCATACAGAGTCCCGCCTTAACTTTTGTTTATTATTTTTTTCGAACGGCGAGCTTAACTTTTGTTTATTGTCATGACAAAGCAAATGGAAATAGAGAATTGTCTCCTATTAAACTGAAAAGACATATTCTTATCGGATGGGCTTATTATCATCCGAGATATAGCACAAACGTAGATAACTAATCATAAGAATGAAAGTAAAGTTAATTATATATTATGGAAAATAAACTTGCCAAATGTTTCGTAAACTTTCATTCTTTCATAAATCTATAACATACATTATCAAGAACATGTTTAGTAACAACTGATTAGTATACACGTTTACACGTGATTAATCAAAGAATAGTTAACAACGAAGACGGAAAACATATTCATATAAAGCGATCATTCTATAATATACACGTTTACATATATTTTCTGCACTAGAATTATATATACTATTTGTGGCAAAATCATATATGCAAAGCAATTGGAATATATCTCTGGACTCTAGTTCCTGAAATAACACAATGTATATTGTGATGAATATTTAAATAGGCTATAATCCACTATAAAACTTAAATCCCTGTATATTTTACATGTATGAAGGACATGATGATGGATAACCCAAGTCCCTCGTTAAACCCAAAGTTGTCTTTCACATGCACGAAGAAAGTTAAGCCTATTTCATATCTTTTTCATCCATTTATTCTGCTCCAACTGATGGCAATGTTGCTTCCACACTTGCACAACCTAGCTACTGTGAGAAAATAGAGCGAAAACAGTAGCATCACATCGTTTCCTCCAGTTATTGTCTCGAAATTGATCTTAGAAAAAAGATGTTACAAAAAGGTGTGTTGAGTTTTAGATAGTGAGCTTATGTTATGAGTAATGCAAGCCACTACAATAAATCAACCATCAGTTAATAAAACTAAAAATACTGATTGACAGAAATAAATGTGAATTTTTTACAACTAATAAATAATAATATTGCAATGGATTATAGCATATAACAATTTCAAGTAACAAATGGGTTTTGTACTTAAATCACACTGAATTTGTAAATGTCATGATCTAACTTATACAATCAAAGAACCCAATGATCCACAAGGATGTCTACTTAAGATCTCATTGACCTTAACTTCTATTTTATCTTTTTTTTTCTAGTTAATTTTCACATATATTTAAATGAAAAACCTACAAAAATATAACCAAACAATCATTAGCATTTGTGTATGTAACGAATTCACAATAGCAATTACCAAAAATGATAAAGACATGATAACTTTTTTGCTAATAGTATTGATGATAGATGCATTTGAAGGTATGTGCAAAGAAGTTACAAAAGCTAAAACAAAACTCAAGAACACATTAGTTATTTGAATCATTATCACTCATTTAATGTTTGTGTTTTTTAGAATGGGTCTAAAGATGCTCAACCTTTAAAACATACTTTCAAACAGTACCATACAAAATCATAACATTTAAATTCTTGGAAAGTCTTTATCCTTTTTGGTAATTGCTATTGTGAAGGTTGCTTGGTTAGATTTTTGTAGGTTTGTCATTTAGATATCCGAACTAAAAAAGACCTATATCAAACCGAACCGACTTCTTCCCGTTACCCAACCCACCCATATCAGCTTCCACCGTATAGACCCAGGTAGTGTACAGTTAAAAGTATTTATAGGTGATAGCACATAAACATACCTTTGTCAAACTCATTCTAGTGTTGTACTTTAATTGCATTTTAGAGATCCATGAACCGATCAAAAGGGCCACAGGTCTCTTGAAACAAATTACTTCATGTCTTGAGCTAACACCTGATTAAAACCAATAAGCCAGAAAAATGATAAATATTTAAATTAGTTCAGAAGATAAGTATAATCCGGAACTGTTTGATTTCTATTTGCAAAAAAAGAAAATTATAAAGTACATTTGGATTAACCAGGAAAGTTGGTTGCTATTTAGTAAGCAGGCCTTCTTAGTAGTCATAATCTTTATAAATAAAATGAAGACTTTGCAGTAATTGCCTCTTAAAGACAAATACTTAAACAAACACTTCTAAAAATTTATATACCCAGGAAAGAAAAATGGCCTTGAATTTATCTTTATCATGATAGATCATGCATTTCTAGTTCTCCATGTAACTCCTTTACTTGTGCTATGCTACCATGAAAAACTAAAATGAGATTGTAAATATAAGAGTATGTGTCTGTCCTAAGTCATTTGAGTCCTTAGAGATAAACAAAACTAACCAATTATTGATAAATGGGTTTCAATTGCCTCATTTTATTTGCACCCATCTCATATAATAATTTGTTTCTCCAAGATTAGGGCATGTGCTCACTTTTAAGTTTGTATGCTTTATTTAATTGCTTTAAGAACATGCAAAAAATAGTTGTTAACTTGTTTATTGTGACTATGGAAAATAAGTCAAATCTTGGTCTTCCATCGGAACTATTTTTATTGTGGCTATGGAAAAGAGTGATTATACCTCAATTTACAGCTTCTCGATCGATTTAGAAGTTAATTCTTGGTCCTGGATCAGAATTTTTTTCAGCAACTTCCTGAAAAGAAATGATAGATAAGAAGATAATTATATAACCTTAACACTGAAAATATACACGTGTATAAAAGCTATAATAATCATAAGATAATGTAATAATCTATAGCTAATGAGCACCGAAACATAAAAGCTATAATGAGACATCTATAATAATGAGCACAATAAGCTAATGAGCACCGAAACATGTTACACAATCTCTGGCTTCTGTTTTCTTGGTCACTACTACTATTAGTTGGATCTTAAACATTCTAAATTGTGTTACTTACTCTTTCAAAATCAGTTGAGTTTTAACCTGTGTGTATCTCATAGACCAACCCGAAACCTGTTGTCTTATTACCGCTGTCCAAGCATATCCAAAAAGATTATCACGATATAAGACTCGATCACACCATGCAGGAATGCACTTTTTCACAGAAATCATATCCTAGAACATGAATAGCCATACCCACATTAAGCAAATTTATAACTAATACAATAGGTAACTTCAATTTGGCATAAAATAGTAGCGATATTGAATTATTTATGGTACTATATACCTGCTAAACAGGTTGATGCCTGATGAGTGATTAATCACACATCCTTTTTAGGCCTTAATTCAGACCAAAAATACCAAATACTAACCAAATATGCCAAGAGAATGTATGTTTTTGTATTTGTGTATGTGCAGGTACGGATATGAGAAAAATGATCAAAAACGATGCCAAAACCGACAAAAACGAGCACGAGAATGAAAAGTGTCAAAAGCCGAAGCCGGGGAAGTCAAATGGTTAAAGTCAAAGCTCAAAAAGACAAAATCAACCTTGGAGTTTCATAAAGTTTCAAGAATAGTCCTTGGTGAAAGTTTGAAGAAATTTACAATATTGGTCCTTCATCTTTCAGAAACTGACAAAATTGGTCCCTTGAAGAATTATTTGAAGAAAAGTCTAAAATGGTCCCTCATGAATCAAAGAACGGCAATAAAAACCCTTGGAAGATATATTGGAGATTTACAGAATTGGTCCTTGAGCTTTCAGAAATTACAACATTGGTCCTTGTAAATTTTAACAAAACTATCACTACTAAAACCTTACACACCAAAACCTGGTCCAATAATAATTCTAGTCCAACCCCCAAGCCCAATCAATAAACCAAGCCCAAACCCTTTAAAGTTATTACCCGGTCCACTCCCCACCTTTACCCGGTCAAACAAACACTACCCAGTCAACCCACACAATAAATAAATAAAACTTTCCCAAACACAACTCCCGCCCCAAATCCTGACCCCCAAAAACCCAGTGATGAACCCTAGAATACCACACCCCCAAAATTGACCAAACCATAGTCAATTGGTACAATTAAATTGCTTCTAGAACACCTGACACGTGCTGACAACTTGACAGAGTGGCAATCCATGTGGGAAAATGCGTCTAATGATTAGGCAATGATTGATCTTACGGCTTAGAATGATAGATTGGGGACCAAGGGCAATCTAATGGATGAAATTGCATCAAAGAAGCACAAGTGTGGCGTGGATCACTAACGTGGATTACTAGAACCTTCACACGTGCTCATACCCAAGCTCCCTGCTCTTCCTATATATACCCCCTCCATCACAGATGCTTAGTGTAGGTTTTATTATAGTTTTTAGTTTTCTGTCTTAAAAGTTTCATTGTAATTTTCATTTTCCAAAAATATTGTACTCTTTTTATTGTTATTAATAGAATCCAAGTTTCTTTTAAATCTCAGCTTATTGTCTTTTAAATCTATTATTGCTTATTATTACTGCTTGTTAGTTTTGAATTAATATTAGTTAATCTACTTTTCAATTCAGTTTTTGTTTATCAATTAAAAAAAATTAAAAAAATAATAATAATAATAATAAAAATGAAAAAATACATATATTCCAAATTAGATTTTATTGGGTTGAATCAAGTTTCATATAGTTGTTTTCTATTTCTATCAGCTTATATAAGCCTTTACTTTACTGTTTCATCAAAATAAAAAAAAAAAAAAAATACAAAAGAGTCAAACATTGTCCAGCTTATTTACAAATAGCATCTGCTTATTTGGAGTAAAGGCAGCCAGAAAGGAGCTTTTGGCCTGTCAAAAGACAGGCAAGCTTAGTGAATCCCCCTCTATTTGAGCCGAGGGGGAATTTAGCTTGTAAGTTCATCTCATTTTTAATTCAGGTTTGCATTAGTATCTATTAGTAGTGTAGCTCATTTTACTACTGCTTATTTCTATTTAATTTCTGAGTATTCTAGTTTAAGTTATCCTGTTTTACTATTTCATTTTAGCCTGCTTTACTTTGGTTTGGTTACTGTTTCATTCATATCATCTGTCAAATCTCTGGATCTGTGTTCCTTGAATAGTATTGTATCTAAGATCTGTTTTTCTGAGTTTCATTGAATATTTGGATCAATATTAATATCTGATTTGAGGTTTGGAATTCATTGGGATAGATCTGTGGTGAACTAATAGTGAGACAGAACATTAAGGAGTGTTTGGTATTGACTGTTTTGCTGGTCTTATTGTTGTTTCAGAGGTGGTAGTTGGTTTGCACATCTTTATTAGGTTGCATTTAGGTTTAAAGCTGCATAAGTGAGTAGGTTATAACACTAAAAAGTCAAAATACCTTTTCATAATTCATCACAGTTAGTATATAGGTTAAGTAGTTGCATAATTCTCATAATTAGTTGCACAAGTAGTTAAGTAAGCATAAATTAGTTGCAAATTAGCTTTTTACATTATTTTCAGTAATATTAAAGCAAATCAAATTGAATTTAGTCAAAGTTCATTGGTAGTTAAAAAGTCAAATAACTAGTGAGAACTCAGTTTTGCTCATATCTTTGGGATCACTTATTGGATTAAAAAATTATTGAAAATAACTTTGGATTGCTGTTTTAAGAAAATTAGCAGTAAGGGAAACTAGTTTAAAAAGAAAAAAATTTGTTTGAGGTCTGTTTGCTTATTGGAATATTGAGCTAAAGTTGTCTGTTTGCACCAATTCCCCTGTGCATCAGTTGATTGAATCACTACTTAGGTAGATTTTAGGCAGGATAGTTTGATCAGAGATCCCTTTTCTTTGTTGATTTGTGTACTCTGCTGGCTAGTAAGTGCTTTGCCCCCAATAGCTCACCTTTTACAGCTTATTTACACTGCTTAATTGCCTTGTCTAGTTGGTTGGATCAAGCATAGCATCTGTTTCAAGTTTAAGCCTGCTAGTGTGATTAAGTTGTTCTAACCTGAGAATTGTGGTTTACATTAGTTCATTTATACCTCTAGTTGCTGTTTTCATTAAAGTTGTATCATCTGCTTATCTGATTTGTGCTTACTGCTTATTGTCCTAAGTGCTTATTTGACTTGAATTGTACCACTTTTGTGTTTCTGAGCTTCTTTTGGCCTAAGTTCTGTTCATTTGAGCTTTATTTAGTCAAAAAAATCATTTGGATAAGTTTTGGTCAGCTCTGGGTCAACAGTGCTTATAAATAAGCACTTATATAAGCTGATTTAAAGCCATTAAGCACTCCCAATGCTTATTTTTCAATTTTTATATTTTTCCTAGTTTCAAAATATTATTTTAGATTTTCCCTGAAATTTTCATATTTTTCTGAGTTGATTTGCTATTTTTCTTATTTAATTTTCATTTTTAATCACTTTTTAATTACTAAAAAATCCAAAAAAATCAGAAAAAGCCAAGAAAAATCCAAAAATATTTTTAAAATTTATTTTCATTTATTTTAGAATTTTAGAAATTTAATTTGCATTTTTCTCATTTATTTTGAATTTTTAATTAGTTAAATAGTTTTTAATTCATAAAAAATAAATAAAAAGTCAAAAAAATATTTTTCTTTTTCTTAAAATTTTCTTTTATCATTTTTAACTTTTGAAAATTATTTTCAAGTCCATAGGAGTAGTGTAGCTTAAAAGTCGCGTTTTATTTCGTACCTTTACGTTTTAGCTTACGTTTTCAATTTTGCGTTACGTTTCTAGTTGCCTTATTTGAAATACGTGCTTAAGTGATTATTTGTGCTTCATTTATTATTTCATTAGTATAATCTTATTCAAATCACTTTTTACCATTTTCACGACACGTTTCACGAATCGGGAATTCGAAATTCCATTCATCCTTCACACGGACTACGACCTCGGGTTATTCGTATTTCTTTGCGGATTTCTTGAGTAATACTATACTATATATAACTTGATTTTTCACGAATCAATGCCTTTCAAACTTGTATATGGGGGGAGGGGGCGTAACAATAGCTTCATGCATTCCTTGAAAACTCACTTCCAGGTTGGAATCAATATTGCTTGCGCCTAATGGATTAAGTATTGAAATTACAAAGTAAAATAACACAAATCGATACCTGAAAAACATTATCCAAGGACTAAATGCTCATTGTAAAATATAAGCTAATGAGTATTTTATGTAAATAAGCATATGCTAATTCAATAACCTTTAGTTTTCTACTCATATAAAAACAATTACAAACTGATCAAGCTGATTAATATAGGTCCTATAAACTACCCATTTTGTCCCGTTACCGGATGGGCGAATAAGCATTCTTAGTAGCATTATGTCAAAGGGCGGAGCATCCTTGAATGATAATCAACACAATAGTCCATAAATATCATAAGGGTGAAAAAATTTAACTGAAATGAGTGCACCTTCGGGCATGTTCCCGCGTCCATTTTGTGAAGTAAAATTCAAAGAAGACTTGAATAAGCATTGAAAAGTTAAGTCACTGCACAAAATATTATAGCTCAAATTATCTACAAAATATGACTATAATAGCAGAAAGTGACATGTATTTATAGAGATGAACACAACACAAGAACACTAAATTAAGCTTTTGGAAAATTAGGAATCATAATCCTACAATATAAATATAATGAACTGAACAGGAATGTGTAACTTACGTTCAACCTCAGTCCATAAAATTATTGATTGCAGAGTGAAAGATTGTGATTCAATGAGTGACGCACAAAAGGACATTCAAGTAGCAATACAACCGATGAGTGTTTTTCAGGATTTCTCTCTAAGCATCGAAAGGGAATAATTCCCTTTTAATGATAATGTTTTGGGTCTTGGTGGTAATCTATTAATACATTAAATATCGCTTGCACCTACAGACAAGTAATTGAAATTAGAAAGAAAAACAACACAAATCAAAACCAGAAACACTATCCAAGGACTATATACTTATGTGTTTTAATACAAAGATAAGCTAATAAGCTTTTTATGTAAATAAGCATATGTTATTTTAATAAGATTACCAAAGCACCCCTTAGTAGTTTGTCGTTACTCAATAATAGTTGACATTCATTAATAGTTGAACAATTAGTATACTCAATAAGAAAATTTGTTAGACTTCCACAACAAATGGGACATATTATTTAAGGTGTTTGATAATATAGTATGCTTACTTGTCTGTAGCACACCTCAATTGCCCAGGTTTATCAAATGAGTCAAGAGCCATCTCAATCTTGCCCAAAGGTACTTGTTAACGCTCTATGAATCATGTATCATCCATAACATATAGCTTGTGATTTGCCAAGTTTATAAAACATTGAACTTGAAGAAAAGTTCATTCGAGCATTTCATCAAACACCTTACCTACATATATAAATATTCAATAACTAACAATTTTAATTACATGATAAACACCTGATTCATTTGACATCAATAAATCATCAATTTAAAAGTAAAAAGAACATTAAACCAAAGTCAAGAATCAATCACACATTTACAATCAACCCTTATATCATATTTTAAAGTTTAATCAATCACATATATATACTAAATGAAACTGAAAATGGAAATCCAACATACCCGATTATATACTAAAGATTCAATTTTATCATAAGAAAAAATGTTTATTTAATGCATCCATAATTGTTGTTTTAGGATTCGGTTCGGTGATGGTTCAAATAGGGGCTGGAAATAATTGAGGGATGATTGTTTTGAGATTTTGATTTCTTTTTTCTGGATCTAATATTGATTTTGTGTTTTTCGGTTAGAAATTGAGAAAGCGATCGTTGAGAGGATTTGTTTTTCTGGTTAGGGTTTGAGAGAGTTGCGTTGAGGGTTTGATTTTTGTTGCCATTGAATAATTTTAGTTGTGTTTGATTTTTCGGTGAGGGTTTGCCAGAGGAAGTGAGAGGATATTATTGGGTGTGTGTGTTTTGTTTGGGTTTGTTGAAAATTTGTAAATGAGATGGCGGAAGGCCAAATTGCAGCAAAAAGATCTACTGCTATTAGATTTTAGAGATTACACGTGACAGTTGATTAGTAATTTTTAGCGAGCAAATAATAGGACAAGCTTCTTTATATAGGAGGTATATATATATATATATATACACACATACATACTAGACGAGTACCCGTGCATAGCAACGAGATTTATAGCAACATTTAATTATAATGATATTTTGGTTAAGTGGTTTGTGTAACCAAACTATCACTATAACTATATGTCATATTTTTATATACATGTGTATTCATTCTTAAGTTGACAAAACAATTTTACATAGGTGTGTATTCATTCTTAAGTTGACAAAACAATTTTACATTTCCAAGTTTTTTAATTTATTAATTATTCATTTAACGTTTCATGTTTTTAAGTTGACAAAAAAATGAATGTGTAATATAAGTTTCCATGTTTTCATTTAAGTTTTGATTAAGTTTTAAATTAGAGGTATTAAGGAGTGGTAAATACATTAATTAAGGGTAATTTAGGCAAAACATTAATTTAAATTTTTCACTTCTTGACTTTTTTACCATTTTCTCTTTATATATATATATATATATATATATATATATATATATATATATATATATATAGTATGAATATAGTGAGAAGAATTATTGAAATGAGAAGAGTGAGAAAAAATTGTAGCCACATATTTTAAATAAGGAAAGAGAAATAATAGGAGATGCATCTAATATTTGTGGTTGTAGTTTCTTCTCATTCTTCTTATATTAATTATATTTCTCATTTAATCTTAAGTCTATATATATATATATATATATATATATATATATATATATATATATATATATATATATATATATTAAAAATTGAAAATAATCAGAACATTTTTGATGGAATAGTGACAGATAAATATAGATGTCGTTGCAACAAAGGAGAGTTGACAGTAAATAATGTAAATTAGTGACAGATTTCCAACCGTCAAAACTCAATCGCATAAGCATCGTTCTAAACATTTGTCGCTGAACTGTTGGAACCTTGTCGGTAATTAGCGACGGATTTCTGTCTGTCGGAATTCCGTCAGGGAAGGCCCAATTTCTAGCAGTGAGAACAATAAAGTGAAACAAAAAGACAGAACAAGCAGAACTTTATTATTTTTTTTTTATTATTATTTTTTTTTCCCAAAGAAGTCCATAAAGACAGAACAATAAGGTGAAACAAAAAAAAAAAAAAAAAAAAAAAAAAAAAAAAAAAAACTCAAATCAAATTTGCGTGTGGCCAAATAATAAGATTTGTCACATATTCGGGTCTCCTCATCTTTAGTTTTAGTAAGGATCATCAATAGCTTACTCATGAGCTATGACAACGACTTGTTTTCCGATGTTTTTGCCTGTAAACAAGCCGACCAGGGCATCTGGAGCATTTTCGATGCCTTCTATGGTGTCCTCGACGTAGTTTATTTTCCCTTGTTGAATGAGAGGCAAAACCGTTTCCAATAACTTTGGATACAAGTGATTGTGTTCGAAAACCAGGAACCCTTCCATTCTGATCCGTTTTAAGATAAGAAACCCGAGGCCGTAACTGGGTTCAGGTATATCAAGGTTGTATTGTGAGATCATCCCACAAACACCAATGCGACCGTGCACCTTCATGTTGCTTAGTACTGCATCAAGCATCTTTCCACCCACATTCTCAAAATAAATATCAATGCCATCTGGGAAACACCTGAAATATCAACGAATAAGAAGTTAAAAATAATGTGAATTTTTTTTTTTATTTCAACAATGCTTCTACTGATAAATGGCGTCATTTGTTATATTAGTACACATCTCTAGCTACCTTTTTAAAGCGGCATTGAGATCTTCCTCTTCTTTGTAGTTAAATGCGTCATCGAACCCAAACTTGTTCTTAAGTAGATCAACCTTGACAAATGATTTTTTTTAACAAATTTAGAGTCAAATATACTACTATGATGTCACAAGTAAAAACTAAACTAATTCTTGGCTTTATTTTCACCTTTTCTTTGGATCCAGCACTTCCAACAACATAACAACCATACAGTTTCGCAAATTGCCCAACCAATTGACCTACGGCTCCGGACGCTGCTGACACAAACACGGTGTCTCCTTTCTTTGGCTTACAAATCTCGTGAAAACCAGCATAAGCAGTCAATCCGGCCATACCTAAACGATGATGAAATTCAGAAAACATACTAGATTTAGACAAAAGCAAGTAAATAAGTAGATCATACGAGTACTATATAATAGGATTTATCATAAGTTAACTAACCTAGGATTCCTGTGTAGTAGGAAAGAGGAACATCAGTGTACTGAATCTTTACCAACGTTTGCGTGTCAGTGATCAAGCTATATTCTTCCCAATTAATCATCCCCCAAAACAAGTCACCTTTTTTGAAGTCAGGGTGAATCGATTCCAAAACTCTTGCCACTCCAAATCCACTTACAGGCTGTAATAACCAATGGTTAGTTTCAATGGAAATCCTGTTCTGTTTCCTACCATAAAACACTACTCCGCTTCTTTTTTCATCAAAATAACACAAGTTTATGTTGTTTAATTGTTCTCAACTAGTTTGATACACCTAGACTTTTACATAAGTTTTATGAATATACACATCAAAAAGACTTCTATGTATCCAATACAAGTAACATTTTATAAGAGAATAATAACTTATAATTAATGTGCAAAACAATAGTATGTGTTATGAACTTATGATAAATGAGAAACATACCGAGCCAGGAATGAAAGACTCAATGTAACTTGCTTCGGTGGCCTTGCTCATACGACCCCTCATATAAGGGTCGCATGACAAATATAAATTCTTCGACAATATTAGACTGCCATCCTTAGGGAGCTCCAAACGGATTGTGGCATCAGAAGTTACTTCCATATCAGATGCTTTTGGATACCCATTGACGTAGTTTTTCAATATAACTTGCTTGTTTCTCACCACCAACACCTCCGATGACGCGTCTCCCATTTTTATGTATTGATCAAGTGATTAACTGGTAGTTCTATATGAAAATGATGAATATACTTTGTGTTGAACAAGATGAATATAAACTTTGATGTATACAAATATTTATAGGGACACGGATATATAAAACAAATAGTGCATGTGGATTAAAGCTGTGACCACATGTGCATAAATTAAATTAAACAGGGCCCAACGGTTTATAATTTGGAGTGTAGTTATCTGGAATTTACAATATCATTTCTTTTCTGCTATTGGAGCATGTTCGTGGCTGTGTTAAATATCATGTAAACTGCTGATTCATTAATTAATATATTCACCAGGAAAAAAAATATATCATAAAGTTTCTAACGCTTTATCTTTTGGAATGTAGCATGTGGTAAAGGACTAAAGTATGTATGTTTAATTATTAGTTAGACGTGGTTCAGTAGGAATATTCGGTTAGGTTTTTGTCTCCACCGCAACAAAACCTCTACAATTTTATTTTCCGGAAATACATATGTCATCTAAATATAAAGGGTGATTAGAAAAAAGACTCGCAATAAAATCTACACTTATTTTGCTACATATATTTGTGAATTATTTTTTTGTAAGTTTTATAAGTCCGTATTTCGCCAAATACATACTAAGTTAATTCACTTGGTTAATGTTTCCTTTCTATATGTTCTTAACATATAAAAGCTCTGCTCGTGAACTTTTAACTCGTCACCAAACAAATAACTTGTGACCTTCTTAAAGTATTCCCAAATCAAACAAAGCTACTTATGAAGGAGACTCTCAGCTACCGTTGGCGCAAATATGGGCAGAAACTAGTTAAAGGCAATCCAAATCCAAGGTATATTTAGTGGCATTCACAGATATAGCAAACTTCACCAACTTTAATACGCGCGCCCACATATATATATATATATATATATATATATATATATATATATATATATATATATATATATATATATATATATATATATATATATATATATATATATATATATATATTGAAGCTGACAGTTGCTTAGAAATGGGTTGAATTGAGCTGTGTTTATGTCAATCGGGTCAAATTAGAAAAAGAAGGTAGCTAAAAGGGGAACGGGCTAAATGGGTTGGAAACTGAAAGTGCCCAAAAGTCTACTTCAATGCACATAACCTGCTAAATCGTTTTATTCAAAGATTTAAATGGGATGACTTGAGCTGTGTTTATGTCAATCGGGATAAATCTGTTTTAAGGGAATCATGTTAAACCGAGCCTCATGCCTCGACGTTTTATTGCATTTGTTCAATTATCTTATTTAGAGTTTGTCTTTGTTTCTACCCATTCTGTTTGTATTTAATTTTTTGTGTTATTTATTTACATTTAATTTTTTACTAGAGGCATTTACATATATATTCTTGAAAATTTTAAAAATTACACATATATCCTTTTGATGCATTAAAAGCATTGTAATTTATGCATAAAAAGACTAGTAAAAATGATATATATGTAATTTTTGAAATTTTCAAGAATATACATGTAATTCTGTCTTTTTACTATTGTAATCTTATTTACATTAATGATACAATAAATGTTTACTCTTTCTTTAAAGCAAATATAATAAATGTTCGTAATTACTAGAGTTATTACAGTTTACAAACCCGCTATAAATACCAATGAAATTTATGTACAAATGTGATATCATAAATTCATAAGATAAAGATGAAGAATGTTATATGTCTTTTCCTCTTTTATGTGTTAATTATAACTTTTACTAACAGTATTGCTATGGCCTCTGAAGATCAATGCAAGTGGAGATTTGGTAATGCTTTGTTGAACTCATTCTCTTTAGTTATCACATATTTAGTCAAATAAAACTTATTAAAAACAAGCAAATTACTTTGTTTATTAAAGCGTTTAATTATTTTGGTTCAGGTGATAAGGAATGTACTTATGAAATTCCCTATGCACCAATGAAGTGCATTCCACACACTTGTGAGGAAGACTGCTTACATGTAGTGCCCATCAATGCAACAGTTGACGATGCATGGTGTCACGGCTTCGATTGTATATGTTGTGCTTCCGGCGCAACATGCTAGCTACTGCGACTTACCTTTTTTGTAGCTCTTGAAATGATATCATAATATACATCTTCATGAATAACAATGGTTTCTACAGTATCATTTTATATGCTTTGGTTTAATTTTTGCAAATTAACAGGTCCGAATTAGACTTGCTCCCAATGGTCACTCCAAAAATGTTTTGGTCGAGAAATCCAATACCACTTGACACAGGCAGGGGCGGAGGAGGTAGGGGGACTGGTGGGTGCTGAGCCTCCCCCAACTTGTCCAACTACCTTAGTTGTGTACAACGCTAAAGCTTATATATCACGCATTTTTGTCTACGAGCCTCTCTTAACAGTTGGCCACAAATAAAAACAAGCATCGTAAGATATAAGTTTATTTAATTGGTTATGGTAATCAATTATGTTTACATAATAGTTTTAAACAATAACTAGCTTAAACTTTAGGTGTATTCATTTACACAAATTATATTCATTTCCAATAGACTAGCCTAGTAAAATACAATTGCTCAAAGCAAGCAAAGTAAACCAACAGTTTTAAATATATTCAATAATCTTCAATCTCCATTTTTTTTTTTTTTTTTTTTTTGACCATATTTTAATAAAAGCTAGAATAATATAACTAATTTAGAAATTCACTTGCAAATTTGTAATATTGACGGTGTTTGTATGAATTAAAAGATTTTAGTATCATTAATGTTTGGTGCATAGAAAGATACTAGTATACAAGAGTTTCTTACTCTTACATGACTTGCATATTAAATCATGAACAACGTTAGAAAAACTATACATAATTTAGTTTTATAAGCAAAGAGACGAGTTATTTATAACCCAACAACACAATCACAACCACGATATAGGGGCGGAGCTATGTGAGGACCGGGGAGGGTCCCGACCCCCTCGGTCTAAACCCGTTAGTGTATTTATTTGCGATTTCATGTGTATTTTTGGAAAAAAAAAATTATTTTGGCCCTCCCATTTAATGTATTTCTCAAAATAAATTTGTTTCGGCTCTCCCACGGAAATTTTTCTAGCTCCGCCATTGACGATATGACCTATAGGTTATAGAATCTATATTCAAACTTCAAACTACGGGACATGGTGGTTTTGTTTGCATATAATATTTATCGCTATTTTATTTAAAGAAAGTCAGCACCCCTAACTATAAATCCTGGCTCCGCCCCTGGACACAGGGTCTTAAAGATGGATAGCTTTTTCCAAAAGAGCAACATATAATAGTTAATGTTGGAAAACATGATAAGAAATTTTAGCGAATATAAGTAAAATAAGGTTAATATTAAAATATTAAATAGTTCAATCTAAGCTATTCACAAGCAACCGGTTTGATTTACTAAAAATCAATATGATAACTGTGCAATTCGGCGACCAAAATTCTAATGTGTATATGATTTTCGGTGACGGAACTAGAGTATGTCCCGCGGTGTCAATGGTCGACCCAGAATCACGATTTCGCAAAATAATAGTATTTGTTATTATATCGTCGTTTTGCGCGGGTATATGTCTAGTTAAGGAAATGGAAAAACCAATAATAATAATAATAATAATAATAATAATAATAATAATAAATAAAGAAATTAGTGCTAGTACTCGTATACTTTATGAATGAAACGGTTTGTATCATAGATGTTTCTTAGCACTAACTTTTTAGAAATCCTGTTATAAACACCAAGCAAAGTTCAAGATAATATATCTTCATCTTTACTCTTTAGCTATTCTAACATCTAATAAGAATACTGGAATCACATAACTTTTACGAAATAATTTTCTCGACGTGATATAGTAGTGACTTGTACACAATGATGAGAGATGATGGATTTGAGTTGCATCTAGAATGACACTTCAAAGAGGAAAACTATTATATATGTACACAGTGCACTTGTTGTTTACTTGTTATCTACAAATGTATGAGCGTTATTGCTACACCAAAACAAAGATTGCAAGGCTTGTCGTAATATTTTGTTGACTCACATATTCATAAATTATAGTTCAGATTAAAACGTCTAAAATCACTTTATTTATTAAAGCCTTCCATTATTTTGTTTTGCAGGTCATGATGTTTGTGCTTATGTTGATAAATATGCACCGAAACACTGTCAAACAAAATGGTGCCTTGCGTGAATATCATACCTCGGGGTTCAATGATAGTACATACCATGTGCCGTGGCACCAAGTGCATCTGTTGCGTTACCAGACCCAAATGCTAAAGTGACTAGTTTTTGTGTAGGTCTTAAAAAATTTTCATAATAATTTACCTAACTGAAAAATGACTATTACCTTGTTAGTTTACGTTCCATATTTTAAAAAGTAACAGATGCAAAAAATGGACAAGTCTAATAAGAGTCTATCTCAATGGTCATTTTAAGCAAATGCTTTTTTTTTTTTTTTTTTTGTTGAGAAAGTAATGCCAATCTAGACAGTATTAAGGCGTGAATTAACCACATGTTCATTAAAACATTGGTAAACTGTTAGATGGAAATCCATTTAGAAGCACTGCATAAGGAGATTAATTGACAAAAAACCAAATTACCAGTGTTTTACATCAGACCATTTCAATTGAAGTTATACACAAGCAGCCAATTTGGAATAAAAATAAAGATAATGAAAAACGGGTACACAAATTACGCAAATCTGGGGCATACCCAAAGTACAAATAGTTTATCACACCTAAAAAACAGAAAGCTCCAATTCCAGAGTTAATGAAATTACCACACGAAAATATTGCATCTAAAGAAAGTGGAGAAGAGGGGGTGGGAAGCGCGCAGTCCATTAGCACCTCCAACCTGCACATTTAGTAATGATGACCAGAAGAGTTTAGATCAGATTATTGGTTAACCACTTAACCTGGATATTATATATGATGGTAGAAAGAATAAAATAATCAAATGAAGAGCGTGTAGAAACTACTGATATTCAATCAACCAAGAAACTATATAAGCGAAAACACAAAGTCAATGTATCTTCAGACTCGCATAACCTTTCACCGGATGGGTCGACCCGGATTGACTTTTGTCCAAAACTTACTTTGAATAAACAATTAGTGTGTCAGATATGAATACAAAAACCATATTATACAATAAATCATCTAACAATTTGAATAAGATGATTTGAATGATGATACTCATGCACTAGTAATGGGCAAAATCGTCACCTGACGTCTAGAAGTCAGGCAAGTGAGAAGAAAATTAGTCAAGAAAACTGGTGTTTGGCAGTTCAAGATGCTACTTGCCTAATTTGGTGTCTACCCAAGCATAATGATGATCAGTGTGTCAAATTTGATCCATTTACGTACAGATAGGTCGATTTGGATTATATTTTATCTGTAACAGGTCAACATGTTGAACTTTAGCTAAAACTGAAATGGGTCACACTGGTCGAAGGTATTCCAAAGTGTTTTGATTAGGGCTAACATGCTCTTAAATTGGTTTTACTGTAAAAGACAATAAATTTAGTAGTATAGTTTTTGTAGTCGTACTTGATACATTAATTACTATTACCACCAAAAGATCCTACTGTCTTTGCACAAAGCTAAGAACCTACAAATGCAACAATATAACTATACAAGATACAAAAAGTATTGGATAGACAGGGTAGCATGAACAGTTGAACACCCTGTATGTGAATGTCAGAAACATGGATCTTTTCCAGCATATGTGGAGTACTTTCTTTAGCTTAAAAGTCTTAAAAAGAAGGTTGTACCTCAAGTGGTCACATTCTCCCTATGATCCTACCAGTAACCATGTTCAGCTAATCAAAAGGCTGGTGGTATGTGAGTTGCCCATCAACCAAAAGGTTGTGGTTTCAAGTATGAATTGAGACATAGTGTGCTGTTATCTAATATTTTTCTTTCTAAATAAATAAAGTGGACACTGCTTACATGTTCAGCTAATCAAGGGTGAATATTTCCAACTGAATAACTATAAAATCACAGCATCTCTCGAGGCACATATCAGTTTCCAGGCTTTCATTCAGTTTGCACATATCAGTCTCGAGGCACATATAAGGCTAAGTAAGAGGAAGCTCCCAGCATATTGTAGAGAAAGGTCCACGTACGGAAGATAATGATAAATAGTGCGAAACTAAGTTGATATTGTATGTAATGAGCCCTTAAACAGATGTGGTTTTTTAAAACTAACTATTGGTGTAAAAAGAAACCGTTTTAATCAGATTTAGTCTTTGTAATTGTCTCTGTGTGTGTGAGTTAAAAAAAGTGACTCACTCAGTCACTCAGAATGTTGTTCATAAGATTATGTGCATCTACTATGTTAACTAGTAGCCCTTGTATACGGAAACTAGTAGGAAATCTGGGCAAAGCAGCAGCACCAAATACTTTCCGCCGAACTGCTTTTCGAGTGGTAAGCAAGTTGAGTAGTTAAATAATGTATGTGTGTGCGACTAATATTATTAGCGGCTCTTTTTTGGTGCTATCTTATCAAAAATGCCAACATACTTTAATTATTAGACTTGGTTGTGAGAATTTCATGTTATACGATGTATATGTAGTTTTGGGCCTGTGGGTATGGGAATGAATGAATGACTTTCATTCCTAGCATAGGGTGCGTTTGGTATCCCACTATGGGAATGAGGCTATGACTATGAAAGTGATTAAAGGTGTTTGTTTAATATGAGGGGCCCCACCACTATGGTAATGAATGATAGATATAATCCATACTCCATATACATCAAGGGACCTAGGTATGCATCTTTCAAAGGTGAGGGACCCACCACTACTATCAAACTCATACACATTGTCATTCATGGCGGCATACCAAACGCACCGATTAATGTGTTTGGTGTTTAAAATTGGGTATCAAACCCATAGATCTAAACATACTCTAAACCCACTAAGGGTAATGGTTTACAAATCTAGACATGTTGTGGGTACAAATTTTAATGTAATGCGTAAACGCAAATGGATTTGTAAATACATCCTCTTGGTAGGTTAGAGCATGACTAGACTTATGGGTACCAGCTTAGATGTGTTAAGAATGAACGTCACTCATTCATTCTCATACCCATAAACCAAACACGGCCTATATCACATAACATAGCAACATATACAAAATTCTCACAACCAATTTTCAATCACCATGGTCCGTCTGACATTTCCACAAAATAACACAAAGAATCAGCCCGATAATAAACTAGTCACTCCTTTTATGCTAATGTATTTAAGAAATCAATTATGAAAGCCCATACCCAAACATTCAATTTCTTTATAGAAACATACCAGTTTCTTAATTCCCCATTAAAGGGCCACTAACTAACAGATCTTATGAACAGCATTGAGAGCGAGTTACTTTAACTTAGAACACACACAATGAAGCATAGCAAACTTTGAGATAGTCGTGATTGAAAACATTCATCTCCTTAGTCCTTACACCAATTAGGAGTAATATTGTAATAACTACAAAGAATTACATCTACTCAACGGCTCATTACAGACAATATCAACATACTTCACACTACTTGCTATTATATATTACCAATCACAAAAACTTAATTCGATGCACCGTATTTGGTAACATATAATAAGTATGTTGAATACATTCCTACTAATGAAATTATCTTCTACCAAACATCGCAACGCACATCAACAAAATGATATCTTTTGGTAACAAACTGAAAATTTTCAACGTCCTTTCACACTCTCTATGCATTTAGCCCTTCAGTTCACATGTGTAACATACAACAAACTTCAATTGGGCAAATATAACCATTCTGGGAATGAAAAAGTGGAACCATTTATTAAACTATCAAATAAACATAACAGTAGGCCTAAATCAACAATACAGACATCATATAACCTAGGTTTGTACATTACTATCAGATACCAACGTCCTTATATAATCAGCAAAATTAAGTCTACACTGAATCCGTATTTTAGATCTCATTTATCTCCTTTTTCAAAATAGCAGTCTCTAAGAAAACACAAATAATCACTATATCCAATTGGTTTGCAAATATATTGATTTCTGATTATCCACGTTTTTCAAACGTAGTAATCAAATACTCTACTTTAAAACGTAATCCCAAACACCCTCTACACAAACAAATATCCTCTCATCTCCATCCTAAAAAACATTATTAAACAGCAATTATCCACTCAAATCCCAAATAAAAGTGACTAACAGATACAAGTATCCTCGTATAATCCGCTCAAATCCTTATTCAATATGGATGTGGGGATTGCATTTTGGAGGAGATCATCTGACTTTTTTTTTTTTTTTTCAAAACGCAAATAATCAAAAACAATGATTGGCAAACCTTCTTCAAAACGCGGTTTTGCAAACGTATAATCTGTTTTCAAAAACGCAATCCCAAACACCCAAATATAATCCTTTAGACCACGTACAACCATGGTAGTATACATTCCTATATATGTGCAATTAGTCCTTTTCAAAGAGAGTAAGATACAGAAAACTTCAAATTTGGCAGAAACAACCATTTTGGAAATCCAAACCTAAAACCTCTTTATAGACCATCTAATAAACACTTAAATATAAGATTGGGCCTAAATACCCAATATAATCATTGACTACACATGTAATAATTTGACACCCAACTGAGAAAAATAACATAACATATAAACACAAAATTTAAGGCGTTTATAAAATACTAGCAGTCTAGCAGCAACCAAATCAGCTTAAATTAACCCGATTATTATCAAGAGGGTGTTTGGTATTGCATTTCGGAATAGATTATCTGAATATCATGTTCACATAATGCAAATAATCAGAAAACAGTGTTCACTCAGCAGTCAGCACTTTGGAAAATCTAACACTTTTTAAAAAAAGTAAACAGTCGTTTTTACAAAAACGCATAATCTGTCAGGAAAACATAGTGGAAGCAATTTTTAAACATAACCCAAATCACAATATAAGGAAAAACCAACAACATAAATTTATCCAAACAACCAAAAAAAACCCGAAACTACTAATCATCTCGCCACCATCCTAATTAAAACACCTATGATCTAGAAAATAGTGCTCCCTTTGGCAAACTATCTACGCTACATATAAAGCATGTATGAGTTTTCTTGAAACTTGAAAAACTTAAAAGTGAGTAATATTAATCTCCAAAATACCCTCTCAACCTTAATTTTTCACATAAAAATTCAAATAATGTTTCCTTAGTGAAATAGTTGCATTAACAATTCCCAACCAAAATTTCTAAAAAATGCATGACAACTTATGACATAGTTTCTAAAAAATAGAGACTTTATTTTATTTAATCCCAAAACTAATAATTTCTAAAAATTCATCTAGAAACTCTATTATATAAGACACCATATTACAACTTCTTTTTTATTATTATGTTAGTTCATAGTTGATGAAAATGAATAACCACGCAACTATAAAAACTTGCCGCTATAAAATCCTGTTGCTATGCACGGGGATTTGTCTAGTTTAAAAGAAGTGATTATCTCCATTTTATAACACCCATAATTTGATTTAAAACAAATCTGAAACACCCCAATTTAATCCTTCAAAACAACAATTTCCACACATAATCAATTCCAAACACTTACAAAAAAAAACCCCGAAAAACCTACTTATCATTTCACAAACATCCTAACAACAACATTAAACAACATAATCAAATCCAAACATAATACTCAAAACCCGAAAACTTACTTATCATTTCTTAACCATCCTAGCAACAACACAATCAAATCCAAACATATCAAAAGAAAACACGAAATCATACATAATCCATTTCTAATGAACAATTATCCGCACAATGCCAATAAATAACCAAATCCAAAAAAACCCAAATAAGCCAACAACATAATCAAATCAAAACATATCTTAAAAAAATCCTCATACTTAATCATTTCGCAACCAAAGGGGTGTTTGAGATCGCGTTTTGAAGTAGACTACTAGAGAATCTGATTATCGTCTAATAAAATGCAAACAATCACACACCAATGTTCGCAAACCTTTTAAATTAGAAACAAAACATCATTCGGCAAAGATACATAATCCTTCAAAACTACAATTATCCGCGCAAAAATCCATTCATAACCAAATCACAATTTAAAATAATAATAATAATAATAATAATAATAATAATAATAATAATAATAATAATAATAATAATAATAATAATAATAATAATAATAATAATAATAATAATAATAATAATAATAATAATAATAATAATAATAATAATAATAATAATAATAATAATAATAATAATAATAATAATAATAATAATAATAATAATAATAATAATAATAATAATAATAATAATAATAATAATAATAATAATAATAATAATAATAATAATAATAATAATAATAATAATAATAATAATAATAATAATACAAGCAAACATAAAAAGCACGAAAAGCGACTTACTTAAAATGATCACTTGGCAACCATCCTCTGAATAAAATCCTCGTACTTAATCTTGCCATCAGATCCAACATCAATCTCACGGATCCACTCATCAAATTCAGCAGGCTCAAGCTTCTCACCAATACTAGTCAAAATATGCTTCAAATCAGCCACAACCACAAACCCAGTCCCATCTTTATCAATAACCTTAAAGGCGTCGCGAAGCTGCCTGTCAAAAGGCTCAGGCTTCAAATGCTTCCCCATGAGCTCTGTAAATCGGTTGAAATCAAATGGGGAGGTTAGTTTTTCTTCCGAGATTATGGCTTTTAGCTGGGCTTGAGTTGGGTTGCCTCCGAGAGAACGCATTAAGATGCCGAGTTCTGGTGGGGCGATTTTGCCGTCTCCGTCTGTGTCGAATAGGGTGAAGGCTTCTTTCATTGAGGCGATTTGTTCGTCGTTTAGGGTGCCGTTTTTCCCCATTTTTTTGGTTCTGTTTGGTTTGGTTTGATTTGAGTTGTGGAATGTGAAATGGTTTTTGGGTTTTTTGTATTGGGGATGGTGTGGGAAAGCGTGTGATTCGGGGTGAGGGGAATTATGGCCGTGAGTTGTTTGGGCTGTCATGTGAGGCTTTTTGGCCCATTATTATTATTTTTTTTTTACCAATTTGCCCTTGATTATTACTAAAATTACCATTTAGGTCGTGCTTGGTTGATGAATTATGCAGGATTTTGAATTAGATTCCAATTCTAAATCATGTTTGGCTGTAAAGTGAAGTAATTGAATGTTAAAAAATAAATAAAATAAAATTGTGTGCAAAAGATTCAAGATTTCCTCCACAACTAGATGGAAACTTTTAAACTCCCTGGGTTAAAACATAAAGACAAAATTGACCTCAAAAAATCTTATCCTTATCAAACTTTTTTTTTTTTTTCTTTTCTTCATTCTATATCACATTTTTCTATTTAGTCTTTAGGCTAGTAGGCAAGGTAGTATTTTTTTCACCATACACATCAGCGGAGTTTTTTAGATTACAATAGTAGTTGAGGAAATTATTTAACAAAGTATGCACAACTAAAAGTAATTAACATACTACGTAGTATTTTAGTATTATTATTTAATCATTTATAAATTCATAATTAAACACTCATAAAAGAATTAGGCATCCAGAAAATAACATGGAATGCACAGAGGTTACAGAGAGCCATTGTTCGACATTTACGTTTCACCTCCTTCGTCCTTGGTATTCCCAACTTCTTTATCGTTACGGCATGATTCCGATATAATTAACAGGACGTACAAATAATTGTCAGCAGAAAACACAAAATTTGGATTAGGATTGATTGAATTAGTTCGGGACGTTTCCGATGCAATTGAGCGAATCAATGCAAACATATGATACTTTTGTATAACGTTTCTATACTTATCATTTTCATAGTACGTATTCCTTAATTTGTTATGGTATTAGGTTTCGTTGATCTTGTTGGTTTTGATGATAGCAGCTAGTCGGTTGTTTGATTATGACGTTCCTCTAAGCGGAGGTGATGATGCCAAAATCATGTTGATGTCGGAATAATCAAATGAACACATAAAATTACTCCGAGAGACGACGTTGGAATCATGCCTTACATTGTCTCATCACCGATGAAGGATTCTCAAATGACGAGATCGAATGAGATGATGACATAGATGTAGATATTGATGATATGATGACTGCTAAAAGAAGTCATCTTCATGGCATTTATTCTTCTATGATTTTATTAAAAAGAAGATAATTAAATATTTTGTTAATTACTTTTAAAAATACATACTTTGATAAATACTTTTTAAAAATACAATGTTCACCTTAAAAACTCCACATCAGCGCTACGTCAGTTTTCTCTCTCCTATCACTCCTCCTCACCTGTTGGACCCTTTTACTTGGTTACAGTTAACTACAAAGTTAATCTAACCAAGTTCCATGGTGTAGCAACGTGTTGATTAATTATAAAGGCAAATAAACGTAAAAGAAAGGACACAAAGTTTTTTCAACGTTTAATTCTTTATTAGAAATTAATCAAAAGAATTATACCCAAGTGTTTGCGGAACAATACTTGGGATTGAAATGACAAGTATGGTGTACTCCTCACTAAACCCAAACTAAGTTTGAGTGACAACTAAGATCCTGCTGAGCTAACTCAGGGATTGTGTTGTTCTTTGGAGAGAGTAAAGATTTGGTTTGTGAATGTCTAAGCATTAAGTGCACAAACATAATCTTTACCTCTCTAACTTATTCTCTATTTATACACAAGTAATTTCTAACACTTACCTAATGGACAAAGACTACAAGACAATATTACATCATCCTACATTGGACAAAATACATAGGTATTTTGTCCCTGTTACAATTGGCTATAAGTAGTAAAGGACAAGGATGCTTTCTGGTCTTCAGTGTTGACACACTTATTGGTATTATACTCATTCAGGGAAACTTGACCTTTGCATGATAAGGACCATCCCTTATCCATTCAAACTTATCCCGCCTAATCCCGCCTTTACTTCAGTCTATTTATCTTCAGTCTTTGTTCACTCAGTGATCTTAGTTGGTGAGGAGTCATGGAACTCAGTGAGTTATTGTCATCCCTCACTGAGTCCATCATCCTCTTCTTTGGCTCAGGTATCATTCACTGAGAACCGCCTCACTGAATGGTGAACCTTTCTTCATAGTTCGCCCTGAGCGTCTTGAGGATGACTCACTGAACAACTATGCATTCAGTGACTTGTTTAGTGTTCTCGGTTATTAAACACTTAGGATATTTTATGTTCAAATCCTGGATTAAGGAGTTTGGGTTTTAACAGACCCAACAGTCTCCCCCTATTTTGATATACAAATAGCCTGAGTGTTTTCAGGGTTTTGTGAGAGATAGCAAAGGTATTATCTCTCTAATCCTGACTTATTATGTATTGTTTAGGACACTGAATGTTAAACAAAACATCAATATTATTCATGAATATTACAATCCTAAACAAAACAAAGTAAATAAAGATAGTTGGTGTTGCAGACATGCTCAGGCTTCAGAACTTCAGACCCATGGCTTCAAGTTTGGCTCTCTTGGTGTTCAGTAGGTGTTTATCAGGATGCTCTTTGATTTTGTTGTTTAGGTTATGACAGAATCTTGCATTAGCCTCATTCTTGATGGGATTGGCCATGAAAAAGTACCCTGCCATTGCCTTTACTCCAGCTTGATCAATGTCAGCCCATCTTTGGAAGGCTGGATCTTCAAACTCATCTGTGAAGAAGAGACCTCTCTCAGGTTGCTCAATGACCAAATTGTTCACAAATGTAACTCCTTCAGGGAGGGCTCTGTTGCAGTTTAGACCCGGAACACTGACTTCTGGTTCAGTCTCTATCTTCTTCCTTTTCCTTTTAGAAGACTGAGTAGGAGGAGCCTGAATGGCAGGTACTGAAGCTGGTAGCAGTGAAGGGATCCCAAGTTCCTCATGCTTTTTGGCCAAAAGATCATACCTGATCCTGAGGGATTTTTGTAGGTTTTTGACTACGACATTGTTCTTCTTTGTAATGATTGGACCTAGCTCATCAAGCTCGGTGATCCCAAAGTCAGCAAATCTGAAAGGATCATGAACTTCAAAGTGTCGTTTGTCTTTACCTCTGTAGACAGTGAGAACAGCTGGATTGGAGTTCTGGTGGATCTTGACATCAGTGATAGTTTCTGGGTTCAGTCTCTGTGTCATGATCCAGGTATACTTCTCAATGTTTTATTTCCTGATTTCAGCTGATCTCTTCAGTTTAGCTTCCCTCTTTTCCTTTAGAGCCATCAGAACAGCATCCTGAGCCTTTTTGAACTTTTCACCACCTTCTCTATGTGCAAGGTCCTGAGGCTTCAGTCCAATAGTAGTGGCTTCCTCATTAACCACCTCAATGAGAGTAGCCTTGCTTGCCTGTTCCTCCAAAGCTACTTTCTTCAGTCTTTCCACTTTATCCATATGAGCTTGGATTTCATCTTCAGTCATCAAGTATGTAACGTCATTCATTTGAAAGGGAATCCTGATAGGTGCATCAGGATCCGGTCTAATGACTGAAGAAGCAGCAACCAATGTAGTTGTAGGCTCAGACACAATAGTGAGAATGCCTTTGCCCTTATCTGTCTGGATTGATGGTTGAGTGGTTGTTTCAGGAGACTGGAAGGATGAGATTGGAGTGGCTTCAGTTATGTGCTCCCCCTCAGCCTGAGAGGAAGGTTGACTAGTGGAAGCATCAGGAACTCCTGTTTGTGGGACTTCAGTGGATCTCTCCCCCTCAACTGTTGTCGCAGCGTCAGTGAGAGCAAGAGTTGGTGCCACAGAAGGACCCTTAAAGGCCTGGTAAAGTTCAGAGAGCATGTTTTTTATGTCAGCGGTGTCCTTCTGAATGGTAGACACTTTGACATCCAGTGAAGCCTGAGAGGACTCAATGGCAGACATCCTTGGCCAAAGATTCCAGGCCAAGGAGTTGGAAGACTTAGCCCAAGCAGCCAAGTTTTTCTCCATGAGACTGAGGGATGAGCAGATAGACACCACTGAAGAGTTGAGACCCTGAAGATTTGCAGCCTTTAGCATATCCACCAACTCAGTGAATTGAGCATAATTCTGTTGGTAGGTTTGAGCAGCCTGAAGAATCTTGCGGTTGAGTTCAGGGTCATCTTTGACAGACTCTTGAATAGTAGAAACGCTCTTTGTGATCTGGCAGAGCGATTCATTGAACTTGCTAAGATGTCCATTAAGAGTAGTCAGTTTGAATGCAACATCAGCCTGTTGTTCGAAAGTGTTATCATGATAGGCTTCAACTGACTCCCTGAGGTTGCAGTAGTGAACAGCTTGCTCAGTATGCATATCAAACACATCTCCAGTGATATCATCGTAGATGACTTTGCAGGCCTTTTTCAGAAACTTCATCAGCTTTCTTTCAGTGAGAGGCCTGGAATCATCATACTTAGCCAATTTTTCAGGAGAGGAAGGTTCTGGTACATTTTCTTGTTGAGCAACAGGAGACAGAGGGGATTGCTCAGTGGCTGTTGCTTCAGTCTCCATATCATCACCAGCTTCATAGAACTCTTCCTCACTGACTTTGCTATCATCATCATCAGAATCAAGAATAGCCTGAAAAGTAGCCATTGAGTCTATCTGCAAAAATGGGTTAGCCGGCTCCTCTTCATAAGAAGACTTGCCTTGGTTATGGTCACTCCCTGACCCCTCAAATCCAACAGACTGGGTTTTGTCTATCTGGTCTTCAGGGTCAGTTTGCGAAGAATGAGCAGCTCCGTGAGGGGGTGTAGGTTCCATATCAGTGGGTAATTTTAATCCCCCTGAGTCTTTGTCCCATGTGACTCCTTCATATACTGACGGGTGTGCTTCAGTATCATCACTAGGAATCAGTGAAATGTTAAGGCCCCCCGTTCCAACAGACTGGTGCTGGTCTGTCGAAGATTTAGGGGCCGCCACTCCCTAAGACTCTGGTTGTGATGTACCAGAGACGTTAACGGGAAAAGTGGAAGGTGCTCCCCTACCAGCGGGTTGTATATTTCCCTCTGGATCTTTGGGAGTAGTCGTGTGGACCAAGGGCACTGATTGTGATTTGTCAGTGAGTTACAATCACAAGGTGAGAAGCGCCTTGTGAGTGATTTTGGTAATGTTGAAGGGTTTTACTGAGGAAGGTTGACTATCAGGGAGAAGAATATACACCATGTAAGATATCTCAATCAGTGATCTGATTATCAATGTCTAACATGCCTAGTTCTGCTTTCAGCCTGGTGAAAGTAGGTTCATCCAATGGTTTAGTGAAGATATCAGCTAGCTGATACTCAGTAGGAATGAAGTGTAATTCAATATCACCTTTCATGATGTGATCCCTGATAAAATGATATCTGATATCAATGTGTTTTGTTCTCTGATGAAGCACTGGGTTGTTTGATATGGCAATTGCACTTGTGTTATCACAAAAGATGGGTACCATTTTGTAATGAATACCATAGTCACTGAGTTGACTTTTCATCCATAACACATTTGCACAACAGCCAGTAGCAACAACATATTCAGCTTCTGCTGAGGACATTGCAACTGATTGTTGCTTTTTAGCACTCCAACAGACTAGCTTTCCTCCAAGAAATTGGCAGGAGCCTGAAGTACTCTTCCTATCCATGTTGCATCTAGTGTAATCAGAGTCTGAGTAACCTTTGAGATCAAACCCTGAACATTTTGGATAGTAGAGTCCAAGACTGGAAGTGCCCTTAAGATATCTCAGTATCCTTTTGACAACAGTGAGATGAGATTCCTTTGGTTCAGACTGATATCTTGCACATAAGCACACTGAGAATTGAATATCCGGTCTTGAGGCAAGAAGATACATCAGTGACCCAATCATACCTCTGTATAGAGTAGGATTAACAGGTTTTCCAGCAAGGTCAGGCCCTAAATTGTTGGGAGGTACCATTGGGGTTTTTACTAAGGCACAGTCACTGAGGTCATACTTTTTGAGTAGGTTCCTAGTATACTTTTCTTGACTGATGGAAATTCCTTTCTCAGTTTGTTTGATTTGTAGTCCAAGAAAATAAGTGAGTTCTCCCATCATACTCATTTCAAATTTCTTTGTCATCAGCTTTTCAAACTGTTTACAAAGTTTGTAACTTGTTGAGCCAAATATGATGTCATCCACATACACTTGGACTAGAATCACATCCTCATTTGTCCTATAGGTGAACAATGTATTGTCAATTTTCCCCCTGACAAACTTGTTTTATATCAGGAAGGTTGAGAGAGTTTTATACCATGCCCTGGGAGCTTGTTTTAGTCCATAAAGGGCTTTGTTAAGTTTGTAGACATGGTTGGGAAACTCACTGCTTTCAAAGCCAGGTGGTTGTTGCACATATACATCTTCTTTAATGGTACCATTTAGGAATGCACACTTTACATCCATTTGGTAGACTTTAAAGTTCATGTATGTTGCATATGCAAGAAAGATCCTGATGGCTTCCATTCTTGCAATAGGTGCAAAGGTTTCCTCATAGTCAATACCTTCTTGTTGATTATATCCTTTTGCAACAAGTCTAGCTTTGTTTTTAACAATAGTTCCTGACTCATCAGTCTTGATTTTGAAGACCCATTTCATTCCTATGATAAACACTCCCTGAGGACATTCAACTAAGGTCATGACATCATTTCTATCAAATTGTTCTAACTCATCTCTCATGGCCTGAACCCAACTCTCATATTTAAAGGCTTCTTTCACATTTTTAGGTTCTATTTCTGAGATAAAGTCAACATAGAGGCATACATTGGCTGAAGCCGCCTTGAGTTTGGCAGCCATGCTCCTTGTAAGCATGCCTTCTGAAGGTTCACCAATGATGTTAACAAGTTCAATTGTTTTGGACTTGGTCCAGCTATCTTGAGGTCTAGGATAGGAGTTGGAACTTGTAGAGGCCTGATGTATACTTGGAGTGGGTTCAGATGTGGGTGCCTGAGGTGCTTCAAGATTGAGATTTTCAACAACCTCAGTATGGTTAGCTTGTGTTGAGGTATCCTGTACAATAGGTTCACTGGTGGTGGTTTCATTTGGTTGAGTTTCTATGAACTCACTGATGGTGGGTTGAGGTAGGTTGTGTCGATTGATGTAGTAAGAGACATCAGCATCAGCTTGATATTGTATGGAAAGATTACTCTCAGGATGAAACACATCAGGAGGATATCTTGATGAGTTATCAATACCAATTTCTTCCACAGTGGAATTTGAGAATCTAACAGCTTCAGTACTCTCATCAAAAGTGACATGGAAGGTTTCCTCAGTTTGTTGTCTCCTGGTGTTGAATACCCTAAAGGCTTTTGAGACAAGGGAGTACCCTAGAAAGTATCCATCATCAGCTTTTGCATCAAACTTTCCAAGGTGGTCCTTATGATTATGGATAAACACAGGACCTCCAAACACATGGAAATAGCTGATATCTGGAATCCTTCCTTTAAACAACTCATAGAGAGTTTTGCTATGTCTCTTTACAATAATGGACCTGTTTTGTGTATAGCAGGCTGTTTTTACTGCCTCAGTCCAAAAATATTTGGAGAGAGCAGTCCATTAAGCATTGTTCTAGCAGCCTCAATGAGAGTTTTGTTTTTCCTTTCAGCAACTCCGTTTTGTTCAGGGGTGTAAGGAGAGGTAAAGTTTTGAGAGATACCCTTCTCATCACAGAAACATTCAAGGTCATTGTTTTTTAATTCAGCTCCATTATCAGTCCTGATTTGTTTGACCCTGATGTCATTTTGGTTTTCAATCTTCCTGATGAAGGACATGATTGTTTTAGTAGCCTGACTCCTTTTAGTCAGAAAGTATACCCAAGTGTATCTTGAGTATTCATCTACTATGACCAGAGTGTACTTTGCATAATGAATAGCCATTGGACTGATGGGTCCAAATAGATCCATGTGAAGTAGATGCAAGCATTTGGTGATAGAGGAGTTTTGTTTGGTTTTAAAGGATACCCTGTGGTGTTTACCTTTTTCACAGGCAGGGCAGGGTTTATCTTTTGTGAACACAAGTGATGGTAAGCCAAAGACTTTGTTTTGTTTGGCCAGGTTGTTTATGTCTTTGAAGTTCAGGTGGGACAGTCTTTTATGCCAAAGCCAGTTGAGGGTTTCAGTGGCTTTAGCAAAAAGACATGTTCCATTCTGAGTGAGTGAGGACATATCCAAGACATAGACATCCTGCCTCCTTGGTGCAATAAGAACTACTTCTTTGTTTGCATTAAAGATAGTACCTTACTTATCATCAAACTGAACTATGTATTTTGCATCACATAGTTGACTGACACTGATCAAGTTATATTTAAGACCATTAACATAAGCTATTCTTGTAAAACCTATTCCACTACAGTTTACTGAACCATAACCTTTAGTGAGACAGGATGAATTATCAGCAAATACCACCTTAGGTCCTGGTTCTTCTACATATTTGTACAGATATTCTTTCACGCCAGTCATGCTTCTTGCACATCCACTATCAAGATGCCAAACAGGATCTCTGGCATGTCTCTGCACAAATGTAAACTGAGTTAGTTTTTCTTGTGAACCTACTTTCTGGTGGGCTTGGCTTTAATGGCCTTTTTGAACTGGGATATTGATCCATGATCAGTGGTGGTGTGAATGTTGCTTCCACAGATATTGCATCTGGGTGATGGGGTAGTTTGTTGGGTTGGTTTGGTATTTCCTCTTCTAGATTGAATAACATGTTAATGTCCTGAACTGTCATGAGTAGGATCTCCACAAATATCACAACGTGGATACATCAAACAATCATCAGGGAGATGATCATTGAATCCATAGTGGATGCAAGGTGTGAAAGGTTTAGCTTTCTGCCTTATCTGTTTGGAGCCTGAGGCATAGTTGTGGGGTTGAGCATTGTGGTAGGATACATCACTTGATGAGACTGTGTAAGATAGATGATCAGAGGTTCTGTGATCATCCTTTTTGCATATCATACAAAAGAGAATTCTATAACAGTCATCAGTGGTATGAGTTGTATAACTACACAGTTCACATCTCATTTTTGGTTTAGATGTTGCCTTAGATTTGGCAGAACTTGAGGAAGCTGGTGTAATTTCCTTTTCCAACGATTGCGTTTTCTTATCAAATGATTCAATTTTTTCACTCAACTTCCTAACAAGTTCAGCCAACTGATCAAATTTGGAATCAGGGCTGTCAGTGGTAACCTCATTTGAGACTGAGGTTGTGGAGTCATCATTTGTGGTAGAGACTTCAGTGAGTGATCTTTTCAAGATAGTTCTTCCTAAACCAACTTTCTCTCTTGGAGAGTGTTGAATATACACCAAAGGTGTTAGCTCAGAGTTAGGTTCAGCTCCTTGAAGAACTTTCAGTGGTGGGAGTGGACTCTGTGATATAGGTTCAGACTCATTAATGGACTCAGGAAGACTAGACTCATCAGTGACACCAAGCATATTTTTGATGGCTTGACTTTCAGGTTCCAAAATTTTACCAGTGTTAAATTTGGCAGTTTGCTATCTGGGTTGACTCTTTCAATCCAGTCACTGGGTTTTGGTGCCATTTCCTAATTAAAGGATATGCCTGAAGGCAGAAATGCCTTTTCACCATGATTCTCACTTGAGGATTCAGTGGTTTGATCTTCACCAATAATGGGTTTCTTGAGACTCACTGAGTCAAAAACTCTAGGGTTTTTCTGAGTCCACTTATATATCACAGCATTTTCTTTCTTAAGTTCATCTTGAAGAGCCTGACTTTGTTTTGCAAGTTCAGTGTTTTGAATTTGAAGTGTGACAGCCTCAAGTTTAGCTTGTTTTAAAACCAGTAATTCATCTCGACACTTATTTAATTCAAAACTTAACTTGTTGAATTTAGAAAACAAATTTTGCCTTTGCTCTTCAATGAACTTAAGATCTACATTTAAGTAGTTTAAAAAGGATTGCCAATCAGCATCATCATCCATAGATAACAAAATGTTTACCTTTTTCATGGTGATGTTGACCCATTCTCCATTTCTAGCATGGCTTTTTCCAATAGCCATCTTGTTGTCATCAGAAAGTGCCATCAGTGCACTGACCCTTACTTCATCATCTGAGGAGACATCTTCCTCATCCCAATCATAAGCCTCAGCAACGAGCACCTTGTTTTTGCCTTGAGCAGGTTTGGTAGGTGCAGTTTGAGGAACTGAGGGAGTTGTCTCAAGGAGAGCAAGTTTAGCTTTTGCTTTTCTGTATTTAGCTTCAAAATCCTTTTGAATGTTTGCATTTTGAAAATGTTGAGTGGATTAAAGCATTTTTGGTTGAAACTTGCTAGTTCCTGAGGAAGAATTACTACCAGAAGGTTTATAAGAAGGATCTGAGGTTGTTTTTGAAAAACAATCTTTAGCAAAGTGACCCTTTTTGCCACAGTTGAAACATTCAGTGGAATCATTTGCCTTAGCTTTTTGAAAATTGAACTTGTTTCTTTTAATAAAACGTATTGAGTTTGCTAAAAGAGCCCTTTCTTGAAATTAAACTTGAAGATCATTTAGGTACTCATCACTGGTTCTCATATCAACCTCATCATCAGAGTCATCTTGAAAATCCTGCACAACACCATTAGAATAGAAGGCAGTGGATATGGGTGAGACAGTTAGGGCCTTTTCGTTTTCTTGAGCCTTTTCAAGGTATCGCCTTGCGATTAAGTTGTCTTCATAGACAAACTTCCCATATATTTGAGGCAGCTCAAGATTCTGAATGTGATTAGCATTCCTGAGACCCTGAGAGAAGTTTAACCACTTCTCAGGGAGACTGTTGACAAAGCCAATGTTGATCTCATGCTTAGACAATACTACACCATCATTTGAAAGCTCATTGAGCAAGGTTTTGTATCGGGTATAGGTCTGAGAGAGACTTTCAAATTCTTTGGCCCTGAAAGTGTTATACTCAAGTTTCAGGTCCATAATCCTGTTTTCCTTGGTATCTGAGGGACCTTCAAAGCTATGAACCAATTCAAGCCAAGTTTGTTTGGCTGTAGGACAGTTAATGACTGATTCCATTGTATCGTCAGGGAGACACGATATAATGATGCTTTTCAGGCGTTGGTCCTGATTGACCACCCTTCTCTCATCAGGAGTCCATTGTGCTTCAGGTTTAGGTAAACCTTCAGCGGTCGTTGGGACAAAGGGACCTTCATTGATACACTTGATATAATATGGTTCCATACCAGTCAAGTAGCAAAGCATACGCTTTTTCCACTTGCTAAATTTTCCATCTTCTAGTCTAGGAGCGACAGCTGAATAGCTACCTCCCTTTTGGTCAACTAGCTGGGGTACATCGCTATCAGCCATGGTGGGATCTTTTGATTTTAAAAACTGAGCACTCTTTTGTATGAAAGATTTTGAAAGTTTACAAATCAGAGGCTCTGATACCACTTGTTGGACCCTTTTACTTGGTTACAGTTAACTACAAAGTTAAGCTAACCAAGTTCCATGGTGTAGCAACGTGTTGATTAATTATAAAGGCAAATAAACGTAAAAGAAAGGACACAAAGTTTTTTCAACGTTTAATTCTTTATTAGAAATTAATCAAAAGAATTATACCCAAGTGTTTGTGGAACAATACTTGGGATTGAAATGACAAGTATGGTGTACTCCTCACTAAACCCAAACTAAGTTTGAGTGATAACTAAGATCCTGCTGAGCTAACTCAGGGATTGTGTTGTTCTTTGGAGAGAGTAAAGATTTGGTTTGTGAATGTCTAAGCATTAAGTGCACAAACGTAATCTTTACCTCTCTCACTTATTCTCTATTTATACACAAGTAATTTCTAACACTTACCTAATGAACAAAGACTACAAGACAATATTACATCATCCTACATTGGACAAAATACATAGGTATTTTGTCCCTGTTACTAAGGCAAGGTGACCCATTGTCGCCCTTTCTATTCATTATAGCAATGGAAGCTCTTCATGTTACACTTGAAGATGCAAAATTAAAAACATCTTTGAAGGGGTTAAAGTGGGGTCAAATAACATAGATATTTCCCATCTTCAATTTGCGGATGATGCTCTCATTATGGGAAAATGGTCTATTGATAATGCTAAGAACCTTTGTCGTATATTGAGAAGCTTCCACTTGGCTTCCGGGTTAAAGGTAAATTTCTCAAAAAGCAAACTTTTTGGTGGTGGCGATTATACACAAATATAGCCATGTTGCTCTCAACCGAAATTTGGGGGGCTTGGGATTGGAAGCCTTAATGCCTCAAATATAGCCATGTTGGTAAAATGGTGGTGGCGATTATACACAAATAGGAGTGCGCTTTGGTATCAAGTGATTGTGTCTATTCATGGCATAAATGGTGGTATTGATATGGAAGAATCATCTTTGAACCGGCTTCCACCTAGTCCTTGGAAAAACATTTTGTCATTAAACCGCAACCTTCAAAAAACCAATATTGATTTGCAAGTGATTTTCAAGAAAAAAGTCGGTAATGGCAATATCTTTAGATTTTGGGACGACACATGGTTTGGTGATAATTGCTTAAAGACTACTTTTGCGAGACTTTACTCGTTGGAATCCAACAAACAGTGTCTCATCAATGAGAGGTGTAGTATGCTCAACGGTTCTATTCACTTTACTTGGGCTTGGAGGCGTAATCTGAGGTCGGGTCATGAATTGCATCAGTTGGAAACTCTTATGGGTCTTCTACAACACCATTGCCTTTCTCCTATTGATGATCGTTGGGACTTCACACTCCACCACTCCAACATGTACTCCGTATCCGTTATGAGAAAACATATCGACTCTACCTCTTTATTCATAGGAAGTAATCGGACCAGATGGAACAAATTAGTCCCGATCAAGATCAACATCCTTGCATGGCGTTTGATCAATGATAGACTTCCTACACGTTCAAACCTAGACTCACGTGGTATTGATCTTCACTCCTTGTTGTGCCCGGTTTGTGATGATCACATAGAATCTGCTGAACACTTATTTGTACACTGCAATTTGGCTTCTAATCTATGGTGTTCGGTCTTTAAATGGTGGAAAATGGTTAATGTTCCTAATACCCTTGTGGACCTGATAACATGGGTTGATTCATCAAACCTTCATGCTTTGATTAAAAGCTTTCTGGATGTGGTTATTCTAACTACTGTTTGGGTGATCTGGTGCTACCGAAACAAGATTTGCTTCGACGAAAAGCCTCCACGGAAAATACCCTCATGGATGACATAAAAACTTTCTCCTTTTCTTGGATTGTTAACAGGTCCAAAACCTTTCGACCGCTTTGGTTCGATTGGCTAAATGACCCTATGTCTGCTTGTAAAACTTGTTTGTAAATTGTTTCTTCTTCTAGCTTCTTGCTAGTTCAATAAAACCGTCGTTCAAAAAAAAAAAAAAAAAAAAAAAAAAAAAAAAAAAAAAAAAAAAAAAAATTGGCTATAAGTAGTAAAGGACAAGGATGCTTTCTGGTCTTCAGTGTTGACACACTTATTGGTATTATACTCATTCAGGGAAAGTTGACCTTTGCATGATAAGGACCATCCCTTATCCATTCAAACTTATCCCGCCTAGTCCCGCCTTTACTTCAGTCTATTTATCTTCAGTCTTTGTTCACTCAGTGATCTTAGTTGGTGAGGATTCATGGAACTCAGTGAGTTATTGTCATCCTTCACTGAGTCCATCATCCTCTTCTTTGGCTCAGGTATCATTCACTGAGAACCGCCTCACTGAATGGTGAACCTTTCTTCATAGATTCGCCCTGAGCGTCTTGAGGATGACTCACTGAACAACTATGCATTCAGTGACTTGTTTAGTGTTCTCGGTTATGAAACACTTAGGATATTTTATGTTCAAATCCTGGATTAAGGAGTTTGGGTTTTAACAGAGCCAACATCACCACTTTTCACCAATTAGTGAGCAAGGGATATGTTTTTTCACCTTAACTCTAATTTTTTTTAATACTTACACAATTAAAATGGATTATGAATAGTTACCTCCCGAACTATCCAGTTGAAAAGAGTTCGACTCATTCGAAACCTCTTTCGAAAAGTATCTTCATCGTAGAACGGGTTCTTAGAAAAATAGGCGTCAACTAAACGTTCATGAGCACCATAATGATCTGGATGAAGGCGTTTTATCGTGGGGCGATATGCTTTTCGTCTATTTTTAATAAACGACAACGATCTTGGAATAAAATTCAATCTCTGACTTGTAACTTCTCGTTCTTCTTCTGAGTCGGTGAACATAATTATATCGGAATTCATTTGAAAAATAAAAGGAATGAGATATATGTTGTTTGAGATTGTGTTGATTGGTTAAACAATGGTTGTTGTGGGTATGGATTCCGGTATGGTAAAAAAAATGAGGTTTGTGGGTATTTATATAAAAGAAATAGTGGGGTGGTATGATTTTTTTTCTTTTAGTCCCAACGTGTAACACCCCCAATTTTAAAATATTTGCAGCGGAATAAAGATTGGGTGTTACTTCATAGTTCACAGTTTTTCAGTAGAAAATGATTATCAATTTAGTCATTTTAAAACATTTATCATTCGAATTTTATAAATATCAGAGTTTTCAAAATGAGGTCCCAGTGGATTTAAAGTTTGTTAAATAAGTTTTCGAATGATAGTAAAATTTATAGCCTTTGTAAGAATCCGTGCTCCTCCGTATCATCCTTGCTCATTATGGACCTGAGATAAACACATGCTAAAAGTGTCAACACAAAGGTTGGTGAGTTCATAGAGTTTATAAGTAGAGTAGTTGATTTCTAAAAATCAAAAGAGTTTGTGAGTTTATACTATTCATAATAAACGATTTATTATCAAAAATCAAGTGTGAGTAAAATCCATAGTGTTTATAGTCAAAAGCAGTTGATTTATCAAAATCAGAGTTAATCATGAAATAGTTTGTTGGTTTGCCTAAGCTGGGTCAATACCAAAATAGTTTGTTTTGCCAAGAAATAATGATTTTCTGCTATATAGTGAACACAAATTAGTAATTTGATAAAAATAATGAGCTACGTTGTTATACGCCCACAACACTACAACCTGATTTCCCTAAGCCTCATGACACTCATCCGATTAACAGATCTCATCATAAATAATGGATAATAGTAACAAGGGCCCTCGGGGATAGGTTCTTGCCAGTAACCTATTAGATTTCAAATAAAGTGCGTTTGGTAGCTTTCTCCAGCGACCAAACGAGGATTGTCAATCCCTAATAGATCTATCAACAATTATTTACGTTCACCCTACGGGTGACTAAGGTTCATGATATGAGGGACTTTTTGGCAATAGCTAACTTAGACAATAGAAATCAGATATAGCATACAGTTGAAAAGTTACTTGTAAACATGTTTAAAGCAGTTATCTCTCCATGGGATATAAAATGTATAAAATGGTGGGCTATGGTCCCACAGTAATTTGTAAATAGTTTAAAACACTTGCGAAAGTAAAAACAGTAGTTGAGCATGTATCTCCCTCAAAAACATTTATAAAATAGTTATAAAACCAGTAAAAATAGGGGCTATGACTCACAGTAATATGTAAAAGTTTAAAATACTTATGAAAGTAAAAGTAGTAGTTGAACATGTATCTCCCCCAAAACATTTATAAAAAATTTATAAAAACGGGGCTAAGAACTCACCTTAAGTGATACTAGGAATGATGGAAGTAAGTGCGAGTGAGAATGTGAGAATGATTTTAGAAGCGTCCTTAGTACGGAACCTGATAAATAAATTTATCTGAGAATCTAACCAAATACTATTTGGTAATTGAATAACGATTAATCGTTATGATGAAAAGATGATGAAATGATTTTGTGGCAGAGGTGGCTTGCGTGGCAAAACGCTTAAGGTTCAACAACAAAGTTATATACTATATAACTTGTCCATTATGTATTACTTATTACTTTCGTATAGGTTATTCGTTTGCTTATTCGTTAACGATATATATATCTATTTCATGTATACAAGTTTTATAAAATAACCCGAGCCGTTTAAAGTGTTAAAATATATTCCCAAAATATTATATGTTTATTAAAGTTGTGGTTAAATAATATATTAGGACAATTATATTATTTATAGTTTATGCCGATGTGGTCACCAAATAAAATATGTCTTAAACATATTTATTTAGACGAACGGTGGTAAAATAACGTAAGTTTATTAGCTTATAAAAGTTTTTAGAAAAATGTCAAATGAGTCAAAGTTGAGGGGTTGAAAATGTAATAATTTATATAAGTTATATAACTTATAAAAGCTTTTAAAGAAAGTAACAAGTTACTTGAATTGGAGGGGCTGGTATTGTCACATTTTATATAAGTTTCAATTTATAAAGGTTTTAAGAAAAGTGACAAGTGTTTGAAAATGAAGGATTAAAATTGCCAAAAGGCTAAAGTTTCAAAGATAGCAAAAATAATAAAAACTGTCGTATGCCTGATTCGAACTCACGACCTATCTTTCAATAAACCAACGCCCCAACCAAATGAGCCAAAGGTTCTTTCTTGTTTTATTTTATGGTTTAATTATCTTAAGGAAGCTTTAACTGTTTAGTATTATACGTACATTTTTACTCAGTATGTAAACATGCATGCTATCATTTTCCAATTTTTGTTTTCAACGTGCATGGCTCTTGTGTTTAGCATTTGTGTTCCAAAAGAAAACAGTTTGTTTTATAACTTAAATTTTCATGAGTCGTTAACTTCGTTTTTACATTTCGAATAAGCACTTTTTCGTTTATTAGTAGTTTGTTAATAAGCTACGGTTACGGGCTGGGGCCTTATTGCTCGTTATATTATAACCCAAAAATGAATTATATAAGCTCGATCCTAAGCGATACAACTACATTGTTTGGTTTTAATAACAAGAGTTATTATGGTAGGATTTGTAACCCGACTTAGAATGAGTCTCAAAACATGTTATACGTTATTAATAGTAGTTTGTTTTTACGCCACCTTATACATAGCCACACAAGGATTTTTAAACAAATCACCTCGAGGTATGCATGCATACGTGTGAAGTGAGACAGATAAGATTTCTAAATAACTTTTGTAACACCAAGGTTTGCTATAAATTATGCATGAAGTCAAATGTGTAGCGTGTGCATGAGTACGCATGGAGTGACAGTAAGGTTTTGTAGGTAACCAAAAGTTCGCTATTAGTTAGGCATGAAGGAAATCAACAAGATGGAATGGATTCGGAGACTTACGACACCATAAGTGGTGGTGGGAAAACGAAGAAGAAACGTGAACGAGGGACGAGGAACGAACGAGGAACGAACCCAAGACTCCAAAGTCTCCGAGCTTCAAGTCTTTAAATAAACCCGTCACATTTGCAACGCCCCAAAGGCTACGAGAACGGGTGCAACAACAACTCAAAACGTTTTCTTTCTTTTTCTTTATTACTCGACAGTAACAAGGAAAGAACATTGTTTGCTTTGGTGTTTTTGCTTTTGATTCGTGATGGCAGCAAGAGTGGGTGTGCTACCATTTGTATTCGAACAGTAGAAACCAAATGGAGAGTTGAGTAGTTGTTTGTGCCAAGTATTTGATGGGAGGCGAATGGTTTATATATGAGATACAAATAATATGACAAACATGTCGATCACCATTGTGTTTATGATAGAAAACGTGTGTCAGTGATGGTATATAAAAAAAACAAGCACAATTTAAAAGGGTAGTCAACCCTAGTTGGTGAATTGGCAGTGGGAATATGGGAATTGAAGACAAAGGAGTAGAGCAAGAGAAATGGACAAGGTGTTTGTGTGTGAGTAAACTGTCAATATGCATGGCTCTGTATAGGACAAGCTTGGAGTGTTTAGGTGAGCATAATTTATGAGATAGGATGGTAGAGTGTATTTGAGGTTTGTAAGATGTAACATGCTCCTTGTTTTGGTTTCTAGTTTGTCGACATACTTCAAAGTCTAAAGAAAACGTGTGATCTCATTTTATATATTCGGGTGGTACATATGAGTTCTTTTTAAAATACAACTAGTACCTTGCCTAGAGATTTTATAATACTCTTGTGAGAGCATGAAATGGGGAGGTACTTCCTTGTGGTTGAAATAATATGTCGACAACCATTATTATTGTGTACACGATTTGTCAAAATGAATAGAACTTAGTTTGTTTATGTCTTGTGCATGCATGCAAAAGGTGATTATATATATGCTAGCTTTGGAGTGTCCAGAGGGTATAATTTATGAGACAAGATGGTGTAGGGTTGTAGGGTGAAAGAAAAGTCAATATATTTAGTTGAGTGTGTCATACAAATGTGAGTTTTGTGTCTCCTTATATGTCGACTAGCAATTTTTATTAGATACATGATTTGAAAACCGTATTGTACTTAGTGTTAGTTGATCAAATTTAACATTTAAACATGAATTCATGCTAGGATTATTATTAGGAGTTTAAAGAAACAAGCGGGGTTTAAAATGGTTTAGTTTTTGAAATATTTGATAATCGTATGGGTTGTTTTTGGATCAAATACTTTGTCCCGTAAAAATGTAGTGAGACTCGACATGGAAAGCTGAAAATTGACGTACTCGAAGTTGGCTAGGTGAGAAATGAGGTAAGGTAAAAATACGTATGTGTCGTGTGTAAGATTTAAGGAGTACGACGTGCGTTTCTTACTTGGTTTAGTCGCATTTTACAAAATAATTATAAGAGGTTTGGGCTCAATTTCGTGTGGGCTGTGAATAGTAACAGGCCAAAAATAATATTGGGCTTAGGATACAATTAAGGGTCTGTTTGAAGATAATTAGGATTAGTAAGGTATTAATTTTGATTATAGAAGTTTGTTTAAGATTTAATGAAACGTTTACATGAGTCCGAGAGTGAATAGCGTTTCGTGAATAGTGTTCGTGAATAGTGTTCGTGAATAGTAAAACTTTTGAAAAACATATCAATATTACTAACCGACTCCAAAAATGATGAATAGTGAAATGATAAATAGTGTTTGGTGAATAGTAACAGGTGAATATTAAATTTGTAAAATATTCTGAAAATACAGGTTTGTAACGACCAATATAATAAAGAAAATTTTAAATTTTCCTGTAAAAATGGTGATTAGAAGTAATGACGGAGATTAATTTAAAATTAAACGTTTTTAATTATGAGGAAAATCACGGGATGTGATAGTACCTACCCGTTAAACTGAATCCCGTCCCGGGATTCCGGTCTAGGATTGTTGTTATCAGGATGTTTGAATGAAAACTTTTTAGAGAGAGTTTGTGAAAACTTCGGTTTTTGTAAGGAAAACTTGTTAATTAAATTTTAAAAGACAACACAGGATTTGTTCCAAATTTCTCTAGTAAAAAAAAAAATGTATGGAAAGTCAATCTGTCTTATGATGGGGTGAGTAATAGTTTAAAATTTTATTTGGTTTCTTGGGGTTGATAGCAGTTGCTGGGGATGAATGAAAACAAAGAAGTTGGTTTGTTCTGATTATAGCTGAGTCCACAAAGGGCTAAATCAACGTGAATTAAGACCAAATAACTAGGTGGGAGTTTGTTTGAGTTTGCTGAAATTGTTTTGGAGTTCGAATGGAAAAATATTTAGGCAAAAATTATGATCTTTTGTTTAGTTGGAGCAGTGACAATCGAGCTGAATTGTGTTGATAATTTGGCCATCGAATGATAGAGTAAATGAAAAACTCTTGTCACATAAGATTTATAGGTGTGTGCTAAATCGAGACGTGTAAAAATATTGATAGGTTGTTAAGAAAATAACACGGTGAGTGATCCAAGGTAGGCGAGCACTAGTCGGTTAACCTTAGGTGTAAAACTTAAGTCTTGGGCTTGAATAGTATCGGGCTCAATTTGTGACTAAAGGCCCAAAGTTAAAAGGGTGGGTTCGGTTTGGCGAGTATGAAATGTTTAACGCCCGTTTCATGACATATACGGTTATGAAATAGTTTTGAGACCATCAAGATTTCGTATAATGCCTAAGAGTTTTGAGAGATTGTTAGGAAGTTCGCAATCTCTCAGAGATTGAAGAGTCAAAACGCACGAGTGGTGTTATTCATATGTGGCGTGTTCATAATTTATAAGTTATGGTTTTTGAACATTTACGTTGTGAACACAACTTGGAAGAGAATTCATTACGTTGTCACGTTTTGGTATTTCTCATGAATTATAATAAAAATCTGTGCGGGTAACCTACCCGTTAAACAAAGAGTTTTGTTGATACAGATTTTTACAAGGGGAATTTTGGATATGGATGTAGAGAAAAATTGCCGGATTATCAGCCTTTGGGGAATGATGAAAGTCATTTTGTCTTTGAGTAGTGAATAGTGAACGTATGTGGGTAGGATAGTAGTCTACGGCTATCGCCTTACATATCCCACCTTTTTCCTCTTCACTACTTATATTTCTTTCATCCAAAGGTTTTAAAATGTCATACACCTATACTTTTCTCATAATTTTGTATGCGGTGTCAGTCATCTTCTTGGCCTACATCCCAAGGGAAGATTTGGAGTCTTTGGATTGGATTATAGCACTTCTCGTGCTAATTGTGGTTTTGGCTGTTAGTGTGGATGAAATATGGGGTTAAGAGATAGTGGTATTTTTCATCGGCTTGACAGGCCAACCAATTGGTTTTTCTATGCCTTACCTAGTGATATTTGTAACAATAGCATTACAAATGCTAATTGTATCATTGTGTATCACTATACGGGGTTTCTAATGAAATTTAGTGGTTTTTGGTTTCATATGCCTGTTATTTCAGACATAATTGAACCTATTTATCTATATTTCTTTATTTACATAGAGAAGCGTCCCAAACTATGTAACTAAGGATATATAGACTTATGGTTCAATGATGTACAATTTCTTGATTTGAATAAAAGGGCATCCCAATCCATTCAAATTAAGACATTGTAAATCATCTTAAGATTCTGACTTAACATCCATACTAATCGACAAGGTAATTCATGCGCGGATTTTTGGGGAAATGGAAAGAGTATGTCATACGCATCTATAAAGATGGGAGTAAGACAATTAGGAAGGATTTGTATACTACTTGAAATAGCTAATGAGTATGTATCAATATTCTAGAGTGTTGCTTGTAGCATAAATTATCTAGAAGTTCCATAGTCGTATGGCAGATGGAAGGTACGGAGAGCGTAAAGGCTATAAAATGTTTTGTTTGTAAAAACGGTTATAGTTCAGATCTAAATTAGATCTGTTTTGCTAAAACCAAAGCTCTGATACCAATCTGTAACACCCCCAATTTTAAAATATTTGCAGCGGAATAAAGATTGGGTGTTACTTCATAGTTCACAGTTTTTCAGTAGAAAATGATTATCAATTTAGTCATTTTAAAACATTTATCATTCGAATTTTATAAATGTCAGAGTTTTCAAAATGAGGTCCCAGTGGTCTTAAAGTTTGTTAAATAAGTTTTCGAATGATAGTAAAATTTATAGCCTTTGTAAGAATCCGTGCTCCTCCGTACCATCCTTGCTCATTATGGACCTGAGATGAACACATGCTAAAAATGTCAACACAAAGGTTGGTGAGTTCATAGAGTTTATAAGTAGAGTTGTTGATTTCTAAAAATCAAAAGAGTTTGTGAGTTTATACTATTCATAATAAACGATTTATTATCAAAAATCAAGTGTGAGTAAAATCCATAGTGTTTATAGTCAAAAGCAGTTGATTTATCAAAATCAGAGTTAATCATGAAATAGTTTGTTGGTTTGCCCAAGCTGGGTCAATACCAAAATAGTTTGTTTTTGCCAAGAAATAATGATTTTCTGCTATATAGTGAACACAAATTAGTAATTTGATAAAAATAATGAGCTACGTTGTTATACGCCCACAACACTACAACCTGATTTCCCTAAGCCTCATGACACTCATCCGATTAACAGATCTCATCATAAATGATGGATAATGGTAACAAGGGCCCTCGGGGATAGGTTCTTGCCAGTAACCTATTAGATTTCAAATAAAGTGCGTTTGGTAGCTTTCTCCAGCGACCAAACGGGGATTGTCAATCCCTAATAGATCTATCCACAATTATTTACGTTCACCCTACGGATGACTAAGGTTCATGATATGAGGGACTTTTTGGCAATAGCTAACTTAGACAATAGAAATCAGATATAGCATACAGTTGAAAAGTTACTTGTAAACATGTTTATAGCAGTTATCTCTCCATGAGATATAAAATGTATAAAATGGTGGGCTATAGTCCCACAGTAATTTGTAAATAGTTTAAAACACTTGCGAAAGTAAAAACAGTAGTTGAGCATGTATCTCCCCCAAAAACATTTATAAAATAGTTATAAAACCAGTAAAAATAGGGGTTATGACTCACAGTAATATGTAAAAGTTTAAAATACTTATGAAAGTAAAAGTAGTAGTTGAGCATGTATCTCCTCCAAAACATTTATAAAACATTTATAAAAACGGGGCTAAGAACTCACCTTAAGTGATACTAGGAATGATGGAAGTAAGTGCGAGTGAGAATGTGAGAATGATTTTAGAAGCGTCCTTAGTACGGAACCTGATAAATAAATTTATCTGAGAATCTAACCAAATACTATTTGGTAATTGAATAACGATTAATCGTTATGATGAAAAGATGATGAAATGATTTTGTGGCAGAGGTGGCTTGCGTGGCAAAACGCTTAAGGTTCAACAACAAAGTTATATACTATATAACTTGTCCATTATGTATTACTTATTACTTTCGTATAGGTTATTCGTTTGCTTATTCGTTAACGATATATATATATATATCTATTTCATGTATACAAGTTTTATAAAATAACCCGAGCCGTTTAAAGTGTTAAAATATATTCCCAAAATATTATATGTTTATTAAAGTTGTAGTTAAATAATATATTAGGACAATTATATTATTTATAGTTTATGCCGATGTGGTCACCAAATAAAATATGTCTTAAACATATTTATTTAGACGAACGGTGGTAAAATAACGTAAGTTTATTAGCTTATAAAAGTTTTTAGAAAAATGTCAAATGAGTCAAAGTTGAGGGGTTGAAAATGTAATAATTTATATAAGTTATATAACTTATAAAAGCTTTTAAAGAAAGTGACAAGTTACTTGAATTGGAGGGGCTGGTATTGTCACATTTTATATAAGTTTCAATTTATGAAGGTTTTAAGAAAAGTGACAAGTGTTTGAAAATGAAGGATTAAAATTGCCAAAAGGCTAAAGTTTCAAAGATAGCAAAAATAATAAAAACTGTCGTATGCCTGATTCGAACTCACGACCTATCTTTCAATAAACCAACGCCCCAACCAAATGAGCCAAAGGTTCTTTCTTGTTTTATTTTATGGTTTAATTATCTTAAGGAAGCTTTAACTGTTTAGTATTATATGTACATTTTTACTCAGTATGTAAACATGCATGCTATCATTTTCCAATTTTTGTTTTCAACGTGCATGGCTCCTGTGTTTAGCATTTGTGTTCCAAAAGAAAACAGTTTGTTTTATAACTTAAATTTTCATGAGTCGTTAACTTCGTTTTTACATTTCGAATAAGCACTTTTTCGTTTATTAGTTTGTTAATAAGCTACGGTTACGGGCTGGGGCCTTATTGCTCGTTATATTATAACCCAAAAATGAATTATATAAGCTCGATCCAAAGCGATACAACTACATTGTTTGGTTTTAATAACAAGAGTTATTATGGTAGGTTTTGTAACCCGACTTAGAATGAGTCTCAAAACATGTTATACGTTATTAATAGTAGTTTGTTTTTACGCCACCTTATACATAGCCACACAAGGATTTTTAAACAAATCACCTCGAGGTATGCATGCATACGTGTGAAGTGAGACAGATAAGATTTCTAAATAACTTTTGTAACACCAAGGTTTGCTATAAATTATGCATGAAGTCGAATGTGTAGCGTGTGCATGAGTACGCATGGAGTGACTCAGTGACAGTAAGGTTTTGTAGATAACCAAAAGTTCGCTATTAGTTAGGCATGAAGGAAATCAACAAGATGGAATGGATTCGGAGACTTACGACACCATAAGTGGTGGTGGGAAAACGAAGAAGAAACGTGAACGAGGGACGAGGAACGAACGAGGAACGAACCCAAGACTCCAAAGTCTCCGAGCTTCAAGTCTTTAAATAAACCCGTCACATTTGCAACGCCCCAAAGGCTACGAGAACGGGTGCAACAACAACTCAAAACGTTTTCTTTCTTTTTCTTTATTACTCGACAGTAACAAGGAAAAAACATGGTTTGCTTTGGTGTTTTTGCTTTTGATTCGTGATGGCAGCAAGAGTGGGTGTGCTACCATTTGTATTCGAACAGTAGAAACCAAATGGAGAGTTGAGTAGTTGTTTGTGCCAAGTATTTGATGGGAGGCGAATGGTTTATATATGAGATACAAATTCTATGACAAACATGTCGATCACCATTGTGTTTATGATAGAAAACGTGTGTCAGTGATGGTATATAAAAAAAACAAACACATGTTAAAAGGGTAGTCAACCCTAGTTGGTGAATTGGCAGTGGGAATATGGGAATTGAAGACAAAGGAGTAGAGCAAGAGAAATGGACAAGGTGTTTGTGTGTGAGTAAACTGTCAATATGCATGGCTCTGTATAGGACAAGCTTGGAGTGTTTAGGTGAGCATAATTTATGAGATAGGATGGTAGAGTGTATTTTAGGTTTGTAAGATGTAACATGCTCCTTGTTTTGGTTTCTAGTTTGTCGACATACTTCAAAGTTTAAAGAAAACGTGTGATCTCATTTTATATATTCGGGTGGTACATATGAGTTCTTTTTAAAATACAACTAGTACCTTGTCTAGAGATTTTATAATACTCTTGTGAGAGCATGAAATGGGGAGGTACTTCCTTGTGGTTGAAATAATATGTCGACAACCATTATTATTGTGTACACGATTTGTCAAAATGAATAGAACTTAGTTTGTTTGTGTCTTGTGCATGCATGCAAAAGGTGATTATATATATGCTAGCTTTGGAGTGTCCAGAGGGTATAATTTATGAGACAAGATGGTGTAGGGTTGTAGGGTGAAAGAAAAGTCAATATATTTAGTTGAGTGTGTCATACAAATGTGAGTTTTGTGTCTCCTTATATGTCGACTAGCAATTTTTATTAGATACATGATTTGAAAACCGTATTGTACTTAGTGTTAGTTGATCAAATTTAACATTTAAACATGAATTCATGCTAGGATTATTATTAAGAGTTTAAAGAAACAAGCGGGGTTTAAAATGGTTTAGTTTTTGAAATATTTGATAATCGTATGGGTTGTTTTTGGATCAAATACTTTGTCCCGTAAAAATGTAGTGAGACTCGACATGGAAAGCTGAAAATTGACGTACTCGAAGTTGGCTAGGTGAGAAATGAGGTAAGGTAAAAATACGTATGTGTCGTGTGTAAGATTTAAGGAGTACGACGTGCGTTTCTTACTTGGTTTAGTCGCATTTTACAAAATAATTATAAGAGGTTTGAGCTCAATTTCGTGTGGGCTTTGAATAGTAACAGGCCAAAAATAATATTGGGCTTAGGATACAATTAAGGGTCTGTTTGAAGATAATTAGGATTAGTAAGGTATTAATTTTGATTATAGAAGTTTGTTTAAGATTTAATGAAACGTTTACGTGAGTCCGAGAGTGAATAGTGTTTCATGAATAGTGTTTCGTGAATAGTAAAACTTTTGAAAAACATATCAATATTACTAACCGACTCCAAAAATGATGAATAGTGTTTGGTGAATAGTAACAGGTGAATAGTAAATTTGAAAAATGTTCTGAAAATACAGGTTTGTAATGACCAATATAATAAAGAAAAATTAAAATTTTCCTGTAAAAATGGTGATTAGAAGTAATGACGGAGATTAATTTAAAATTAAACGTTTTTAATTATGAGGAAAATCACGGGATGTAATACAACGGTTAATAAAATATAAAATGATAGCAGTATAGTAAAATATAGTTACATATACCTTTTGCAACATTAAAATGATTTTTAGTACCTATAAATGAATACATGCAACGTTCCTTTTTTTTTATCCGTTCAATATTAAAATGATTTACAACATTGCTTTTTCTTGTGGGTCCCGATTTTAATGCAAAACCAAGAAGTGGTCAGACCATCAAACGTTTGCTTGGAATCTGTGTATAGCGCGTGAATGAGAATGGAGGGCAAGGTGGATCCCGCGTGGGGTGGGCCCATTTGATGAAACTCATGAAAGTATAACCTCCTTGCCCAAAAGACTTACATAACTACTTACTATGAAAAACACATAACTAAATCTCTAATTTTTATTTTATTTAATTGATCCACTCTATATTTACTTTCTTTTCTGTTAAGATCTTCACATACCCATAAGTCAGGTTTGAATTTTTTTATTTTCCCTCAATTTTATTATATATTGATTCTTGTTGGTAATTGTTTGTCAATTTATGGTTTTATTGTTGTGATTTCTCTATTTCAAGCTATTTATTGTATATATTTATGATATTTTGATGTTGTAGCTTATGATATACATTGTCATTTTTATGTTAAATCCTATGCTATTGTTTGTGCATTTCTGTTGTATGTTACTGCACGAATTGTATTTTTGTGTTTTTGTGTGGGTTGTAATATTCTATTGTTCATTGTTGTCACTTCTGATGTAATAAAGTTTAGATGGACAGGAAATGGCCCTACTTAGTTTAGCGTCCTGCAAACGTAAGCAAAAGAGACAAACACTGATTTTGGCATGGTGGAATCAAGTTTCTACAATTGTTGTTTGGTTTGTTATTTCACTTTACAAGCTCAGTTAGTCAAGGAATCCGGAGATAGATCCAATTTTACATAGGTATGTTTATGAGAGTGGCACTATGTCCATATCCCAAATTAGGATGACTCGTATGTGTTTTGTGAAGATATGTAACATGCTTGAAACATTAGGAGGATTAAAGCAAGTAAAATATAGATATTGACGAACAAGTAGCCATTTTCCTACACATCATACCTCATAATCTTAAAAACCGGGTGATGAACTGTCGTTTTTATCGTTCGGGAGAAACAATTAGTAGGTATCTCTCTCGAGTTTGCAATGCAGTGATAAGAATGCATTCACATTTGCTTAAAAAAAAACCCAGCATATATTCGAGGACTCTACCGATCCTCGATGGAAATGGTTCACAAAGTGCACTTTTGGTCCTTCAATAGTGAAATTTGGCAAACCACAAGGACGATTATTGCAATGATGGAGGACCAAAAGTGCACGTAACAGTGCAAAATAAGGACGATCTTTGCACTTACTAAACCACAAGGACGAAACGTGCAATTTGGTCAAACCTCAAAGACAATTTTTCCAAGTTACTCTAATTATTATTAAAATGTTTTCACAATTATCGATATCCATATATGTATGCATTTTAAAAAGAGAGATATTACAACAATAAAAAGTTTATAAAAGATCTTTTCACAAAATAATATGACACATATTGATAGGAAGATTTAAATTTGAAAGTAAGACAAATATTGATTAGAACAAATTTTATTTGTAACAAGTTATTTTGTCACTCTCGGTCTTTAAATAAATTTCTACTTTGACTTTTTATAGTATTTTTTATTCAACTTTGACCCCAAATATTTTTGTTTATGTTATATAATACGTAGTTGATAAAAATTATACTATTAAAAATACATTTAAAACCTAATTCATTTATATATTTTGCAACAAGTATTATATAAACACAAATAAAAATATTTAATGTCAAAGTTAAACAAGAAAGACTGCAAAAAGTCAAAATTGACATTTATTTAGAGACGGGGGTAGTAAAAGTTTTGTGTAAGTAGGATCCCTTCTAAAAATGTGTTACAAATTTAAGACTTCAACACACATATATGTATAATAAACTGTGGAAAACTAGAAGAGGGGTTGAATAGTTTACCGCTTTTTGGCTTAATTATCTTTAAAAAACTTTACGTTTGATTAAAGATATAAACTCAAATTACTTGTTAATCTTTGAAAAGCTTTACGTGTAATTAACGATTCTAAATAAAGACAATATGTAATATGCAAAGATAAAGAAAGAAACGATCAAACCACAACACGATTGTTTATCGTGGTTCGGCTACAAGGACTCTTTTTCCTTGCCCTACATCCACGCCCCGAGTTTCCAACTCGAGAGTTTCAAGCACTAGTCAACAAGCTCCTTTCACGGGTGGAGAAACCTTTACAATCGTCGCTTACACTTTATCCGGTACAATGCTAGATACCGGGTCCTAGTTGAAGGTAGAACCAACCTAACGTCGCCTCTCCACTATTTCCGACACTAAGCTAGATGTCGAGTTCTTTTACAAGGGTACAACCACTCCCGATAGTTCTTTTACAAGGGTACAATAACTCCCGGCACACTATGTATTTTAAGGCCTAAAATACTAACCGGTCACTTCTACACAAGATACAAATGAAGTATAAACTACCAAAGTTCATACATAACAAAGCTAACAAGTCTTGCAACTTTTGAGTTGAAACTTGTAACTTCTTGGATGAACTTGTGAACTCCTTTGCTACATAAGAGAATCACACAAGTCAAATGTTAATGAGTTAGATGAGAGAATATGTGAAATATATGTCCTAAAGTGATGATCAAAAACTAGCAAGTGGCTTGGTATTTATAGTAAAACAAACCAGCAGTCTGGCGGATCCGGCGGAACCCTAGAATGGGTTCCGCCCATGTACCCTGAGGGTTCCGCCAGGTCTGACAGTCAAACTTGCCATAAATCTTTCCAAACCAACCAAAGTCACATCAAGTTATTACTTGGTTAACCACACATTGAAACAACATAGAATGCTTCCAAAATGTGTAAGAGCTTATGGATAGTCAAACACATAAACTTACCATAAATGCTTATTGATGTGATGTGACACTTTCTTATTTAAGAAATAAAAACAATGTTATGTTTAAAAAGAAATGTAAAATCTAGTTATACAAGACTTAAAACTAAAGTGATGTTTTTACTATAAACTAAAGTTCATACTTTGTCATTAACAAAACTTAGCAAAGATCGTAAAATATAAATAACGTTTTTAGGCAATATTTGTATTAACAATCTCCCCATTTTTGTTGATGACAAAACATAAACTTTATTTATAAATAAGCCACTAGTTTTAGTGTTAAGTCTTATAAAGTTTGTATTAAAACTTGTTTTACTCAAATGATGTGATATGCAAGAGTTAGAGAAGAGAAGAGAACAAGTTTAATATAAATTCTCCCCCTTTTTGTCGAAACAAAAAGAAGAGAAGCGGAACGAAATGATGCAAGTGCTCCCCCTTGGACAATACTCCCCCTAAAAGGAGTGCCAAGATAGAAAACATGGATTTTGAACCTACAAAAAAAAATGTTAGTTGCCGCACAAGACAAGTGTAGAACAAGTCATGAAAGCTCTTTTTGTCTAAAACGCAATTAAGAGTTGCGAAGCGGAATAATGCAATTCTCATGCTCCTCCTTGAATATTACTCCCCTAAATGGAGTATCAAGGAAAAAATACATGGATAATGATCCTACAAAAAGGAAGGTTAGTTTCTAAAACACAAGATATATGTATGCTACCATAGCAAGGCATAGTTTACTCACAATACCTAAATGGTCAACAAATAATGCATACCTTATAGTAGAATGGAATTCATTTCATGTAAAATTTGACTTTTAGAAAGTCAAAGACAAGAAATTAGGAAGATAACATCCTACCTCTAAAAAGAAAAATAAAAAGAAACTAAGAACATAAAATCCTACATCTATAAAAGAAAACCATCATTTTCTTTAATGAGAAACATTTTCCAAAAACAAGGCTAAGGTTGTTTAAGGATGAAAATGTGTGTTGGAGGATGTAGCAGATTTCATTTTGAATGTTGTGAAAGTGAAACGCTTTTGGTTTGTTGGTTTGTGTTTTTGGTGTTATTATGAATGGGTCCCTATTGTCGGGGACTCTAGAGTTGAGGTGGGTGAGACAAGGACTCTAGATGTTCCAAGATGTGATTGAGGATGAACCTCATTTCTTCGGTTAGCTCGCGAATTTCCGTTCGACACCTTTCACTAATGTGAGCGGTTCTTTCGCAATGTCCGCAATCATGGCGGGGAAAGTTTGGTGGAAGAGAGGTTTGATTTGTTGGTGGTGGATCATTTGAACTTGAAGGAGCAAATGTGGATGGTTGGGAGGTGTTTTTAGTTCCTTCACTAGATGAGTGTAACGCCGTATGTAAAACCATAATATGGTTGATTTGAGAGTCAACCATATTCTTGAAAGCATGAAGGTGTTTTAAATGAGTGTTGAGTTCTTCACTAGTGTTTGTAGATTTTTCCCATAAGGATGCTTCTATTTTCTTATAAGAAGGAAATAGAGATTCAAAGTGTTGGGAATGTTCTTGTGGTGGTGGTTGTTGTTGTTGTGGTGGTTGTTGTTGTTGTGGTTGTTATTGTTGTTGTAGTTCTTGTTGTTGAACATAATGGCGGAAGCTTGGTTCTCCGGAAGGATTACCATGAAGGTCTTTGTAAATGGGGTGAAACACAAATGATCGTAGGTGTGTATGACCTTGATCTTGTGGAAAAATTGAGGGTCTAGCATAACAGTAAGCCAAATGTTCTACCAATGATAGTTGATGGGGTTCATCATCTAATTGCTAACTTGGTTGTTGTTGGGTTTCCATTTGACCAATGGTGTCAAAGAGTGACAATGATGGAGGGCTTGATGATTTAGGAGATAGGTCTTCTAAAGTTTCCAAATAGGGTAGTGGTGTTGTTGGTGGTGTATGGAAAAATTCCATTGGTGTAAAGTGTTGGTGATTGAGGTGATGGAGTTTTTGATGGTTGAGTTTGTTGAGAAGGTGATGTTGAATCACTTGAAGGTCTAGTTGGTGGCGGAATAAAGGCTATGTTGGTGTTGCAATGCTTTGGAGAGGGTGTTGGAGTAGCAAGATTAAGCAAATCTTGTATAGTGGTCACATTGGTATTGCAAGGTGTTGAGGATGGTGTTGAGGTAGTAAGGTTAAGGAAATCTTGGATAGGTGAAGAAATGTCAAGTGATGCATCACTTGATGATGATGAGCTTGATTTGATGGTTTTGTTGAAGCAACAAGGTTTTACACTAATCCTAGCGGTTTTTCTAAGGGATTTTGACGATTCAGATGAGGTGTTGGATTTAGTCATTTCAAAGGTGTGGTTTTGAAGCTTTAAGAGAAGGGATTTTGATGGTGATGGTGTGATTTGAAGTGTTGCAAGATTGTCAAATTTATAGAGTGGAAGAGATGTTGGAAGGGGTGTTTGGATTTGATGTTCTACCATACAAATGTTGAGGTTTCTAATGATTCAGAATATTTCCAAGAACATGTCAAATCATAGGATGTCAATCCAATGAAATTGGGTAGAGTGAAAGACTAACTTATGCACTCAATGCTATGTGATCATGGGAAGTGATTTGGTTGAAAATGTTCTAAGGGTTTGAAGGATCCTTTTTAAGGGTTCCTTGGGTTAGTTATGTTTGAATTTGAATTTTTGACGGGAAATGACTTCCTAATTGTTCTATTGGGTGAGAGTGGTCCTAATATGTTTATTGGTAGTAAGGGAAGATGTTTCTCACTAAAGAAAAGGATTTGGTGTTTTACAAATTTTGAAATTTAGAAAAATGACAAAAATTTTCTGCAGGTGACTGGCGGAACCCTGAGATAACACAGGCGGAACCTTCCTGAGGGTTCCAACTGGTCCGTTGCGCCATTTCTGGAATTCTAGAAATTTACACTGGCGGAACCCATTTGAGGGTGCCGCCGGTTCCGCTAGGCCTGAAAACAAGGCAGTCCCACGTTTTGAGGGTCGAGATGATTTTCAAATTTTTTGAAAACTCTTAAAAATGAAAATTTATTATATGTCTGATTAGGAAATGCAAAAAATGGACATGTAGACATTCATATCATAGGACTTTGACCGGGGGCTAGCGAATTTCACTATACTTAGTGAAATTTTCCATAAGCATGAAAATTTGACAAACACCTCAAATATCGTCAATATGCATAAAGGCTCATACAAAACATAGTCCGACGAAAATAATAAAGCATGGAAGTAAAAAGCAATACAAATCACATAGTTTGACACATACAAAGTTCTAAAAGCTACATAAGCCAAACACTCCTTAAACACACATCTCACAACCGGTCTATTTTCTTCTTGAGCTTTCCTAGGTACCGTCCAAAGCACTTGAACATTCCTTTAGTTTGCTTGAACTCTTCGGATGCATTGCTAATGACGGGAAGTTCTTGAAGGTAGTCTAAAGGGGGTAGCTTAAAGTTAGGAAGTTTATCATTATTGCTTATATCGGATGATGAGGATGATGGTGAAGGAGAGCGAGTACACTTGCCCTTAACTTTGAAGACTCTTTTATCACTTAGAGGGACGAATATGTGAGGAACGAGAGAGTAATCAAGGCACATTCCCTTATTGTTAGGAGGAATGGGCGAGATTGCTCTAAAAAGGCGGGTGAGAAGCATTCCATAAGGAAGAGCGGTTGTTCCTACCAAGGAAATTTCGGCCATTCTTTTGGCTAGGTAATAGGCTAAGTTAAAAGGTTGACCAGTGGAAATGCAATAGAGCATGTAGCTAAGACATGTGTTGACATGATCTCTATTTCCTATGGAACTTATAACGTTGGCTCTAAGAATTTCTTCCCATTTCTTAAATTGTGGTTTAAGCTCATTGAGTTCCATACCAAAAGGGTCCTTATCTACCTCATTTCCCGAATGATTCTTCCTAGTTGTTGAGGTCCTAACAAAGAGATGCTCACGAATTTCTTCCTTATTAGCAAGAAGAGTGTCGTATGGATGATAACGCTCAATGGAATCAAGACTTGAAAGGGGCCACTTATCCATGTAGGGACATGTACCAACATTAGGGACACCAAGAATTATTGCAAAATCTTTCAAGGGTATGATATTTGGTACTTGATTGGTTGTAAAAGTTAATGAGATCTCACTATTGTCATCAAAGAAAAGGCTTATAGTTGCATAGAACTCCAAAATGAACCTAGGACAAATTTGCTCATCTATGTCTAGGAGGCAATCAAAGTTGATAGCGGCAAAGTTATGATGAATGGAAGTTCCTTTTAGGAAGGATGGATCAATGGTTCTTCCTTCATGAACATAGCGTTTTTCTAGACCCTTAAAAGTTTCAACTTGATCTTTAGTAAGGCCTTTGGTCCTATGGTGTTTGGGTAAGTAATTAAGAGTTTCCTTGTGATCGGAGAATGTTGCGGGCGGCATGTTGATTCCTAGAAAACACAAAATTTAAGTTTAACTTAATGACTTTTAAAATGTGGATGTTCTAGTGTGTTCCTATATGAAAACAATGAGGAGGTGCGGTTATCTTGACTCATTTTGATGCTTAAAACGTTTTGTAATGCAAGTTTTGGTACAAAACAAAAGATAACCCAAACGTTCCTAATTCAATATAGCTTCGTTTGAATGTACCCGAAAATACATATTAGTTATGTATTCCCTTTACCATTCATGAGACATTATGCAAGTGATGTTTCAATGATATTTTTCATTTGTTTTAACAATGTGGTGAAAGGTGGTGTTCTAGTGATTTTTGAAAGACAATGAATTTGGTGTTTTTGGTAAATCTTGATAATAACAAAAAGGAAACAATTCCTAACTAATGGAAATTATGATTAGTTTACAACCAAGGTTTTTCATGAATCAACAAGTTTATGCATAAACCTTAATATTCTAGTTAATGTATGAAAATGATAGACTTTGATTGAAAAATGCAATTATGATAAGAATACTTACAAAATTGATTGGATTGGAAGAGATGTGAGTAAGAGCCCTAATTTTTGTGTGGTAAGGTGTTTGTGAGTGAGTGATAGCTGTTTGTAAGTTGAAGTAGTGAGTTAAGAGGTGTTTGGTTTTGAATTTAAGATAAAACATGCTGCAGATTCGGCGGACCAGGTGGAACCAAAGGGATGGTTCCGCTCGTTTTGTCTCAAGGTTCCAAGGGTACAACAGAGGAAAAAAATAAACAGGATTTGTCTTGATTTTTGTGGTTTTATCCTAATGTTCAAAACTAAGGTTTTAGGTCTCATGAGTCTTTAACTAAGTCTAGGGAGGATGAATGCTTCTCATTCAAGAGGTTTCGTGAAAACGTCGACAGAATGGTTAACGTATAAGACTTTCTTAGTTGAGATGTTCCTCAATGAACATTTTTACCAAGGCGATGATGATGGATCACAATATGTCAATTAAGAACATAATGGATTGGATTGTCGCTGAAGTCGATGCTTCCTTTGTTGAAGGGATAAAAATGTTGATAAGATGAATTCCGTTGTTGACGCGAGTTTTCTTGTTCAAGTGGAGCTTGTTGACGTGCTTCTCCATCCGATACTAATTTGAGAACCTTAAGCGTTTTGGAGAATCATGGGATAAGCAAGTACAAAAGTGCAAGTACCACTTGTGCTTTTCTTATCAACTTATTACCGACATAATTCAATTTGGCATACACTATGGTTTCTATTCCCGTTCTTTTGGGATACCATAATCCTAGTTGTGTAGTACCTTTTGATGTATCCAAACAAGCTCTTCCGAAAGAGTTGTTTTAGGGTCTTCTCTAAAACGAGCACATAGACAAGCACTAAACATAATGTTGGATCTATTTGTTGTGAGAACAAGTAAACTTCCAAACATTTCTCTATAATTAGTTTTACCTACGGATTCACTAATCTCATTCTTGATAAGTCATAAAAGACTTAATCATTGTGAACTTGTGAATAACTAGGAATGTCTTTGAGTGATTATTCCTTGCTTTTGGAGCTTGCTTAGGTTATTAAAAAGTCTTTCATAGATTTACACTATTTTCTATTTTGAAAGATCTATTTTGTTTTAATTGTTGCTTTACTCTAATGTCCAAAAACTATTTTTATCAAATTTGTTTTAATCACAACTATGACCCATGATTCAAGTTTTTATGACCTTGTCAATATTGCTTGACTCAATGTTTGACACAAGACGAAAAGATGTTGTTTTTCATTTTTAATAGTTCATTTTCCTTGTTATTAATCTTAACTTACTTGTCTTATCAATGTTGGAATTTTGACTAAGTCATCATCTACTAAAGATGATATCTTAGAAGGAGGTGGTCTTTCATCGAATGCTAAATTCAACGACTCCTCGACTCTTTATGTTTATTTACTTATAACACTATGAGTGTAAATGTCCAAGAGATACAACATCATAAGACTATGGGTCGAATTAGATGTGCAAATTCTAGATGTTTATAAATCATTTTCTCCCAATCATCCTAATGTATTCAAATGATTTATTTTTCTTTGTGTGTCTTATATGAAATTTTTAACAAAAGAGTGGTTGAATTTAAGACACGATTGAAAATATAAGGTATAATGTCAAAAGATGTTGTACTACAAATATCTATGAAATGTTGTGGTTTTGCTGGATTTGCAAGCATCACAAAAGTGTTGGTTGTTTAATCACTTAGGAGATTCTTAGTTAGCTCACTTGTAGACAAGTATTAAGTGAGACTTACTCAAGAGTTTCTCGTGTCTTTTCCTGAAAGTTTGAAAAGGTAAAACACCTTGTATCTCCTACTAGATGTAGTGTCTAAATCCTTTAATCACGGAGGATCTAATCCTTGTTGTTACTTACACCACATAAACACCTTAGAGTAAAAACTATTAATATCACCCACGATAAAACTTAATGTTAATCAACAAGAAGCAATGAAAGGTAAGTTGAAGAGACGTGTACCTTTTAAGCTCCATAGATGAGCCACCAAGAAGATAATCTTTAAGCAAATTATCTTGACTCGTAAGAGAGCTAAACTCAAATACTTATGAATCCAAGGAGGTTAGACAAACATATAAAAGTATTGAACATGATATCTTTATCCTTTTACCATGAGCTCCTAATAGAGATAGAATTACTTCTACAATTCTCTCCTAGGTTTCACAAACACAACTTGTTTTGTTTTACTTGTTGATAGTGCATTTGAGTCAAATCCTAATCCGGTTTTATCTCTGAATGACTTTTGTCTTTTCAACAATCTTTCAAGGGATTTTGAACTTTCTTCAAACTTAGCCAACATTTTTCCTTTTTCATTTTGCCTTTTAATTTCATGTTTGTATTCTAGGCATATTTTGCATCCTAGATCAATTTCAATATTGCTTTCAAGTCTAGACATTTTATCTTCTAACATTATCTCTTTTTCAAGATTGTTCACAAGAGATTTTGAATGTTCATTGTTAAAGATAGTTTTTAGGTACATGTTGTATAAAAGTTTAGAGACATTTTCTAGTTTAGAAAACTATAGGATAAATGTGTTAAAGCAAAAGTGTTCGGTTTTAACTTGTACCTTGCTTGTTGTTTTATCTAATAGACAATCACAAACCGGATAGTCGTCTTCATCTACATCCGTGTCAATCCATGATTCACAAGCAAGTCCTCTTTAACACAAGTAATCATCTTCACTTGTACCTTCATTTAAAACATTTAAACTAGTAGCACATGTATTTACTTCAACTAAGTGTCTATCTATTAGGTTTTCTAAGACTTCTAACTCATGTGTGAGATCGAATTGATCATCTTTGACTTGACATATTTCTTGATGAAAGTTGATTATATTTTTCCAAATATCATTAGCTGTTTGACAAAAATACACTCTTTCATATTCAATTCTCGGTAAAGCTTTATAAATCATTATCTTAGCTTTAGTGTTTTTATCAAACTTGAGATAATCATTTTGATTTTCAAAACTTGTTTTTGTTGGTTTGAAATCACCAATAGAAAAATGTGCCAAAGATCTTGATCAATTGATTTCACATAGTTTTCAAATTTACTTTTCCATTCAAGGAGGTTTTCTTTTTCAAATAGCGGTGGCTTTTGAATAAGCTGCCCTTCTTTGAGATTTTCAAAATCCATGGATCAATCCAAGTTTTAAAATACAATATATTTTAAAGATCTTGAGTAATGTCGCTCTGATGCCAATTATGGAAAACTAGAAGGGGGGTTGAATAGTTTACCACTTTTTGGCTTAATTATCTTTAAAAAACTTTACGTTTGATTAAAGATATAAACTCAAATTACTTGTTAATCTTTGAAAAGCTTTACGTGTAATTAACGATTCTAAATAAAGACAATATGTAATATGCAAAGATAAAGAAAGAAACGATCAAACCACAACACGATTGTTTATCGTGGTTCGGCTACAAAGACTCTTTTTCCTTGCCCTACATCCACGCCCCGAGTTTTCAACTCGAGAGTTTCAAGCACTAGTCAACAAGCTCCTTGCACGGGTGGAGAAACCTTTACAATCGTCGCTTACACTTTATCCGGTACAAAGCTAGATACCGGGTCCTAGTTCAAGGTAGAACCAACCTAACGTCGCCTATCCACTATTTCCGACACTAAGCAAGATGTCGAGTTCTTTTACAAGGGTACAACCACTCCCGATACTTCTTTTACAAGGGTACAACAACTCCCGTCACACTATGTATTTTAAGGCCTAAAATACTAACTGATCACTTCTACACAAGATACAAATGAAGTATAAACTACCAAAGTTCATACATAACAAAGCTATCAAGTCTTGCAACTTTTGAGTTGAAACTTGTAACTTCTTGGATGAACTTGTGAACTCCTTTGCTACATAAGAGAATCACACAAGTCAAATGTTACTGAGTTAGATGATATAATATGTGAAATATATGTCCTAAAGTGATGATCAAAAACTAGCAAGTGGCTTGGTATTTATAGCAAAACAAACCAGCAGTCTGGCAGATCCGGCGGAACCCTAGAATGGGATCCGCCCATGTACCTTGAGGGTTCCGCCAGGTCTGACAGTCAAACTTGCCATAAATCTTTCCAAACCAACCAAAGTCACATCAAGTTATTACCTGGGTAACCACACATTGAAACAACATATAATGCTTCCAAAATGTGTAAGAGCTTATTGATAGCCAAACACATAAACTTACCATAAATGCTTATTGATGTGATGTGACACTTTCTTATTTAAGAAATAAAAACAATGTGATGTTTAAAAAGAAATGTAAAATCTAGTTATACAAGACTTAAAACTAAAGTGATGTTTTTACTATAAACTAAAGTTCATACTTTGTCATTAACAAAACTTAGCAAAGATCGTAAAATATAAATAACATTTTTAGGCGATATTGTATTAACATAAACATTTACATATATTTATCAATGTGAGATAAATATACAATCGACATTATTGAAACATTTAGCGAGTTTTTTTATAAAAATAAAATAAATGTGATGGTTTCATATAAAAATTGAAAAATTCGACATTATTCAGAAATTTTATCAAATCAAAAAGAGAAATAAAGCTATATCATTTAGATTTAGACTTTTCAGTTTTCAAGCACCTCTTAACAGTAAGATGTTGCAATCAGATTAAGACCCAAAACATCATAATAAAACAAACATGATCAATCTTTTAGTAACATGTGAATTCCACAACGTCTTTTTATTACTAGACAAACCACACAATCATTCATATATATATAGAATTGAGTTCAAATAAGATCATTCTTAATATATATATATATATATATATATATATATATATATATATATACACACACATATATATATAAAATGAGAGCTAAATGAAAACATCAAGAACGAGGGTTTACACAAACTAAACTACGAGGTAAGCTCAACATATATCACAAAATTCTCTAAATATCAAATGGACAATCTTGACCATTTATTTTTTCATAAACACAAAAACTCACTTTTCAACTTTTTTTTTCTGAAAATAAAATATATTGCAATCGGTAAATTGTAAGCGACAAAAAATACACAATCGCGACAAGAATTTTATTATCTTTCAGTGGACGGACACTTGGATATATTTCTGATGAAATTTTTTCGAGCTTTTATTTAAGTGTTGAAATTTCCACCGTGAAAAGTCACATGTGATTTTAGAAATCGCATGTGATGTTCTGGGCGGGAATTTCAACACACACAAAAGAAACGAAAAAAAAAGTTAATCGAGAGTATATAGAATTGTCTTTCTGTAGAAAGATGATTTAATTCTCGTCGCAATTGTATTATTCGTTTCACGTAACGATTAATGATTTGTGTGATATTTAATTTTGAAAACAAAAATGAAAGTGCGTTTTTTTATTTGATGAAAAAATAAATAACTAAGATTTATCCATTTAATTTTTAATGAATTTGTGATCTATATGTTTAAATTTTCACAATAACCTACTAATTTACACATTATAGTGCTTACACTGAAACAAGTTAAATGGGGATTCTTTTACGCATTGCCCACATCCACCTTTTTTGGTTAGACGCTCATGAATGAAATCATTTACTTTTTTAGATGGTTTGACACACAAGATTTCACCTCAGAATTCACAAGCAAGAAAAATGTACCTCGGCATACACATAACAAACTAATCTTTAAACCTAACATGATGAACTCGCTGTGGCACCACACCTACGAGACTAGCGTGATTACTAACATAAATATTGATAATGATTGTAAACAATCACAACAAAAAGAACTATCATTGCATGTGTACGTGAAGCTAACAGTTAAACAGATCATATTCACATTTGAACCAAGATTTCATCAGTATCCACAACCTGCCCCTACCCTATCAGTACAATTTTAAGTTGCAAAGATGATTTGTAACAAACAAAACAGAATCAAGAGAAGAGGGGGGGGGGGGGATGTGGGAGAGAGACTCCATCAGATTGTGGGTATTATAGATCCAATTTACGGTGGTACTTCCGTGGCTAGGATATATCGTTAACAATCACAAAACTGTTTCTACTTACTACAACATATTTTAAGGCCTTTCCATATCTAACTTGTCTTGAATCAAGTTCAATACGACAATACTAAAACCACTCATGAACAATATCAGATAGAGGAATTAAGACCTAATGATCATAACTAAAAACAAGAACAAAACTAACTATATAAAGGGCGCTACATCCACCTTCGTGACATTATTAAAAGTCACAAGCACCACACAGTCCTTCATCTTTGCTTCAACATTGCTAGGTGTATACGTCTTGTTTGGTAACTTGATCCTACAGGCATAGGTCCCATATTGTTGCTCATCCACCGCCTCAAGATCAACATCTGTATAAGGTTTCTTTGGTAAAAGAGAGACGGGAATGTAGTTGGCGACATAGCTTGTCCGTTGCTTTCCATAAATCATAGGAAAAGCATAATTGGGGGTATAGTGAGGGACGTAGGTGGCCGGTTTCCCATCTGGCCTTGTGCCTTCACATAATAACATGTTGTCTTCAACAGTAACATTCACATGATTACTTTTCATTCCAGGCATGTATATGAGCATAGATAGGCATTCTCCATTATGGATTATTGTCGGGAATGGTGCCAACGCCCTATCAACATTAGGGTTCCTTTTTTCTTTAATCACTTTACCTGTTATTTAGGAGGATCGTTGGATTAATAATCAAATCGGTTTCATCCTTCCTATTTGTCTTTGCACGCAAAAGTTAAGTTTTTATATGACACATTCCAGGATCAGGTAGTACGATCTGTGCTTTTTAAAAAAAAGAAAAAGAAGTTGTTTAACGTAGCCCTAAGGGCTGTATTTAAGGTATTCACAGGCATAATGTAATTCATATAAACAAAAATAATAAGAGTTGAAGTTTGTTAATTCGTGACCACTCGGAAGTATGCCTTGTTAGAATTTAAATAACATGACTATCATATAAATAAATCATAATCAAAGTATACACGTATGCGGAAGCTATAGATCAAGTATAACATATAATTATTAACGAAAACATAAATAGGAACGTACCGTATGCAATCTTGAATTCTTGAAGAACCCTAATTAGGGTTTATATGAATTAGGGATCTATTGATTAACCCCTTACCGTTTTGTTAATCGATCCAAGATACTAACAATAGTGTGTTAGTACCACGTTCTTGTACACACGTACTAATAACGAATTAAAGCGAATACTAGTTCAAGAATAAAACACAAAACGATTTATAATGCACAAGGAAGGAATAGATATAATATATGCATGTGCATGATATAGTCCATGCATATAAAAATCATAAAACCAAGTGTCAATCATGTACATAAACTATTCATACTATGACTTTACATTAATTCATGCGTATGGAATAAGACACATGCTATGTGTGTCATCATAATGAGCTAGTACATTATTTGATAGATATTAAGTATATATTGTACGATACATATACTTTATTGTAGGGTTTGTCAGTCGTACTAAACCCACAAAGAAAGAAAACGAGTTTTAGATTTATTGTGTGTGTACAAGATCACCCATCAATGAACCTAAAGCCTTGTATTTATAAGATGGAAAACTTGAAGGACAAGTTGGAGTGGGAATGGGTTACCCCATAGCCCATCCGATCGGCCACAAACCTACAAGGGGTTTCCGGATCCTTCTTGACATCCAATTTCCACTCTAGCCCTTTTCTTTAACCATTAGTCAATATTCGTTAATTACTAAATGGTAGTTAGTCGTTTTGTGTAATTAATAATTAAATACAACTTTATATATAAAATTATTAAACTTTAATTCTCATACGTAAAGTGTGCAATCCCGCGGTCTCGTTTTCGATACTAGACATATACTTATTAATATTTATCCACAAACTCCAACAGCTCCCACTTGGATATCTATTAATAGTATAATGACATTGGTTAGCGTCTAGCAACACGCCAATACCCCTAGTTCAACTCGAGGGAGGTCTCCTGGAAAAACCTTAAATGATTCATCATTATTATTATTATTATCCTTTTGTTTCTAATACCACGTTAATAAAGATATGGATCTTAGTCATTCTTTAATTAACAATTCTGTTTCTCGTTGTTTATGATTGAACAAGATTACCAAAACATCTGAACGTATTCCAGATAGACTTTGGGCGTGCGCAAGCATACATCTCGTCAACCCTACGAGGGGCCTAGCAGTATTAAACTTCAAAACAAATTTGAAGGAACAAATTCTTTCTTGACTACAAGAATAACCCATGGACTTTGCAACACTTCTGAAAACAACCCTTATAACTCCCTGTTATGGTGAGCGGTAGATTGCTTTATAAAAATGCACTACATCCATGACACTTATCTGGTATCTCAAGTCTGAGGATAACAAATTCATGATTTACTCACTGACAAGATCCATAAAGTAAAATCATGTAGTTGGGATAAGTCCTATATTTAATTCATTGAATATCATGTGAAATTGGTATGTCAACACATCAATATACTTTCATGTATATTCTAACCAATACTCAGATTTGTCTTAGTTTAATGATATTCCCATATCATTAATCGACAATGGACAATTTAGAATAACATAAGTTATTCACGGATTTAAACATGCAAATATAGGACACAATTTATTATTAATGAAAACAAACGTACTAAGTACTTTAATTCATTATAAATAATAATTGCTTAATGTCCTTTTTTCCAAATACTAAATAGATCAATGCATGATAATTCTAGTTAATGAATTTTGTCTCAAGTACTGACTTGTTGACAATTATGCCTCAAGTAATGACAATCATACTTGTTGACAAGGCATTTATTTCAACTAACTTTGATCTATCAGAATTTTGAGAATACTTATTTCAAGAATTCAATAAGCGAAATTCTTGTATATGTACATCCAACTATCTTGATAGCCACACAATATTTCATAAATGGTGTGACATCCTTAATCACCAATTTATGACAATCAAACTTTCAAACATTTTAAAGTTTAAAGTATTCTAATTCTTTAATGTATAATGCAACTATGCTCTTAGTTGAGCACAACTAGTTCACATGGCTATTAATGAGGATGAAATCCTTCCATGACTAGTTATTGAGTGTCGTCTCAATTCAAACCAGCATCATTGTATACAAATCACAATATGCTCTTTAGAATTCCGTAAACTTAATATCCATTGTGTAATGTTTTACGCCTTCCAATCTTTCAAGGTTTATTCAATTACGCAACAATTTGCCATATTGTTTATACTTAGAATTTAGGAGAAATTCCAGGTTGAGGATCATTTATTCTAAGTTAAAACATATTCCATTAGAATATTCATTACACAAGCTATATAATAACTTTTAATTGGATTTATTTACTGTACATGTTTATTAAATAATAAACTTTAGTTCCAAGGTTGTATATTTTATTTTCTAAATCTTTAAAGTAAAGTTTCATTCCAAACTAAGTCTTAACATTTTACTTATATGGAATGCAACTTCTTATATGTTATACAACATATATGATTTAGCAAATCAAACATAATACTCCCACTAGCTTTCAGGAATACTTAGAAATTATCTTATTTCAATTATAAATCAAAACATGGATTTAATAATTAAACTTAAGAGTAATCTCTTAGATGCATGCATTTATCCATTCATGGATTATTGCACTTTGTATACTTTCAAAGATTTATTTGAATTCATAAACTCCTTGTAATTACTTATCGTCCTCGCTCAAGTAATTATTCAAGAAAGAGTTTTGATATTCATTGTCAAATTTCATATTCATATAAATATGACAATTACCATCTTTGTATCTTTAATGTGCTTAGGAAAGAGTATTCAATCGTAGTTAATTGCTTAAATATGATTAATAATCTTGTCATAAGACATGCACTAAAATATGTATACAATTTTGTCCATATGATTTCTACACAAAGATATAAAACCACTAGGGTTATACAATCTTTAAATAAACTCATCTTCATTCTCTAACTATTAAGAATTAAGATAAACCAAATTTTCAAAATTTGAATATCTTTATAAACAACATCTATAACATTCATATAATGAGTAGTTTACCCAATTCATTATTTTGGTAATACTACAATATAATCGTCAGCATATTAATTAAATATCTCAGATATCCAAGTGGATTTATGAATGATAATTCCATCATCTTGAGATTTATCATTTACATGTTTAGCCTCATCATGATTTTCACTAGTGTGTTTTTAGAAGATTATGTATTTTGTAATTTTATCTTTTCAAGATAAAATTCTCCCACTTGCCTTTAGTAATATATAGACTATCTATAAATACTTAGCAATTAGAGCAACAATCCAATTTTCTCTTTTAGGACATTACAAATACACATTGACAGCTCCTGATATTCTTTTGTTAATGACCTACACTTAAGTAGCTTAACAAATTCAGAACTTCAATTTTTAAGACTTAATGTGATTCATCACATTTCATAATTCAATAACGTCTTATTAATCTTCTTGGAGTCTAATTGAGTATATTCAATTCATACTCAATTTCTAACCTTGATAACTTTTGGAAAAAAAAGAAGATGTAGTTATCTTGAACCAAACACTACAACAAGAGTTTGATTTCCTAACTGAACATACTATAATCTAGTATTTCATTAGAACTCATATTGTAAGAAAATCTAACAATATATAAGATAACAATATTCCTTTTGGCATACATATTTACCAACTAAGTCAACTTAATGGTACAATAGTATTTTCAAACCAATTGCATGCTTTATAACACAAGTACTTTTTACCAAGTCGCTTCATGTTCATGTCTCAATAAAAAATAAACGTGTTATAATCCCACTATACGTTATTAATCATTTATCAATTCAATGACTTCTTGTATATGACATAACAAGTTAACGTCTTACTTTATTATAAGTCTTTGTAGAAGACTTCATGTTTATAAGAAGATATAAACATGTATAACTAAAGTATTCTTGAACACCACCATTTGGTTTCAATAATAATTTCAAGTTAATTTATTTACTTCATTTATTTATGTCATTCTAATAATACATAAATATTATAGTTGAAGTTGTCTAGTTATCATATTGACACATGTTCTAATAGGTGTCTAATTTAGAAACAGTAAATTATCCATGTAGGTCTCACGCATACATGGAAATTCACCTTGTTGTTAAAATTTAGCCTGCGTCTCACGTTTACTAAATTTCAACACCAAGTGTTTCTTAGATTAGATGTGTATTAGAATATGAGTCTCTTACTTCACAGTCAAGAGAATCCCTTAAATCATATTCCTATGTGTTGTACCTTGCACACAATAAAGATTTCTCCCACTTGTGCATGGAAAAACATCATGTATCATATAAACACTACACGCGTTTGTTAATGTGAACAATATGATTTTTGTCATTAGCATAACTAGTAGATATAGAGTTACTCAATCAATCAAGGAAACGTACATGACTGTCCTTGAAAATATTAGTGTCTATATTTAGAAAGTAATTATCTTGAGATATTCAAAGATAAAGTAGAGTACTACCAAGATAATAAAACTTGCAGCTTTTCACTGAATTAGAGATCATTACTATAATTCCTTATTCAGTAATTATAACACAATACTCTCACTGAATTTGACAACATTGAAAATGTTTCATAAACTAGTGAAAGGAAATAGTGTGCTATTCACTTTCCTACATCTTTGAGAAAACCCATTCGTAACAATTAATTAGGTACTAAAAGAATGTATTCTACTGTATAAATGTGATTCATCACATCCCAAACTATTAACTTGAAAAATTGAGCATACAATTTCTTCCTTAATAGATCTATCATTCCAATAATTGTATGTAGTATCTTTAAATGGTCAAAGCAAAACAACTAGATAAAATAATCTAATTGTCTTTTACCATTTTGCAGTAACAAGTCTAAATTCTAATTAAATAACTCATAAAGTGCAAATAATCATAACTAGTAAAGTTTGCTATGAGTTATGTACTTAGAATTTAGACAATTCTAATCATCCTATTATACCATTCTCATTCATGAAAAGGACTAGGATTAAGTCTCTCACTTCTCTTATGGAAAGAAGACTAGGTTTATTCTTTTAGTAAAGTTGACTCTAACCAAAAAACCCATACGGGTGTAGATCAATTTACTTGATAAAAGAATAACTCACGTTTACGGTTTTAATGTTGCATTAATACATTTAAAGAATTTACAAAATTCAATTTTAGTATTTTAGATAATTTATTTCCAAGAAAATATAATACCCAAGGATATATTCATATAACCAACATATATTCTTGAAAATCTAGGATCCAACTTTATATAGATTCCACCACATCAGTTGATCTGCTAGTGGTGAAAGTATAAAAGATGGTAATCTGTCAAACAATAATTGGCAAACAAGATTTCCAATTCCTAGATCATTATGGGATTTACATCAAATTGATTCATCAATTTGTCATGTAAGCATGTTTCATCCCATCTCATGCCTTAAGTTCTAGGTCTCACGCATCAATTTAATTAAGTCGTCTAACTTAGAAACTGCAAATTCTCCATGTGTGGTCTCACACACACTTGGAAATTTACCTTGTCATTAATATTTGGCCTAGGTCTCACGCATACCAAATAATTAATTCCAAGTGTTCCTTATAGTTAGATGGCATGTAACTTAAATTTTAAGGGTATATCTTTTTGATGTGAAAATCAAAACATGTATAAAGATGCATGCACTCATCTTTATAACATAAGTTTTCAAAACCTTTTTATTACCAATTTTTAAGAATTAATACAAAAGTTTTACTTGAGGTAAAATACCTTAAGATGATATTATACAAGAATAAAGTTAAAAGAAAATCGTTTAAGACGTATCCGTAAGTGTGATAACCAAGGCAGACTCTAAGGTTCTTTCTAAGCATTCTTATCACCACTATGAATTTGTCTTAAAGGAGTTACTTTTAAAAACATGTTGTACAAAACCATCAATCAAGCCAAAGTTTTTGGATTAAATCTTAAAACATGTAACAAAATATGAATCTTGCTAGTCTCGCCTTGGAGCGAATTATCGTGCGAAGCGAACCGTTGTTGGCACATAAGACACCGCAAGATTCAATCTTTATCAATTAAAGTTTCACCATTATTAGTCCATATTATTTTCTTTATAAAAATTACCCTTTCATTGCTTACAAACGTGTCCAACAATTAAACAATAAAACAAGTAATAAAGACAAATCAAAACAACTAATAACATAACAATTGTAAAGGTGAAATAATTAGCCACATGCAATTTTGATTAGAAAAGATCCTAATAAAATCAATTCTAGGTTTTAATATGCATATAATCAACTAAGGCCTTCCCTTCTTAATGGAAGTGAGCCACATACATTGACAAGTCAATTGCGTAGGCCAAAGTCAATCACATACCACATAGCACATAATTGATTATAATAATTATGGGGTCTTCCCCAATTTTTAGATCTATCTAAACATGTGACAAAAAACAAAACAATTATCAATCCATGACTAACATGCATGTTTCGTCACGGATCAAAGCATAACAATTACCAATTAGGTCACAAGTACGTTCAATTAACTAGTTAATGACCTAGGGTTTCTAATTAATTACAATTTAATTAATTTAAACCACAAACCCGTAATAGGGTCATGGAAAAATCGACCCCCCAAAAAAATTAGGGTTAGGGTTTCGAAAATTTAAAAAAAAAAAAATTTAAAGAAAAAACCCTAGATCTAAAACATGTATCTAAAACTATTAAAGATACGATTTTTATTATGTTTTAGTAATCAATTACATGTTATACATGGCTCGTGATGCCACTGTTAGAATTTAAATAACATGACTATCATATAAATAAATTATAATCAAAGTATACACGTATGCGGAAGCTATAGATCAAGTATAACATATACAATAGAAACTCGATAAATTAATACTCGATTATTTAATAAACTCTCTAAGATAATATTTTTTGCCGGTCTCGACTCGGGGATAGGGTGCTAAATTAATAATTCGCTAAAATTATAAGATAATACATTTTTGATAATTTCTTTAGACCCCATATAAAATATAAATTAATAATTCCTTATATATAGCATATTACATGAATGATTTATGAAAGTTTCTTTAAAAATGACTTAATTGTCTTTTGTTTTTTGATGAAATCAATTTCCCCTTGAATCTCGTCTCTAATTTTCCTTAGCATGGTAAGAACTTCTGGTGTTGTTTTCTCATAGCTCAATAAGAAATTGTATACAATAATTAAGTGGAAGCTTGAAAGGTGTTTGTAAATTAAGTATTCTACTATAAATTAATAAAATATTAATTAATATATAAATTAATAATTATTAATAACTCTTTTAATTAATAAATTTTGGTGGCCCCAAGTGTATTATATATAGAGTTTCTACTGTAATTATTAACGAAAACATAAATAGGAACGTACCGTATGCAATCTTGAATTCTTGAAGAACCATAATTAGAGTTTATATGAATTAGGGATCTATTGATTAACCCCTTAGCGTTTTGTTAATCGATCCAAGATACTAACAATAGTGTGTTAGTATCACGTTCTTGTACACACGTACTAATAACGAATTAAAGCGAATGCTAGTTCAAGAATAAAACACAAAACGATTTATAATGCACAAGGAAGGAATAGATATAATATATGCATGTGCATGATATAGTCCATGCATATAAAAATCATAAAACCAACTGTCAATCATGTACATAAACTATTCATACTATGACTTTACATTAATTCATGCGTATGGAATAAGACACATGCTATGTGTGTCATCATAATGAGCTAGTACATTATTTGATAGATAATACATATACTTTATTGTAGGGTTTGTCAGTCGTACTAAACCCACAAAGAAAGAAAACGAGTTTTAGATTTATTGTGTGTGTACAAGATCACCCATCAATGAACCTAAAGCCTTGTATTTATAAGATGGAAAACTTGAAAGACAAGTTAGAGTGGGAATGGGTTACCCCATAGCCCATCCAATCGGCCACAAACCCACATAGGGTTTCCGGATCCTTCTTGACATCCAATTTTCACTTTAGCCCTTTTCTTTAACCATTAGTCAATATTCGTTAATTACTAAATGGTAGTTAGTCGTTTTGTGTAATTAATAATTAAATACAACTTTTTATATAAAATTATTAAACTTTAATTCTCATACGTAAAGTGTGCAATCCCGCGGTCTCGGGTTCGATACTAGACATATACTTATGCGTAGTAATTAATAAACAAACAACTTGTACAAATAAAAAAGTAAGATACAATAAATTTAAGAAACTAAAACAAGCTAAATAATACCGTAATCTTCGTCAGAGACATGAACATGAAAATCCTTTTTGTTGATAAAACGTGAAAGCGATGCGCCTACTGCCATTGGTGACCGGTACGGAACAATGGACCTCAAGAATTGCTTTGATGTACGGAATGATGACGTTGAAGTTCCCACCGACGTATGGAACTGAAATCCGGTTCCGATGACGAGTTTAGAAGACGGAGATTGATGGAACGGTATGACAGTTAACAACGGTGACCTCGTAAGCATTTTGAGAACATGTGAAGAAGCCATTTTCCGGTGAAAACAAAAAAAATCAAGAATTATACATTTTGGATTAATATTTATATTTTCAGTTATCTTAATTAGTTACGTAATTTGATTGAATCTATATATCTTTGAGTTTCATGATATCTATATATCTATATTTTGATTGAATCTATATCTATAACTTTTGAGTGCGTATTTATGATACTAATCATTTAATATATTCAACAAAGAAAATAGATAAAATATATGAAAATTTTATAAGGTTCGTACATGTGAGATATTTCTAAAGTCTAAACTTACAATTTACAAAGCCACTGGGCTAACAAATTACAGTATGATTTTAGGCAAAAAGAAAACAAAAATGCACTTATTCACTGAATAAATACTTAAGATTAAAATGTTAAGAATTGGAATTAAAATAAAGAGAAAATTATCAAAATGGCCCGTTGCCCTGTGGTCTAGGCATATTTAGCCCATTTTTGAAAAATTACCGTTTTAGCCCAGGTTGCTCCGGGCAACTTTCGTATAGCCAACCGAAAGATGACAAGTGTCCTTAAGTTGCCCAAAATACAAAAAAGTTGCCCCGACGTGGCACTCTGTAGTTGGCTATACGAAAGTTGCCCAGAGCAACCCGGGCTAAAACGGGAATTTTTCAAAAAATGGCTAAATATGCCTAGACCCAGGGCAACCGGGCTATTTTACTAATTATCCCTAAAATAAACTAGATGAATGTCCACGCGAAGCGAAGATATATAGCAGCAAATAAATATACTCTCGAAATCGTGATTCATGCAAAACTTACGGGTTCAATTGATAGTTACTGCGAGAAAAAAATTTATGAGTTAGAAACATGCAAACTGTGATAAAAGTTTAAAGATTAAACAATATTTAAAATATTAATTTAGTTGTAGGTGATATTATAATTTTAATCATATATATAATAGTCTCTACTAACATTACTTATCGTTTAACCATTTAATTTTAAACAGTATTTATAGTCAATTTTTAAGTATTTTAAGTTTAAAAAATTGTAGATACATTCATTATAAGTAGGGGTGAGTATCGGATCAAATCCGAACTGGACTGAAAATACCCGGACTGGACCGATAAAGATTTAGCCCAAAATCACGGACCGAGGATCCGACCGAATATGTTCGGTCTAGTCCAGGTCGGTCCGGTCCAAGAAGCAAAATGATCTGTTGTACGTAAGACTGAAACGGACCGAGAACTGAATATGAAGTAAAGTGTGGACCGAGGATCGGATCGATATAGGTTCTGTCCGGTTCGGTTTCTCGTTTTGGTCCGGTCCACGAACCATTATGCTCACCCCTTGTTATAAGTAGTAGACCCACTTGTACACACTTCTTCAACTTTATAGCTTATTTGACTCAAAATGGGATCATTTCTGAGCAATTGACCCATAATTTGTGTCGTATAGTAGTTAAACACAATAAGTTTATTAAACAAATATACCACTTGTATCCTTTTTCACCCATGTACTTACTAAAAAAAGTGAAACAATATTACAAAAGAGGAATGCTAGACTCACAAAAAAATATCCACAAAAACACTGAGTTGTTGAAGTGTGATTGGTGTATTTTGTTATTGTTTGTCTCTCTTCTCTTTAATTAAGTCAATCACAATCCGACAACTCATTTTGTGGATATTTTTGTGAATATTTATTTGTGGGTCTAGCATTCCTCATTAATTAGACACCATCGGGTGATACAGTCAAATCTTACAACAATATTTCAACCTCATACAACAATATTTCAACCTCATATATTGATGATATTTGTATGAAGTGTGTAAAAGAATGGAATAGGTTGTGTTTGGTACGAGGGAATCGCTCAGAATAGAATTAAGTTAGAGAATAGAAATAAGAAAAAAAGGGAATATACATGAAAAAAGAAGATTGATTCACGTGTTTGGAACGAGAGATCACTAATTGGTGCAAACCGAGTATACACATCAAAGGTAAGTATAATTCTAAAGAGACCTCTCATGTTAATTAGTGATATATGATTGAAAAGTCTAAGGATCGATCGAGTATTTAAGAATGCAAGTAATGTTTAAGATGACAATAGTTTAAGAAGTCATATGAATTGCCGATCCCATGCGTTTTATGTCATTTTCTTTTTTCATAAACAACACCCATCACTTGGATCAACAACGAACATTATACTAATCACAGTTGAAACAAAACATCTTCATCACAGTATATAACTAAGTGAAATTTCTTTTCTTTCATCTATGTGGGACTCAAAATTTTTAAAATAAATTCTCACAAAAAAACACCATTCAGAAAGTTTTTCTAGAAACATAACATATTTGTCGATGTAAATAAAATATCATCTATCTATTTTTACGCATTGATCTTCTTTACATATCAAACTAGAAAATTGATATCAATATTAAACACAGTATTGGAGTTGGATATTATATGCCATTCATGCACACGCTCCTTCGAATAAGTATAAGTTCAAATTAAAGCATATCCCGTCTACTTATATCCAGTCGATATCATCTATCTTCTGATGACCTTCCAATTTCCAAGTAGGTTCCATAAAACCCATAGTTTACCAATAACTGGCCAGCATCAATTTTCTGTAAATGCATCCTTAAATAATACGAGTAGTTAAGATAAAAAATTTTGGTTTTAGTTAACATATATAGAAAACTCCCACGCCAAAATGATTGTACATTTTTTATTCTCACTGAGTCATTGTCAATTGTCATCAACCTTAATGCTTCTTCTTTAGTTTGCATTACCAACTGCATGCAGCTATTTTGTTATTTAACTGAATCTTTATGCACCTAATTACCTTTCATTCATTTGTTTACTTTGAGTTCTAACAAACTTGTTATAACATATTCTTGCATTATGTAAGTGGCATATTAAACAATCAACACACCAGATATAAGAACTACATTAACGCATTGATGGTCATCAGTTCATCACAAGTGATTTAACTAGAAAAATTGTGTAGGATTTCTCTTCAACAGGGCATGATTATTCTTATATGAAAGCTTCACCAATATATGCTTCTACACACATTTTGCGAATGTTAAGTTGTACGAACAGCACCTTCAATCATGTGGTTTGGTCTAGAGATATGCTCAAAAATTTGAATATCTTTACTTCGTTCAGTTACATTTCAATATTTTATTGATGTAGTTTGGTCGTCCCAACTTTTTATTTATTTATTTATTTTTTAATGGCAATAGTATAACGCACCAACTAGCAAGTGCTAGCGGCCAAAACAAGATGAAACACAGGAGTTACAACAGATTGCTACAGGCCACAATTGGGTCGGTAATTCAAACTAGCAAAAATAATAGATTTTCCTATTCCTATGGAGTATCCATGAGTGAGATAGAAGTTTAACTTATTCTCCACGAGGGTCTTTATGTGTCGGTTTATAGTCAAAACAAACACGATTTCAATATCGCCATATAATCCGATTGGTATTTTGGATCACAGCATCGAGACACAATTTTGTCAATGCATCGAGATCAACCATCTTTTAGGCCCAAAAATCCATTATGCGAATTCTGAATTAAATATGTATTATTCTAATTTCCAGATATTTTGGGTTTATAATTTAAGTATAATTAATAGAATTTTTCGTCGATTTCTATTAGCTCTATAAAAGACTTTATTTTGCAACTTCGTTAATATTTTCTAATATTTCTTTATTTTTCTTCCGTCGACATTAAGATTGTTTCACTCTAATACGTGATTTAATCGGTCCTCCAAAGCAGTGGCGAAGCTTGGAATTTTTAAGTGGGGGGTCGGGATCTAAATTTTTTTTTCCTAAGGCTATATTTCAGGTATACCGAAATTTTCGGGGGGTCGAAACCGAATATACCGAAATTTTTCTATACGAAAACTATATACCCCCTACATCGCAAAAAAAATTTCGGGGGGTCGGGCGCCCCCCCCGGCCCCTTAAAAGCTACGCCACTGCTCCAAAGGGTTTTCTAGTCTACTAAATAAATACATGTTCAAAAGAATTTGCAGACTATTAACAGATTGTCTATGTATGTCTCGTATTAGAAGCTCAAATTTAATTCCACTAAACCGTGAATACATGCTACGGCATATAGATCATAGATCGATCCCATCTTAGCATCAGGCATCGATTTTTTTTTTTTTTTTTTTTTTTTTTTTTTTTTTTTTTTTTTTTTTTAACGGCGAGTTAGTAGTTAGTGATTCGAGCCGATAGTGACATCCAATTGGGCAGTATGCAAGCATCGAACCTTTCTCCTTAGGGGATAAGCCCCACTCCTGCTTCTATTTTTTTTCGGGCCCCTGAAGGTCTATAGTGAGACTCGAACCTGAGGCATTGAATTGTTTTGAGATATCACGAAATGTAAATTTTAATATCAATGTCGATAATTAAGTTACAATGCAACTTGCAAATACAGTGCTTGTTTACATATCTTGGAGTGACTAACTAGTGATGCATGAGAACACAATTTATTTTCTGTAGATGGAAGTAGCTAGCTAGTTTACTTTATGTAACTACTTGCAGCGACATTTTTCTCGGTATAAATGCATCCAGTTATTGTTTGCGCTTCTTATGATAGAGCTAATAACATTATTTATGCATTCTGCGGTGAAAAAGACCTGGGATGAAAATGTACTATTGTTTGTGAGAACTTGAACTAAATTTCAGAGACACCACTTTGGTGAATGATATGCAAGCTCAGATCATGTTAAACACTTAATCATAATTAAAATACTGAATGTATGAGTATATGACAAAGCTAGCTAGTTGTATGGTCCAGAACAACATTCATCAAACTCATGCAACCTTTATTAAACGGGAGGTGATTTGCACACTCTTATAAATGATTGGGACACTCTAAATTAGAGTGTCTTGACATTTATACCCTCACATTATTTTTACTCATTCTTATCCTGTGAGGGTATAAGTGTCAAAACACTATAATTTAGAGTGTTTCAATTATTTATGAGAGTGTGTAAATCACCTCCCTTATTAAACTCCTAAGTGTTTTTTATATTGTAAGCTTAATCTGCTTTAATCTGCGCTTTGTTATTAAATTTGCCAGGATGTTTGTTGATATAAACCAATCATGCTTACAATTGGCTGTATATATAATTTAGTCAGATTTAACAATAGTCAACTCTTAGCTCTAACATTAATAAATAGTCCACGTGAAGCTCATTCCAAATATATTATGCATGTTGGTTCATTTGTATTCATTCCTTGTGTTTTTAGAGTTTTGAAAAGCATGGTTACCTTGTGAATCAGACGGCTATGATTGATGCAGGACGAGTAAACGAATTTTGATAAAACCTTAATCCAAATGTATCTTTAGTCAAAAGGACGAGGATGAAACCTCAAGAGAATAAGACCCTAACAAGAGAAACTCTTAAAACTCACAAGTTTATAGGGATTAGAGAAAAGATAGATTATAAGAACGTTATGTTTCTTGCCAAGACTCCTTATTAAACTAAACAAGAAAGTAATAATAATTCTAAATTGGGTTTTTCTATCATGTGCCCTATGGCACATGATAAGAAGTACAAAAAGTACACAAAAAGTACGAGGGACCCATAAAAATACATTTAAGGATTCATAAAATATGCATTTTTTGTATGTCCTTTTGTACTTTTTGTACTTCTTATCATGTGCCATAGGGCACATGATAGAAAAACCCTTCTAAATTTAACCTTAAACAAAAGTCAACGCACAATAATAAAATTTGGCATATAGGTAGAAAATAGATGCCAATAAAAAAACAAGGAACATGTATACATCCCGAAACGTACTTATATTATTAAAATGCTTTTGCATAAGTTTAATAAAAAGGTGTTAGAAGATTCATTTTGATTGGTCAGCCATCGGAAAACAAGTGAAAAATCATACTATAATTCAAAATATGAGTATGTTTAGTTTAGAAAGCTTTATGTGGCCAAACTCTTAAAAATAGAACTCCGTATTATGAAACTTGTACCAAATTTTGTTATAAGTCAAGATTTCTTTGACTTTCCACATTTGTGTAGAAGGTTAGAGGGTATATGGACGAATTCTTCAACCTTTCATATTACCACCCTCGTGATTTTTGTGGTTGTTAATTACTTCCACCTAGCAACACAACATATAATCTTTGATAGATAATTGAATTTGGTCATGATTTTGTTAAAATCATGATCCATGTGTTCTTCAAACTATACCCTATCAACAATATAGATTTTTGAATCTTCTACACTATTTACTATCAGAATACTAACAAACTATGATGTCAACTGATGTCTGACGCGTAAGCGACTCTTGATAAAAGCCCTATTCAAATGATAGTCGTGCAAAGGGAGGAGTATGAAACCTTAAGGGGATAAGACCCTAATAAACGAAAAGCCCTACATTTATAGTGAAAATATAGATTGAAGAGAAAGTAATATTTCTTCCCAAGACTCCTAACTAAACTTGAAATATTAATTCCAAATTTAACCTTAAGAAAAAATCATGGCACAATAATAAAATAACATTTATCCAAGGAGTTATTAGCATGCACATTCCACCTAAATGTCAAACACTTTTTCCCTCCAAGGTGTCGTTAAGTTGTAGAGAAATTTTTTTGTTTTTCTATTTTCAAATTCCTTGAAAAGTGAATGATTTCTCTTCTCCAAGAAAGAGTTGAGAATTTTGAAAACATGTTTAGTCGGAGTTATATATATATATATATATATATATATATATATATATATATATATATATATATATATATATATTTTAAATGAAAAGTCGGAGTTATAACGGCGGGCGGTGACGGCTACGGTGGGCGGTAAAAGATGACACGAGAGATTAGGGTTAGAATAATGTATGTTTTATGATATAAAGATCCCGTCTCTTTTTATTAGGAAATAAATGAGAGAAAAAAATTGAGAATGATGGCATGGGCTTTTCAAAATTTTAGTTAAAATTTAGAAAATGAGAATTTCTTTATTTTTTTAAAATTGATGGGAAAATTGTAACAAAATGAGTTTTCAATTTTTCTACTTTCAGATGAAAAAATTTCTGAAAAAATAAAGTATTTCTCTCTAACTAAACGCCCCCTAACTTTTTGTCTTTTTATATTCACACTCCTTTTATGTTCACTTATTTTCCACATCAATAACTAACCAAATGGGAACAACACGTCTAGGATTGGCCGTCAAAAAATTGACCTTAGAATATTTTAGGTTAATTATCTAAGACCGGCACTACTTTCGTTTGTCTTACGTGTTTATTATATTGAGTATTGCTAACTAATCTATGACAAATTAATCCTTCTTTTTTTTACTACTAGAACGGTACCCGCGTAATGCGGCGGCGAGTACCTGTAACTATATTTTGCGTTATTCGGTTATACATTTAGTTGTCTTTATATTTTATAAGTAGAGATGTCAAATAATTTTAGTTTGAACAAACAACCTGCTTCTTAACAAACTTTCTAACAAACTTCTTAACCAACATGTTTCCTAACCAATTAATTTTGAAATCTTTCCATAATAAGCAAGTAAAAAAGTCTGAATTTTAAGTCTTTCTAATTATAAAATAGTTCAAAATGCATTATATAGTAGTATAGATATAGATAATCTCAGTTCATTTGAGAACCCATAATGGAACCAGGGTAATATTCATATTATTTTATACAAAATGACAACCTACCACGAAATATAATCTCAAATTAGAAAATGTTTGTCTGGATAAAAATAGACTACACAAATGTTACTGCATTCATCGAACCCCTTTTCATATATTAAGTCAACTAAATCTTTTATGAATCCACTTTTGTTCCTTTTGGTGGTTGGAAGATACCTTGGATACTTGAGATGTATAAAATAATTGCCTAGTATTTTCTTTATAAGTACCAAGCTGCCATGCATACAGTCCCTTGTACATTAACTGATCGATATCTTAATTTCCTATTCCTTACTCCTACTAATCAGACATCACACCGATAAAATCCATACTCTTTACTTTTAAGGTTACTCAAAGGTTAATTAACCTGTAAAATGAGGTGCAAGGCATCAGAAAAGCCTTGTCCGAAGCACAGGAAAGGGCTATGGTCACCAGATGAGGACCAAAAGCTAAAATATTATGTCATGAACTACGGTCATAGTTGCTGGACTTCTGTTCCCATCAATGCAGGTACGTATGTTCATTCATGGATTGAACAGACGAGTTATCAAAACAAGATCAATGTACCATAAATAAAATCCTCATTTAGTCGTTGCCAGAATATTATATATATGTGTGGTCTTTTAGTAAGATATTTCCTTAAGTTCCATTTTGGAACACCATTGTTGATTATAGTTTTGATGCATGACATATATGGCCATCGTATCAGGATTGCAAAGGAACGGAAAGAGTTGCAGATTGAGGTGGGTTAATTATCTGAGGCCAGGATTGAAGCGAGGTGAATTTTCCTTGCAAGAAGACGAAATCATTTCCAGCCTTCATCGATTGCTAGGAAACAAGTAAATACCCTTGTTTTCATATTACTAAAATCTTCATCGGATTCTTTTCAATTCTTTCAATTATTAAACCCTCGTAGCATAAGTAAACCCTCGTGGACCTTATGCAAATTAAAGAAAGGTCTGTTAGATTATGGACATTATTTTAGTAGTCGTATGTTAGGATCGAACTCGAGATCACGGGATTACACACAATACGTATGAAGAGAAAAAGAAATAATTATTTATAAATGTTATAAGTAATTATTAATAAACACAAAACTATTAATAGTAATTAGTATTTAATGATAAATGACTAATGACCTATTAAAGTAGATTAGGAAAGTAATACTAATGAATATTTGGAAACAAGGGAAGGTTCCAGAATCCCTTTGGGGACACCTAAACCAATCGGCCAAGGAAGGTTCTCCACCTCCTTTGTGCCTTGAGCTCCAAGTTTCAATTAGTATATATACAAACCCAAGATGTATTGTTTTCTCATAACTTGTACACACACATCTTGGTGTCTTCTCTCCTTCTCTTTGTCTCATAATCGATCCATCAAACAATCCCATAAGGGATTTGATTTTATTGATCAAACTAAGTTTTGTGTTTAATTTACTTGCATAAACTTTTTTTTTGAATTAGTACATGTGTACAAGAACGTGATTCAAACACACTATTGTTTGATTCTTGGATTGAATTACAAAAGAGGTAAGGGGTAATTCTTATAATCCACATAAACCCTAATTAGGGTTCTTGATTTGAAGATTGCAATTGATTCTTGTTCGGGCTAGAATCACAAAGGTATGTTTACTATTTATATTTGATTAATTAATTACATGTTATATGATCTTGTTATAATTGCTTCCGCTATGCTTACTTGATGTGTTTGGTTTATTTTATATGATTGTCATGATATTATAATTCAACAGTGGCATCTAGAGCCGTTATAATGTGTAATTAATTATCGAAACGCATAAAAATTGGATCTTGATTCGTTTAGTTACATGTTTTTAGGGTTTATTTGTTAGATTCCTAACCCTAAATTTTTTTTGGGTCGATTGACCTTAAGGGTTTTTAGGGTTTTGGTTTTTGATTTTTTAATATGATTAGAAACCTTAGGATGTCATGTAATTGTTATGCGTTTTAGTAAACGATCTTGGTGCAATATGTTAATTGTTAAGCTAAATCCATGAAAAAGTGCATATTTGCAAGGATTTTTATATTATGTGATAATTTAAATGGTTTAAATTGTTTATATGAATTAATGGTTAAGTTATATCGAAACATGTAAATTTATTAATAGATGTCGAATTGGGGAAGACTCCAATATTAAGTAATCAATTATGTGCTATGTGGTATTTATTTAATTATGGCTTACGCAATCGATTTATCGATGTATGTGGCTCTTTTTTCTAGAAGAAGAAAGCCTTAATTGAATTAATACGTTGTACACCTAGATTTGATTATTAATAGGACTATTGAATAAGATTTGCATGTGGCTACATGTGTTATACATATTTAATTGTTATGATTATGTATAGGCTAAATGATCCCTGCTGTAAAACAGCAGGGTATTTATCTGCTGTTATGCTATAGCCAAGGGCCAAAAATGAAAATTATACTTATCTTGAAGGGCCAAAAATGTAAATATTAAAAGAAAACTTGCCTTACTGCAGATAACTCATCTGCTGCACACAGCAGCGATGAGCACCCCTTATGTATATGTTTATTTAGTTGTTTTATTTTTTATTTTATATTACTTGTTTTTGTTTATTGTTATGTTAGACATGTTTATAAACGAAAAGGGTAATTTTTTGAATAGAAAAATAATACGGACTAAATAATGGCGAAATTGTTTTGGTTTTTAAGAGTTTAAATTTCAAAGAATTGGTTGATTGATGTTTTTGTACGTAATGGTTAACTAGGCCCGACCGAAGTTTACACACTACAAGATGGGTATAAGGATGGCTTCGCATTAAATTGTGGCCTTAGATAGACAACATTCTGTCTTAACGCTCGTTTGTGTGTAAATTAGACTTACCGAACAACCATTACATGTACACTGTCATCTTAAGGGTGAATTAACCACAATTCCACAATGATTATCCAAAACACTAAGCTTTCGGGCTGATGCAAAAGTACGATATAGTGGACGATAATTGATGGTAATTCTTTAATTGGTGAACCCGATACCTCAATCAAAACTTTGTTATTTTATTCTTAGCTAATTGGTAATAAAAATGTTTTGTAAAACCAATGTTATGAAGTTGTATGCATGCTTCTTCATACATTATTTTGATCACGTCAAAATTTAATACCCTTATAAAATTAAGTCGAATGCCATCTAATTAAGAACACTTGAAGTTGTAATTTACATCATGTGAGAACTTGGCGAGATTGCAATAGAGAGGTAAATTTCATAAATTCATTGCTAGCAGATCAACTGATGTGATGGATTTGTGAGTTTGCAGTTTTTAAGTTAGACGACTTAAATTGAGTAGGAAGTGAGATCTTGGACTCAAGGCATTAAGATGAGGATCAAACATGCTTACAAATACAAAAGTTTTGTGATTGTAAATCCCATAAATCTAGGAATTGTAATATGATATTGGCAATTATTGTTCGACAATTACCTTGTTGAATACTACCATTACTAGCAGATCAACTGATGTAATAGTACTATGTCAATTTGGATCCTAGCTTTAAGAAAATACTACAGTTTATATATGAATATTTACCGATGGGTATATTATTTTCTTAAAGACCTAATTATTAAAAATACTGAAATTGAATTTTGTAATTCGTTTTAATGTATTAATGCAACGTTCAAACCGTAAACGCACTTTGTGTTTTGGTAAATTGATCTAATTCTGTTTTCAAACAAATGTTTGATTAAGAAATATTTACTTAAAAGACAAAAGAAGCCTCCTTTCTGTGAAGGAAGAGTGAGACACAATCCTATTCCTTTTCATGAATGAGAAAGGATAATAGGAATATTAGATATGTCTAAATTTTAATATAACTCATAGCAAATTTTTTAATAGTTAAGAAAATTGCGAATATTTTTCATAGGGATTTTATCATCCTCATTTGGTGATCAAATTCTTAGTAACAAATATGATATTTGGTTAACAAAAAATTATGTATGATATTTTATGAGTTATTATAATTAGAAGCTAGACTAATTACTGCAAAATGTATAAAAACAAACTAGTTGTTTTAACTATTTTAAACGTGCTACATACATTGTAGGATGGTAGACCTATTAAGGAAGAAATTGCATGCCCAATTTTCAAGTTAATAGCATTTGGTGGATAGTCCATCATTTACGTAGTAGAATACACTTTTTAATGCATAAGTAATTGTTACGCATGAACATTTAAAGGTGTAGGAAAGTTAAAGACACAATATTTGTTTTCACTGGATATGAAACATTTACAATGTTGTCAAATTCAGTGGGAGTATTGTGTACTTATCACTGAATAAGAAATTATTGTAATGATCTTTAATTAAGTGGGAGTTACAAGCTTTGACATCTTGGTAGCTAAAGATAATTACTTTCCAAGTGTAGACACTAATACTTTTAAGGATAGTCTTGTACGTTTCCTTACTAGACATTGTTGTTTTACATATACTTGTTATGCTATAATCTATGACACAATCATATTGAACACATAAACAAATGCATGGCATGTTGTTTATCAACTATATGAGGTTGTTCCATGCACAAGTGGGAGAAATGTTATCTTTAATGTGTGCAAGAAACAACTCATAAAGATATGATTTAATGGATTCTCTTGACTACAAGGTAAGAAAATAATGTTCTAATATTAATTCTAGAAACACTTGGTTTTACAATTTATGTTATGTGAGAGCTTAGCTAGATTGCAACAACAAGGTGAATTTCATATTTCATTACTAGCAGATCAACTGATGTAATTGAACTATGAGAATTTGCAGTTTCTAAATTAGAATAATGTTCTGATATGAATTATACTAAGCTAATTCAAGAAACACTTGGTGTTACAATTTATGTTATGTGAGAGCTTAACTAGATTGCAACAACAAGGAGAATTTCATATTTTCATTACTAGCAGATCAACTGATGTAATTGAACTATGAGAATTTGCAGTTTCTAAATTAGATACCTATTAGAACATGTGTCAATATGATATCAAGATTACTTTAATTTATAGATTTATGAATTCATGGAATGACGTAAATTAATTAAGTAATCTAATGCTACTTCAATCTGAATATTTATGTGTTCTTGGAATGACATAAATAAATGAAGAAATAATGTTATTTACATTATTGTGAAGTAATAAATTAACTTGAAATTACTATTGAAACAAAAAGATGGTGTTCATAATTACTTTAGTTAAACATGTTTATCATATAAACATAAAGTCTTTTAATTGTTGCAAGACTTATAATAAAGTAAGACGTTATCTTGTTGTGTTTTTTAATTAAGACATATACATGAAGTTATTAAATTGTTAAATAACTTATAACGTATAGTGGGATTATAACAGTTTATGTTTTCTTGTAAAGACATGGACATGAAGTGACTTTGTAAAAAGTACTTGTGTTATAAAGCATGTAATTGGCTTGAATATTCTTATACCATTAAAATGACTTAGTTGGTAAATAGACAAGTCAAAAGGAATATGGTTATCTTTAATATTGTTAGATTATCTTACAATATTAATACTAATGAAATATCAAATGTTTATGGTATGTTCAATTAGGAAAATCAAACTCTTGTTATATTGTTTGATTAAAGATAACTATGACTTCTTTTCTTCCAAAAGTTATCAAGGTTAGAATGTTGAGTATGACTTGGACATATTTAATAAAACTCCAACATAGAAGATTAATAAGACATCATCATATGATGGAATGTGATGAATCACATTAAGTCTTAAATTGAAGTTCTAAATTGAAGTTCTAAATTTGTTTAACTGCTAATGAAGAGGTTATTAACAAAGTTAAGTCAGGAACTATCAATAAGTATTTGTAATATCCCAAAAGAGAACATTGTATTGTTTCTTTATTTGCTAAGTATTTAAAGATTGTCTTTAAATTGCTAAAAGCAAGTGGGAGTGTTGATCTTTAAAAGATAAAATTACAAGATACATAATCTTCTAAAATACACTAGTAAATATCATGATTAAGTTTGACATTTGAATGTTAAATCTCAACATGATAATAAAGGTTGACATTTAAATGTTAAATCTCAAGATAATAGAATTATCATTCATAGAATAGAAATATATCTCAGATATTTGATGAATATGCTGAGAGTTATGATTTACAGGATTATTGTAAACCTGATAATCATCATGCTACATTACCAAATATGAAATTGGGTAAAGTATACATGATATGAATGATTAAGATGCTGTCCATAAAGATAATCGGCGAAATGGAGGGCGGCGTCAGGGGTTCTATGTGATAGGAAAGTACCCGTTAAGCTTAAGGGTAAATTTTATAGGGTGGCTATTAGACCGGCTATGCTATACGGGTCAGAGTGCTGGGCTATCACAAAAGCTCAAACAAACAGGGTGGTGGAAGTAGCGGAACTAAGAATGCTCAGATGGACTTGTGGTAAAACTATGTCTGACATGATTCCTAACGGGGTGTTCAGATCGGCACTTGAAGTAGAATCTATTATCTCGAAGATGAAAGAAGGAAGGTTGAGGTGGTTTGGTCATGTCAGGAGAAGACCACAAACAGCGCCAGTAAGGAAAGTTGAATCACTTATAGTCGATGGTCGGAGAAGGAGGGGTAGACCTAAACTTAGATGGGAGGATAGGCTTAGGCTCGACATGGAGGAGCTTCACTTGTCCGAGGACATGACCTCAGATAGGTACGCGTGGAGAGATAGGATTAGTATTCGTGGTTAGTTTTGGGGATAGGTTGGTTGAGGGTTTGGGGTTTGTTATGTCTGAGGCTTTCTAGGGTCCCTTGGCTTGCCCCCTTTAGGAGATCGGAGCTTTTGCTTTGCCTCGGCTAGTATTTTGGTTTTGCCTTTGTTGTGCCTTTAGGCTTTAGGCCCCTGTGCTTGTGCCTTTTGCTTGCTCTTTTGCTTTGCCTTAGCTATAGGCCCTTTGCGTTGCCCTCTTTGGTCTTAGCTGCTTGGTTTGGCCTTGGTCTTGTGTCCCCCTCGCACCCTTTTTTGCTGGCGCTTGTCTAGGTGGTTTTGTTTTGGTTGTTTTGTCTTTGTTTGTCTTGCTGTTTTGCTTTGTTTGCTCTTTTACTTGTTGTGTCAGTTTGCTTTTTTGTTTGCTTATATGCATGTTGTGTCGTTTTTTGCCTTTATGTTTGTTTTGCTCTGTTTGCTTTTATGCTTTTCTTTGTTTTGCTTTCTATTTCTCGTTTTCTTTACTTCGAGCACACTTTGCACACACTTGCCGGAGGTCTGTCTGGAAGCAGTCTCTCTACCTGCAGGGTTACCTGGGATAGGGGTAGGATCTGTCTACATCCCACCTCCCCCATACCCCGCCTAGGCGGGATTGGGTATGTTGTTGTTGTTGTTGTTGTTGTTGTTGTAATTTTAGAAATGTGGTTTATCTTAATAGTAAGACTAGAAAATGAAGATGAGTTTCTTCAAAGATAAGGTAATCCTTGTGGTTTAAATCTTTATATAGAAATCATATGGACAATATTGTGCACGTATTTAATGCATGTCTTATGACAAGATTATTAATCACACTTAAGCAATTAACTGTGATTGAATATTCTTTTCTAAACACATTAAATACATAAAGATTATGATTGTCATATTTATGAAATTGAAAATAGAATATCAAAACTCTTTCTTGAGTGATTACTTGAGCGAGGACGATAAGTAATCAAAAGGAGTTTATGAATTCAAATAAATCTTTGGAAGTGTACAAAGTGCAATAATCCATGGATGGATAAATGCATGCATCTAGAAGATTACTCTTATGTTTAATTGTTAAATCCATGTTTTGATTTATAATTGAAATAAGATAATTTCTAAGTATTCCTAAAAGCTAGTGGGAGTATTATGTTTAATTTCTTAAATCATATATGTTGTAGAACATATAAAAAGTAACATTCCATATAAGTTAAAAGTTAAGTCTTAGTTTGGAATGAAACTTTACTTGAAAGATTTAGAAAATAAGACATACAACCTTGGAATGAATGTTTATTGTTGAAACATGTGCGGTAAATGAATCTAATATAACATGATATACTATTTAGAAAGTCTAAATGGATATGAATGACATGAATAAAATCTAAGTATGACTCAAAGATCTTTCATGAACATCATGTTTTGTTTTATCATGCTTGATTACAAGATGATTTGGCAATATTAATATCTAATTAAAAAGTTATTAGATAACTTGTGTAATATTCTAAATGAATATGTTTGATTATAGAATCACATCCTAAATCTGGAACAGCTTCCAAATTCTATAGATGAACAATTTTCAATTGTTGTGAAAATTGTCATAGCCAACAAACTTGAAAGTTTGAAGGGCATCAAACATTACATAATAGATATTAAGGTTTACGGGAAGTTTTAATAACATATTGTTGTTGCATACAATGATGTTATTGAAATTGAGATGACACTCAATACTAGTTATGGTAAGGATTTCGTTCTTTGCTATAAGTACTAGTTGTGCTTACTAAAAGCATAAGTTGCGTTGTACATTAAGAGAATAAGAATACTTTAAACTTTAAAATGTTTGAAAGTTTAATTATCATAAATTGGTGGTTAAGGATGTCTCACATTTTTATGAAATATGGCATTATCAAAATAGTTGACTATGCACATATAAGAATTTCAATAGTTGAATTCTTGAAATAAGTATTCTTAAAATTCCGATAGATCAAAGTTGGATGATTTATGTCTTGTCAACAAGTATGAATGTCATTGCTTGAGACATAATTCATCAACAAGAGTTATCATGCATTGATCTATTTAGTATTTGGATAAGGGATGTTAAACAATTATTATAATAAATTTAAATTCATGGTATGTTTAATTTATAATAAATTGTATCCTATATTTGTATGTTTAATCCATGAATAAATGTTATTCTAAATTGTCCGTTGTCAGTTAATAATATGGGAATATTATTAAATCAAGACAAATCTGAAGGTTGGTATAATATACTTAAAGTATATTGATGCGTAGTCATGCCATTTCAGATGATATTCAATGATACCGAATATAGGACTTATCCCAACTACATGATGTTACTTTATGGATCTTGTCATTAAGTAAATCATGAGAAGTTATCCTCATACTTGAGATGCAAGATAAGTGTCATGAATGTAGTACATTTTTGTGGAACAACTTAACGCTATACGTAACTGGTAGTCATAAGGGTTGTTTTCGAAAGTGTTACAAAGTTTGTGGGTTTTGCTTGTAGTCAAGATATAATTTGTTCCTTCAAATTTATTTTTGGAGTTTAATACTGCTGGGCCCCTCGTAGGGTTGTCAAGATGTTTGCATGGCCGTGCCCAAGATCTTCCCTGAATATGTTCAGATGATTTGGTAATCTTGATCAATCACTAACAACGAGAAACAGAATGGTTAATTAAGGAATGACTTTGATCCATATCCTTATTAACATGGTATTAGAAACAAAAGGATAATAATAATGAGAAATCATTAAAAGGTTTTTCCAGGAGCCTTACTCGAGATCGTACTAGAGGCATCGGCGTGTTGCAAGACGCTAACCGATGTGATTACACTATTAAAATATGTCCAAGTGGGAGCTGTTAGATTATGCACATTATTTTAGTAGTCGTATGTTAGGATCGAACTCGAGATCACGAGATTGCACACAATACGTATGAAGAGAAAAAGAAATAATTATTTATAAATGTTATAAGTAATTATTAATAAACACAAAACTGGTAATAGTAATTAGTATTTAATGATAAATGACTAATGACCTATTAAAGAAGATTAGGAAAGTAATACTAATGAATATTTGGAAACAAGGGAAGGTTCCAGAATCCCTTTGGGGAAACCTAAACCAATCGGCCAAGGAAGGTTCTCCACCTCCTTTGTGCCTTGAGCTTCAAGTTTCAATTAGTATATATACAAACCCAAGATGTATTGTTTTCTCATAACTTGTACACACACATCTTGGTGTTTTCTCTCCTTCTCTTTGTCTCATAATCGATCCATCAAACAATCCCATAAGGGATTTGATTTTATTGATCAAACTAAGTTTTGTGTTTAATTTACTTGCATAAACTTTTTCTTGAATTAGTACGTGTGTACAAGAACGTGATTCAAACACACTATTGTTTGATTCTTGGATTGAATTACAAAAAAGGTAAGGGGTAATTCTTATAATCCACATAAACCCTAATTAGGGTTCTTGATTTGAAGATTGCAATTGATTCTTGTTCGGGCTAGAATCACAAAGGTATGTTTACTATTTATATTTGATTAATTAATTACATGTTATATGATCTTGTTATAATTGCTTCCGCTATGCTTACTTGATGTGTTTGGTTTATTTTATATGATTGTCATGATATTATAATTCAACAAGGTCAAGCAAGCTTTTTTAATTATATAGTCTACCCATGTTCAACTTAATGTTGTCTATACATTTTTAGAAATTTGTTTTTGTGAGAAAACATTTTTATCTATTCAATATAGATGTTTAATTTGTATGTCATGGGACTTTCTTATATTATGAAATAAGCCTGCAGACTTTCTTATATTATGAAATAAGCCTGCAGACTGTTATGTTTCAGATCAGGAACACCAAATATAAATGTGTATATCTACGGTTTGGTTTGTGTTGAAAATGAAAGAAAATGGGTAACTGATGATTGATATATAATCTCACTTTAAGGTTGAATTGAAAATGTAGTACGTACTACTGGGAAGTAAGTAGGAACCGCTGCTACTTAATTAGGTTGTACGTACGTATGTATGTTTGTGAATGGTTTATTACTAGTTTTAATTACTCGCTGAATGCAACTATAAGTGTGCTTATTCATTCTTATATTTGAAACTTATAATTATATTCGTCTGCCAGGTGGTCTCAAATAGTGCAACATTTGCCTGGACGGACTGATAACGAGATAAAGAACTACTGGAATTCTCACCTCAAGAAGAGGATAGAAAAACTGCAGCATCTTCAAACTAATCCTAAAACTGATTACCTAAGCACAAACATGAGAAGTACGGAACCATATTCATCGTGCCCAAATGCAGCCAGCTTCATAAACAGTTCATCTTCTGACAAGAACCAATTGGTCCCACCAGCTTCCCAAATCACCACTTCACCGAAAATTCTATTTGCTGACTGGATTAGCCTAGATGAGTTTCGAAAAGATTTAGGCAAGTCAAGCGATCAACCTTTTAGCCATGGATCAAATTACGTGGTATCCCATATGCATGATTATCACGAAGTATCAACTCAAGAGAACAAAGATTCTCAAAACTGTTTAATCAGTGGTTCGAATAATGGAGATATGTTTCAAAGCCACATGACAATTGATGAAATTTTCAGCTTCGATGATAGAGATTTCAACCTTGATGATTTTATTTATATGTAGGAAATATTTAGTTACCAAAACAATAATAAGATTAATCCAAATAAATATAGGGGATTATTTAGTTTACCATTAAGCACATAAATGTACTTATGAATCCATATTAGTGTGCCTTGGGCTCTCTCGAAAATTCTGAGTCCGTCTGTGTGCATTATGTTGGCAGGAAAACGAAATGAACTATTTTGCAACTGCGTATACAGGGATCATGCATATTCAAATATCCAGAGGATCATATATAGATCTCAAAAAGATTTTCATATCGCTTGATCCTACCTCATTAAGTTGTGTTAATATAAATTAGTGAAGTTTCTAAGTATTCAGCCCCTACTCTTTTTATTGTCCAATTAAATGATCTTTCACTCTAGTAAATGTGTGGATTCTTGCAAGACTCATATTAGGTCTTTTTTTTAAGTGTTAATTTTTAACAGCAAGTTTCTAAACGTACATAATATGATTTTTTTTTATTTTATTTTTGCATGTCACAACTCGAAATCACATACTAGTTACCAAATACGACAAAACATGACTTATTGGAAGTCTTGATTAATGAATAGAAGAAAACCTTTCGACAATGACTGATAAAGATTGTGTATATGTAATTTATATCCCAGTTGAGAATTTGACATCATCAAACTAACTCCTACTCCGTATTTATTTAATGTACATTAGTGATTACGTTTGCCATGATGTTTGCTGATGTAAACCAATTGATCATGTTCCTAATTGGTTCAAAGAAAAAATAGTACTACCTCCGTCCTATAATTATTGTCCACGTTTGATTTTTGAGGTCTTTATTTTGCCACTTTGACCTTAAATATTTTTATTTGTGTTATATAATACTTGATGAAAATTATACGAATGAAAATACATTTAAAACTCAATCCGTTTATATATTTTGCATCAAGTAATATACATCACAAAGAAAAATATTTACGGTCAAAGTTGAAAGATAAAGACTAAAAAAGTCAAATGTGGATAATAATTATGAAACGGAGGGAGTAATTAACTTGTAGCGCGCTCTTTTATTTAATTAACCATGTGAAGCTACATTTGAGATAAATTAAGTCCACCGACCAATCACACATTATTCATTCCTAATTTCCTATGGTTAGTTTTTTAAACCTTCTTGTTATCGTTGAACTCAACGCACCAAATGGGAACTGTACACTTACAAGATAGGGTTAAGTTTATTATAATATAAAAGCAATATACTATTAGAAATGTATAAATATCATATGTGAACTTTAAAAATGCACAAATTATACATCTTTTTGTCGAAACATTATAAATTCAAAAAGAGTAACTATGAAAAACTAGAAGGGGTTGAATAGTTTTACCGGTTTTTCATTAATTATTAAAGTTTCTTTGTGAAAACTTATATTCAAATGTTTGTGAAATCGACCAACAACAATATGAATACTAAACTACACTATTAAGCGTAAACAATAAAAGTAAAGAGTAAGAGATGGAAAGATCAAACCGAGGCAAAGAAATTTATAATGGTTCGGTAACGAAGCTTTTCTTCGCCCTATTCCACTCCCCGATTACCCAATTTGAAAGTTCTAAGCACTATGTCAACAAACTCTCTTCAGGCGGAGAAAACCGTACAACATTGCTTATCACTATTCCCGACACTAAGCTAAATGTCGAGTACTAATCTAGCTAGTACCAATCTCACTCACGATCCACGCGATCTTTACTTATCACACGATCCACGATCCTCACTTATCACACGATCTACAAGATCCACACGACCTACTCTTGATCCACTTGATCAACATACTATCACACAAGCTACAAGAGATCTTCAAGATCTCAACAAGTTCACAATGATTCACACACACAAGCTAAACAAAAGATGGACGATTTGATGTACGCCTAGATACAACAAGTATGTAACAAATGTTACAAGTGCGCTACTCTAACACTACAACACCTTATATATTCTTGATACTTTGTGTTCTTCTCTTGCACTAGTAAAGGAATGAAGATGATCACTTGGTTAGATGAAATGATCACTCTTAAACAAAAGAAAACTAACTAAAATGATCAAAGAAAAGTATATGTGATAGAGGATTTAAACTCAGAAAGTTGTGTGTAAAAAAGGATACCCAAAAACTGTGAAATGGACTGGTATTTATAGGCAGAAAACATTTATCCATTAGAGGTGGATGGTACCACTAAATATATCACGGTACCACTAAATTTAGTGGTGCCAAGGTACAGTGCCAGACAAACGACGCTCTAGTTTCTGTTTTTAGTGATGAAAGTTTATTTGGAGAAGTTTAAAGCTGATTTGGGGGGAAAACTAACTGTTGGTAATTGAGAAACATAAGCATATAAAATGCTTATGTTTCTGTCACCAAACTTTCTTGCATCCCAAAATGGTTGAGGTGTTTTATTTGAAAATGAGAAACATAAGCATATAAAATGCTTGGTGGTATAATGGAGGTAAACTTTTGGTTGCATGGATGTTGGTGAGTTTGGAGACGTGGAGCTTGGAGGTGGTGGATTTGAAGTTGGGTTTGTTGATTGAGTGTTTTGATGTTGTTCAAGTGATGTGTTTGTTGAGATCTAGTAAGAAGATACTCAATCCAAGTAAAGTGCTTATTCAATGCAATGGTTTGTTGTTGGAGGAAGATGCAACAAGGGCAATTGTTAACATGCTTCTCAATTTGGTTGATGTTGTGTGGTGATGATGGTGAGCTTGATTGAGGTGGATCCAAATTGCGTTGAGCAAGATGTAATGCTAAAAGAGCACTAAGCTCATGAGCCTCTTTTAGCTCCTCAACGAACTTCAAGTGTTCGGAGGAAGGTGATGGTGGTGGAACATGATAGTTGTCTTGGGTGAAGGTTTGAACATGCAACAAAGGAATGGCATGTGAAGTTGTAGGATGTGGTGGTGGTACTCTTGGTGGTGGAGACATGGTTGAGCTTGGGTAGTCATGAAAACGTGATATGGGTGGAAGAGGTTCTTAATGAGTGGATGGTGTTTTTGTTGAATGAGCAACATGTGAAGTATTGATTGAGAGATTGGGATTGTTGTTTTGGGATTGAGCATGCTCATCATAAGAAGAAGCATTAATGAGGGCATGAGTGGATGATAGGTTGTGAGATGAGTCATTAGTGTGGGTTTGAGGTTTAGTTGTTGGTTGACTTGGAACAACATCACTTGAGTTATGACAAGAATCAAGTTTCCTCCTCCAAACGGGTTTGACGGAGATCCTTGCGGTTCTTGAAATCTTGGGTTTTTGGTTGTTGGGAGATGACACGTTTGGGTGTGATGGCATTAATGATGGGAAGAGGGTATTTATAGTGTATGAGAAATGTGGTTTATGAAGGTAAATTTTGAGGGATAGTATGGGACAAAATATGTTTGTGAATTTTGGGAAGTATAGGGTGAAATGGGTCAAAAAGTGATAAAGAAAACAGTATCCCCGACCATCATATGGCCGGTCCCCTTAATTAGGGGCCGGTCCCCTTAAAATTAAGGGGGCCGCCTTATATAATTAAGGGGGCCGCCCATCTGGTGATTCCCAGAAATGGGTTTTTGGCAGAAAATTTTCAAAAAGGTTGTGTTTTTGGATTTGGATTCATGTAAGTTCAACTCTTTGAGGCAATATAGGGCATACTATTCATGAATGTAGAGAGTGTTATAGAAATAAGTAAAGTAGACAATTAATTTCTAATAATCATGCAATCTACTAATAGATCAATTAAGATAGGCAACCAAGGAAGTAATAAAGCAAACTAGTTAAGTATGCAACTAAATGAAAATGATAATATGTAGGCTAGTGCAAACATATTGATGAGAGCTTACAAGTAACAAGTAGGAAGATATGATTATATGGACTTCAAGTCTTGTTACAAACAAGATCCATATGGGCAAACCATGATTCTCATGAAATGATTTGATTAAATTGTGAATGTCATTTCCATAGAAGTGTTTGACATATATGAGATAATCAAATATGTTTTAAATAAAACATTTTTAGTTTTATTCAACAATGCTTTGAAATAAATTCAAGTGTGCATTAAAATAAAATAAATTGAGTTTTGCTTCATAACATGTTGAAAAAAAAATTCAATCTTGATTTTGATTAAGATAAAGTTATGGTAGCTTATAGTTAAACATGTTGTTTGAAGAAAAATGATATAGATATTTGAAAGATTATTATTCAAAGAGAGAGGTTTTAAACATGATGTTTTAATTTTGATAACAAGAAATTGCAAGTGAAGGATTTGAAATAGAAACTTATCATACTCAAGAGAATCAATTAAGCCCATTGTCACATATAATCATCTCTAATGGCAACTAAAGATATGGAAGAGAGATGATAGATATTTATGATCTAAATGCAATGAGATAGAGAGGGACAAAGTAAATCATCTATGGATACAAGATAGACATATGTATATATATGTATGCAAAACACATCATAATATTAAGTTACTAACAAGTCTTAATTATAAAACATCTATTAATGCAACTAGTAAGGTCATATAGCTTAAATGGTAAGTATTCTACTATAGATCATAGATGATTTTCAATATAAATGAAGAATAAGAAAAATGATAATAGACTTAACAACAAGAGGGTTAACTATCCTAATATCATGTATACATATATTAGTATTAATGAACTAAAAGCATGTATACATATATTAGTATTAATGAACTAAAAGCATGGCAACTTATAAATTAAATCATATTAATATACTAACTAAAGCATACTCTAATACAATGTAATATTGACAAGTTTTTGAAAAGAAAACTTACCTCAGGTCCAGCTTTTCTTTAAGAGTGGGCATGAGAGTAATAGAAGACATCTTTAAAGTTTGCCCAAAGCACGTCGAAGTAGCAAAGTAAAATCCCAATGCAATAAAGATCAAGGAGGCTTGATCCGAAAAACTTAATCGATCACAACAATCATCACAAGTCGTGTAGATCAAGAATGGTAATACAAGAATCCTTCGTCTTGAAGTAGTAACGAACACACCATAAAATCAATGCTCCAAAAGTGAAGAACAAAACGCCGAAACCATAAATGACCGCAACAATGTCATAAGCCATTCGTGTGTAGAATGTGAATCAGATGAATAGGAACCAATAGTCATCAAATGAAAGAAAGCAAAGAGAGCGATCCAAGAATAAATAGTCTCTTTATTCGTTAACTACCTAAACATGAAAAAGAGCTTGGTACCCAGATTCTCATGGGTCCGAAATGGTTAGTTGAGAACATCCATTGCATTTAAATGCACATGATGAGGATGTCGTTGAGAAGTACAAGAATTCATCAATAGTTTGTTTTAATTAACAAACAATGACTTTCTTGACTAAAGTAATAAATAATGGATGTAAATAATATTAGTTCTAAATTTCTCCACTAGGTTTAACAAATTTTATTTGTTTTGATACATTTGTTAAAGGATCATTTGCGGTAAATCCTAAGCCGGTTTTATCATAAAATGACTTTTGAATGTTAAGTAAATATTTTAAAGATCTAGAACTATTTTCAAATTTGGCTAATATTTTTGCTTTTTCATTTTCCATTTTAATTTCATGTTTGTAGTCTTGACAATATTTACATTTAAGATCAATTTCAATATTACTTTCAAGTCTAGACATTTTATCTTCTAAAATTATTTCCTTTTCAAAATTGCTTTCAATGGATATTGAAGATTTATTTTTAAAAATCATTTTTGAGTCAATGTTGCAAAAATGTTTGAAGTTGTTTTCCAATTTTGAAAATTCTAATATAAATTGATCATAGCAAAAATGTTTAGTTTCATATTGTACCTCATTTGTAGTTGTACATTCTTCACATGCTATACGGTGATCACTTACATCGCCCATGTCGCTCCATGTTTTCTTTGTAGCTTCGCTTAGATCTTGAAGCATATAGTCCTTGCCATCAATACTTATATTCACATTTGTTTGAATATTCTCACAAGCCATATTTTCATCATCTTCTTCGTTATTGCTACCTTCAATGATCACATTTGAACTAGTAGTACATGTGTTTATTTCAACTGAATATTTATCTATTAGATTTTCTAGAGTGACTAATTCTTGTGCAACATCAAGTTTATCATCTTTGGTTTTACATTTCTCTTGGTGAAACTTTAAAAGATATTTCCAAATATCATTTGCCGTTTTACAAAAGAATAATCTTTCATATTTAACTCTTGGTAGAGTTTTAAAAATAAGTAATTTAGCTTTAGTGTTTTTATCAATCTTTGTTTGAAAATTATTATATTGATTTTCAAAATCCATTTTGGTTGGTTTAAGATCACCAATTGAAATGATATGCCAAAGATCAGGATCTATTGATTTCACATAATTTTCAAATTTATTTTTCCATTCAAGAAAATGATCATTTTCAAATAGTGTTGGTTTTTGCGTAAATTCTCCTTCTAGATATTTTTCAAATTCCATAGATCGTTACAAGTTTTAAAATACAATATATTTTAAAAATCTTGCTAGACGTGGCTCTTGATACCAATTGTGGAAAACTAGAAGGGGGGGGGGGGGGGTTGAATAGTTTTACGTCTTTTTCGTTTTATTTGTTTTATAAAAGTTTGCTTATAAAGAATAGACGTAAATTTCAAAACTTTTTAATGCAAAAATATAGACACTAGTTTATTAACGATTTTGTATAAGCACTACTTATATATGGTGTTGGGACAGAATTTACAATTTCATATATCATATATAAGAATATATATGTATAAGTGTTTTAATATAAGTTTATGTACTTGGTTTGTTTTTGTAAAATTAATGTTATGAATGAATCCTAGTTTGATCTTATGTGAAATCAATATATGCACAACACAAGTAAATATAATTATGTATGAAATGCTAACAAGTAAATAATCAAAGAGTGAGAGATGGAAAGATCAAACCGATAGACAAAGGATTTATAGTGGTTCGGCTACAAGAACACCTTCCTTGCCCTACTCCACTCCCCGAGTCACCTACTCGAGAGTTTTCTTCACTAGATCAAAAACCTCCCTTATGGCGGAGAAAACCTTACACACCAAATTACACACCACAACTTCGTCACAACTCAATCACAACTTCTACACAACTTCTTCACACCACTCTTCTTCACACCAATTCTTCTTCATACCTATCTTCTTCACACCTTTCTACTTCCTAACTCTTCTTTTTCACGCCAATTGTTTCTTCACACCTTCACTACTTAGTTCTATCCACTACTCCAAGATATATACTACTTCACAACTTCTAGGCTTCAAGGTCTTCTCAACTTCAAGGCTTCAACTTCTTTGTCTTCACAACTATCTCTACTTCAATATACAACCACTTCTTATTACTTCTATCACTAATCCTATCCACCTCTACTTCTTCACTTCTAGTACTACTTCACACCTTCAATAAATCTAGATCCTATATCTAAATCTAGCTAACCAATGTATACACTATATTCACCAAAGAATGAATAATATACAAGATGAAATGATCAAACAACTTAGATAGCAAGATGATACTAAGTTGTAATACTCCTAGTCTTGATAAATAGAAGTATTCTTCTCTTTGCACTTGAATGAATGAGGTTTTGGATCACTTGGAAACAAAGGCTTATGAATTATATGATCAAAGGATTTTGAAGATGGAAATGGAGGTTTGAATCAGAAAGTTTTTAGTGCAAAAAGGTGAGAAAAATTCCAGATTTAAGGAGGTATTTATAGGCAACAAATTCTGACAACTGGAGCATGCCGGTCCCCTTAAATCAAGGCCGGCCCCCTTAAAATTAAGGGGACCGCCCCTTATAATTAAGGGGGCCGCCCAGCTGTAACAGCCAGAATTTTTATTTTTTAGTGTGGAAAGTTTATTTGGTGAAAAACTAACTGATTTTGGTTAAAAATTTGAATTCATATATTTAGTATGAATAAAACATTTTTCTTTATTACCAAAAGTGTTTTTCAAAAATATATAATATGTTTATATAATTAAATAAACTTTGTAATAATTAATTAAGTATCCCTTTGATCATAAATTGCACAAAACACTTTGTTTATTCATACCTTAAGTGATTAGATGGTGAAAGTGATTATTTACTACTAAATACTTGTTTACGTCATGATCTTTGGTTTGATGTGTTTTCGTTTTGTGATTATCAAAACATAGAGATATCGAAAGATATGAATAACGTTTTTAGTCATTTATTTATATCAACAGAAAGAATTTCCATAAACGGAGAAGTCGTCCATGAACACTTCCATGGTTTTTTCAATCATTTCGGAGAAAATGACCATCATACACCGTTGAAACGTGCTTGGAGCGTTACATAAGCCAAAGGGCATTCTACGATAGGCAAACGTTCCATACAGGCAAGTAAACGTGGTCTTTTCTTGATCCTGGGGATCAATGGGAATTTCAAAGTACCCAGAAAAGCAATCAAGAAAACAATAGAACTCATTTCCCGCTAATCGTTCAAGCATTTGGTCCATAAAAGGGAGCGGGAAATGGTCTTTACGTGTCGCGTCATTCAACTTGCGGTAGTCGATACAAACTCTCCATCCGGTCACAAGTCGAGTCGGTATAAGCTCATTATCGTCATTCTTCACAACAGTGATTCCGCCCTTCTTTGGCACACAATGAACCGGGCTAACCCATGAACTATCCGAGATCGGATAAATGATTCCAGCGTCAAAGAGTTTAATAAATTCCTTTTTGATCACTTCATCGATTTGTGGATTAACCCGTCGTTGTTGTTGGACGGAAGCTTTGTGATTTTCTTCAAGTAGAATCTTATGAGTACAAAATCGAGGGTCGATTCCTTTAATGTCAGAAATTTGCCAAGCAATCGCACTTTTAATGTCAGAAATTTGCCAACCTTTTGATATTATAACAGGCAATTTATCATTTATTTCCAAGTATGCGTATTCGAGATGAGGAGGCAAATCCTTGAGCTCGAGCTCTGGAGGATTCTCTATTGACGGCTTAACTTCTTTTACGTCTGCCATTTTTAGGTCCATCGGAGGGGAAGAAACAATCGGGTTTTCATTTAACAGTTTCTCAATTAATAAAATGTCCCCCTCCGGATCAAAGTTATTATTATCAATTCCCGGTGAAACTGAATTATTTGAAAGGCAAGCATTGATTTCCTCCCAAGCGAGATCACTTCCCTCAAACGGAGTGAGGGAAGGGGGAGAATCGGAGACGATTGGTTCAAAAGAAGGAGTGGGATTGCCACTCGAAGCATTGTCGGCGAAACCAAGAAGTTCTTGAGAATACTCCTTCGTAGCTTCATCAATAACATCGATACGGTTGACGGAAGAAACATCGTAATCGGAGGAGTATCTCGCAGTTTGGTTAAGATTGAAAGTAACGGCTTCATTTCCCACACGTAAGGTAATCTCCTCGTCGTATACATCAATTAAAGCATGACCGGTCCTTAGGAATCCTCTCCCGAGAATGAGAGGAACCCTTGGATCGGCATCGAAATCAACAACCACAAAATCTGTAGGGAAATTGAATTTCCCCAACATTGACAAAAATATCCTCAGCTATGCCAATTGGACAAGACGTAGATCGGTCGGCAAGCTCGAGGGTCATAAGCGTTGGTGTCAAGTTAGGGAGAGACAACTTTTTCCAAATTGATAATGGCATTAGGTTAATGCTAGCACCAAGATCGGCCAAGGCGAAGCATTGAACCATACCCGGAAAATTGCATGGTATAAGAAACTTGCCAGGGTCTTTAAGCTTTTCGGGTAGCTTTTTAAGAAGAACCGCTGAGCAATTCTCATTCATTTGAGTCTTTGACATTTCAAAAAGCTTTTCCTTATTATTCAAAAGACCTTTTAGCATCGAAGCAAATTTTGGCATCAAAAGTATAGCATTCGCGAGACTTATATCAAAGTGTAACTCTTGAAAAATCTGATAGAACTTTTCCATTTGGTTTTTATCCTTCTTGCGGTGCTTTTGTTCGTTTAAGCATGACGGATATGGCAACTTTGTTTTAACCGGTGTTTCCTTTTCATTTTCATTAACAACTTTTTCCTTTCCTTTTGACGTCGGGACCACCGGAGGTTGGATGTCTTCGGTCCTTCCATTATTAATAGGAATTTCCGTATCCGTTGTCACCTCGGGTTCACGGGCGACTACCTTGGGAGGTAGAGAAGAAGAGGTAGTCGGAGCCGTTGGTTCATCGTAAGTAGCACCACTCCTTGTTTTGATCGCTTTGGCATCGCCCCTCGGGTTAGCGATCGTGTTGCTTGGCAACGTTCCAGAGCCCGAGGGTCGATCATTTAAATGCTTGTTAAGATCATTGATTTGAGTTGAAAATAACTTCGTTGTTTCCTCTTGTTTAGCTATTAACGCTTGTTGACTTTGAATCAATTGCTTAATCAACTCATCCGTGGGCAACGGATTTGGAATAACACTTTGATTTTGATTATTGAAATTTTGCCCATGGTTTTGAAAATTGCCATTATTCTGATTTCCATGATTGTTATTCTGAAAAGTTCCATTATTTTGAAAATTATTCCCTTGAGGCTGGCCTTGGTGGTAATTTTCCCGGTTTTGATTTTGATGAAAATTCTGATTTTGTCCTTAAAAACCATTATTTCCGCGGTTGTGACTCTGATTATTATTGAATTGATGATTACAGTTTTGCACATTGTTATTCTGATTCACTTGATTTGGTTGATTAAACCCGGGTGGTCCAAGGTAATTGTCGGAATGGTAGCTGAGGAGATTACGGTCTCCTTGAGGTTGTGGGTAACCGTTGCCACCCATATTTGCAGCATACACGTTCTCTTGAGCAAAGCCACCGGAGGCTGGGCACTCAAGATATGAATGGGGACCACCACAAGTTTCACAAACGGTATTAACCATATTAACTTGTGTGTTCTTAACTTGACTCGGCATCATTTGGTACATTCTTAACATAGCCGTCGACAAATCATCAAGTTTCTTATTCATGACGGCTAACTCGGGATTAGAAGAAGAAGAAGAGTTTAGAGTCGCAGTCGATCTTATTGGCTCATTCCTCTCGGCTGAGGAATCCCAATAATTGTAATGGGCCGTCATATTCTCGATTAGCTCGTAACAATCCTCAGGACGACGTTTCATGAAAGTACCACCAGCTGCAACATTGATCGTGTCCCGATGTCGTAAAGTCAAACCATTATAAAACGTATCAATGATAGTAACGAGAAGCATGTTATGGTTTGGACAGCGATCAATGGCAAGCTTGTAACGTTCCCAAGCCTCGAATAAAGACTCATCGGGAAGTTGTCGAAAATTGCTAATATCGTTCCTCAATTCCGTCACCATCGATGGTGGAAAATACTTCGCCAGGAACTTAGATAGCATTTCATTGAAAGTATGAATCGAGTTCCTGGGAAGGCGATTAAACCAAGTGGTGGCATGATGCGTTAGAGAATAGGGGAAGAGAGAGAGACGGAGGGCGTCATCGGAGACCCCGTTTTGCTTCATATTTTGGGTGACAGTTAAAAATTTATCAAGATGCTTGTTTGCATCGTCACCCGGTAATCCGTGAAATTGGCACGAATTTTGGACTTGTTGTATCATGTGGTGCTTAAGTCCAAAATCCGTAGCCTCAATATTTAGAGGGGCAATCGGGCCACCTCTACCATGCATCGTGGGTTGGCACAGCTCCTCCATTGTTCGGAGATCGGGAGCCGGTACGTGTTGGTGATCATCTCCACCCACCGGAGGGTGTTGATTATTCGGATCCATTTCCACAACGTTAGGGAAATGGACACGGTGTGTGTGTCGAATTACCCTCTCGAGGTTTGACAAAGGTGATATAAGACTCTCAAAAGAAGAGCGGGTGTGCATACACCAAAAGCAAAATGAAAAAAAAAAAAGAAAAAGAAAAATCTTTTTGTTTTTATTTATTTTTTATCCCAAAAACTTTTTATTTCTATTGTTTTTCTTTTTATAAAACGTAACGTTAATTGAAAACCGTTTGTTGGATCGATATACTCTGATCAAACTACTTTGTAGCTTGTAAGGGTTTAACAATATTGAGTAAACTCAACACTATTAATATTGAAACACTGTTTGACCTTGTAAAGTATGCGGAATCTACTAACACAAAGCTTAAGAAAAACTTTTATATTAACCAAACTTTGAACCTGCTTTGTTACACAGATTCACTAACAATCCCTAACTATTAACTTTGATCGACTTCTAAACGTATCTAACTTGTAAAACTTATAAAACTTCTATCGACCAATACCTCCTAAGGCTCTTTATATAGATAACCTTAAGTCGGTTTACAACATATAATTCTTGAACGACAAGTAATTATCCCTAACTAATTCTAGAATATTCATCTAATATTACACATTAATCCTTATCTAATATTGCATATCAGTCCTTGTTTCCTTCGAAGTACTTTAAGCATTCTTCATATCAGCAGTACTTTGACTTTATTCTTCAGCAGTACTTTGACTTTATTCTTTATGCAGCAGTACTTTGACATCCAGAAGTACTTTGATATTTCATATCCCAACAATCCTCCCCTAACTTGAACTCTACTTGCTTGATTTCAAGTTTCTTTGTTATTCAAAATCTTCAAATCTTTAATCATACATTGAGATTGTTTCTTTATTCCTTTTCTTCTATCTGTCATCTGTCAAAGTACTCTTCATCAGCATCATATCTTCCACAGCATCTTTTCAGCAACTCAGCAACATTTAGGTACAAAGATCATCAAATCTTAAAAGTTTCATACTATTCTCATCACTTCCAGGTGTGTTAACTCCTGTGAGAGGTGAATCATTGAAAATTATGATTTTTAGCAAATCATCAGCTATCAACGGATTTGATATGTCTTTACCATTAGCCGTTTGCTATGGACTAGCCAACTCTTGATCACTTGGATGTATGGTGAGTTGAGAACCTAGTTTTTGGTAAACTATCAACCATCAACGGATTTGATTATCACATCAGAGCCGTACCCGCATGATGAGTCAAACTCTTTCTTGTTTGTTAAACATGGTGAGTTGATTACCATTTGTTGTGTAGTATAAATACTAACACCATGTGTTTCTTTTCAAATCCTCTTTCCTTTTCTTTTAAATATCTAAAACATTTATTTTTATTTTAAAGAACTTATACTGGTTTATATCAGCAAACAGTACTTTGATAAAGTACTGTTTGTTTTTGCAGTACTTAGAAAAATACTTTAACTTTACAAAACAAATCATACCAGTATTATGCAAAATTACTCTTCAGACTTAACCCATCTGATAAATAGCTTGATAACATCCAAAGCTACCTCAGATTCCTCTTCAAGTTCCATTCCATGATCCAGCATTCTGAGCATTATTTCTCTGATCAATGGATATCTCCTCTCAGCCAACATGTGAATCATGGTACCATCTTCCATCTCTAGTGTATGAACTCCTGATGACTCAAAGAATCTCCATCTTGTTATTTCCCAATTCTCTTGATCATTCCAGAGAGGATCAACACTTGTTTCTTCAGTATCCCAGATGGTAAATAAGTCTTCAAGCAGAACTAATCCCACTTCTGAAGCTTCATTCACTGAATAATAAGTCTGCACTTGCACATATAAATCATAAAGATCTGTTCTTGAAATACAGTGCAACAAATCCCATAACATATAAAATGTTGTGAAGCTTTCATCTTCTCTGTGGATCATAAAATAATTTCCCTCTTTAGATTCAACCACAGAAAATGAGATTATCTTGGACTTCTTTTCAGAATCATCAATCCTTTTGTTTTCAAAATCAACAACTCTTAAATAATTTCTGAGTTCATCAACTGTATCATCATAAACTAACTTCAGCCTTTTTGTCAGTTGATCATCTTCAGCTAATTTCTTCCTTTTCAATCTCCTTTGCTCAGCTTGTTCCTTCCTTATATCTTCTAATTTCTTCTTTCTATCAACTTCCATAGGCACAAAGTTTTCTACTTCTCTTCTGATATCTTCTTGTACTTTATCCCACAGATCTTTCACTTCAGGATACCTTTTCAAGTGCAAATTCTTGTATCCCTTCTTTCTCAAGAACTGTATCATCCAGTTTCTTTCTTGAGCTTTGGTCATTGGCTTCTTTGTAATTGGCCTGCTAACTTCTTCCAAATACTCAGCATCATATTCAGCTTGTTGCTTTCTAGCAAGCTCTAAATCTTCTGCAATCTCTAATTTTCTAATCTGAGCAATAGAAAATTTCTTCTTCTTCTTCTTAGTATCTTTCTGAACCATTATACCTTTCCCTTTATCTTTTGGATCTAGTTTCTCTGATTCAGAAGTACTTTCATCATCCTTTTGTGCAGGCTCAGATATATGTATTCCTCCAGTAGGTCTTCTTAAATTCATCATAACCTAAGCAATTGTTTCATCATCACTAGCAGTATGTACTCTTTATTCTTCTTGTTGTATAAAAGTAGAAGGACCAGCTTCATCTGCATAATTCATTGTAGAAGGTCCAGCTGCAGTGACTTCACTTTCATCAATATTTCTGGAAGAAGTACCTTGCTCAGCAGTACCTTGCAGACTTATGTTTTCTGCAGCAGTACTTTGAACACCAGCACTTTGAATGTTCTGTACATCTTCATCCAGCTTAACAATCTCTTGCTCATTCTCTTTTTGCTCATTCTCTTTCTCTTGCTCAATATTCTCATCTTCTTGTGTAATATTCATATCCTCTTCAACATAGCTTTCTGGTATAAGATTCTTTGGACTTTCTGGATATTTCCACAAATGAGCATCTTCTGAAACATCATCTTTATTCAAATTCTCATCTTGATTCCTCCCCAATTTGATAAATGATGATTTCCTATGCCTCCTCTTAGACTTAGACTTTTTCTGTTTAAATTGTTGCTTCTGAGACTGCGTCTTTTCTTTCACAAAAAGCCTAAAATGCTTAATAAGAGGCCAGACAAATTTCTTTAATCTTCTGAACTTCTTCCTTAATTGGTTGATTTCTGCAGCTTGAGTATGAACAGTGGACTTGAGCTTCTCCAATTCCTTAGCCAAATCAGAATGACCCTCAGTACCTGGAATTCCCTCATCTTCTCCAGGTGTTTGAAGCCCACCTGTGAAAGTATAATCATTGGGATAAGGTACTGTGGAATCCTCTGAAGCAGTACCTTGTGGATCAGTACTTTGTGGAGAAATACCTTGAGCAGAAACATATTGATCCAAAGAGGCTGTAACTAAGGGAGTTCTTTCATCTGAAACATCATGTTGAGGAGAAACAATAGGTGGTGTGGGAGTATGTACTGAAGCAGAATGCTCAGCAGATTCAGATGGAGCAGCATTACCAGAATGTGCAGAACCACTATTGTCTTCTTCTTCCCTAACAGCTTGAGCTACCTCTAACATATAAGCATTAAGAGGTGTATTCCTACCCGAAAAATTTACTCCCTTATGTGACATAAAAGTGAAAACTTTAGGTGGCATCCTATTGGTAGGTACATAATCCTGAGGTTTGGGTACACCATCTAATGGATTTTCTAAAAGCAATTGAACAAACCTAGGATACATAAGAAACGGTTTGCCAACCTTAATATGAGTAAGCATACCCTCAAGAATCATGTATGAAAAGTTAAAAGGTTGATTGGTAATAAGACCAACAAAAGCAGAAGCTATGGAATGACTGAATTGATCCCAAGCAGTACTCTTTGGACTTAAACAATGTAGCAAAACATGAATAAGGAATTTCCAATGAGGACTAACCATAGCCTTCTGAAAAGTAAGCTTAGTCAAAGAACCTTCATACCCAATATCTCTGAGTGTATTCCAAACTTCTTGTTTCCCAAATAAAACAGAGCCTCCTTCATCATCAAATAGCAAAACCTCCCTAATCGAAGCTTCTGTAACGCGTATAGCTCTCCCAGCAACTGTAGCAGTAATAATATCCTCTCCATCTTCAACATGTGACTGAGCTGTATCCCAAAAAGCTTGAATCCAGGGTCCAATAATCTCAGGGTTGACAAGAATGGAGTAACAGATGTTGGTACCATTGATAAAATCAATAATTCCATGAAAATCAATGTTTGTTTGGGTTTTCTCAAGGTTTGCAATCATGTTGTGTTTGGTGTTGGTTGGTCGATGAGCCATGATGATTAGGGTTAGAGTACGAAAAATGATGAGCGATTGAAAAGTAGGTATGAGTTTATATGGACGTGTAAGGTGAATAAAAGGAAAAGATATGAGGGTTATATACGGAGAAAATTACAAAAAATCACGGTGAATTAATGACTTTACCGTTATTTTTGGAAGTAAATATCCCATATCTTTCGAAAGGTTGTTAGCCGCAAATCTGACCGTTGGAACAGTATCTGACACGTCAGCGAACCCTTTTAATTACACCAAGCAGTACTTTCCATAAAGAATGGAGAAGTACTTTCCCCAGAAACTCAAACCAAAGTACTTTCCCATTAAAAATCTCTAAGATTGACCATTTGACCAAAATATCATAGAAAGTCAACACTTCATTAAAGACTAGTACCAAATTAAATTCCAAAACAACCAGGGTAAGTAAACTTCAATACACTTCATTAAATACCCATTAACCTTCATCTTGCTTATAAAAGCAACTTCACCAAATACTTTGGAAACACCAAATCTTCTCTAAACACAAACAAGTAAGCAGAATGAGTGACATACCCATTGTTAACATCTCTTCAGACTCAGAAGGTACCACAAACTCAGAGATAAGGTACTACTCTGATTCTGAGTTTGAAGATCCAGGATGGACAGATTATTTTCCTCCTCATGTGCAATGGATGGGACACCAAGAAGCTTCATCAACAAAAAGTGCAGCCAATTCTATCATAACTGATGCAGGCAGTACTACCATCAAAAAGCCCAAAAAGAAAGTTGGTTTTAGTTCAACTTTGGCTAAAGAGCTTCCACATGCATTGACTCAGGCCCTGGAAACAGCTATCCAGAATATGAAGTGGCCTGATCCAAGAAAAGAAAGACCTCCCAAACAGGTACTTGTCCTGGCCTGCCCAAGAAAACAGACTTCTTTTGATGACAAGAGAAGGACTGCTCAGAAGGGAAAGCAAAGCTATGAGGGCAAGGGTAAAAGGCCTATGGAGTAGGATGTGGAGCTTGGTAGTAGGTGGATGTAGTCTTGTGTTTGTGTTGTGTTTGTTGTGTTTGTGGTATCTGTGTCTTGTACTTGAAAGTAAGATTGTGGTTGTACTTCTGAATCATGAATAAAATTCTTACTTTGGAATGATACATGTAGCCTCCCCTCAAATAATGACTAACTAATAACTACTTATGCCTCCCCTCAAAGATAGCTTACATATTAATCATGCCAATACTCATAACTAAGAAAGTAAATCTTGAAACATCAAAGCCTTTTGTGAGTAGATCTCCTACATTATCATCAGTATGAACTTTAACCACATTAATAAGCCTTTGTTCATAGCAATCTCTTATGAAGTGATGTCTAATCTGAATGTGTCTGGTTTTGGAATGATAGACTGGATTCTTAACAATACAGATGGTACTCTCATTATCAATATTGATAGGAGTATTCTTGAAATTGAATCCATAATCCAAAAGCTGATTCTGCAACCAAAGTACTTGTGCACAACAACTTGCAGCAGCTACATACTCTGCTTCTGTGGAAGAAGTTGCTGCAATTGTTTGCTTCTTACATTGCCATGACACTAATCTGCTTCCAAGGTACTGGCATCCTCCAGTTGTGGACCTTCTGTCATAGTTATCTCCAGCATAATCACTGTCTGAGAAGGCATGGAGATGGAAAGGTGAATCCCTAGGATACCATAATCCTAGCTTAGGTTGTTGCCTAAGATACCTGAAAATCCTCTTGACAGCATTCAAATGAGATACTTTTGGATTAACCTGATGTCTTGCACATAAGCTCACAGCAAAAGTAATATCAGGTCTTGATGCAGTTAAATACATAAGACATCCAATCATAGACCTGTATAATGTGACATCAACATCTTCTCCATCTTCATCTTTTCCCAAAGGTTTGTTAGTATCCACTGGTGTAGATGTAGGCCTAACAGTTGTAAAAGTGAATCTCTTAAGAATATCTGCAACATACTTATCTTGACAAATATAAATCCCACTGCTTGACTGTTGTACTTGAAGGCCTAAGAAAAATGTTAATTCTCCCATGGAACTCATCTAAAATTCTTTCTGCATAAGATCTTCAAATTCCTTCACCATAGATTGCTTGGTAGCACCAAAAATAATATCATCTACATATACTTGAACAAGCATAATATCCTTCTTATCTCTCTTAATAAACAAAGTTTTGTCAATAGCTCCTCTTCTATAACCATGTTGCAGTAGAAAGTTGGAAAGCCTTTCATACCAAGCTCTTGGAGCTTGATGCAGACCATAAAGAGCTTTTATTACCTTGTAAACTTTGTTTGGATGTGCAGGATCTTCAAAACCAGGAGGCTGTTTGACATAAACTTCTTCTATGATTTTGCCATATAGAAAAGCACTTTTAACATCCATTTGATATACAGGGAATCCCATATAAGATGCAAAAGCCAAAAATAGCCTAATGGCTTCAAGTCTTGCCACAGGAGCAAAAACTTCATCATAGTCTACTCCTTCTTCTTGTCTATATCCTTGAGCCACTAACCTTGCCTTGTTCTTAATCACATTTCCTCTTTCATCTCTTTTTACTCTGAAAACCCATTTAGTTCCAATAAGTTTCTTTCCATCAGGTAGATCACATAATACCCAAACTTCTTGAAGTTTAAACTGTAGAAGTTCTTCTTGCATAGCTTCCACCCAGCTTTCTTTGGATAGAGCTTGTTTGATATTCTTGGGCTCTTCCTGAGATAGAAAACAAGCAAATAAACACACCTTCTGATCCTTGTGATTCACCCTGTTTTGCTTGTAGATAAAACTAAGTAAAGAAGTATGTTGTTGAGACATATTCTTAGCCTTAGTCCTTGTGAGCACCCCTGATGATGAGGGTCCAATGATATTGGTAGCAGGATGAGTTTTATGAATTCTGAGAGTTGGAGTTGGTGGAACTTCAAGATTATCTTCCAAATTAGTGATATCTGGATCTTCATTAGAATCTGAGAAAATGCTTTCTTGATCCAATTCATCATCAGTAACTTCTAAAGTAATGGTGTTTGGATCAGCAGTATCTTCTAAGTCAGGCATATTAGGATCATGAACAGCATCAGTATTTAGCCAATTTGAAGTATTCAATGGCTGAAAAGTACTTTCAAAAGGAGTGACAGTACTTTGGGTTAAAGTACTGGCTGTTTCTTTTGCCTTCTTCTTTTCTGCTTCATAAGCTCTCCTTTGTTCATCATCATACAACTTAGCCATTGTTTCTTGAAAAAGCATCCTAGAGAGTTCTTCTTGAATAGCCTGATCTTCTGCAGATACTGGTATTTGTGGTGGAACAGTACTTTGTGGATCAACAGTTCTTCTTTTGGCTCATCTTCAGATCTTAAATTAACATCATGAACAATGTACTGTGTTTCTTCTTCAGTGGGAGCAACTTGATTTTCTTCCCTTACAGGTACATAATTCATTGATGAAGACATTAAATCAAGATCAAACATCCAATCAGGACCTTTACCTTTAGAATTCTCTTGTTCTTCCAAAAAATCAACATGAAGACATTCTTGAACCTTCTTGGTAGCCCTATTGTACACTCTGAATCCTTTGCTATTTGTACAATATCCCAATAAATATCCTTCATCTGACTTCCCATCAAATTTTCCCAAATTATCAGCAGTATTTAAGATGGTTAGGGGACATCCAAAAGGTTTCATAAACTTGATGATTGGCTTCTTTCCCATGAGTAACTCATAGGGTGTCTTCATTTGAGGTTTAGTCACTGATACTCTATTCAATATATAGCAAGCAGCACTTACAGCTTCAGCCCAGAATGGAACAGGTAGTTGAGAGTCTGCAAGCATAGTCCTTGCTGCTTCTATGGGAGTTCTATTCTTTCTTTTTGCAACTCCATTTTGTTGAGGAGTTCTAGCAATACTGAATTCTCTTTTAATTCCTTTCTTGGCACAAAATTCATCCATAAGCTGATTCTTGAACTCAGTCCCATTATCACATCTAATGCCTCTAACCTTGAGCCTTAACTGATTTTCTAATGCTATAATTAGGTCATGAATAGCATCAAAAGTTTCATCTTTAAAACATAAGAAAAAGACCCAGCTAAATCTACTGCAGTCATCTGTTACAACCAAACAGTACTTCTTCTTGTTCAAACTGACAACTGAAACAGGTCCTAACAAGTCCATGTGCAGCAATTCCAAAGGCTCTCTAATAGTCTTCTCATCAATCTTCTTACAAGAGGCCTTGTGCTGTTTACCCTTCTTACAAGCAAGACATGTGTGATCATTCTTGAATGTCTTAGAAGGTAAACCTCTAACTAAATTTCCTCTGACCAGCTTATTGATATTTTTGAAATTAAAATGTCCCAATCTTCTGTGCCATTGATGTGCTTCCTCCATAGATGCTCTTGCAATCAAACATGTTGCTTTTTCAGCAGAATTTACATTCTTCAAATCTATGCTGTACACATCATTAGTTCTTGGTGCTCTCAGTAACACCAAATTTCTGTCTTCTAACTTGAAATCAGGAGAAAGTATGAGACATTCTGTGTCAAAGAATAACACAGGGTACTTCTTATCACAAATCTGAGAGACTGACAAAAGATTGAATTTGAGCTCCTTTACATATCTAACATCTTCAAAATCAATGTTTCCAGCCTTGATAGTTCCTTTGCCAGTTATTCTTCCTCCATCAGGATCATTCCCAAATGCAACTTTTCCTCCATAATAAGCTTTAAAGTCTGACAAGAGCTCCTTTTCTCCTGTCATACTGCCAGAGCAACCACTATCTACAATAAGATGATCTTTAAGCTCCTCCTCTGGGTTGCCCTGCATTTACATGAAAAGGTTAGTTATTTTTAGGAACCCAAGCCATTACTGACTTGTGTTCCCCTTGTGGAGTGACATACTCAAAATTTTTGAGTATGTAATCACCACTGTCTTTGAAAGCATGATCAAGAATTAAGGTTTTTGATTCCAAAACTGTTGATTTTTCAAGATCACTTGTCCCCTTTTCACCCTTAACTTCTGAAAGTACTGGTTTTTCCCCAGCAGTACTTTCTTTCTTAACCCATTTAGTTGTAACTTTAGGAGTTGGGTTCTGTGTCCTAGCATCTTTTCTTGTGTTGTAAGGCTATCTAGGGTTGTAATAATTGTGCCTCCTAGATCTTACATTAGACTGTTTGCTAGAAACATTAGGGATCTTTTTGTCAGTACTTTGTGAAGGTACTGAGGGTTTGGAGTATGGCCTTTTCTGATGAGGGTACCTATAGTCTTTTGAGAAATTACTATGGTTGACCCTATTTGTATAGTTCCAAACTGGTTTGTTATCCCTTGGCTTATTCTCCCTATAACTTGGTTGTGCAGTTCTGGTCTTTGGATATCTACTTAAGTAGTCTGAATAATAATCACAGTCTTTAATTAAATGATGAGGACTGTAACAAACATAACAGACTTTTGGACCAATATCCCCAAATCCCCTTCCATGAGTGTTTCTAAAATTAGCAGTATTTTGAAAGAATTTTCTTTGAGGTACTGCTGAGTGATCAGCAGTACTTCGAAAAGAGTTTGAAGGTACTGCTTGTTTTGAAAATTTGGTCTCTTCTACCTTAGGAGCTTCAACAGATCTTTCTAAAGTTTCAGATTTAAGCTTTTTACTCCAGATTATCTACACCATAACAATCAACATCTTTTCTAGGTTGTTGAAAGCTACCTGGGGGATGTGGAACTGCATTATAACCTTTTTCTTTCTGAAATACAGGAGGTGTGGGACTAGGGGATTCCTCATCACTAGAAGTGTTTTCATCTAGACTTATGAACTCTTCATCACTAGTGGAGGTATCAACAGTAAGATTAAGTTCCTTGCTCTTAAATGGAATACCTTCATTACTATCATATCCTAGGCCTGTCTTAATATTAGATGTTCTTTGCTTTTCAACAAATTAAACATGTGACACACCTGCCTCATTCCATACAGCAAGTTTTTCTAACAACTTATCTCTTTCAGCAGTGATGCGTGGGAATTGCAACAGGCTTTACCTCCCGAGGGATCTCAAGAAGCTTACAACCCCCACCAGGCAGTGTACCTGATCGTTGTAGTATAGTATAGTGACAAGTACCGGGGGATTGATCGTTCAGCTTAGGAATAGTGTCGCTAGGATTAGAAAGCCTAATTACTAGTTATAAAGGTGAGGGATGATTATTTTTGTATTTTTATATTTTTTAGAAAGCAATTAAAATCTCGGGGTTTTGGAAGAGTGGGCGGAATTAGTTGCTATTCAACTAACCCAAACTAAGATGCAATCAAAATAAAATACTAAAAATGAAATTAAACTAATTTATACTAAGGTTGTGAGCAGTAATTGGAGAAAATGTGTTTACTTAGATTTCACTACTCCCTAGATATCTTTTACACGTTAATTACTTGTTATAATTGCATGGATGACGGATTGTATTCCTTAATACCATTCATGGGGTGGCATACATAATTCCCCAATTCTATGAGCTCTTATCTCCTCCTACACCATGCCCAGCACAACTATAGGGATTGTAAACAGTGGCTCATGCATTAAATACAACCAATAAAGACCTAGTACGCCTCGGTTCATGTTTCTTAAGACGTTCAAGCATGTTACCATTTGGAGATCTGCCAGTTTTCTTAAGCCTAACATATAAATCATTCATCCAAGAACAAGAATAAACAAGTAAACACATAATCAATATCTAGGTTTCATTAGATCTAAGCAAACACAAAAGAGATCTAGCCTAGCATAATGGAATTGAGACAAGAACAAGATATAGACAACCAACACATAGACATATTGATTGAATTAGAAGAACACTTATCTCAATTACAATGCAAGGTATCAAGGGTTTGGAACCCTTGAAAAACCTGTAAAAGTTGCACCAAAATCGTATTTAGGGTTTCTCCAAAACTTCTCTCCTTTTTTAATGTGAAAAACTAGAAAACTATATATAGGAAAATGGGGATGACGGCGTCAAGAACAAAGGTGTGACGCCGCCAAATACTTCCTCGGACGGCCTTGATCTACTTCTGACGCCGTCAAGGCCTAGGCCGTCACACAAATTACTCTTGACGCCCTGTGTGTGACGCCGTCATCAACTACGGATTTTAATTCTTGAGGTTTGACGCTGTCATGAATTTACTCTTGACGCCTTCATGTACTGTTCCCAGCATGGAAAATTGAGACTTTGCCGTTTTCTTCACTTTTATGCTCCAAAAACGTCCAAAATGGCTTCTTTTCCAGAATTCACTCTCCAAGTACCTAAAATTACAAAAGGAACGATTAGGGCAATATTTGATCAAATAAAGTCGGATTCGGGCTTAAATGACCCCCTAAAAACGGATCATTTTTCGCCTCATCAAGCAGTAACCTTTTCTAGTTCAGACACCTTGCAACCTAGTTTCCATTCATTCAACTTAACTAGGTAATCCTGTTGTTTATATGTTTCCAGCCATGCTACTTCATTGTTTTCATGTGTAAGAATTTTGGCTTCCATTGACTCTAAAGTAAGTTGATAACCTGTTATCTCAGCCCTAGCTTTTTGAAATTTATCTCTTTCAGCTACATACTCAGTAAGTAACTTTTGATACATATCATTACACTTAGAGCATACCTCAGAGTTAGTGGATGAACTTGGTGAAGCAGCTACCATTGCAAGTTGAACAGGTGCTTCTTCAAACTCCATGCTCCAATCAAAACTTCCTAACTCATCTCTTGACTCCAAAGCAGCATATCCAGGCTCTTCATCAAATGTTGTGCTCCAATCTTCCAATGCAACCATTGAATAGGTTACAGGTTCGTCATCAAACTCATTGGACCAATCAATCTCTGACAGATTCTCTTGAGCAACCAAAGCTTTTGGTTTTGGTTCAGTTATTGGAATCTCTTTTCTCTCAGGTTTGGGTGGTTCAATCATCTTGTTTGCTTGATACTTTGCAAACTTACATTCTCTTGCAAAGTGACCAGTCCTTTGACAGTTGAAACACTCAATCTTGGACTTGTCAAATGTTATTCCTTGTTTAGCTCTGAAGTTGATGCCTTTACCTGTCTTGTTCACATACTTCTTGATCCTTGCAGTGAGCATAGCAACTTGCCATCTGATATCGATTTCTTCCAAGGCATCATCATCAATTTGCAATACATCTTCTTGATAGGTGACTGGCATAGATGCTTGTTGAGCAAAGAATGAACATAGAACATCATCTGAGGTTGGGGTAACTGGTTGTGATGAATTGGTGGTGACCATTGTTGTGCATGGAACCTGTGTTTCGGTCACAGTACTTTGAGCAGGGTAAGCAGTACCTTTGTTGGAAGTACTACTTCTCTTTTCAGAAGAGACAAAAGCAATATTCTGTTGTGTGCTTGAACCTATAGTACCATTCATCTCATGCTCACACACCTTCAGATTGTTGTAAAGATCATCAAAGTCCATAGTATCCAGCCCTGATTGTCCTCTGATCATAGTAGCAACTACATGTCATGCTGATGGCAAACTCCTTAAAAACTTTAAATTAGCATCTTCAACTGATGCCTCAGCATCATATAGTTCTAGCATACTCAAAAGATGTTGAAATCTTTCATAAGCAGAATCAAGACCTTCTCTTTCACCAACAGTGAAAGTTTCAAATTGTTGCTTCAGCAAATTCCTATGCATCTTCTTGGAAGCATCATTACCTCCAAACTTCTTCTTTATTGCAGCCCATAGTTGTTTGGCATCTTTGGCATCATGAAACTTTAATAGGTGAGCATCAGGAATAGCAGAAAGCAGTATGTTGAGGGCTTTGTCTTGATTTCTTTTGGTAGCAGCAGGTACAGTAGGTTTTGGTGGTGTTGGTTGTCCAGGTACCTCAACTGGTTCATCAATTTGCATGTTACCATTGACAATCACATCCCACAAAGCATGGTCTGTGATGGCAATGTACTGCCTCATCTTCATGGCCCATAGGTTGTATTCTCCCTTCTTAACAATAGGGATTCTAACAGCAGTAATTGAGGGAACAGGTGCAGCATCTGTCGACATCTTGAAGGGTTTGTAGTGAGATCGGTTTAAAGATTTTAAAGGTTTGTCTTCTTAATCAGAGTTTCCAACACAAGCTCTGATACCACTTGTTGGATCGATATACTCTGATCAAACTACTTTGTAGCTTGTAAGGGTTTAACAATATTGAGTAAACTCAACACTATTAATATTGAAACACTGTTTGACCTTGTAAAGTATGCGGAATCTACTAACACAAAGCTTAAGAAGAACTTTTATATTAACCAAACTTTGAACCTGCTTTGTTACACAGATTCACTAACAATCCCTAACTATTAACTTTGATCGACTTCTAAACGTATCTAACTTGTAAAACTTATAAAACTTCTATCGACCAATACCTCTTAAGGCTCTTTATATAGATAACCTTAAGTCGGTTTACAACATATAATTCTTGAACGACAAGTAATTATCCCTAACTAATTCTAGAATATTCATCTAATATTACACATTAATCCTTATCTAATATTGCATATCAGTCCTTGTTTCCTTCGAAGTACTTTAAGCATTCTTCATATCAGCAGTACTTTGACTTTATTCTTCAGCAGTACTTTGACTTTATTCTTTATGCAGCAGTACTTTGACATCCAGAAGTACTTTGATATTTCATATCCCAACACCGTTTCCTTCAAAAACCACTCGCAACGAAACGGGAGAGAAGAATGGATCCCTCTTCAGCTAGCAATTTAATGTCTTAGCTTCCATATTTCCCGCTTAATCGGTCGTAGAAATTGAAGTAATCCGATAAACAACTAATTTCACGTTTTTGTTATATTGTGAGACTTTTTGGTTTACAACGCCCTCCCTTCCACGACAGAGTTGAGGCTGTAACTTTATTATTTTTTTGGTATTTTTGTAAATACTTTAGGAAAAATGTTTTGAATTTTTCAATTTTTTATAGAAATATACATACAAAATAGAGGAAGGCTTAACAAAACACGATTTTTTTTCAAAACAATATTCAAAAACACACTTCGACCTTCCCCGGCAGCGGCACCAAAAATTGATTGTGTGAAAATCAATCTTATTATAGTATAGAAGTATTATATTGAAATGATCCGCGTGAAATACGGATCACCCAAGTCGTATCCGAGTGAAGGTGAATGGAATCAAGAATATTGATTCGTGAAAACCGTGAATTGAAAAGTAAAAAAGTGAAAATATCAATCAAGTAATTCAAGTATCCACAAACAAAGATGAAATACGCAAAGAGTACAAGCTATTAATGCACAAAAGTCTAAAACGTAAAAACGAAAATGCGAACGCGTTTATTAAAACGTAACTTATATTGAAAAATGATCCTACAAACGTGAAATTATTTTCTAAAAATCTTAAACTACTAAAATTAATTTCCAGAAAAAGAAAATTATTTTTTTGATTTTTCTATTATTTTCTATGAATTTATTTTGATTTTTGTAATTTTAAATGAATTAAAAATGTAAGATAATAGAAAAATAAAGTAAAAAATGAATATTAAATTCTGAAAATTCTAAAATATTATAAAAGAATTTCTAAAATTATTTTTGTATTTTTCACAGCTTTTTATGAATTTTTATTGATTTTTTTATTAAAAACTATTTAAAAATGGATAAAATCAAAAAGAAATTAAGAAAAATACTAAAACTAGTTGGAAAATTCTGGAAAAATTCCAAAAAATCTAAAATATTAAAAAGAACTTGAGAAAAATTTTTGAAATGAAAATGAGCTGATTCAGTGCTTATTTAGCACGACTGCTTATTCACAAGTGCTTATTTATAAGCACTTGTGAACATTTCTGGATGAAACTCTAAAATTAGTCCAATTATGATCTATTCAACCCAGTTATGCAGTGAATGTTCAATTTCAAACACATAAATCCTCAATATCACAAAAATATAGCAATTAGCTCAAAAGATAAGCTCAGACAATAAACACAACAAGCATAAACTGATCCAGAAGCAAAGATGTAGAACAAAGTACTTTATCAACTCAAATTACACTCAAAATCATTCACTAAACACAGTTACAAGCTAAGTCAAACAATTGCAGGCCTATTATCAAAATTAGTACCCTGTCTCACTCAGGCTACTTCACTAGTACAATAAGCACTTTAGATGAGTTCCAAAATATAAGCAAATGGGGGCAAAAGCTTACCTATACTACTGAGACTACAAATCCACAAGAAATTTACACCTAAAAACTATTTAGATTGCCTAAAATGCCCTGAGTTCAGCAGCTAATAACACTAAAACACTGATTTCAGTTGACTTTTTATTATCTACTAAACTTTGACCAAAACGAATTTTATCAACTTAATTCTGCAACTAAGCAGATGTAATAAGCTATGATTAATCTATTTTAAGCTATTTCTAAGTATAATGCAACTATAAGCTAAATTTCACTATCAATTAATTCCAATAACTAACTGTGTATGTAACTATTTAAACTTTGTCTATTTAAAAGTTATACTACTGATTTTATGGTTCAAAACTCTATCTCTACACTAGTTTAACCTTAATGAGATTGAAATCAAGCAATCCAAGTACAATATCTCACAACATCAGTATCATCCAAACACTCCCATATTATGACAGTTTACACTAAAATGATGTTACAGCTCATGAATTACCAACTGTTTTACCCAAATCAAACCCCAAACACTATATGAACAACAATATCCCAATATCAAGTTCTAGATCCAACAGATATGACAGGCTACAATTCCTCACCAAAAACAGTCACTTATTAAGAATATGAAAACTCAGAATCAATCAAGCTACAAAGATCTAAGATCAATCAAGCTCAACTACAATAATACTATAACTACTCAACAATTTTAATCAGTGAAACAATAATTTTAACAACTAAACAAGTCTAACTAGTATGAAACTAGTAAAACAGAATTTGATTACAACTTACAACTCCATTCCATCTTAGGAAAACAGAGATGGATTCACTGTGCTTGCCTATCTCTAGGATAGGCAGGTCCTTCCATTTCTGACCAAATCTATCCAAAATACCTCAGGAAACTCAGGATCAAACCTCCTTTGACTTTAGTTGACTTTTATTAACTCTTGCTTAATGAAACAGTAACAAGTATACAACAAACTATATAAGTTTGAATATACTATTTATAAGCTGAAACAGCTTATTTCAGACCTACACAACTATTTTGAAACATTTTTTTTTATTTTTTATAATTTTCTGAATTTTTTTATTTATTTTTTACTTGAAAATATTGACTGAATTGAAATGATAAAGTTGATTAAGCTAATTTGAAAACAATGAGAATTACTAATAGAAAATAAGCTGAGACTAGTTGATTATAAGCTAAATAAAAGCAGAATCTTAACAAAATAAACAATGAGAAATGATGAATAAGCTACAATTTATAAAAGTGAACTAAAACTTTTATTAAAAACTCAATTGAACATTACAGAAGCTAAACTAAATACAATGAAATTTTGACAGCATTTCTCTAAGCTAAAAATTACATACAATGAGCTAAAATGATCATCTATTTATAGGAAGAGAGTGAGGTAGGGGGTCTCTTTTGCCAGGTTGGCGATCCACACCAATATGTGCTTCTTTACCTCTATTCATAGCCCTCTGATCATACTTGTGCTACTTTGATCAAATGTAAGCCCTTGGATCAGAATTTTAGACGTGGCCTGACCAATAGTTAACCGCCATCTGTCCCAAACGAGTGCATCATTCTCTGACTTGTCAGCACATCTAGAAGCGAATCCAATGCTGGGTATGACGTGTTTCCACCAATCCCACTCTGCCAAGTGTCAACAAAGCTTCAAACAATCTCTCTGACACGTACTGTGCACGTGAGGTGTGCTTCTGGAAGCTCTAATGATTATCTAATCATGGTTATTTTGAGTGGGTGTGAGCCAATTAACCCTGGTGATGAACTAGGGTTCATGAGGTGTTGGGATTTCTGGGTATTGGAGGGAATTGGGGGTAAATGGTGCGTTTGTTTTATTTATTATAAATTGAGCATGACTCTTTGACCCCTTTTTTTTGTTAACTTTGACCGGGTATGGGCTAGGGGTGAAATTGGGCTTTGGAATTATGGATTATGGATTAAATATCACACTTGGACCAAATCTTATGTATTATTTCAGATTTTATGAAAATAAAATCCAAGGACCAAATGTGTAATTTGCCAAAACTTCAAGGACTGAAAATGCTACTTTTGCAAAGTAACTTCCAAAGACTTATTCTGCAAATATTGAATACATGAAGGACTAATGTTGACTTTTGGATCCCAAACTTTGACTTTTTGACCATCTCCCACTCTCGTGCCCGTATTTTCGGTTTTTGCATGATTTTTGTCTTTTTATGATAAATCCGTACCTGCATGTTCACAACATAAAAACACATATTTCTTTGGCATTTAGTTAGCAAAATTAGTCTATTTGGGTCGGTATTTGGCCATAAAATTGTATGTGAATTAACACATACCAATGACCCTGTCAGATCGCACATACATCAAGACCTCCGTCCTACGAGTAGAGCAGCATATCAGCTGGACGTAAGGGGTTGTCCCTTTCTCCACTAAGCCCAATATCAACTTCTTTACGAGCCGAAATCCCCGAACGTGAACATATGTTATGCCGGTGTTTAATAACAATAATACCAGCACACGATACAACATGGTCCCTATAAATATCCCCCGTAAAGACCCTGTAACAAGCTAAACACGACATCTGAACAAAGAATAAGGGAACACCTAGCAGATAACACACACTGGTAAGTCCGAGCATTCATAGTATGCCCTAACCCAGATATCGGAACCACCATAAGACAGTCCGAAATGTAGTCCTCCATTTGAGATTTCCATAACGCCATATGTCGAGTAGATAGGAAAAAGCGGATTAAGCTACATGGGTAGCACGCGTGAAATATATATATATATATATATATATATATATATATATATATATATATATATATATATATATATATATATATATATATATATATATATGCCAATTTTTTATGAATTTGTAAGCAGCGATCTCACTTGGATTACTCAAAAGGTTAATCTCTATTTTAGCATTAAAAGCACACAAGACATTATAAAAGGAAGGCCCAGAAGTTACAATACTAGAATGTCGGAGGAGAAGCTATTAGATTGCTATTGTTGTTATTATTATATTATTATTATTATTTACTTTTTTTAATTTTTATTTTCTTAAATCTTTATATTTATTTTTTTTATTATTTTAAATTTATTATTGTTATTGTTATTATAGGCATTTGCATATGTATCCTCCCAAAGATGCAAGATTGCATATATATCCTTTGCATGCATAAAACCATAGTATTATGTGCATCAAAAACTCGTATTAAAGATATATATGCAATTATTCACCTTTGAAAAGATATATTTGCAATTTCCCCTTATTATGATGTCTTCCCCTAATATATATCTTCTTAAACTAACTATTTTCATCTTTTTAATCTAAACAAACCACCACTGCTCACACACACACACCCCCAAACCTCATCCAAACACCCCAAACCATCATGAGATAAGTTTTCTGAGTGTGTGTGCGTGCGCTCGCATGTGTGTGGCCGGATTATGTGGGTTTATAAGTATTTGTCTACATCCACGCACACGTATGAAATTTAAATATGAACAATTAGTTTAAAAAGATAAATATTAGGGAAATAAATAATATTAGGAATAATAATAATAATAATAATAACAACAACGGTAATAATAAAAAATATTAAAATATAAAAAACAAAAAAAGTATTAAAAAAAAGAAATAAAAAAAATTAAAAAACAAAAATAAATAATTAAAAAAATAAAAAGTATAATATTAAAATATAGAAAATAAAAAAATATTAAAAAAAAAACAAAAGATATAAAAAAATTTAGAAAAACAAAAAATAAATAAAATAAAATAATAGAAATAAGTAAAAATATTTAATTAAAGAGTAAACTGCAAAATGCATCTTTGTGCAAGCAAATAGACGAAACACACCTTTTGTTAGAATTTCGTTAGTGGATAACGGAAAAATTGCATCGTTCATCCACAGGATGTATAATGTTTAACGTTTATTTATGGAAGGATGTCCCGATTTTTCTGACAGGGATGTATGGTGTGAAAACGGACAAATCATAAGGATGTATTTTAGAGTTTACTCAATATTATATAAATAAACTAAACTAGTAAAATGCTAAAGGATTTAAATGTTGCCTAAACAATCACAACGTTCATAAATGTTGTTCTTATCCAAAAGACCCTTACATCAGCTCTCCTAGTAAAGATCCAACAATTTGAGGACCATTCGCCGTCCAATTCTAATAAACAACATAGCCACTTAAGTGCATCAGGCTGATAGGATGCATTAAAACGGATGGAGAATGAACCACGACCTTGACACCGAGATGAAACCCACAAAAACTTCAAACTAAACACGCCACACAAACATCAGATGGTGACAAAGTGAAATGTATGGAACCAAGGGCAACTACAGCTTGTTGCAACCCCTAAGATGGGATCGGGAGCCTTCTATCATGGTGGATGCAAAATGAATTCAACCATGATCATGTCAAAACATAATATAATAAATGATTAAGTAAAGATTTAATAACAACTCACTACCATCAAGTATATATTATGTCTTTTAAGTTAACATATATCGTAAATGTATAATTTGATAACCTTCTAACATCTCGAGTAGAATAAAATTGACCCAATTTCTCAATTTCATATAAAGCGCAAATCAGCACTAGTGTGTCCAAATTTGACTTTAATAAGATAATCATGCTTCATCACTGATTAGGCCGCAACGGGCTTAAAGTGTCTCGTATCTTATCTATATACAACCTAGAATGTGATACGCATCTAAACTCTTAAAGAGAAACATACCTAAACTGAAAATCCTACCATGAGAGAACGTTAATGGCCTAATTAACCCTATTTGTATTATTTTGATCAAGGCCTGATTGATTCCCATTCGAACGCAAATGGTATTCATCCTCATCATTTCAAACAAAATTTTCTAGTTTGCCTAAGTAATAACTTTGTTTAGAGGATCTCCAGCACGCGGCCCAATGGGTTCAATGTTTCAAATACTTTTTTCTTACAAGAATAGTTATTCAAAAAATCAGCTAAACAGGTAATTGATTTGGACACTCATGTTTTTTATTAGCATACTTATCTTTACTCATTATTATTTACCGTCTGTTTTATTGGCCTGTACAGTTGAGTACGCAACTCAAAATAAAAAGTGTGCAAATCACGTTTAAAACTTAATATATAATGAGAAATATTATGAACTATTTTTTCCTTAAAACTTAATAAATGAGTAAGTTCAATTACTAATATACTAAATGATATTAACAGAGTTGGGATCGAATGATAAGAAAAATTAATATAAAAAAGATGAAAAGAAACCACAACCTCACATTTCAGATGTATCTATAAAAGTAGATACATTTTCTTTTAAAATTCTTTCTCTTATTTAAAATGTGTGGCTAGAAATATTTTTTATTTTTTTATTTTAGTTTTATTCTCACTGAATTCCTTCCTGATAACAACATCCATTATTAATAGTTTAAATATTTTTTAAGCCTTAAACTTTTATCATTTTTCGTTTATAACTTATAGATCATTTTGTCGCAATGAATACAAATAATTAAATATTGCATCAAGGGTCACACTAAAATCACAAATTTCCCTATACATCGTCACTATGCACGGATATTCTTGCAGTAATATAAAAGCATCATTGTGTGAGGAAGTATTTGCTTAAGTCATTTTTCAAAGACTTGTGAAAGCTTAAGTTATTGTTTAGGAAAAAGCTTTAATTTACCTTCAATTATGAAAAGCTTTACGATAAATAATTTGAGAAAGAAGGTACGTATTTCCTCTACCTTTCGTTGCATATGGCCTTACACATGGTATACGAGTAATCTTGTAGAAATTATTTTCAAAATCAAAGTTAAAATTAGTATATATTTATCCACTTTTCTTTTTTTGCTCTATCAACTTACATTTATTGTTTTCAGGAAATAAAAAAATTTGAATTTTCAAAAATGTTTTAGAATTTAGCTCTTGTGCCAACGTTGCTAGTCTCTAATCTCTATCACAACTAGCTTAGCTGTCTTTCAAAAAATAAAAACTAAAATATAAATAAATAAATAAAATGCCACATTTACTAAGAAAGTTATAAATGTACACAAACCTGATGCATCGTGAATGCTAAGAGCATTAACGTAGTGTTTGGTATATTGTAATCAAATTGTGAATGGAAAGAATGATTACGTTGGAATGATAAAATGTTGTTTGCTTACATATATGGAATGTAATTGTTCATTACAAGGAATGACCCATTACAGCAAAATTATTCTCTAGGCACCCCTTGCTTTTTTTTCATTACATCCGTAATGAAATCAAAATTACATAAAACCCCATCAATAACTAACCATATTAAATAAACTTTCTATCATTAATGGGGGCATTTTAGTCTTTCTATTATGATTTAATTACTTCTTATCAAACAAACCAAACATGATTAATCTATATATATATATAAAGAATGAGTTCCCATATTGAATGTGAGCATTAATGCCACAAGCTAAGAAACTTAAATATGTGGTTTAAGCTAATGAAATTACTACATTCAAAGCTTATTTTGTAGCTTTTAAGTGCTTTTAAGGTGAAATGTAAATATAATAATAAAAAGAAAGAGAACCTATAAAGCCTCATTGATGAGGAAATTATAAGTATAAATTAAATCGTAAATTGCTGCTATAACTCAACCATAAATCGCAGGTCCCTTGCTATCCATACCTAAAATTACTTTTCAATTAATGTTATAACTCCATTGTACAACCATTTTTTACAAATGTCCAACCCAACCAATTGATGCAAAACCCTTACATGTTTCCATGCTGCATAGCTCCTTTCATCTCCTCACCATTAAATGTGTCAAATCATCTAACATGTAGATTCATTCCTATAACGAGACAGCATGGCCCGTGCGATGCACGGGCTTCGATTACCATGAAGTAGCATTAACGATCAATTAGATGTGTTAAAATTAGTCGCGAAACTTAAAGTGTTAAACTAAAAAATTAGCTTTATTAAGCTTTTACGAATTGGAATGTTTCATATGAAACATACTCAAAAATGTGTTTGACCAATAGTACACGTGGTTGTAAGTAGTAAGTGCACGTTTGATTTGCTTACTTAGCCGTTCTCAGCTTTGAGGTTCCTCGATTTGATCATCCTTCCAAGCTAATACTTTACTAAAGGATACTAAAGGTTACCACTTTACCATGATAGTCTATTTTGTACTAAAGGATTTCGAATTGCGATGCACGGATTGTTCACCGTAAAGTATCATTAGCTTTGCAAGGGTTATGTGTATTTAGTTACTATGTTTAGTTTTGATCAGGGTTACTTGACTGAATAAATGAGGCTCATTTAACTAATTTTTTCTAAATAGAATTGTTTGATGAAAAAAGGTATAAAATGCATGATCGACTTTCATCATTACTATGAACCTCATTTTATACCTTGAACTCACATGCACCTCATAAGTCTACTAAATGACGTTTAGTTCGTTTAGTTCGTTTGATCCCGCCAAGTAGTAGAGCTTTTACATACTTATTAGTAGATCCAATAGATTTGTAAGTTAAAGAGGTACATGTGAGTTATTTAAACTTTCTACTTTGCAAAGGACATGAAAAGTCTTTCTTGAATAGATGCTCACAACGCTTTTTTGCATTCTAATGTTCAATAAAATTTGCGTTACTACTATACAAATTTTATGAGTAAAAGTTGAGTGAGTTGCTTCCCCATACCAAATATTTGTTGATTAGCATTAGAAAAATACAAATGTGAAAATAGCAACAATAATGTTAGCGTAGCTTAAGTGGCTAGATTTATGGGCACTAATAGAGAAAAGGTCATTCTTATATTTCTTATTTAAGACGAAAATTTACTTTGTTGTAAAAATATAACTTCAAGTTTTTATTTGTACGTTTTTTCATGGATTCCCATTCATTTAGTTTTACCAAATAAATAAAAAAAAATATTTTAAATTAATTTATCATTTTGACGTAACAACTTAATATGCCCCGCTTGACTCGCGGGGTTTTTAATCATTGGAATAGACTTATGAGCTCACCATGTTACAAAATATCTAGAAAACGGTAACACATGTTACAAAAAATTAAAACAGACTAAATAAACGCAAAGCCTTATAGAGATTCAAATGTTTAAAAAAGCTAAACAACAACTTGATACAATAGAATCAATTGAAAATGTACACATTTACAAAAAAAAAATAATAAAAAAATAAAAAATAAAAAAAATAATAAAAAAAAATTATAAAAGAAGCTCTTTTTTCCATGATTGCAAATAGTTTCAATTGCAACATGTCTTTTCACATGTCTCAAAGTATCAAACCCATTCCCTGCCACCTCCAAAATCCACTCCAAAATCTACTCTTTTGACTATATTTCAGACACCATCCATGTGTTGTATATATTTTTTTCTGTTGAGTTATAACTTGAGTAGGCAACTGTATAGTTCATCAATTATAACTTATAAGCCATTAATTCATGTACTTATTAGTTATTACTTGTGTGCTAATGCAATACGTATTACAAATCTCTGTAAAATATAAATAAACATATGTTGATGACCAAGAGAATATTATATCACATATACTTTTTTCTAACAATCAATCTCCACCTCACTGGTGCATGCCGTTATAATATCCTTGCAAAAGAAATTGTTATAGCTAGCTTTAATATTTTTGAATGATAAAGTTAAAGAAAACAAACAGTCTTCAAATAAAGAAAATCTCCATGTTCTTAAATATCAATGTTATGGATCGCTACAACAACGTAATATATTGATAATGCAATTTAGGGTAATAAATAAAAAAGAAAAAGGAATCAAAACAGGTTTATGAATTTAAGCAAGAGATATGTAAGTTACATTGTAGAAGTTACCCATATATATCAGTGCAAGTTAGAATGAGTTCAACAAACACTCATCATCGGTTTTTGGTGATAGCGTCATGTCTTCTATTGATTTTCACCAGAGTACTTTTTAACACCTTTTATTTCATACATACCTGATTCAAAAAATAAGTAAAATTAGTGGCTAACGATCAAAATACGAAGTTGCGATATTAAATCATCTTTAAACCAAAAAGGTTAAAATTGGAACCCTAGCGGCCTGTGAAGGTAGTATATTCACCACACATGTTTCGTAAAAAAAAGGTTTACATATAATCTCATTAGATTGAGAGACTAAAGATAGATTCATATTTGAGCTAAGCAAAACTACTGCTTTTTGGTGGTGGCACTTACATGATCTGCTAATCGAGTGCGTTCCATCAACTCATCAAGGGCATATAGGGCATTATCATCAACAGCTTCCTCTAAATCAAACTGAACAAATCCAAAACCCCTTACTTTTGCCACAAACATCTTTAGATATTTCAATTCATACAAAAGAATCCCCCAAATTTACCAAAAACCCCTTCCATTTTCGCATCAGTCAATGACGAATCAAGATTCTTCACAAACAAATTCGCTACACCAGTTCTCCTTGCAAACGGACCTCACTGAATCCACATGATCCTCATAGTTTTACATTGAGTTACTCATGTTTTAATCAAGATAACGCCTCATCAGCTATTCAATAATCAAAACCTTAATCAGATCACAAATTCAAATTCAACAAAAGAGATCAACTTACTAAATCAAAACACCATAATTCAGTGATTCATTCAATTCAGTAATCTCCATAATCACCTAAATAAAAGCTATCTAACGAATTCATTCAGTCAATTACATTTAAATTTTCATAACCACATCATCAAGTATTCAAATCATCTATTCAGTGACATAAACCCAGAAACGAAGGTGTATTAAAAATCTGAAAACCATAATCAAAAATCAAAAACTGAATTAAGGTATAAACAAAATCCATTGGTCCTGTTCGACATAGACCATAACAATAAGGATACCTGGTATAGTTCTGGGCTAGAAACCGACCCTTGAATCATGCATCTTGTTCAATATCGTGGTAAGAACCTAAATAATTATAGTGGAAGGTAGCATCTGGACTATTTGACTTGTAACAGGCCCACGAAAGCCACTAAGTCATATATTGATTGCAGTATAGCATTACAATGGAACTTCCTTCCTTTACGCTCCATGTTGGTCATCACACCAACACCTTCACAAATATTCAAAATCGTTTTTAGCACAAAAACCATAATATAGTTAACTACGTTGTAGTTATACCTGAGTAACATCAAGTCCTTTTCAGGTTCTGGCCCAATGACAAAGCTTTCTCCTTGTATAATCTCGTACCCACTCATATCGTAGTATTGCCTTTCTTCCTCTGAGTTTTGTTCAACCATTAACGTAATGTGTCGTTCCAACCCTTCATATTCTACACGATCACCAAACACAAAGTTTTAAAAATGAGAAGCAAAATAAACTCAACAATTTACTTAATTTTGATAAAGAAAATGGGGGAGTGGTTAGATATTATGAGTTTAAAAAGTAACCAAAGCCTATGAAGATATGGAGACAAAGAAAATCTTGTGGCCACTTTTTGATGTTGAGTAAATTTATTAGCGGGTTGAGACAGTGGGTAGTCTCTTTGTCCATATTATTGCCTCGAGTTAGAAGGCTCTCCAAATCAGACAATAAGCTAGCTAAAAGCACATATACTACTGGAATAATGCAACAATCAAGCCAGAGGATACGTATATTGGTAAGTATAAAGGAGTTCATGTTAATATCACTACACCCACTAATATAAAATGTAAAAGAAGTGTATGGCATAAGATAGACAACGATGGAGGCCTTTACCAGCAATAACTGGTGTTTGTTCCATGTGTAACCCTGGTGCTTTCCGGTACTTGATGAAGTATGTCTTGACCCGCTTCATTAGCTCCAAAATGTGATCACCCTTCTTATTATACTTTTCACAATTGTACCAAATATATTGTACATCCTTAAGCACCTCTGCTGAATTCATGTACTTGAGACCGTTCTCGAGGCTGTTGCATACCACTTCCTTGCACGGGTCCATCTTTAAAAAAAAATCTTTGTATCTTAAAATCTTTGTTACAACTTACCACATTTCATCGAGGCACCTACCTTGAAATTTTTATCCACTCTCATATTTTCAAGTTCAACCCCCATGATCACTACAAATAATGCAACATAAAGAAAATTAGTTAAACACTAAACTTATCAAACCAAGCACAAAAACCCCAAACTATAACATACCAACCACAAACAACACATATTGGAAAAAACACACACAAAACTGCGCACATCACTACATCAGTCGCTCAACCATTCACTGTCATTGTAAAAAATTATTTGAATCAAATTTCTTCATCAATATCATGATTTTATGTTCGATCATTAGCCACACCATTAATCTATAAAATCCTAAACTAACTAAATATAAACACACCAAACACCAAAATGCATACAACTATATACGAATATGTAAAGATCTTATACGTAAAACAAACACAAATTATATAGTGATAACCATACTATTTATATTATGATCAACTGTTTAGTCACAAAATCAAAAGAAGAACATAAAACTAACAGTAGAAAAGATATGTGAAGGAAAAAAAATTACCTTAATCTCAGACAAAATCAGTAGATCTTTCACATCTTCAAACATGTACACATCAAAACACACACAAATAACAGACCGTAAATCATATATCTATACTATTTATAAAGAGTAAATGGTCAAAAAGTCAAGAAGTGAAAAGTGAAAAACTTAAATTAATGTTTTGCCTAAATTACCCTTAATTAATGCATTTAACACTCCTTAATACCTCTCATTTAAAACTTAATCAAAACTTAAATGAAAACATGGAAACTTACATTAAACATTCAATTTTTTTTTTTTTTTTGTCAACTTAAAAACATGGAAAGTTAAATGAATAATTAATAAATGAAAACATAAAATGTAAAATTGTTTTGTCAACTTAAGAATGAATACACACGTATATAAAAATAAACTTTTAAATACTTGATGAGTAGCCGTACATAGAAACGGAATTTTATAGCGGCAGATAGTTATAGTGATATTTTGGTTACACAAAACGTTACACAAACCACTTAACCAAAATATCATTATAATTAAATGCCGCTATAAAATCCCGTTGCTATGCACGGGTACTCGTCTAGTAAAAATAAATAGATGCATATACAGAGCAGACGGAACCATTGGTGTTGTGAGGGAGGTGAATGCCACGGTGTGGTCGGCGGAGTAGATCTAAGCAGTGGCGAGAAGAAGAGGATTAGCTGGGTTTTTTTAGTGTGTGTTTTTTATGCTAAACTTTAAAAAGTATAATGACCATCATTAGCAATGACTGTTTAGTTCTTTTAACTTTAATTTGAATGAGACCTTAGATGTTCCAGTTCCATCAAACTTGAATGAGGCTTTACACGTTCCAATTCCATCAGAGCATGAAACTCAATCTTGCATTAAATACATCCATCATAATTTAAGAGCTTTAGAAAGAAGCTTACTTGGTTAGCTTAATCCCATCATAATAGAGTTGCCAAGCTCAAACCATAAATTCACATGCTCAATTAATGCTTGGTAGCGTAGGGATTGCACCAGACTTTACCTCTCGAGGGATCTCGAGAAGCTTACAACCCCCACTAGGCAGTGTACCTGATCGATGTAGTATAGTATAATGACAAGTACCGGGGGATTCATCGTTCAGCTAGGAATAGTGTCGCTAGGATTAGAAAACCTAAAGACTAGGTCTAGAGATGAGGGATGATTCTTTTTGTAGTTTTATATTTTATGTAAAGCAATTAAAAATCTCGGTTTTGAAGGAGTTGGGCGGAATTAGTTGCTAGTCAACTAACCCAATAACTAAAGATGCAATCAAAATAAAATACTAAAAATGAAAATAAACTAAATTATACTAGAGTTGTAAGCAATATATGGGAGAATTGTGTTTACTTAGATTTCACTACTCCCTAGATATCTTTTACAGGTTAATTACTTGTTACAGTTGCGTGGATGACGGATTGTATTCCTTAATACCATTCATGGGGTGGCGTACTTACTTTCCCAATCCAATAAGCGCCTACTTCACTCCTATGTCGAGCCGGCTAAAAAGCTCCTAACATGGGATCACTAGAATTTGCTCATACATTAAATACAACCAATAAAACCTAGTACACATCGGTTCATGTTTCTTAAGACATTCAAGCATGTTACACAATGGAGATCTGCCAGTTTTCATAAGCCTAACATTGAAATCATTCATCCAATACACAACTATAAACAAGTAATCAACACATAATTAACATCTAGGTTTCATTACATCTAAGCAAACACATGATAGATCTAGCCTAGCATGTTGAAATCAAGACAAGCATAAGATATATTCAAACAACACATAGACATATTGAATGAATTAAGAGAAGACTTATCTCAATTGAACATGAAAGGATTCAAGGGGTGAAAACCCTTGAAAATACAGTAAAAAATGACCTAGGGTTTTTAGGGTTCGGCCCTAGTATTCTCCACACAAGTTCCTCTTCTTATGAATGAAAAATAGAAAACTATATATAGATTCTGATAGGTGACGGCGTCAAGAACAAATTTCTGACGCCGTCATCTCGCCGCCAAATAATTTCTCGGACTGCCTAGATCTGGGTCTGACGCCGTCATGTGTACTCCTTATGCAGGCCGTCACCAAAAATAGTCTTGACGCCCTTGTTGTGACGCCTTCAGGTTTTCACTGGGTCGTCACGGATTTTACTCTTGACGCCGTCATGATTTTCTTCTTGACGCCGTCAGGTACTGTTCTTAGCATGGAAAATTAAGTCTTTGTCGTTTTCTTCACTTTTATGCTCCAAAAACGTCCGAATTGCATCCTTTTCCAGAATTCACTCCCAAAGTACCTAAAATCACAAAAGGAACGATTTAGGGCAATATTTGATCAAATAAATTCAATTCCGGGCTTAAATGACCCCTTAAAAGTGGTTCATTTTTCGCCTCATCATATACCCTTACACTTGAGATTTGCTTGTCCTCAAGCAAATGCGCTTTTATTATAATCAAAATACAAGTTAGGGGTCATTTAACACTAATATAAAAGTAATTACAACAAATAATCGTTTCACTAAAGACCAAAGACAAGCACGGAGGTCATACACTAGCACCTCACAAATAGTGTTTAGATACTCACATCTCTCGGGTGTAATAAAGTATATATCACAATATGGAAATGGAAAACATCTCTCACTACCTGTCATAACAAAATAGATTACCATAGGCTTGGGAAAGGATCAAACCTTCACCACATGGCGTAAGCACCTAGGATAAACTATCAAAGAGGTCTTTTAAAGGGTTGTAACTTTAGGTGTAGGGATATGGAATACACGGTTTTGTTGGATATAGGCAGTCTTTACTGGTGGCGAGTTAATAATCTTGGTTAATTACATGTACAATATGGCGTTGCTAAGCCAAGACTAGACTCGACTTAAGCTAATAAATGAAAAAAAAAAATAACAAAAACATAAAACAAACATAGAATGAAAAGGGATGGTAGTCCGTATGTTTTTTTTTTTTTTTTTTTTTTTTTTTTTTTTTTTGCATACACTCTTACCCTACCATCCAAAATAATACACCATAAGGGATGAACATTCCCCTTACACTTGAATTTTTACATACTTTACAATAAACTAATCTAATGACTCGAATTAAGATAATCAAAACACTTAGAGTACTTTTAAGATTAACGCAATACGGGGGTAATGTATGATGTTCTTCCCCATTACTCCATAAAATAAGTACTTTACCCATGAGTCCCAATCGTCCCAAAACAATATGTACAAGGATATGACTCGACTTAGCAACCATGTAATCAATTAGATAATTAACTTAGGGTTTAACACATAACAATAATGCACTAAAGATGAGTGCATACACGGAAGGCTAAGGCGATTTGGGTGTACATTTAAGTGGGGTGTAACAAATTCTTCCTTTAAGTAAAATGCTTAAAGTTATAAAAGAAAAGATAGGCTCGGAGGGGTGTACTAGGGGTTTCGTGTACTAAAAATGAGTACAACGCTAAGGGTGTGGGAAGAATTAATTGACTTAACTAGCCAAGTAATATAACTTAAATGGTCAAGTAATTATGATACGGGTTTAACACAAGGGTGATCCTAATGCCTCTTATCATGTAGTAAATCCTACTACACGAATGTAGTCTCACTAGCGGTCTCGGGATGCATCACTAACGCAAGTTCTAGAATCTAAATGCTACCGGTACACTCGTAAGCACTAATAATAAATGCTTTTCCTATCAAATCTAAAGGTGAACCTCACATATTTGGGTGGAAAATTTTTCTGAATAGTACGGTTTTGTGCTAGTCATACAATCTCCTATCCATGAGACGCTTGCTATGGCTAAAGTTTCACTCCTAAATGTTGTAAAAAAATTTAAATTTGGCGCTAAAATTACACTAACAAGTATTTCTCATAGTTTTATTACACATCTACTATTAAACAAACAAACTCAAGCGAAAGTGTATCTGTAAGGTATCATCATTTTACCCTCCCCTTACACTTAGGATGAACATTGTCCCCAATGTTCAAGTAAAGAATGTAAAAGTGAAATAAGTAAAACAAATGAAATCAAATACTCCCCTGATTCGCTCGGTATGGATAATAAGGTGGCCAGGTTAGATCTTCCTCCAAGAAAATGAACAATCAAAGCTTCCCTTCCAGAGTATAAATCATCTTCTTGTCATACATAACCTGTAAAACCTGAGAAAACAGACAAGGCAACCTCGCATAAAATCGGCGGCAATCTACATATGCTAATAAATCCTAGAAAACAAAATAAGATATAATGCTTGTGGAATGATGTTTGCAGATTTTCTGGAGATTATAAAACTAATAATTCAACAAAAACTTTAAGACTCCGTTAGAAAAACAAAATTGGTAAAATTTCCAGATTTTTACACGTGACGCTATCAAGAGTAAAACTCGTAACGCCGTCAGATTTGACCTGCAGAAATTCTTATGTTAAGTTTCCGGAAAATTTCTGGAAAAACTTCGTCCTACTTCCTGGAAAATCCTGCAAAACATCATTATGACTCGATACAAGCATTTGACTCTAACAAATACGAATATACATGTTCACTTAATATTGTGGAGAATCATGATCGGTTTTGTTTCTTAAAAACATATTTGGGGTTTCCCCTTACACTTATCTTTTGCAAAACTACCTTTGGATGAATTTAAGACTAAGCCAAACAACAAAGAAAAGTATTTTCACTATTTTAGTTTTGAAACATGATCTACCAACAATAAAAATAAAGCATGCATACGGAAGCAAATAACAAACAAACAAAATAAAAATCACACAAAACATGGGTTGCCTCCCAAGAAGCGCTTTTCTTTATTTACGAGTCTTGTAGCTAGACTCAAGGTCATGGGTTACTACGTGACCTCATCATTGGTTTCACTCTCTAGGTCGTCTCTTATACCAGTTTTGTATTCCGGGCCTAATTGCAAGTATTCTTTGTAGAAACCAAACATCCTATTCATCACATACTCTACTCCTCTACGTCTATCCTCATCATTCCTATAGTAAGCTGCTTGTTTGTGTTCCTTTTCTATATTAGAAAGGAGGCGGTATTGCTCAATCTTATAGGGCATTTGGTAGGCAATCTCATCATTCTCTTCCTTGAACCTAACTATCCCTAAAGTCGGATCATAACTCATCTTAGTGGCCTCAACAAATGGTTTTCCGAATACTACTTGGCTTAGGCAATCATCTATCACCGGGCGAGTATCTTCTACTATCATAAAATCGATCTCATAAGTGAAATTACCTATAATCACATGTAATCCCTTCACTCTTCCTACAAAATTACTTATCAAATTCTTATTGGGCATTATCCTATAATCAAGTTGTTTCTTCATCACCCAATTATAATAAGTCCTAGTCATGATGTTTATAGGAGATCTAGGATCGATATAAATAAAATCGATCTCATAAGTGAAATTACCTATAATCACATGTAATCCCTTCACTCTTCCTACAAAATTACTTATCAAATTCTTATTGGGCATTATCCTATAATCAAGTTGTTTCTTCATCACCCAATTATAATAAGTCCTAGTCATGATGTTTATAGGAGATCTAGGATCGATATAAGCTTTCCATATATACATATGCCCGATGTTGCATGGTATGTTGATGTTAGAGGGGTCTCCCATTTTGATAAGGGGTGTGCCAAGGATATATGGTGTCTCGGGGCCATTGAATAAATCCTTATGGTATTCCCGTTCTTCCTTGGTGGGCAGCTTATCAAATTACTCTTCTATAGTTTCTACTTCCTCTAACTCTTTTCCCTTATTAACCTCAACTTCCCTAATTTCATCCCTAGTCTCGGTTTCTACTTCAACTTCATCTTTGTCACTTTCTTCTATATCCTTATCTTTTGGCTTAATGGTAACAACATTGACAAAGTGGACATGTTTGGATGATGAGGGGTCCTTAATTTGGATTACGTTATTGGCGTCCCTAGTGTCCTTCCTAGGTGTAGTTAACGCTTGGTTGTTGAGGGCTTTCAACAAGTTGTCTATCTTGTTGGTCATCTCCGTTTGTTGTTGGTTGAATTCGGTTTCAGACCTAGCTATGCGAGCTTCTTGAGATGCCATGAATTTAGACATCAATCCTTCAAGATTGTCGGTACTACCATAGTTGTTAGAAGGATTGTTGTTGAAAGTACGGTTGGAGGGTGAACCGTTTGGTTGGTAACGATTAGGCGGATTGGAAGAATTGGCTTGGTTTTGTTTCCACCTAAGGTTTGGGTGATTTTTCCAAGAGGGGTTGTAAGAATCACCATAAGGGTTTGGCTCGGGTTTGAAAGTGTACCACTTATCTCCCGCTTCGTCAGTACGCGAGGATGCGTAGTCCGCAAAAGCTGTTCCGGGGAGTTCCACACAATCACGAGTGTCATGGGGACCACTACATAATTCGCATGAAGAAGTGATTTTGTTTACTTGGCTTGAAGGCTTAGGAGCTTCATAAGATTTCATGAGAAACTTGACTTGGTCCTCAAGTTCCATGATCCTACGGTCGGGAGTGCTAGAATTGTTCGAAGGCAAAGATATTGCCTTAACCGTTTTGTTCAAATCACGGGGATCATTCCAACTTTCGTTGTCATAGAGAGCAAGATCTTCTATGAGTTCCCATGATTGTTCCGCACTTAGATCACGTAGCTTACCACCGGCCGATTGGTCAATGGCTCGCCTTGTGAAGAGATCGATATGGTCATAGAAGATTTAGACTTGGAGCCAAAGATCTATGCCATGATGAGGGACTTTTTGGAGTAAGTCCTTGAATCGAGTCCATGCTTCATATAGAGTTTCACCTTGATGTTGTTGGAACATCAAGATATCATTTCTAAGCTTAGTAGTTCTCCCCGGTGGGAAAAATTGAGCAAGGAAACGAGTGGTAAGATCATCCCATGAGGTGATGGATCCCGCGGGTAAACGCTCAAGCCATTGACTAGCTTGATCACGTAGAGAGAATTGGAATAGGCGTAATCGGGTTGACTCTCTAGTTGTAACATCAAGGTCTATAGAATCTACGATTTTAAGGAAGTCCTTGAGATGTTGGTTTGGATCTTCGAAACGAAGTCCATGGAATGCACATCCGCTTTGCACCAATCGGATGGTGTCGGATCGCAAGGGGGTCACATTGGATCCTTGGGTGAGCTCAATGGTGTTTTGATAGCCTTGGTGGCTAGGTCGGGAGTACTCTCCTAGGGTTCGGGGCCTAAGAGGTTGATTATCTAGTGGTGGGTTTTGTTGTGGTGGGATGACGGGTTCAAAGACGTTACCATCGTCCATGATGTTGGATGGCGAAGAGTTACGAACAAAAACACGAAGAAATAAGATAGACTAAAGAGAACCTAAAAATAAAAATAAAATCCTACTAGAAAGGAATCTAGCAAGTAGACATAATAAAAAGAGATTCTAACCTAGACAATAACTATTCCCCAGGCTGCGGCGCCAAAAACTTGATGCGTAGGGATTGCACCAGGCTTTACCTCTCGAGGGATCTCGAGAAGCTTACAACCCCCACCAGGCAGTGTACCTGATCGATGTAGTATAGTATAATGACAAGTACCGGGGGATTGATCGTTCAGCTAGGAATAGTGTCGCTAGGATTAGAAAACCTAAAGACTAGGTCTAGAGATGAGGGATGATTCTTTTTGTATTTTTATATTTTATTTAAAGCAATTAAAAATCTCGGTTTTGAAGGAGTTGGGCGGAATTAGTTGCTAGTCAACTAACCCAATAACTAAAGATGCAATCAAAATAAAATACTAAAAATGAAAATAAACTAAATTATACTAGAGTTGTAAGCAATATATGGGAGAATTGTGTTTACTTAGATTTCACTACTCCATAGATATCTTTTACAGGTTAATTACTTGTCACAGTTGCGTGGATGACGGATTGTATTCCTTAATACCATTCATGGGGTGGCGTACTTATTTCCCCAATCCTATAAGCACCTACTTCACTCCTATGTCGAGCCGGCTAAGAAGCTCCTAACATGGGATCACTAGAATTTGCTCATGCATTAAATACAACCAATAAAACCTAATACACATCGGTTCATGTTTCTTAAGACGTTCAAGCATGTTACACAATGGAGATCTGCCAGTTTTCTTAAGCCTAACATTGAAATCATTCATCCAATACAACTATAAACAAGTAATCAACACATAATTAACATCTAGTTTTCATTACATCTAAGCAAACACATGATAGATCTAGCCTAGCATGTTAAATCAAGACAAACATAAGATATATTCAAACAACACATAGACATATTGAATGAATTAAGAGAAGACTTATCTCAATTGAACATGAAAGGATTCAAGGGGTGAAAACCCTTGAAAATACAGTAAAAAACGACCGAGGGTTTTTAGGGTTCGGCCCTAGTATTCTCCGCACAAGTTCCTCTTCTTATGAATGAAAAATAGAAAACTATATATAGATTCTGATAGGTGATGGCGTCAAGAACAAATTTATGACGCCGTCATCTCGCCGCCAATAATTTCTCGGACTGCCTAGATCTGGGCCTGACGCCGTCATGTGTACTCCTTATGCAGGCCGTCACCAAAAATAGTCTTGACGCCCTTGTTGTGACGCCTTCAGGTTTTCACTGGGTCGTCACAGATTTTACTCTTGACGCCGTCATGATTTTCTTCTTGACGCCGTCAGGTACTGTTCTCAGCATGGAAAATTAAGTCTTTGCCGTTTTCTTCACTTTTATGCTCCAAAAACGTCCGAATTGCTTCCTTTTCCAGAATTCACTCCCAAAGTATCTAAAATCACAAAAGGAACGATTTAGGACAATATTTGATCAAATAAATTCAATTCTGGGCTTAAATGACCCCCTAAAAGTGGTTCATTTTTCGCCTCATCAATGCTCAACTTGCAACTCATTCTTTATATATAGTTAGATTACGTACTAGCCACAGCTCATGAGCTTCTTTTGAAAGCTTTTAAGAGCTTTTAAAGTTACATAAATATATAAGTCATACATTAAAAAAGAAAAAAAAATGACAACTATAAAGCCTCATTGATGAGGCAAGAACTTTACGAATGCAGCATCTTCACCTCTCTTTCATCTTCTCACCATTAAATGTCCAAGGGGATCTTCCAGCTTCTGTGATGGTATAAATAATCAGGGTCATATCACACAACCACACTTTCTAGCAACAATTGCTTTCACAGTATGTCTAAGCAACAGAAAAAGCACTCCCCCGGTTATACCCTGGATCAGTTGAAGGAATGAGATGAGGGTCTGATTGCGGTGATGATTTGCAGGAAGTGGGACGTGCATGATATTAATGGTAAATACCTAAGCACAAACGTTGTGGTTTCAGATGAGAAGGTAAAATAATAGAAATTAGGTATGCGTTATCCTACATTTAGAAACATGAAAATCCACAAAACTATTGAGCGCTAATCATAATTAAAAATTGTAGTGATGTTGATGCAACCGTACCAAGCGAGCCTATTTCAGATTGTAAACCACGTAATGGGACTCTTCAAGAGCTCTTAGACATGGGCGGGCGACCGAAGAAAAGATGTATTTTACTTTTTACCCCCACCCCGATAATGTCATGAGTTATAGCATGTTACCTGTTTCGTGTTTCACTCGATCTTGGCTTGCAGGGTATAACATTTCACTGTGAAGCTGGAATCATGCACGTTAGGACAAATAACAGGCACTACCCTGTCAAAGTGTTGCTTGATGGGCTTGAAGAGGTAAGAGTGCATATTTAGTTAATTTGTTGATGCGTTTTAATGAACAGGCTGAAGATGGTGCGCCGTTGTTGCCACATGCTTTGCTGAATCTGTATAGTACAAAGCACGTGTTTGAAATCAAGTCGCACACATACTATAATTATGGCGAGTCTGAGAGCTTCACCTGCACCAATGTTATCCCATCCCATACTTCTACACTGGTTTCATCTCAACCTTTAATCAATCAAAACAATTCATATTAAGCAAAAAATAACTAAAAGTTGATGACCAGGTAAACAGTTAAAGAGGGAAGGAGACTGACTTGATTAATGCAAGAAGGTATGCGTGCAAATGTAAGTAAATACTTAAGTTTCTTGCATGTGAAGTTGGACAGTCCAATACACTTGGTGAGTCCTGATCTCTGGCAATCTTCCATTGCTCTCCAAACGGATTCAATGTCCATAGGAAGAAGATCTACGGGTTTTATTGGGTGCGATCCTGGTTTAGCACTGATGGGCCAGTAAATGATGGTTTCTTATATGTCTAGCAAACAACATTGCAATTTCCGTATCTTGCTATAATCAGAAACTGATTACATTGTTATATTTTTGGGTGTGATGTAAAAAATTGCCTTTTTAGCAGGCATGCAATGCAGCACCATGACCACCAACTCCAGCTCCAATTATCACCAAATCATAATGCTATTTTTGAGCTGGAAAAACTGCACATCCTGTCTTCGTAGACTGCAAAAACATGGAGATGGTCGAAAGACGATCAGCAAGGTGTGGTCAGCACAGTGTGTTCGATGAATCAAACAGTGTAGCCTCTTTAAAGATAGTCTCATCTTTACGTGCAGTTGCAACACTCTAGAATAGCTAAACATATCACCAAATACACTACCAGTTCAACCATTTTTATTTATGTTAAATTTTTCGATCCTACAATTCAACTTTCGAACATCACATGTTTTCTTTACATGTATTGATCTAAAATGAGAACTACTAATAAATAATTCTATTCCCATGAAATAACAAATATTTCAAACCTCAAACTATTTTTAAGGGTATAAATTTGTGTTACCTTGGTTCCTTTCGGAATGGTAGAACTTGCGGACTCCATGTCCACCAGTGCCTCTCTAAAGCCTCCATTGACGGTGACGGGTGTATTTAATTTCATGACTTCAGATGTAACACTCTGAGAGTACCTCATCTTCCGTATGTCATCCCATTTTAGCAATTTCCGTGCTTCTTTTGTCTTTGAAGCTTCCAAGTGCTCTGAAAATTTATGTCAAACAATGCTTCAAATGTGAAAGTAGTTTCACATGAAATAACGAAACATGCTTCAGTAACACAGATGGTAAGCAGTCAATTTGTAACATAAATCTTAGTGTATGCTCTAAATCATGAGTTACCTCTACGGCTCTACATCATAGAACATTATTCACTAATTACCAACCGAATTTAACCCTCTCTTCACAGCTCAAGACGATTAAATATCTATAACTGCATAGAAAGTATTTGTAAATGACTAAACGCTAACCTCGGTTCTTAGCTTGAATGGTTGTTGAGAAATAGCTCTAACTCTCATCTTCGATCTTCCGCCACCAAAGCTTGCAAACGATTCAGAGATCTGCACGAACAAAATTAGAAACTGAAATGTTGTAAGTGATGCTTACTTGATATCAACACCACCAGTAATATCATCAAGATTACACAGACCGAAACAATTTTGGTAGCCAATAAAAGTGATTGAACCAATCAGTTCAATAACAAAGTTCACACAAGGTGAGTGGTGTAGTGTGAACTAATATTCGTAGCACATAGAAGTGAATGAACACAATATTTTAATAGCAAATTAACAGAGTGAGTGTTGTAGTGGCACAAAAATGAAATGTTGTTGTTGCTTATTTGATATCAACACTTTTCTATAGCAATATCAAACACAATGAGTGGTGTAGTGTGTATCACAACAGTTGTTATATCGCACACCTGATTATATTATTGATAGTAAACCTTTTGATTCTATGCCGAGTGGTTCTGCTTTTAAAAATTGAATATTTTTGACTTAATATTTAGGACAGGACTAATTTGATCGATTGAGGCTGGAAGCTTATAAAACTCGCCCCGTCACGATGCAAATAATCTCATGTTCGCACGAATCCACCCGACCACGTGCCAAACAACCAAATAGGCAAATTAAATAAAGGTATACAAAACATATTAACCACAAAACTTAGGCTCTTCATAAACTACAGTGCAAACAACCAAAGAAGAATGAACAAAATTAAGGATACATTGAAATCCATAAATTGATCAACTTACAGGCCAAACAAAGCCACGCTACGTGCGAGAACCCGCAAGACCGCCACCGAGACTAATCCCTCTCAGGTCACACAACCGTTGTGCAATCTGTCATTAAAACAATTTATCAAACACCTAATATGCAACATGAACAAATTAACAAAATAAATAAAAATTATGCTTTTTCATCATCAACAAACTCCTGAGCTTGAATTAAGTTATACCAATAAAAACCAGCATAAAAATTAAACAATAATTAACACATTCATAATCAAATTACAAAGAACCTTCTTTCCAAAATCATAAAAGTTGAAACTTTATAAATAAATAAAAATTTATCGAGATTAAAATTAGAAGATACAAAACAACATCAATTCATGTCGATCTTGATTTTGCTGATGGAAAGGCTCTTTTGTTGTTCATCAATCATCGCCGCGGTAAATAAAATGGTGGGAAATACCGTGTGTTGAGTATGTTTGGTGGGAAGGACCATTGCGATAATAAATCTAATTCACCTTAAACATATGCAAAAATAACCTTAAACGGATGTGACTTCATATCAGTGACTATCACCATGTGTTCATCCGTTTGTCTGAGTGTACATGACCGGGTATGTGTAGGTGGGAATAAATTTCCAAGTTAAATTCATATTCAAGAAAACAGTTTGGTTACTATTTCTGAAGACTGAAAACACATAAAACATTGTGTTATGAAAAATAATAAAAACAAATACTCCATATTATTATTATTGAGACATACAATGGAATGGCTGAGCTAGAAAAAATTTTTTGGAAGGGCCAAAACAATTTTTTTGCGGAAGAATATTAGATGGGAGGGCCGAGATGGAAAAAATAAAATTTAACACATGAAATCGCGAAAAAATACACTAACGGGCTTAAGCCTAGAGGGGCCGAAACCCTTCCCGGTCCCTTAATAGCTCTGCCCATGGAGACATACCTTTAAAATTTACTTATGAAACCAAAACATTTATACCATAAGTTATGTGTAGTATAAAGTATGTGTTTGAAATACCATGTTTTGCATTACGATGCTGAAACTTACTCATGAATTTGATACACTTTTATTCAAACAATCTTATTTAAAAAATGTTACTTAATGAACTTCATTTATTTAGTCGAGGATCCTCAGTCAAAACTAAAAATAATAACTAAATACTCATAGCTCTTGAACAATCAATGATTGGGCCATGCCGTCTCGTAATTGTAACGAATAAGTACATTACACTATTTATACTATTACGTCATTTATTCCATTCATTTGACATTTCATTACGTCGTACCAAACGTACCCTGGGTGTGTTAACCCCAAGTGAAACTTTCATCTATTGCCACGTCAGAGCTACATCAGCTTTAACCTTTTCACCTTTAACTAAAAAAATAACACCAGTATCATCACTCAACCTTAACTCAACTTGAACTCAACTATTTTTAAATTTGGCCCCTACTAAAACTAAAACTTCATTCATTAAAAAACACTAGCAGGGTACCCGCGCGATGCGGCGGCGGGTATCCTGTGCCTATATTTTCTGTTAATGTGATGTTATGCGGCGTTGTAGGTCCTTTCCTATCTTAGATAAAACTGGAAGCAACCTCTCTACCTTAGGTAGGAGTAAGGCTGTCTATATCTCAACCTCCCCATACATCGTTGAAGACGGTATTAGGACTCATAAAAAAATAAAAAAGCAGTAGTATAATTTCATTTACTGTTAACCGAAGCTACTGATTCTTTCCTTTAGCACAGTCACCTTTAAATTTTATGACCTACATACGACCTTTTAGGCATAGTAAGGCGGCCAACATTTATATTTTTATTTCAAAAAAATCCATCTTTTTTACACTATATATATCCCCTACATTTTTATTTTTAATATACACTATTCACATGAACCAAATATCAAAATTAGCCCAAAATCAACTATACCATACAAATAATATAGAGCTCAATTAGTGATTAGTCTAAAACCATTTTCAATCAAAACAAACTTTAATAATCAATATCTATTAAGGCCCATAATAAAACTATCAAACAATTTGTGGTATCATTTGGCCAGTCCAATTAACAACAAAACCGGTATATAATCCAAATGTTATGACTTATAAATACGTTTACAAAACCTAGATTACCTCATTTCTGCCCTAATTTCCCTCACAAAAATACGCAACCATGATTTGCAGCCACATAAACATCACATACTCTTCCTTTCTTTCTTATCTTGATAACCGAACATAGCAAACAATCTTTGTTTGCAAGAAAATCATACCCTTTTTTGAATATCAAACGAAAATTCTCTCTAAGGTTTTATGTTGTGTTGACCGTGATGTTGGTTTTGAGGTGGGGTTAGAACTTAGGTAGATGTAGATGTTGGGTTTTATTGTTGTTGTATACTTGTTGTTCATGGACCATAGATTGAATAAGTTGATGTTTGTTTTGGCTTGATTGATGATTGTTCTTTTCTTCTTTCGTTTCATTTTCATTTTTGTTTTGATATGTAACGGTACATTTTTTTTTCTTATTTTGTGGAATGCATTAATCGGTCGAGGGGGTGACTGGTTTGTGAATTTTGGAATCGTCCGACCTTCATCAATCTTATGGTTGCAGTGGCGGCGACTCGGTCAGTGCAGGGGGACCAGTCCGGTCGACCGACCACTGTGCACAGCCTAATGGCTTTATTTTTAATTACTTGGCTTAATAGCTTGATTAGCTTGTACATTATGGTTAAATGATTGTATATTTTGGTGAAGGGGTGAATTAATTAGTGTATTAATTATATGTGTTGAATAGATTGTTGACCTTAAAATCATTGTGCTTTACATACTTGTGCTTTGTGTTTTATGACTTGTATTTACTTAAAAGCTATTGTATATTGTGCTTAAATGGTTGTAATTTTGGTGAAGGGGTGTTTTTAATAGCATTAATGTTGTTTTGTAGAATTTTGGTCTTAAAATGACATTACGCTGTTTTTTGTTGTACAATATGCTTACTTTGTTGTAATTCTGAAAATTGGGTGCATTAAAGTGTTGTAAACCATGCATTATTTCTTGTAAATCTGAAAATTTTGGAGAGAGAGTGCTTCATGCATTATATGTAGTATAGATAACATTAATTCTTAAACATATTAAAATGCAAAATAAAAAAAATAAAAAATAATAAAAAATAAAAAAAGACAACTTGCAACGACAAAATACGCGTTGAACTTTTGAAAATCACGGTTCAACGTTTTCCACTCGCCTTGTATCATATCCTTATCGCGTTTTTGAAAGTTGAGTCTATTGAACTCATTTATTACCCATTCCCAACATGTATTGACGAAGTCGGGATTTTCTTCTTCCTCATCGATTGGTTCGAGGTCTTTGGATTTTTTGGACTTTCGTTTACCACCACGTTTGAATGGCTTTGGTGGAGACATAGGTGTTTCGGGAACTTCATTTGTTTCGGTTTGTGATTGTTGTGAGAATTGTAGATTTTGAAAATTGGTATTGTGTGTTTTGTTGGTTTTGTTCCCAATATAAAAATCGTTGATGTTGTAGATAAAGTTCTTGGTTCGACAAGCCGAGTAGGTTAGGGAAAGAGATGTTAGGTGATGATGAACCCGCGTTCGAGTTTGAAGATGAACCTGCGTTTGGGTTATTCCACCCACTGATGAGATTCAAGAATTAATCATCGTTGTTGTTGCCTCCTGACAAGTATATGATAAATTAGATTGAGTAATGGAAGTGTGAACAAAAAAAATAATAATAATAAAAAATAAAAAAAAAAAAAAAAAAAAAAAAAAAAAAGTGTGTTAATTGGGTATTTGTAGTGGTGGGAAAATGTCTTTTTTTTTTTTTTTTTTTTTTTTTTTTTTTTTTTTTTTTTTTTTTTTTAATTCGAACTCAACTTGAACGCGACTTTAACGCAGCCTTAACGTGGGTGTGTGGTGTGTTAATGCAGGCCTTAACTCGAGAATGTGAAAGTTTCACTCGGGTGTCACGTTAAGACATCGAGTGCTCTAAGGGACTACGTATTTCAACATCCTTAAGAGGGCCTTAACTCGTCATACACGATGGACTAAATATATATAAACTGATATATTACTTGATAACATAAAGAACGACTTGTTCGCTAGGCGTTACGTATTTATAAAGTTTACGTGTTCGTATCTTTTCACATAAATAACAAAATCCTAATATCTCTCCTTTGATAACATATATATCTCCACATTCATCTACATCAACACACAGAGATTGTGTGTTTGTGAACAAGTGGTAATGGGGAACTGTAATTGTATATTTGCAGGGTGCATCGATCAAGCTAGTGTAGGGATCGTCGAAAAATGGGGTAAGTTTGAGAAGTTGGCACACCCTGGCCTCAATTTCTTTAACCCGTTTGCGGGTCAGTGTCTTGCCGGTCATCTTTCTACAAGGATCCAATCTCTTTCTGTCAAAATTGAAACCAAAACTAAGGTCTTTTTCTTTTCTTATATCATATGTATACATGTTTGTTAATTAAAGTTCTAGGTAATTAATTATATTATCGATATATGTGGTTATGTAATAAGCTAGACCTAGGTTTTTTTTGTTACTATTTAGCTATTACAGTAAGTTTTTAGGATGTTATGATTTCACGATCTTTGTTTATTCTCATGCTCCTGTAATATATATTTGAGGCTGCATTATTCAAACGTGATGATCGAACATGTATCGGATTGCAAATTTAGATTATCAGATAGTACGTACATTATTTTAGGGTTTAGTGTAATTTTGGCCTAGCTTGACTGTACAGATTTGCTTAGCCTTTTAATAGGGTTTCTATGTACCTTTGTATTCTCTTTATACAAGCAGACCGCAAGACCCTAATAATACCCTAAGTACATCAATATAATCAGGGTCGTTAAAGTGTTAAGTGTGAATTAAATTTAATTAACTCCTTAGAATATTAGAATTTTCAGAAAGAGCTTTTTTTAGATGGTTGGTATGTGTCGCGCGTTCTTGTATTTTACTTGATTTGTTTGGATAAAGGTTGCTAACACGAATGAGCAATTAATAATGACATCATTTTGGTTATTGGTGTTGATGTGTTTACTGATATTTTCATAGATACTAAATCAATGCTTACAGCGAATTGAAGCTTGTCTGCTCGACAGTACGTAGAAGACTTTGCATCATGTATAATTTTAGATTTTTTTTTGAAAGGCAATAAATTTTATGTAGATATAATAGCAAGATGCTAAAATTACATGGACACGAACATAACAAACCGACCAAATTACACTAATGAACCGAACCTATGACCAGTACCGATGAACCGAACCTATGACCAACACCTACACTAGGATCAAACACGGAAATCAGTGAATTATACCCGACATACTAAGAAACAACTCCAACCTATCAAACCCACCAAATATAGTAACACTAAGGGCAAACACCCATTAGAAAGTATTATATATGACACGTGTTGAAAACCAACCATCACTCAACCGACCACGTACGACCTGAGACCTCACACATGAAACATAACCCGTCATCCAACACACAATCTGATGACCAAGTGGTGGCCGACAGATTGGAAAAAGTACCCCAAGATGTGTAGTTTTAGATGACTAGCTTTGGACATGACAAACAATTTAATTCTTGTCACTCAAGGAGTATGACACTATTTCTTGTTGCTCAAAAAACTAGTGCTCTCCACATACATAGTTGATGTGTTTTAGTGCCATATTACATTCCAATTTCGAGGTCATCTGTAAAGTCGTATATAAATAATGTATGAAAAAGGTTTGGTAGTCCTAACGTTTTCATTAGAATGGATAAAGGCCAGACAAGTAAACTCTCTTTATTTGTATTGCATTCATGTTATATTAAATTAATTCGGTTTCTTATCTTTTATTATTATTGCCTGCATGTGTGATTAGCATCTCTGTACGCCATTAGAAGCTATATATGTCGTTAATGCTCGGCAAAACAAAAGGATTAAATTGTTACATCTCTTAATTCTGTAGGACAACGTATTTGTTCATATAGTTTCATCAATCTTGTATAAAGTGATAAAGCATAATGCCGATGATGCATTTTATGAGCTGCAGAACCCCCGAGAACAGATTCAAGCCTATGTTTTTGATGGTGCGTATTTTGACTCATGAGCATTTTGATTCTTTGTCAGTAAATCTATCGTTAGAGGTGGCAAGTTGGGTGTGTCAAGCTAGGTAATGGGTGAAAGCGGTTTTTTAACGGATGGGGTTGACTTAAAACCTTCATAGTTTTATTTTTTTTATATATATAATTAGTGAGTGTCAAATGTTTAAGAAAGTTAATTTTAGTTTAAAGTTTTAAATAAAATGATTTAGGAGGTTTTATGCATTAAAAGTACACATTTGATCTACTGTGACTTGTTTGAGCCTTTCTTAATCTACTTTTTATTGGACTTTTTACCAACGTGACCCATAAGACAAAGAAACTTACCCGAATTGGAATTGTGTGTTCTTATCGTGAATAATTAATACTTTTCTTTCAGTTGTACGAGCACAGGTTCCAAGATTGACCTTGGATCAGCTCTTTGAGCAGAAGGATGAAGTTGCAAAAGCTGTATTGGAGGAACTTGAGAAGGTGAATTTTCTTTGGTTATATGAAAGCACGTCATGCAGGATAAGGCTCTGATTATATGATATTTTCCTTGTTTCAAACCGTATTAAAATGAAATGATGTGATGATTAATCAAGGTTACCATAGTTTAACTTTAAAATATCATTTGGCTGCTTCATTATCAGGTGATGGGAGAATATGGGTACAGCATAGAGCAGATACTAATAGTGGACATTTTACCTGATCCGTCCGTGCGTAAAGCAATGAATGAGATAAATGCAGGTATGCTGCTTAATCTGTTGCTTTCGTTTACTATGTGCTATCTAATTATATCTTGCTTTCTTTTTAGGCAGATGGGTCAAATTATTCAAGTGGATTAAACATATTGAAAGTCAGTTGAAATACATTTAAGTGTACAAGACTGTCTAATTTTTTTTACATATATAACGTATCAACTATAAAAGTCAACAAACACTATCTGTTTTTACTCGACCCATTTATATGTTTACCAAAACCTCCCCTATTGACCATTTGACCTGTTATTCATCTCACTCAACCAGCCCTATTTTGCCATTCCTGGTAGATGATTAAATAGTAAGTCTTGCTGCTGCCAAAATAAACACGATCTGTTTAATTTATAGGCTTGTACTTTCTTAGACGGAACCATTCCTAGGGTTTTCAATACTCAGATCTTACTTACCACTCAGATATTTGATTATGTGAGTAACTTGAAAGAGGATAAGCAGACATCCTAAACAATCTTTCTATGACCCATTTTTTACAACTGATTATCACGTAACCCGAACATCATCCATGTCTTATTATGTTCTGGTACATTATCTTTTATTCATTTTCAATATGCAGCACAACGGCTTCAACTTGCTAGCGTCTACAAAGGAGAAGCCGATAAGATCCTTCATATCAAAAAAGCCGAAGCGGAAGCTGAAGCCAAGTACTTGGGTGGAGTTGGTGTTGCACGCCAGAGACAAGCAATAACAGATGGATTAAGAGAGAATATCTTAAATTTCTCCCATAAAGTGGAAGGCGCTTCCTCCAAGGACGTAATGGATCTCATTATGATCACACAATACTTTGACACTATCAAAGATCTTGGAAACTCATCAAACAACACCACGGTCTTCATACCCCATGGGCCGGGTCATATCAGAGATATTGGTGATCAAATCCGTAATGGTCTCATGGAAGGGAAAGCAGGTGTACATGCTGAGTAAGTGTGTACAGTTTTGCCACATAGCAGACCTTCTTCTTTTTCATTTCAAATTATTACATAATAAAAAATAGTTCTAAATCTATGGTTATTTGAAGTGTATGGATCTTAGTTTGGAATTTTTTGATGGTTCATTGGATGGAATTTAACTCGTTCATGATTTCAAGTGCATATTGTGTGGAACTTGGAAGCTTGGTTACTAATATGGTAAATGTGATCATGGGCTTGTTGGGTTTTATGTATAATCCCCTCTAAATATAATAGATTAGCTCATTTTAAGACATGCACAATAACTTTTAATTTTGGTCGAGCCTTTTGTTGTCCCAAAAGGGGTGAAATTGCTTGAGTTATTAGTGAAGGTGTATTTTGATGTGTGAATATGAAATGTGAAAAACTGAGGTGGCGGTGAGGTGGCGAAACGGCTTGCGCCACCACACCTGACGCTCTTATAGACGTGTGAGATCGAAGGTGGAATAACAAAAACTTGTAAAAGGAGTGACATTGATTAAGATTAAAATACACATTCTTTTGCTAAATGTTAGACAAAGTCAAATAATCAATCTACATATAATCGATAATAAGTGTACACGCAGTATAGACATATAAACTATATAAAAGAGAATATAATTAGCATATACTAACATTGTTACTAAACCACTTTAACATAATCTTTAATATAATCATATGTTTCTATTTTCGATCAAGTTACATGGAATGATAAATTTGTTTGGTTTGACCATGGCTATGCCTTGTTTGAATTTGTCAACAAAAAGTCTCCATGAATAAAAATCAAGTAAATTGTAAAAGGTCTTTTGGTTTGGTCAGATTGTAAGTTTCTCGCTAGAAGGTACAGGCAACGTCTTTGTGAGGACACTAAAAAAAATAGTATAATCTTACACTTTTTTTCTCCACACTTAATATATGTGAAATTTTATTTTTTTATCAACACTTAATAATGTATAAAAATTAGTTACATTTATAGATGTGAGAAAAAGTTATAAAATAATAGATTTTTTATACATCACAAAAAGTTTACACGTTTAAATGTGAAGAAATATTAAAAAAAAATGTTCACACTTAGGTCGTGTTTGGTTCAGGTTATTTTGAGGAAATTGAAGAAATTTGAAATTAGATTTCCTAGTTAATCATGTTTGGTTGTATATTTGAAGGCAATTTAAATGTTGAAAATATTATATAGTGAGGAATTTAGATATCCTTTGCTAGCTAAGAAATTTTAAATTCGGTAAGGACACAAATTTCAAGCCTCAATTTTTGACAAAGTTAACTTTTGGTAAGAGCCTGGTGTGGATTTCCTCAACCCTCGTCGTGCCAGCGTGGTCTCCTCGCCATGCCTCGCCACAATACAGAGGTGGTTCCTCATCATTCGCCAAAGAGGAGCTCCTCAACTGCACGACAAGGCTCCAAGTTGTAGCTTTTTTGATTTTTGTGTCAGCAAACGTTTGTAAATTTTTTTTAAATACATATATTACACACTATAAATATTAACACATTTTAATCAAATTCTACACACTCTTCTTTCAAAACACTTACATCAAATTCTACACAACTTTTATTTCAAAACACTTGCAAATCAAGAAACATGAGCGATTCCTCGTATTCCGGTGAAAATGATATTGAAGAGGTATCCGAGCTGGAAATGATTATGCAAAGAATATGAGCTCGAGCAATCCTTGCAACAACAAGAAGCCGGAGGTTCAAACCGTCGTAGATACATCCCCCGTGAATGGGAAGTTGCTGAAGCACGTCTGATGGCCGACTATTTTAGTGACGAACCAAGATATACGGATGAAAATTTTAGGCGTCACTATTGTATGATTAGTAAACTATTTTTAGAAATAGTACAAGGTATTGAAACATATATTCAAACTCATCATCCTCTTCCCAATCATTTTGATTTCTTTAGAGTCCGACCTGATGCTGCGGGAGTAATGAGTTTTAGTGTGATTATGACATGCAAGTACGCCCTATGCAATTGGCGTACGACATATCACCTGATGCATTAGATGAGTATTTACAAATTGGAGAACATTGTGCACGCGATTGTCTTAATAATTTTACTATGTGCATAATCCAATTGTATTCGAAGGAGTTTCTAAGAAAACCAGACAAGAATGATACTCACAACTTATACTACGCACATAACGCGGTTCATAGGATACCGGGAATGTTGGGAAGCATTGATTGTATACACTAAGAATGGAAAAATTGTCCGAAAGATTGGTATGGGCAATTTAACAGAGGTGATAAAAAGTATCCAACTATAATGCTTGAAGCTGTTGCATCATATAATTTGTGGATTTGGCATGCATTTTTTGGTGTGACAGGTGCGAATAAAGATCTTACCATTTTGAATAATTTGACGACCTACTTGATGACATCGTCCCTGAGATTCCGTTTGTAGTAAACGAGCGTACATTTAAGCATGGGTATTATCAATCTAACGGAATTTACCCGGAGTTGTAATCCTTTGTCAAATCATTTACGGTTGCACATACCCCCAAGAATGCAGTATTTAAAGTGAACCAAGAAAGTGCTCGAAACAATATCGAAAGAGCTTTTGGTGTCCTCGAAGCACATTGGCATATTATTGCCCAACCGGCGCGCCAATTTACTATGGGCAAGTTACGGAGAATCATGTACGCGTGCTTCATAATGCATAACATGATTTTGAAAGATCAAAATTTTGCTATATCTGAAATGAGCGAAATATATATTTGTCCGCGAATAAATTTACAACGGTCATGGGTTGAGCGATGCGACGTGCAACGAAGGAAAGCCAAAGATCTACATGATAAAAGCAAACACGCATCGCTTAAACGATGTCTCATCGAGCATGTTTGGCAACACCATTAATGGGAACAATTTCAACAACAAGAACAACAACAAAATAACTAGTTTCTTTATAATTTTATGTATTTCTTAAGTTGCGTATGTTTTTTTCCCTGTTTCTTTATTTTATGTTTCGTAACTTTTTTAAATATGTTGTAATGTAATTTTATTTTTAATGAAAGTTTATTTGATAATTTGAATAAAAAAAATAAAGTTGTAAGTATTGGGCCCAAATGAGTAAGTTGAAGTTAATTGTGAAAGGGGGGTTTGTAATTGTGAAGGGTGTGGTGAAGGGTTTTCATTCGCCACACCAGCTCCACGTCACCAAAAAACACTCTCTTTAATTTTTCCCTCAACATTCTATCAACCATTACAGCATCTTATCTCTCTTCTCTTAATTTTTTTCTATTTTATATCACTTAAAAATACCCCAAATACATACAAAACTAACCACATCTACCAATAAAATACTTTCTCTCTCCTCAAAAGATGCTTTCTTCTCTTTTCAAACATTCGGGGCTAGAGTCCCGCTCTTTCGAAATTGTTGCTTTTCCGGCGCAAGAGGGTGTGGATATTTGTAATGGTGAAGGGTGTGGTGAAGGGTTTTCATTCGCCACATCAGCTCCACGTCACCAAAAAACACTCTCTTTAATTTTTCCCTCAACATTCCCTCAACCATTACAACATCTTATCTCTCTTTTCTTAATTTTTTTCTATTTTATATAACTTAAAAATACCCCAAATACACACAAAACTAACCACATCTACCAATAAAATACTTTATCTCTCCTCAAAAGATGCTTTCTTCTCTTTTCAAACATTCGGGACTAGAGTTCCGCTCTTTCAAAATTGTTGTTTTTCCTGCACAAGAGGGTGTGGATATTTGTTGGTTCTTGCACAAGAAAGGTTATTTCTTTCTCTTTTCCTGCTCCCACACCTTTAACACTAAGAGGAGGTTTGTTAAAGTGATGTGGCACCCCGTGTGGCCTAAATGAGGAGGCAAACCTCCTTAGAGCACTAGGTATCCTCGTGCCGTCCCGTTGGTGCCGTGGTGAAAAGTGCCGCCACATCAGCACTTTTTTCTCATAACACCAGAATTCACCACAACACCAAAAACCTCCTCCCTTCTATAACACTAGTTTTTGGTGCCATCGTGCATCATTGGACCCCACATATATATATATATATATATATATATATATATATATATATATATATATATATATATATATATATATATATATATATATATATATTTCTTTTTTCATTTTATTTAGATAAACAACACAATTAACTAAAATTAAAATCTTATTAATAAAAAAATACATTAAAAGTATAAGAAAATAAAAATAAAAGATATGTTAAAAAGAACAATACTTAAAAGAAATACAATTTAATGATATTAACCGTAAAGTAACTGTGTAGTTTTAGTTTCATTTTCAAAAATTTTACATTGCAAAACTTGTTAATGATAAAAAATTTGTAAATTGAAAAAAAAAAAAAATTAAGTTGTACAAATAGTATGGAAAGTAGAATCTGTGGGCACCTCTAGTTAAACATTACTACATCTCTCTCATCCAACACTTTTTCACTTTCCCTATCATTCTTTACTGTATCTCTCTCATCCAAATTCAAGAAACCCATTCACTTCAACCTCCATATTTGATTGAGTTCGACTAAAACCCAGCCCACCATCATCAAGTAACTCGATTTACAAACTGAAAACACAGGATAACGCCAAAAAAAAAGGAAAATGCGAGGTTCGGTACAGCGTCGTCCCGTCGCGTTTTCCGGGACCATTTGGGCTGGTCGTGACGGCTCAGGACGTGAAAACGCAAGCCACGGTGTGGAGCTTGCGCCGTCCAGTCGCGTTTTGCCGGAAAACACCAGCCTTGGCGCTGGGTACCGAGGCCTCTTACCATACCTAAAGCTCCAAGGACATGAAAATTTCAAGCCTCATAATCGCAGATGTCTTGGACCCACTCTGTGATGACATTAATATCTTTGACCCACTTATGTGAACCAAACATGTGACAAGTAGAATTTTAAATTTTAGCACATTTAATTCTTATGAAATTTAAAATTCCATCATTTTAATTTATATGAACCAAACGCCCCATTAGGCTAGACATAGTAGTGACTCTCATTGGCTCTCATTTTTCCTGCCACCTCAGTTTTTCTCTCCTTCGATCTACAACCAACCTTTTAGACATAGTAAGACGATCTACATTACAAAAAAAATACCCCACAAGAATACATTTTAAATAATTAAAACACATACAAACAAGCACACGACCTAGGTCGAGTATACAACCCACATCTCATCTTAACCCTCAACGACCAAGACCTCCACAACAAGGACGACCCTCAGCGACCTGAACGACCGAGTCAGTTGACCCCTTTATTGTGGGTAGCCTTACAGATGTGAAAGCCATTTGTAACACTCAAATTCTTCTCACTTCCTCAAGTGTGAAGAAATTGGGTGTTACAATTTTATTTTCCACACTTAGTAGCGCGGAGGAATTTTAAATTTATCCACACTTAAAAGTGTGATTTCTTTTTTATATAATTATAAGTGTGCAAGATCTATTGTTTTATACTACGTAAGTTTTTTCACACTTTTAAATGTATTTAATTTTTACACATTATTAAGTGTTAGTAGACTGATAAATTTTTACACACTTCTTAAAAGTGTTAAAATAAAAGTGTATATATTAGACTACTTTTTTGTAATGAGAACTTTGAGTTGCAATTTTCTACCATGTTCAAAGTAAAATGATTAAAATACCTATATTGAAACAACCTAGGACGAAAACTATAACCTAAAGTTCCTTACATAAACGATTTAAGCACTTTCGAAAAGTTAGGAACGAAACCTGCAATTTGATCAACCTACACGAACAATTATTGCAATTTAGTCCTAAAAATATATTAGTATGCTAGGATTAGGGACCATTATTAAGCGTTAATAAAGTAATAAAATTTCTGCACCAGCCGAGCTCGAGTTTTAGCGGACTCGGGTTTGGCCCACCTCTAATTAAGAAAAGGGACCACTATTACTAACACATCATACACAATGGACCATAAATGCAAACTTACACTTAACCGGGCAGGTAGTAATGACATAGACAAGGACTCATTCTCCGTTCGCTAGGCGGTTTATGTACCTACGTCGACAACAAAATAAAATTAAAAATATCTAAACACCCTTTATATAGATACATCTTCTCTTGACTTGTATATATAAATATAGTGAATACGTGTTGTTAACTGTGTAGTAATGGGTAACGCATCGTGTATATTTGCGGGGTGTATAGATCAAGCAAGTGTAGGGATCGTTGAGAAATGGGGGAGGTTTGAGAAAGTGGCACAACCAGGGCTTAATTTCTTTAATCCATGTGCTGGTCAGTATCTTGCTGGTGTTCTTTCTACCAGGATCCAGTCTCTTGAAGTCAAAATTGAAACCAAAACCAAGGTTTGTTTCTTGGATTATATATATTGTTGGGTTTTGGAGATGAGGGGTGTTGGTTAGAGGATGTTTGTTTATGAGCTTATGTGGTTTCAGCATAAGCCCGGTTTCTTTGGCTTGTTTTTTGACTTATGAGTTTTGACCTTATTATGACTTAAAATGAATAATAAGCTAAAAAAAATAAGCCAAAAATCTTGGCTTGTAATTATAAGCCGAAACCAGATAAGCCAGAAAAAATGGGCTTATAAAATATAAGCCGAGTCAAATAAGCTCGTAAGCCCAAATATAAGCTTAGACGTTTAAGCTTATATTTGGGCTTATGAGATTATTTGGTGTCTTACGAAAAATATACCCATTTTTGGTTCGCCTGAGTCAATCATGGAAGATAAGCTAATAAATCAGAAAATAAACCGGAAAAATACTATGTAGTTTACCTGAATAGGCCGCTTTGTTTGATATTCAGTTTGATATGTTTACTACTTGAGCTAGAAACATTGCCTTGCAGAGTTTTTTTATATGAGTTCTTTTATTGATTTCATATGATTTGTTTGGATGATGGTACGACGTGTTCGGTTTTCTGTTTGTTAACGTTGTTGAGCAATTACTGCTTCATTTCTGTTAATGTCTTTAGCTATAAATACCAAATAAACGCTATAGCAATGATTCTCTGCTTGACGGTAGAAAAGTTTGAATAATTTATGGTAGTAGTTGATTTTGATCAAACCAACAGTTTTAGCTTCACGGATAGATGAACACACCACTACTTTTCTTCCTTGAAACAAATATGTTTACACTCTTACCTGATCACCCATATGTGTGATTATCGTCTCGTAACTACACAAGATGCTATACATTCAGGCTTGGCACAGAAAATACTAAATTATCTTGTTTCTTAATTTTGCAGGACAATGTTTTTGTTCAGATAATCTCTTCAATTCAGTATCGAGTGATAAAGCAAAGTGCTGATGACGCATTCTACGAGTTGCAGAACCCTCGGGAACAAATTCAGGCTTATGTTTTTGATGGTGAGTTTTATGACTTGCTTCTTTGACAGTACCTTTATATCAATAAATTTTAAATAATTAGTATGTGAAATATGATTCTAAGTTTTAGATAATAATCCATAAGCTTATTTAGGTGTTTATTAGCTTATTGTGATATCATACCACAATAAGCTTATTCAAACACCTACCAAAAAAGTGCTTATTAGCTTTTTGAAGACTTAAAAAGTGTGATTTGGTAACTCACCTTAGAAGGTGTGTTTCCCAACACAATAACCTACTCCTTAAGAATACTCTTTTGGTGACCTTGACTTGATTGGCCCTTTCCTTTCAAGTTAATTATATATTTTTTTATACCGTGTGGCCCATTAGAGATAAAATGTTGCCACCTCTATCTATCATGTAACTCCTCCAATTATGTTTCCTCATCAAGAATCGCTACTTTTCTTTCAGTTGTACGAGCCCAGGTTCCAAGAATCACTTTGGATCAGCTCTTTGAGCAGAAGGATGAAGTTGCAAAAACTGTATTAGAGGAACTTGAGAAGGTGAATCTTATTTGTATAAAAATAAGTACTGCGATTATCATTCAAGGTTACCCTGCTCAAACTTTATAACATCTTTTGTATGCAGGTGATGGGAGAATATGGGTATAACATAGAGCACATATTGATGGTGGACATTATACCTGATCCCTCTGTGCGCAGGGCAATGAATGAGATTAATGCAGGTAATTTCGTTTAATATGTTGCTTTCTTTACATTCTGCTATCATATTATATCTTGACTTGCTATATCTCTACTTTTTATCAGTTAATACCACATGTTATGATTAGAAATGGCAATTTTAACCCTTTTGTATACAAATGGGTCGATTTGGATTTTGTGTCATGTAACCTGTAATATGGGGCAAATGGGTGAAATTATTCAAACTTATGCATAAAACCTGTAAAATTGCATTATCAATTAAAATTTTAGATTATCATTGTAATCTTATAGTTTTGTACTGATAGTCGAACATGTTTTGATTACCTGTTTTGACTTGAAAAAAAGTAATTGAGATTACATGTTTTGACCTGACCCATTTTGGGATGTACCAGAAATTAGTTTTTACTCTGTATGTGCTCATATTAAACACATTAACTGTGTTTAGAAAGTAATAAATTTTGACATGTACCAAAAATTAGTTGCTAGCGAGTTGTAACTAGGATATATTTGCCACCCGTAACTAGGATACTAGATAGCTAATTCTTTCTGCTGTCAATGCAAGCAAGTTTTGTTTTAACTACCGGGTTGCACTTTCTAGAACAGCACTACCTATAAGAACTTGATTTGATTGTTGTACTGTTTTCTGTGAGGAAAGTGTGTTTAAGGTGAAAGTCATGGGCATGCTAACAAAGTTTGGAACATCTTTTAGGACTGTTGGGTGTAGAGGGTTTTATTGGTCTGTGTTTTTATTTCCCGTTACTTGTATGCCTGTACTCATTTGACAATTTTGGCTGGTTATCAGTAAAACACTACACAATACATGTGGCATATCAGGATTCAGGAGTCAATATCATTAGTGTTACGAGTACTTTATTACAGAAGTATCTAAATAAAGACACATTTTGTTTGCGTAGATCATTATTCTAAGATGAAGTAAATTGCTACCAATATAGTTGAATTTGACATTTTAAACTCTCTAAGTTCCGCGACTTTGTTCCATCTTAATGCCTTTTGAAGAAAGACATGCTTTCTTATAGTCAACGTTTCGTATTATGCAATTTTATAGACAATGAGAAACATAAAACGTAAGAATGTTGGTATTAATACTTGAAATACGACAGAGGTTAACTAACATTCAAATGCTGCAACGAAACTACAAATGATTATTTAAAGATAAAATGAAATTACCTATTCACCCCTTATGTGATTATTCGAACCTCAAAACAGTCAATTACATCCAAATGCTATTTTTAGAGCCCCCTTTCATTACAACTAATCATCTGGTTCAGGTTTTTTAAATAAAAAAACAGCGTTCAAAACGCACACCCAAACACTATCCATATCTTCATATGAGCTTACTGAAATATCAACTTCTATGATTTTGATTTTCAGCACAAAGGCTTCAGCTTGCTAGTGTCTACAAAGGAGAAGCCGATAAGATCCTTCAAGTTAAGAAAGCTGAAGCGGAAGCTGAAGCCAAGTATTTGGGTGGAGTTGGTGTTGCAAGGCAGAGACAAGCAATAACAGATGGATTAAGAGAGAATATCTTAAATTTCTCTCATAAAGTGGAAGGCGCTTCATCTAAGGACGTAATGGATCTCATTATGATCACGCAATACTTTGACACTCTCAAAGATCTTGGAAACTCATCAAAGAACACCACGGTCTTCTTACCCCATGGGCCGGGCCATGTTAGAGACATTAGTGATCAGATCCGTAATGGTCTCATGGAAGGGAAAGCTGGTGTACATGCCGACTAAGTGTGTACATTTTTGCCAAATATCAGAGATTCTTCGTTTTTATATATGTTTCAACTTACTCTACAATAAAAAAATAGTTCTGAATTTGTGGTTATTAAAGTGTATGGATTTAGTTTGGAATATACGCTAGTTCCTTGCTGGTTTATGTGACAGAAGTATTGGTTTATGATATCAAGTGCATATTACTGTATTGTGTATTTATATGGGACTTAAGCTTGCCTACTAATATGGGGTTCATATGGTCGGTTAACAGGTCAAAATGTGGTCCTTAATATTGGCCAAAGCGTTATGTTGTCTCGTTTCCTTCAATGCAATAAATTATTACTGTATCGTTTATGATTACATAAATTGCTACTGAAGTCATACTATATGTGTTTGAGATACTCGACCTATTTGAACCCTCTTGTTTTAGTATATGGGTCAATACAGTTATAGTCGGATCTTTGCATTGATCCCAGGTTGCAAGCGTCTATTTGACTATTTGGGTCTTACTTCATATATTACGAGCTCATTTGGGCTTAATCTCCTGGCTTCGATTGTGCTAAATAGGAGCCCTTGGTAACTACACTTATATTTTAGGCTGCTTCAGGTTCTGGTTGGTGTTTTATGGTTACTTTTAGGATTGGTATTCATCAGAATTTGACAAACAGTTGGAATTTATCATCGATTGTTTAAAACAAGCGTTTGCTGTAATATTCGTTCAGGCTATGGAAACTTTACCATCAATTGTTTAAACTTTTGTTCAATATACGGAGCAATTAATGGATTTTATATATTTTAGAATTTAACCCCAACTACATGTTCATGACTTTCTGATATGTTAAAGTTGTATTTAATTTGGCTGAAAGTATTTGTATCAACAATCATGTTCAAGTTCTTTTGAGAATCATATTACCATATAAAAAACTTTTTGGGAAAAAAAGCAAACAAACTCTAATGACGGTAAGATCATTGTGAATCACCTCAGCTTCAAGAGTAGTAAACCGACTTTGGCTAGAACAAATCATCAAATATATATAGCATTCAAAAAACACAGTACACAATTGCCATACTTCTACACCTGAAGAAACAAGTCATAGTTCATAATTTACAAACCAAATACAAGAAGAAAGATGCTTCATGGCAAAAAAAGCAACTATAATCCTCACCAATCAAATATCACTTCTTGTACAAGATAAAACACAAAATAGCAGACCACACATGTTTGGATCCTTACGACTTTAACAGCCTAATCCGCTTAGTGGTATGTTTGTTGATTATGGTAAGATCCACTGTAGCTGCTGCAAGCCTGCATATGGTAACAGTGGTTAGAAAAGGTATGTAAAGCACAAAGCTTCTAGGGAGAAAGCCAAGTGGCGGTATTAAGAAAAATGGATTGCAAACACTGTAGATGTGGCAGAGAGTGCGTTGAAATTTGTTCCACCGGAAATTAGTAGGTTTTTTTATTTTATTTTATCTTATTTTATTTTTTAGCAAACTATTTTTATTCTTCACAAATATGTCAGATTTTTCTTATAAGATTTCAAGATCACGGCTGCAAGCCCGCAAGGTACATATGTTTATATGGTTACTCTCACTTATTCAGTGGACGTAATTTTCATTTCACTTCAAGTTAAGTAAAAAAGGCCTTGAAAACACATTCTCGTTTCTGTTCATCCCAATAGCAAGGAGCTACAAAAGAGACACCTGGTAGTACTTGCAGGATTTCCACCTTGAGAAGCTGGAAACAATTGGCCTAACAGTTGATGAGATATTTTTAGGCAGCAGTTCAACACAAAATTAAGGCTAACAAAATGCAATTCACTGCTTTGTTTTATCACGTCGAACAGCTCTATATAAATCATAAAACAAGTTGAGCACGAATGGAATAATAGTTTGATACACAACTCCAATTTTACAGACTCATAGATGTGTTAATGTGAACAACCTTGCTAGCCCAGAATTATAAGGATCATGAGCAATCTGTACATATTCAGATGGACAGTAAAGACTATAAGGCTGAACCGCAGGTAAAACATCACGACCTAAATATCTTGAACTATTTTGACTTCTGTAAGCTGGTTCAAGGAGCACATTCTGAACATATCCTGAATATCCAGCCAGTGGCTCCTAAAAATCATTCACATTATCGATATATTAAGGCGGTATAATTTTTAAATATTACTATAAAGAAAAAGGACCATCTCAACGAGGTATACTTTAGATAGTTAATGAAGACTCACATGATAAGAGTTTAATGCGGATACAACATATTTTGGTGCATATGGATCCGTGTATCTGGTGAAGTTTCTGCAGTCAACATGATATATTTGGTTTAATCATGTTTACGGATTTTATTTTGTTTTTCAAACATTAATTCATATGATTTTAATGCATATCCTTTGTTTAATTTTAATGTTTAAATATAATTATTTGATTGAATTATTGTAAGACATATTTGTACCCAACATTGTTCATTTAAGTAATTATAAAATTATTTGATAGGATTATTGTACGACATGTTATTGCTAGTCAACAAGTCGTGCCGAGTCCAATTAGTTTAGGGATTAAGACGATTCGTGTGGTAAACATAACTTGTGCCCAAAATTGTCCACTTCAAATAACCCAAACTATGTCTATGTAGTTTGGAATCAAACATTAATAATAATCCGTAACTTAGTCATATCAATATATCCGCAGCCGGGAGGGATTGCTTTTCACCCAATTGTTCACAACTCTTGTTTTTATTTGCTTATTTCTATCGCGTATTTACGTTCTAGTTAAGTAGTAGCTTTTTATTAAGTCTTAAACCAACCAATCAATCAATCATTTATTTCGTAAAACTTTAGCTATAACCATATACTCCTCGTGGATAAGATACCCGCTTTTCTTATCTAGTATAAGGTAATTAGGTATTTAGGTTTATTTTTGACCGGTACTTCGACACCGATCAAGTATCATATACATGAACAAACATAATGCAGATTAATTAGCATAGGGGAACTTCTGGCTATGAATGTGCCGATTTGGCTTGTGTTTTATCTCATATGGGTTGAAGGAAAAATTAGGATTAGTTGTATCGGAACTTGTTGAACGGGTTGAAGTCGTCGCACTGTACACATACAACCTCAATCCTGAACTGATAAAAAGTCAAATTTTGCTAGCGGGCCAAACTTACTCATTTCGACCTGTACTAAAAATCACTGTTTCAACCAAATACATTGACTTGTAACCAAACTTGCCTGACCCGGCCAACTTTGTACTTTTGCTTATAAGGTGTCGACTACTAGAATCCTCAATCTCTCGATGCAACGACTGACATGCCTAAACATACTCTAGGAGAATCCACTGAAAAACATAAACTTCACTTACAGGCACAAAGTCTCGTATTGCCAGCGGGAGCTGAAAATCATAGAAGCTAAAACGGAACACGACGATGCCATAGTAAAACATACAAGGACAGAACTTTTAAGGGGCCGAGGGGGGTTGCGCCCACCCAAAAATTTTGACCCTATATATAATTTATACATTTTTATTTCTAATTTTAGCCATTTTTAATACAAAATTTTCAAAGTTGTGTATATCGGCCCCCTTAATATAAATATCTTGCAAGTTGGCCCCTCTAACAAAAACGTTCAAGTTCCGTCTCTGAAAACATATATACATAGTATTAGAAAATATGTGGATTACTCGCTGTATCACACAGCACTAATGAACAAGACAGCTTAATTTTGTATGAAAGTTTATTTGCCTTCTCAGATATACTATACAACCAGGTTACCAGGGTATAACAATGGGTACTTGATTTTTTATAATAATAGAAGGTAAATCAGGGTATCACATAAAGTGATCAAACTACAAATTTTATAATCAACAACGGTTTCTCACAATAGTTTACACAAATTTCAAATTACAAAAATAAAGTTTTAACATAGCAAATATTAATAACGGTAATATAATCATGTTTCTCTGGTCCTTTTCTTTTTGTTGGCATTAGCACTTTATTGCCTATAATCTTTTTCCTTACCAAATGTTTCATGACCATATGTCGAAGATATAAGCTCCACAAGCAACGGAAACTGTAATGTCACGAATGAAGCAATTGGTAGGCATGCTAATGCAGCTATTGGAATCAGAATCCATTCCTTTCCCTGTCCAAACATAATATATAATGCTGCACTAAAGGCTATCAACATGGATGTCACGGACACAAATAGCATCACAAGACCAAATATTAATCTCTTCGGCAACTTGTAAAGAAAGTCCTCATCTGCATAACGTGCTGTGAGAATGGATAGAAACAATAGCAAGGAAGTGGTGGCTGTGAACAATGAGATTGCATCTGCAATGGCAAATATGATTAAGCTTGCTTTTGTTTCATAAAGTGGTTTCCCGGTGGCACTATTGTTTCCTCCAGGTACAGTAATTGCAGCCGCAAAAACTATCGTGATGATGAGAGCCGCCGTGATTGTGTAAGAATCGGCTGTCTTTTTCATCCACTCTTCCCCATCCTTTCTTAGCTCCTTGTGCTCTTTTCTAAATACCATTATTGGTGTCTCTTTATTTTTGTTCAGTACTCGTGTATGTGTTATTCCCACCACTTTTTTCACTTCCTGTACAAATTATATTCAACCAAGTAAATAAAATTAAATATTTGAAATCCTCTATTATTTAATTATTACTTGTTATATGGTAATGAGACAGATTTCCAATGATGTTGTGTGACTGTGTACTACATTAACATACGCTGTGCTTTAATAATCTAGCTAGAGAAACAAGCTCACCTCAAACCACTGCAACTCTCGTTGCATTTGAAGTGCTGCACCGGAAGCGGCATTAAGTTTGTGAATAGGTGCCAAACGTCCAGCCAAGTGCAATATATTGTTACCATCATGATCCTTGACAAGCTTAAAGTTGGATTTGGCATAAGGTACATGATTTAGAATATAGTTGTAAACCTTTTCGCTTCGGTTCAAGACTGTCAATTGATATACAGCATGCCCGTCTTTTTCGGAACGATGTAATCCAGCAAAATATGTGGTCAGCACATGTATTGCTTCATCGGTGTCGTTTTCCACAGCTAAAAAAAATGGATAGCTATAAAGACGTTCAATATCACTTGATGTATATGTTCCACCAGCTTCCTCGCATATACGCCTGAGTAGCTTAAGAGTTGTATTGTGCTTTACTTTATCCTCCTTGAGGTTCTTAACGTGCAGTACTGTGATTAATAAAATAGTAAATGTAGGTTCCTAAGATGATCAAATAACACACAAGATATAGAGAGAGGGAGAGAAGAGGTGGTGAAACTATGTGTTGTATTATTTCACACTCTAAACACACACACACACACTAATTGTTCACTCACACCACCAAATGAAAAGCATTTGGTGTACGCCATACATAATGAGCTGTAGTGGGCTTTTCTCTCTGATTGGATTTGGGCTTATAAGTTTACCATATTAGCTTAACATAAACCAAACGTATACTAGCTTAGCCCAATCCACTTCGCCCAATATTTATACTAACTATCTGTTGACTGTTACAAATAGTCAAAATGTCAAATACTATAACAAAATACAAGGTCCCTTAATATAGAATAGCCATCGCTTTAATCGATATTTCGTAATGCTAACAGTAAACATTGTTTTAAGCTTCAAAGTTGCAATAATAATAATTAATAAATTTAAAGAGCAAGTTGAGAGCAAGTCTTCACCTTATTGTTTTTGATAATTTCTCATGTTAAGCAAAAATAAGGCACACGTATATTATCTGTTAACCAATATCTTAAGGGTGTAAACAAGCGAAGCCACTTGTAAGCTAATTTGGATTGACTCGCGAACACCTCAAAATGAGCCTAGCATAAACGAGCCCAAGTTCAAACTTAGTTTATTTAATAAACTAATTATCTTTTTTAAGGAATAATACTAATCTGAATCCACTTTTTAGAAATGCTACTTCTTCAATGGAGAATTTTCTCATCAATAAAAGTTACTTATGGCGATATTACCTACGTAAAAAATTAACATTAGTGATTCGTCGACAGCCATTACCGACATATATTACCAACACATCTGGCTATCAGTGTAGCCCATTTTCCCCGTAATGAGTTCTCTCGGTGTCATAATTTAGAACCTTGTTCTTACCTTGCAGCAGTGTTATTTCCCATAATTTGAAACAAATCCTCGAGATGACTACACAAAAAAGCACATATGATATGTCAATAAAATAAAATGTTATAAAAGAGAAGTACATACATAATATTATTCCAAGGTATGTCGATACATATAAGTTAAAATGTTTCTTAACTATAAACAAATCGATCTCTCGTAATATGCATAGTTGAGTTTTATTAGAGTTTTGGAATCACATAGTTCATATATAGCATACCATCATGGATGAACCTCCTCGTGTGCTTGGTAACAAACCTATTCTTCTTGGGTGTCTCTTGGTTCTCCACGTCTGCCGTATCAGTACTACCCAAGCTGTTCTTCTTGATTGGTACATCTTCAATATAAATATAAGCATTAATTAGTTATCTAGAAATAGATAAAATATCCGGTCATGAATTGATTTTGAGTTATACAAGTTGGATCAAAATTTAAGTATATATTTGAGATAATTTATCATGATCCGTGATTAGTTAAATGGATTAAAACCCAATTGATTGGCAAATGACGAATGGATTTAGTTAGGGGATCAAGCTATAAACTATAGTGAAAAGACATACTGTGGTAAACAAATCTTGAGTAAAAGCTGTAATTATGCATTCCACTATAAAATAACTCCGGCTTTCTGATGATATGCTCTAATGCGGTTTTGTCTTCGTACATTGTTGTAGCCAAGCTTGGGTAGCCGTTGATCAACTCATATGCTACATCTGTGATCAAATAGAAGTATAACATAGTTAATTTTTTTGAACTTGTGTACTTTTAGACGTTAGCTAGATGTTGTTAACAATGTATTTCCGGTATATTTTCATCTATAGCTAAAATTTTAATAAAAAGGGTTGCGAAGCATACATACCGATTAATCCTGCATCAATTACTTGATGCAAAAGGTTACCACCACTCATGCGTCTAAAAAGTTTGTCATATTCATCTTTATTACTCTTCATTTGCTCAAACAAATAGAGAAAGGTTTTTATCGCTGGAATCCCTAGAGCTAAATGGATCGGCAAAAGATTGCCATAATCAGGTTTGAATAAACAATTTCGGTTAGAGCCCAACATTATCTTCAAAGCTTCTGTGTTGCCATAATATGCAGCAGTGTGCGCTGGGCTCATTCCAATAGTATTTACAGTGTTTACAAGTAACTCGTTGTTTACCCCCCTTAGGATATCCCTAACAACCTCATTATCTTTATATCTACCGGCAGCAAAGTGGAGTGCTGTATTGCCGAAATCATCTAATCCAGTAGTCCATGTAATTTCCCCAGTGGTTACGATTTCTCGGGCTTTCACCCAGTTACCTTGCTGAATAGCTTTGTATAGTTCGTTTTCTACATATACGCAGTCACCTGAAGAAACATATTTATAAAAATGTTATACATTATTATTCAGTTGCAATGCATGGACATTTTTATTAAATATTAATCAAATTCAATCTGAAGATAAAATACAACTTTTACCTCGTTTTCGATAAAAGAAAAAAATAATTTGATGAACAAAATCTTTTAATTATCAGAAGAAAAAAATCCATCAAAACTAGGCGTAAAAAGACTTTTAACTTTTTTCACGTGATTTTATATTATTGTAATCTTTAACTTTTGAAAATTTTTACTGTAGATTTTATCAACATATATTTTGTTTATCAATAATCGTTTTTGACTTTTGCTTTATATATATCATCCGATCCCCACCTATATTCTTAGTGAATGGATTATACATCCCATGATTATTCAGAAGCAAATATGCTAAATTAAAAGTTGCATCAATACTATTGAACATATCATAGGATCTACCTTTGAGCCTAGGGGCCACAACTTTTGCCACACGTGTGACACTTAAAGGAAGTTTTGTTTTCCAAGCTTCTGAGATGAACACCGAGAGATCATGATCATCTTTAATTTCAATAATAGGAAACCAAGGACATCCAGCTCTGTAATGAACCTCCAACTTCAAGTTATAAGAACGCCGTTCAACCAAGAATTTTGCGTATAGGATGTTAGTTATCTGCGATAACGTTACATACTTAGGCACAAAAATTGTTGAACCCTCGGAATTCTCGAACAACCACTTTTCTCCGTCCCATCTCCATTTTCCATTGTAGGCGACAAGTACTCTAACATGATCTATATCAGAACAATAGATGTAAATAAGCATACACGGGTTGAACTTAATCCTTAAGCATTAAAGCATAATTAAAAATATGGCATGTGACATAAAGTGATTATACTTGCGTGTTCTTTATTTTTGTTATTGAGTATGGTAACTTTTAATATATTTTGCATCATTGTTGCACAATATAATGCAAATGAGTGATACTGTGCTAGTAGCTCACTTATTAATCCACTGTAACACTATAATCAACATTATGTTTTTAATACTTTTGTAATTATTTATATTAACTTAAAAATATATGCATGTAAATACCTTTTTTAAGACGGAGTGAGTACTAAAAGTAGTTCTTACGTTAGTACATCATAAAAGAGAACATTTCATTTTTCTTACCAGTTTTGATATGAGTATTGATTATTTTGCATGATATTGCTAACTATCATGAGATCTATATTTAATATTATCAAGGAGTCCTTTGAAAAACTACCTCTTCGTCTTTCTTCATCAACATCAGAAATAATCTCATCATCATCAGAACTAATCTCATCATCATCTAATAGGGTGACACATAACGGAAGTTTTGTTTTCGAAGTTTCTGAGATGAACACCGAGAGATCTTGATCATTTTTAATTTTAGTAACAGGAAACCAAGGAGATCCAGTTCTGTAATGGACCTCCAATTTTAAACGGTAAAACTTTTTATTGACTTTGAGTCGTTCGTGCAGTTTGTCAGTTATCTCTGGTAGTGTTATATGCTTGGGCACAACCATTATTGAACTTTTGGAATTCTCGAAGAACCATTCTTTGCGGTCATATTCCCATTTTCCATTGTACGCGACAAATACTGTAACATGATCTAGAACAGAAAACGATGGATGTAAATAAACATGCATAGGGTGAGCTTAATCCTTAAGCATTAAAGCATATATAAATGGAAGGTGATATGAAGTGATTAGTGTCGTGCTACATGTTTGACATTATAAAATGTGGAATTTGGGTAACAATTTTGTTTTATATTTTGTGAACGAGAAAAAATTGTCATAAATATCTTAAACTTTTGCCAATTTATATAATATAATCTAAATTCGTACAATATAAGCACAACTTCAAAGTTGATTTCAATGTATTATAAAAGCTGGAACATCTCACACATAACCTTTTGAAAGTTATTAAAACATCCTAGCTTAAATGGCAAGTGCCCAGAATTCCAAAACATTAGTCATCATTTGTGTGATAGAATAAGAGCAGTTTCCATTTCCCAATCGTCACTATACTAGTTTCGATTTTAGGGCGTCTTTTATTCGATCTATAACTGATGTTAATTGTGATGTTGGGCCATATATATATATGCAAAACTGGGTCAAGTGGGCATATTTTTATGTTTGATAATAAAACTTAAAACTTTTTAGTAGGATCGGGATTGATAGCTATCCTACGATCTTACTAACTATCTTACGATCTTACTTCGATCCTATGCTATCTCCGATCTTGCAAGGTTTTCTTGTGTGATCGTACGATCCTACGATCAAGATCGCGATCTTGATAACCATGGTAAGTTGACTATGAAAAGGTAATGTACTATATCAATTAATAAATCGACATCGTCTACATACAACTAAGCAAGTTGATGATCTATATACGATTATACCTAAAAGCCGTTTCTAGATCTTACGAAAGAATTCGAACGGCACACTATTTTTTAGTGACTCAGATTTAATAACTTGTAAAATAACTGAAGTGACACATACAAAACTAAGCACGTTCATATTTCATAACAAACGACGATCGTTAGCCCCGCGCTATTCCCATTACAAGAAAATAATAATAAATAAGATAGAACATCGAGTTCATACCTTCATTCACGTTGTTATTGTTACTAGTTGAGTTCATACCTTCTTTGATGTCATTGTTGTTACTGGTTGAGTTACCTTCTTTGATGTTGTTGTTGCTACTGGTAGTGCCTGAGTTAGACATTAGAGTGGTAGGTGATAATTAAGAGTTTCAGTGAAGATTAATCAATAATTTAAATGGGCATTTATAGGAAGCAATAAGTTGAGTATCGACAATAGGATTTTCGACATATTGAGACGACCTAACGCAACATCGTCTCTAATATATATACTCGGATGTAAATTAAAATTACACATATAAATAACAAATGAAGTATACATACGATGTAGGTTGGCATTATATGACAAACATACTTCACAAGAAAGAAATAAGAATATAATCTCTATAGAGACATTTGTGGTCTTTAGTTTTGACACGTGATAAAAACTTGAACAATAATATCAGACTCGTACCTTCATAATTGATATTACTACCACTTGTAGTGCTTGGGAATATATGCACACCTTTGTGTTTCAACTTTCAAGTTATTTAGGTCCCGTTTGGTTGAGGGTGTGTGATTCGGATTTAGGTATGGGAAATGATAAATGGTGTTTAGTAGATAAAGTAATACTTTGAAACCTGTGAGACCCACTACTTTTTCATTCCACTCAAGAATGGTGGGTTTTATGTAAAACCTGTAGAACCCATTGTACCTCTCTCACAACACTTTTTTTTTTATTAAAATATTATATTTAAATACAACTTAATTATTATATCAATTAAAATATATTTTCTCTCTCTTAATATTCATTCCTTACAAATCCAAATCCGAATCTGAATCCGAATCCAAACCTATTTATAAACCAAACGGGCCCAATCAAGGAAATGAAAGAAATAAGAAGATAAGAGCATCCACAATGGCTCAAGTGGTGAAAAGCTTTTTACTATTTTAAAAAGTCTTTTTAAAGAGTTTTTGCCATTGCAACCAAGGCTTTTTGAAAAGCTTTACAACAATGACTTGGTAAAGCTCAAGTCTTTGCTCTAAGCTTTAGCCACTAAATATTTTATGCATTAAATGCATTAAATGCATCAAGTCTTAAAGACTTGATGCATTGTAGATGCTCTAATCTATAAAGACTTTTGTTTTCTTTAGTACTCCGTCTCAAAATAGAAACATAACATTTATTTTGGGACAAAATGAGTGTTTAAGGAAGGAGTTGAAATACGTCATCGTTAAATAACTTAGATGTAAAAAACGTGTCAAAAAAGATAAGAGCGATGATAACTAAAATAGTTCATAAAAAAATATATATTATGAAAAAATATTTGTTAGCAAGAAATAACAAATATGATAAAACAATATTTTGGGTCCATACCTTTTTCAGCGATCTTGTTGTTGCTAGTAGTGCATGCGGAAGCCATTAGAGCACACGGTAAGTTACCAGTGAGTTATAACTTAACTCATTGTCACGTCAGCGTCATATCAGCTTTTACCTTTTAACCTTAACTCATGACTTTCCACCATGGTAACATAACTCACCTATAACTCACCTTAACTCACCTTCACCCCAATTATTTTTAATTTCAACCCCAAATTTTAACAAATACTTCATTTATTTAAAACATAACATTAATTCAACCAACACATTACATTACTAAATTTAAAATTAAAAAAAAAAAAAAAAAAAAAAAAAAAAAAAAAAAAACGCTACTAAAAAAAATACGAAATGTATTGTAGATTAAAAGAGTTGTGAAAGTATGAAAAAATATTGTGTGGGTGAATGGGATTTTTGAGCCTTTTTATTACAAATATTAAATAGTTCTTTGAAAATACCAAAACCCGAAAAGTATGTCTAACCGCAAAGTCTTATTAGTACTACCACCTTTTTCACTTTTACCATCTGGGGTCAAAACTTTTTCATTAGCTGACCCTGATTACACAATCTGCAAATATTGCCTTTCGCTTAAATACCTCTTAAATCATATGTTCACCCAGCTTTGAGCCTTTGACATACAAGTGTGGCATGCTTCTCATTTTGCCTATTGAACATTGGGTAAGGATCTAGTGAGAAGAAAACTTAAAATGAGAAGAATGAGAAATAACTATAACCGAATATTTGAGATGCATCAACTTGAATTAGATGCATCTATATTCATTTAGATGCATCACAATTAGTTTCCAAAGCGATTTTGAAGTGAAACTGATGCAAAGTAGTACTAGCAACAAATTTGACCCACATATGACGAAAAATACATAGGATTCGTCTAACTTGATGAAATGCATCTAATATATGTATACGCATCTAATTTTTAGCTAGAAAATATATTGTGATGCATCTAAAAGATTAGGGATGCATCTAATTCAAATTGATGCATCTCTAATGTGTAGTTATAGTTATTTCTCATCCTTCTTATTTTAAGGATTCTTCTCATTTGATCCTTAGTCATTGAACATTTCCTTGTTTTCAATCTTACAAAAATGTTTACTACCATCCATCAGAAAATAAATGCACCACATATATAATCCAATGAAATTGTCTATATGCTACTAATGCTAACCAACTTTGTTTCCGTAATCAAAACTAAGCTATAACATCTTTGATTAACACAAAATTTTCATCTAATGCTAATTGTCATGATGGCCTTTATGCACACATCAGAAATTAATATGACAAATATAGGTGCTAATTACCGACGTAGAAGGAAACAAGTCGTAGTAGGGCACATATGCTCCTACTGATTTCTCGCTTTTGACACACGTTGGAATCAACTGGTCATGTAAATTAGCGCATATCTATAAGCCGAGCTGATCCTTTTTGAAGCATCTGCTCCTTCTTACAACTACAGTTTCCATAGAATAAATGAAAATGTTGATTATCAATAGAAATATCAAACAAAGGAAACCAATATAACAGTCATTTGAATAATCACTTACCAGATCTCAGGGGGGTGTTTGGCTTGGTGCTACGCCATATAGCGTTTGGATGTTACATCCATCATGATCCGGTACCCATGGCTGCAAACACTATTTTGGTTGGATTGGCCTGCCAAGATATGGGTCAAAGACACTCTTCATGATCCGGTACCTATGGTCTAGGAAATTTAAATGCACAAAAGGGATCCAAACCCGTCGTGGCTGCAACCATAGATACGGGTTTGGATCCAAACCCATAGATATGGGTCTAATACACTCTTCATGATCCTGGTACCTATGGTCTAGGAAATTTAAATTCATTGTAAAAACAAAAATAATTGTTGATATAAATAATGCGTAAAAACGTTATTAATATTTCTCGATATCCCTATGTTTTGACAATATCAAAATGTAAAATCATTAAACGTAAAATCATTACGTAAATAAGTATTTAGTGACAAAATATCATTATATCCAACTAATTCACTTAAGGTATGAATAAACAAGTGCCTAATACATTTTATGATCAAAAGAAGGTTTATTTACTAATTACAAATTATATAAAATGGTATAAACATTTTATATATTTAAGAAAAATATTTTTGGTAATTAAAGGAAAATGTTTATGTCATAATAATTAAATAAATTCAAATTTTTAACCAAACTCAGTTAAATTTTCACCAAATAAACTTTTCCCAGAAAGGACAAAAAATTCAGGCCATTACAGTGGGCGGCCCCTTTAATTTTAAGGGGGCCGGCATACGCTCCTCTGTCAGATTTCTTTGCCTATAAATACTGGTTCAAATCTGAAATTTTTCCTCATCTTTTGCACTAAAACTTTATGTTCTAATTCTCTTAAAACACCTTTCTAAATCCTTTGATCATAAACATATTAGTTTTTGTTTCAAGTGATATAATCCCTCATTATTCAAAGTGCAAGAGAAGAATACTCCTTTCATCTCAAATCAAAAAGTATTGAAGATTAGTTGTGTAGCTTGTATTTATTGTAAAGTTGTGTAGTGATTGTAATTGGTAGATCTAGGTGGGTTTGTAAATCTAGTATTGAAGAAGTTGTGGTGTGAAGTAGAAGTAGTATGTAGTTGTGAAGTAGTATTGGTGCGTATAAGTTGTGAAGAAGGCGTGTAGTGGTGTGAGATTGGTTCTAGCTACTATTAAAACTCGACATCTAGCTTAGTGTCGTTAATTGGAGTAAGCGAAAGTTGTGTAAGGTTTCTCCGCCAAAAAGAGAGTTTGTTGACATAGTGAAGAAAAACTCTCGAGTAGGTGACTCGAGGAGTGGAGTAGGTCGAAGAGGTGCTTCGTAGCCGAACCACTATAAATACCATGTGTTCTGGTTTGATCTCTTTATCTCTATCTTTTCTTTACTTTCATATTTACGTTATAATTATTTAGTTGGTTAGATTAAATTGTTTACGTTGTGCAAGTGTTGAAATTCACATAAATAAGAATCGAAGTTTTTATAAAACAAAGTTTTTTTAAAATCCAAATTGACGTAAAACTATTCACCCCCCCCCCCCCCCCTCTAGTTTTCCACAATTGGCATCAGAGCTACGTTAAACAAGATTTTTTAAAATAAACTGTATTTTAAAACTTGAAACGATCTATGGAATCTGAAAAATATTTAGAAGGTCAATTTATGCAAAGACCACCACTATTTGAAAGTGATGGTTTTCTTCATTGAAAAAATCGATTCGAAACTTATGTGAAATCAAAACATCTAGATCTTTGGCATGTTATTACTAATAGTGATTTTCCTCCTAAACAAAATAATCCCGAAACCAAAAGGGATGAAATTGTACCTTTTGAAAAACAAAACGATGATTTGAAAAAGAAACTTGCTAAAAACAATGAGGCTAAAATGGTTATTTATAATGCGTTACCACGCAAAGAATATGAAATAATTTTTATGTGTAAAACCGCAAAAGACATTTGGAACTCTTTATTAATCACTCACCAAGGTAATAGTCAAGTCAAAGATAATAAAATAGATCTTCTTGTAAATATGAACAATTTACGATTCCGGAAGAGGAATCAATTGATAATGCTTTTGCTAGATTTAACACTATCATCACAAGTTTAAAAGCACTTGATGAAAACTTTTCTAGCAAGAATTTTGTAAGGAAATTTCTTAGGGCCCTACATCCGAAATGGCGTGCTAAAGTGACGGCTATTGAGGAGTCAAAGAATCTATCAACTTTACAACTTGACGAGCTAATTGGAAACTTGAAAGTGTATGAGGTAATAATAAAGAAAGTCTCCGAAATGGTCAAAGGAAAAAGAGCAAACTAAGTCAATTGCATTGAAAGCAAAAAGGGACTCTAGTGACGAAGAATGTTCAACCTCCGAAAGTGAAGATGAAGAGTATGTCATGGCCGTAAGAGACTTCAAGAAATTATTCAAAAGACGAGGAAGATATGTTAGAAAAACGTTTGATGAAAGAAAAATATTCCAAAGAAACAAGGACGACAAAATTAGCAAGAATGAAAGAAAGTGCTTCAAGTGTGGAGATTCAAACCATTTTATTAGAGAATGTCCTAAATTGTCAAGAAGTCAAAACCACAAGGCCTTTGTAGGAGGAGCATGGAGTGATAGTGACAATGATGAAAAAGACACAACAAAAGAAGAAAAGTGTCTCATGGCAAGGTCTTCCGATGAGGTACGTTCCGAAACTGAATACTATAGTGATGATAACTTATCGTTAGATGAAAAATATTTAGATAGTGAATATAGTAGATTATGCAAACTAAGACAAAAAGTAAAAGTTAAAAATAAACTACTAAAACATACTAACAAAAAATTAAATGATGAAATACTTGAATTAAAAATGAAACTACAAAAACTAGAAAAAGGAAAAGAAGTATTTTAGAATGTAAAGAATGTCTAGTTGTTAAAAATGAAAATAAACAACTTAAGGAAGAAATTATTAGATTTGAAAATTTTGAAAATAGTAGTCAATCACTTAGTAAAATAATTAGCTCTCAAAGAATTGCTAAAGATAAAACCGGTTTAGGATACGACTCAACCGAGGCATCAACTAGTACATCTAAAAATGTAAAGTTTGAAGGTGAAACTAGTGAACTAAAACCTCTAGAGTTAAAACCAAAGTATATACTTTTGAAAGATAGATTAGTACCTATTGCAAGTGATGAAGAAATTAAAAACTTTCGTAAATCATGTTTAAAACCCGAAGTAGAACCCCTTAAGCCAAAAATAAGATCTAAAACTCCACCACCTAGAAAACCAAATAGTCCTCATCCTAGGTCTAAAACTCCTCAACCTAGAGTAAACCATAATAGACGAAACTTTCACAATAATCATCAAATGTGGAACTTCAATCATTGGGAATGATTCCACCATACATGCACCCAAGTCAAATGCATAACGTCTTTTGACCAAACAACTTTGGTCAAATGAGACAATGGGGACCAACAAGATGAATTCGTCTTACCTTGGCAAGCTTGGTTTTCTATCCGCTTCCACATGATCATGCAATCTCTTGAAGACTTTGAAGATTTGCATGTTGAAGACAAAAAGGTACACGTCTCTTTTAAATTTCCATGTCACGATTGCATTCTTAGTCTAGTATCTAGTTTATTGTTGTTATAGCTTGTTTTGTAATTACTCTTTGCTATTTTTCTTATATATATATATACATATACTTATTTTATTATAGCGTATACATATATATACATATACATATTATTATTATACATATTATATGCTCTCATAACCTAGAAAACTCATTAGTTGATTTTCTAGAACTAGAAATTGTTCGTTTACGAACCTTTTCTTTTCCCCTTCTTTGGCATTCTTGAACTTTAATGTTCAAATATACACATGTTGATGTAGAGAAATGAGTTGAAGAACCTATGGATGAAACAAACTCCCGTCATCTTTTGCATCCGTCTCACTCTCTTTTTCTCGTCTTATAAACGCATATTATTCATTTATATATATATATATATATATATATATATATATATATATATATATATATATATATATAGAGAGAGAGAGAGAGAGAGAGAGAGTGAGGATCATGTGCGGATAACTTTTTTTAGTGCGGACGTACGGATTAATATGGGCCGCCCATCCAGATCTGATCTTGACTTTTTGTAAAAAAGTCAAAATCCAACGCAACCTTCAATTAATCAATTGACCACAGAAACGATTTTTTTTTAATTTTTTTCCTTTTGAGCGATCCTTACTTGTAACACCCCCAAAATTTGATACAGCGGAAGACTCAACAAGCTTTCGAGGTGCTACGGGGATTGATATCCATTCAAAGTCATGAAAGAACGAGATAAAGTAAACATAAGAAAAACACAACCAAAACGGGTTTTTAAAGTTTACATTTATCCCAAGAATTATCCAAAGTAAGGCCCAAAAGAAATAAGCATAGGTCCACAATAATTTATCAGAGTTTTAGAAAATAGATCCATAACCGGGTGCCATTGCCAAGCCTCCAATCCAAGCATCCATAGAGCATCACTTAATTTCCTGAGAAAACGTGCTAAAAGTCAGCTTTCGCTGGTGAGATCATAGGTTTAAATTCATCTAACAATATAGTGGACATATATGCAAAACGCTTGCTAGCTAGACTAAGGATTCGCTAAAAGCCTGCGGATACCCTCCGCTCCAATCCTAACACACGGATACCCTCCGTTCTAACATAGATATTCGGGTAACCCCCGCAATACCAATAAATAATCGGATAACCTCCGAAGTATCAATAACCTATAGGTGCACGCTACAGTATCTAAATAAGCCAACCTTGAATAGTACACACGAACCGTGTGACTAAAGCTGACAATTCCAAATAACCAAATAAGTCAACCTTGAATAGTACACACAAAATATGTGACTAAAGTTGACAAAACATCCTAGTCTATACGCATAGCAAGTTTGGAAAGAATATAAAAGCGATAATAGTCCACATAAAATAATTTGCACGTTTCTCACCCCAAGTATTGAAAACATAGTTCAAGAGTAAAAGTGGGGCTATGACTCACCTCAAGTCCAGAAATCAGCAATAAGAAATCGGTAGAAGTAAGACGTATAATAACTCAAAAGACGGCAACTACGGACTCGGCACGACCTAACAATATCAACTCGTTCAGAAATCATTTCCTCAAAATCGAATATTCCCAAACCCGAACGTATTCCATTTTACTTCCGAAAATCCATTTCTCGTATAAATCTCGTATTAGTTTGGAGTTTGGTATCCATACGGGTGGTGGGTCGACACAACTCAAACCAAGAAGTCACAACAAAAAGGATAATAAAATAATCTATAAGTCTAATATTAGTCCAATATATTATTTAAATAAATCATCGAAGTTTATCAAATCCGTCGATTTGGTAATCCCCCATATTTATTTACTTAATATACCATTCTAAGATTATACCCGAATCCTAGGCCACACATTGCACATAAAGTACTATATGGTATATATCAAAGTTTAATAAATTCACTAATTATACCGTTAAGCTTACCAAATTCGTCAATTTGGCAATCTCACGAGATACTTAGTAACTTATTATTCTCGTACACATACCACAACCTATGGGCGTCGTAGGATACGATGCCCATTAATACTCTCAATTTAAATAACTAAATAGCTCTTATTTAACCCGTCGATTAAATAAGTTATGTAGTTATCGAAAGTGAGTGTATTAATTGTCATATATCCGTGACAACACAAATATCACAATAAATAAACCACTTGGACTCAAGTGACCACGACCCCGTATAACTCGATAGTTTTCCTCGTTTATTAAAAGATATTATTTTATTTAATATTTATTCAACGTCAAGATCTCATCGTTATTTATAGTGTTTAATTATAATAACGCTCCCAATATTATTACACTACTTTCATAGCATAATATTTATCGTCACGTTATTTTTATAATATCACTCGTGATCTTTTTATTTTTAATATACGCATTTATATATTTATATATACGTTATTCACGTCTATATATTTATATAAACGTTTATATTACCAATAATATTATTACGAGTTTTATTATTCGCGTTTGATTATAAATATTTATCGAGTCATACGAAATGGTCACATGTCCGAGTCATCACTCTCGGCTCATTGTCCAAGTCCAAAATAGAAATAATAATCAAGTCAAACCAATTAATCAATCTCCGTCCAACAATACCCAAAACACGTGCTACAACAATAGGGTCCGACTACGGCACCCGGCTAACCTATCTCCGTCATCTAATTTGACCGTCTCACAATCGGTCCCCAATACCACTTTCGTCAACAACTCCTCAATTATCACATTATACCCATTGTCGAGACCACAATGGTCTCGACCCAACCAAAAGTATTCGACCAATCAAAATATCACCACAATAATACCAATGACATATATAAACCATATCAAGGAAAAACATCAAAATAGGCTAGTTCCGGGTTGGTTTACCAAGCCAAACCCGAGCCTTGCAACCGAATTGGGTCTCGGCTAAACACATGAGTCACAAAGACTCGAAACCAAGACCGCGAGGTCTCACAATAAGCTCAAATGAGCAACTGAAAATCTGCCAAAAAGGCCCTCTTGGGTCGCGACATACATCAACAACAACAAGGATCCATATAGAGATCAAGACTCAAGTGAAACAATCCTTCCACCAAATCAAGACCCTCGCTACCAGGTCTACGAGATCAAATCCCAACAAGGAAATCAAGCCATAGGGCTCGAACCACACGAGACCGTGAGCCACGGCTCGTGTAACGAACCGACCCAACAAAACAAGTCAACAACCCGGATACCAAACGGATTTATAAATAAAACATCATTTCCCATTAATTTCTCACAAAAACCCATTCAAGAAACTTGCATACCCACGATTTGGGTACCAAATCGAGACGTACGAGTTGAGACTCGTTTCACTTACCTTCAAAAAGGCTCCAAAACTATGTTTCTTCAAAAACCCAACAAGTATTGACAAGATTGGTGAGGTTAAAGTGGCGGTGGTATTTATTTCGTGGTGTTAGAGGTGTTTTTACGGCGCGTGGGTTATACCAAAAGATAGATCTCGATGAGATGGTTAAGATGGTGGTGTTGGTTTGGTCGTGGGGGCGGCGGTGTGGTGATAGTCGCCGGAAAAGATGGCTGGTGGCTAGGGTTATTAGAGAGAGAGAATGAAGAAGATGTGGGAGAGAGAGAGAGAGATGTTGGGGAGGTTGTGAATACCAGCTAAACCAACAAGGACGATTTGTAGTTTACTCTTTTTCTTTTATTTCTTTCTTTTCTTTCTTTACTTATAACAATAATACTAACAATAATAATAATAATAATAATAATAATAACAAAAGTGTTATTAAATTTAGGGTAAGGTGACTAGGTGTAAAATACACGGACCAAAACCCGTAACTTTATAATATACTCCAACTCTTTCTCGGACCGAGCTCGTTCCCAAAAATATCACAATACGTTCAATGAAAATATATATATATATATATATATATATATATATATATATATATATATATATATATATATATATATATATATATATATATATATAGTCGAATCCGTAGACTCAAGACATAAAATTTTTAGTTAGGTTATCCTAGTGCCGGAGTCAACGTAATGCCAAATGAGAATTTCATAATTAAATCACCACATATATTCATATCGAATCCTTAAAATAAATCTTCAAATCTCATAAAGATTTTAAAATATAATCAACCATAATGTAGGTTTTACAAGTTCGTTACGAATAAAACTTCAAATAAAAGTTTATAAACGAACTTTAATGTAATGCGGGTTTTCAAAATGGCTCCCTAATTTTCCAGTTGTCACATCCTCCCAGTCTCAGAAGAAACCCGTCCCGGGTTTCTCTCGGAACAATCCATCTACCAAGTGAAAAGCTTCGGATATCTCTTTCGGAACTCGTCCTTACGTTCTCACGTAAATTCCGGTCCATGTCGGGAATTCCAACGAACCTTGACGAGTGGAATACGACTTCTCTTAAGTCGTTTAATCTCTCTATCCAATATCTAAATCGGCTCTTCCACAAAATTCAAACTCTCATCCACACAAATATCCCTAATCGGTATAACCGGCGTCTCATCAGAAAAACACTTCTTCAAATTACTAATATGAAACACATCGTGAACTTTACTCAGTTCCTGTGGTAATTCCAACCGATAAGCCACGGCCCAATTCTTTCCAAAATAAGAAATGGTCCAATGTAGCGGGGGTTGAGTTTCCCACGTTTCCCGAAACGTATCACACCTTTCCAAGGCGAGACTTTCAGCATCACTTTGTCTCCAACCTGGAACTCTAGGGGTTTACGTCTCTGTTCGGCGTAACTTTTCTGCCTATCTCTAGCTGCTTGCAATCGATCACGAATTTGAGTCACTTTCTCAGTAGTCTCCAATATAAGTTCAGGGCCTGTGAGTTGGCTATCTCCAACTTCAGCCCAACCAACAGGTGAACGACATTTACGACCATATAAAGCTTCAAATGGTGCAGCTTTAAGACTTGTGTGGTAGCTATTGTTATAGGAGAACTTCGCAAGGGGTAGATATTTCTCCCAGCCTTTACCAAAGTCTATGATACATGCACGAAGCGTATCCTCCAAAGTCTGAATAGTCCTCTCACTTTGACCATCGGTTCGGGGGTGATATGCAGTACTCATATCAAGTCTCGTCCCCAAAGCGGTTCGAAGTGATCGCCACAAAGCTGACGTAAAGCGGCTATCGCGATCAGAAATAATCGATATCGGGACTCCATGTCGAGAAATAATTTCCTTCACATACAACTTCGCAAGTTTGTCGACACTATCATCTTCACTAATCGCCAGGAAATGAGCAGACTTAGTCAACCGATCCACAATTACCCAGATAGCGTCACAACCGCTAGCTGTCCTCAGTAATTTGGTAATAAAGTCCATTGTAATCCGCTCCCATTTCCGAATTGGAAGTTCTGGCTGCGTCAATAATTCTGACGGTCTTTGATGTTCGGCTTTAACCTTAAAACATGTCAAACACTTACTACCATACAACGCTATATCTGCCTTCATATTTGGCCACCAATATAACTTTTTCAAATCCTGGTACATCTTATCAGATCCAGGATGAATAGAGTATCTTGACTTATGCGACTCGTGCATAATCAACTCTCGAATTCCTCCATACAAAGGTACCCAATTTCGTTCTCTAAAACATAATACTCCATCAGAACGCTTAACAAATCCCTTCTCATTTTCTGCCATCCCAAATATTTTCTCAGCAGGTCAATTTTCTGCTTTCAACGCTTCCGTTTGAGCTTCTAATATTTGAGATGGTAATGGCGATACGATAGTCATTCCTAATGACTTAACTCGTAATGGTGGTATTCTCTCCTTTCGGCTAAGAGTATCGGCAACAATGTTTGCTTTACCAGGATGGTAACGAATTTCACAATCATAATCGCTTAGCAACTCAATCCAACGTCGTTGTCTCAAGTTGAGCTCTTTTTTATTCAAGATGTGTTGTAGACTTTTGTGATCCGTGAATACAACACATTTGGTACCATACAGATAATGTCTCCATATCCTCAAGGCAAAGACCACAGCACCTAACTCCAAATCATGGGTGGTGTAGTTCTTCTCATGCCTCTTGAGCTGTCGGGAAGCATAACTATCACTTTCTCTCGTTGCATTAACACAGCTCCCAAACCTTTATGCGAAGCGTCACAATAGACGACAAAGTCTTCGCTACCTTCAGGTAACGCCAATATAGGAGCATTACACAACATCTCCTTAAGTAATTGAAATGCTTCCTCTTCCTTATCTCCCCATTCGTACTTAACGCTCTTTTGAGTCAATTTGGTCAATGGTTTTGCTATCTTCGAAAATCCCTCAATGAACCTTCGGTAAAAATCCGGCTAGTCCCAAAAATTGACGAACTTCTGTTGGGGTCGTAGGTGCAGCCCAATCTTTTATTGCTTCAATCTTAGCAGGATCCACATGAACTCCTTGTCTATCAATCACATGTCTCAAAAATTGTACCGTCGGGATCCAAAATTCACATTTGGAGAACTTGGCACATAGTTTCTCCCTCCTGAGCAATTCAAAAATAAGTCTTAGATACTCCTCATGCTCCTTCTCACTCTTCGAATAAATTAGAATGTCATCGATGAACATAATCACAAACTTATCTAAATAAGGCTTACACACCCGATTCATGAGATCCATGAATACCGCCGGTGCGTTAGTCAACCCAAACGGCATCACCTAAAACACGTAATGCCCGTAACGGGTTCTGAAAGCCGTTTTCGGAATATCTTCCTCGCGAACTCGAAGCTGATGATATCCCGATCTCAAATCGATCTTTGAATACACACTCGATCTTTGAAGTTGATCGAACAAGTCGTCGATCCTCGGTAACGGGTATCTATTCCTCGCCGTTAACTTGTTCAACTCTCGATAATCAATACACATACGAAACGATCCATCCTTCTTCTTCCCAAATAAGACCGGGGCTCCCCAAGGTGAAGAACTTGGTCTTATAAATCTTTTTTCGGCTAACTCTGCTAATAATTTTTTTTTTCGACAACTCTTCCAGTTCAGTAGGTGCAAGACGATAAGGCGCTCGTGCTACAGGTGCAGCACCAGGTATCAACTCAATCTGAAACTCTACTTGTCTAGGAGGCGGGATTCCCGGCAAATCATCGGGAAATACATCAGGAAAATCACGAACTATAGGCACATCTCCAGTGCACCTTTCCTCCTTCTCCTTCCCTCCTTTCTCAGAGATTTGAGCTAAGAAAAGGCAACATCCTTTTTCCATTAGCTTCGGTAATTTAGTGCAAGATATGATCGCTAATCGGGATGGGCTCCTCGAACCTTTTTGATCTCCTTGTATATTTAGAATTTCCTTTCTGTAAGGCACACACACGATCTTCTCATCGCAAAGTATGTGAGCACGATACTTCGACAACCAATCCATACCAATGATGACATCAAGACTTCCTAATGAGACGGGTAGAAGATCTATGTTGAAAGGACGGTTCAGAAAATTTAACGTACAACTGCGAATGATAGTTCTAATCCTTTCTATGTATCCATTAGCTAACTCTACATCATAACCAATTCCTAAAGCCATCGGGGTTTCTCTAATAAGGGTACAAACTTAGTGGACACAAAACTCTTATCGGAGCAAGTATCAAATAGTTTGGAAGCATAACGATTATTGAGAAGGAACGTATCAGTAACGACGTTCGGATCTTCTCCTCTCTCGTTTCCAAGTGCATACACTCTTCCATGAGCAACTCCAGCTTCCACACGTTGGTCCCCATTATCTTGTCGTCCACGGTTTCCTCCAGCTCCACGGTTTCCATTATTGTACCCATTACCACCCGATCCTTAGTTTCCTCAGTTCCACGATTCTCTACACTCATTCCTATAATGTCCCTTCTTTCCACATCCATAACAAGTAACATTTGCCTTACTCATAGTTTCAGGAGTAGCTTGAACCATAGCAAGGGGTTGTGCTCTACAATCCCTAGCTACATTTCCTCTCCTTGAGCAACTCTGACAAATCACAGTACATTATCCTGTACGATTCTTGTAGCAACGACCACACTTAAGTGCATCACCAATTTGGTTCCTTTTATCTCCATTCCCAATAGCTTAAACCTTAGCAACCGCTTGTCGCTTGTTTCGGTGATCATTACCCTTAGGGTGATGGTCTCTCTTTCTCTTTCCATTCTTATCCTTATCAGCTCCTTCCAATTCCAATGAATCGATTAATTGTTGAGCGATTGTGATGGCCTAATGGATATTTGCAGGTCTAGCAGCAATCACATCATTCCTTGTAGCCACAGGCAACCCATCGGTATACCGCTCAATCTTTTGAGTCTCAGTTCTAACCATATCGGGGCAAAGCAAGGCTAACTCCTGGTAACGGCGATTGTAAGTCGCCATATTAGTACCCTTCAGTTTGTGATTCCAAAACTCAATCTCCAGCTTCTTAACCTCATTTCTTGGGCAGTAAGTCTGAATCAGCAAAGACTTAAATTGCTCCCAAGTCGTAGCATACGCCACATCACTTCCAACCGAATTACGGTAATTGTTCCACCAAGTTAAAGCTTCATCATTGAAAGTAAAAGAAGCAAACTTTACCTTCGCATTCTCCGCACAACCACTGACATTAAGCACTGACTCAGTCTTCTCTATCCACCTGACCAAGCAGACCACTCCTTCAGTTCCACCAAACTCAATGGGTCCACAAATTTTAAACTCCTTGTAGTTACATCCATTAGCAGGAACAGGTGGAAATGTTCCAGCAGAATTGTTGGAATGATTTGACTCAGCTAGTAGCTCAGTAACTCGTTGCTCCACAAGTTGATTGATGATTGCTTGATCCACAGTAGGTGCATTAAGTGGATCATGATCATCGTCTCCCTGAATATCAACATTTTGATTCCTGTTGTTGCGGTTGGTAGTGTCCAGGTTGTCAGGATTAGGGGTCTCAACATTTCGAGTAGGACGACGTCCTCGGCGACCAGGGGTAGTCGCTGCCGTACCAGTTCGGGTAGCTCTGACAGGGTTTCGTCGCACAGCCATTAATATAATTCCAAGACAATATCAACCACGCAAATAGGAACACAATTCTCCATGTACGCCAAAAACCGTAAAATATCATACGAGCTCACCATCGTCCATAAGTAGCGATCAATACATCGTTCCATACTACCAACAGGCATAATAGATACTAATCGTTCCATACGAGACGAACGTACAATCCGACTATCATGACATAAGAGATATAATAACTAGTTCTCCTAACCAAATACTCCTTGGCTTATGTAGCAGCACAACAACCTGATTCCAAATCGATCTAGCCACGATGCTGGCGTAGACTCCTCAAATCCGCAACAACTCAACAATAAACTCAGCAATGACCATCTCAAGTCGATCAGACATCCGCGAGATCCTCTCGCCCTGTGCAGTAATCTGAGCCCACATCCTACCAGTCTCACCTAACTCTGCATGCTCAGCAGAAACCTCAGAAGGTGCATCCGACGCCACAGGACTACCAGGTGGTGAATCAAACAAAAACGGATGATCAGGTGAAACCGGCTCTAACGGATGTATCGGGGAATCGGGCTTCGCAGAATGAACTGAATGTGCTAGCGACCCATCATCATCAGGCATATCCTCCTCCTGAGGATCATCCTCTTCCCAATCCTGAGGGTCATCATTCTCTTCCTCATCTTGAGGGTTATCATTCTGCTCACCCGCGTACTCCTCGTCGAAGGGGTACTTCATCACTCGTCATCTCCGAGCAGGCGAACCACGAGGCGATAAAGTCAGCGACTTAGGGCGACAATGGGACAATAAAGTAGTAGTGGCTGAACGCATGACCATCACGTATGGGTCATCAGGGGCCATAGTGATCTACGATGGGCGACGCGTACTAGCAATAACAATTCTTAACAACAACACGTGCAAAGGAAGCTATGATTTGTGACAACGGCGTAGGGTAGGTGTAAGTGTTTCAAAACAACTAAAGCACGAACTCAAAATATCGCATCAAAAATCATCATAAAATCCCAATTATATAATCTCAGTAAAGAGTTTCAAATACCGCATTACTAAAATCATTCATAAAATAATTAAGCCATATAATTCCTCAAAACGCATATAATTCCTCAAAACGTCATCACATCACTAAATCAATAAACCTCAAATCATCTCAAGAATCCCAAATCTAGCAATCATCTCAAATATCTCATAATACCTCAAATAATAGAAGATGCTTCGCCTTGGCGGGCTGGCGGGCAGTGGTCAAGGATCATTTTCTATAAAAATTCGGTTATAGTTTAGGCGTTTATTTACCTAGTTCTCTATAACCTGGCTATGATACCAATCTGTAACACCCCCAAAATTTGATACAGCGGAAGACTCAACAAGCTTTCGGGGTGCTACAGGGATTGGTATCCATTCAAAGTCATGAAAGAACGAGATAAAGTAAACATAAGAAAAACACAACCAAAACGGGTTTTTAAAGTTTACATTTATCCCAAGAATTATCCAAAGTAAGGCCCAAAAGAAATAAGCATAGGTCCACAATAATTTATCAGAGTTTTAGAAAATAGATCCATAACCGGGTGCCATTGCCAAGCCTCCAATCCAAGCATCCATAGAGTATCACTTAATTTCCTGAGAAAACGTGCTAAAAGTCAGCTTTCGCTGGTGAGATCATAGGTTTAAATTCATCTAACAATATAGTGGACATATATGCAAAACGCTTGCTAGCTAGACTAAGGATTCGCTAAAAGCCTGCGGATACCCTCCGCTCCAATCCTAACACACGGATACCCTCCGTTCTAACATAGATATTCGGGTAACCCCCGCAATACCAATAAATACTCGGATAACCTCCGAAGTATCAATAACCTATAGGTGCACGCTACAGTATCTAAATAAGCCAACCTTGAATAGTACACACGAACCGTGTGACTAAAGCTGACAATTCCAAATAACCAAATAAGTCAACCTTGAATAGTACACACAAAATATGTGACTAAAGTTGACAAAACATCCTAGTCTATACGCATAGCAAGTTTAGAAAGAATATAATAGCGATAATAGTCCACATAAAATAATTTGCACGTTTCTCACCCCAAGTATTGAAAACATAGTTCAAGAGTAAAAGTGGGGCTATGACTCACCTCAAGTCCAGAAATCAGCAATAAGAAATCGGTAGAAGTAAGACGTATAATAACTCAAAAGACGGCAACTACGGACTCGGCACGACCTAACAATATCAACTCGTTCAGAAATCATTTCCTCAAAATCGAATATTCCCAAACCCGAACGTATTCCATTTTACTTCCGAAAATCCATTTCTCGTATAAATCTCGTATTAGTTTGGAGTTTGGTATCCATACGGGTGGTGGGTCGACACAACTCAAACCAAGAAGTCACAACAAAAAGGATAATAAAATAATCTATAAGTCTAATATTAGTCCAATATATTATTTAAATAAATCATCGAAGTTTATCAAATCCGTCGATTTGGTAATCCCCCATATTTATTTACTTAATATACCATTCTAAGATTATACCCGAATCCTAGGCCACACATTGCACATAAAGTACTATATGGTATATATCAAAGTTTAATAAATTCACTAATTATACCGTTAAGCTTACCAAATTCGTCAATTTGGCAATCTCACGAGATACTTAATAACTTATTATTCTCGTACACATACCACAACCTATGGGCGTCGTAGGATACGATGCCCATTAATACTCTCAATTTAAATAACTAAATAGCTCTTATTTAACCCGTCGATTAAATAAGTTATGTAGTTATCGAAAGTGAGTGTATTAATTGTCATATATCCGTGACAACACAAATATCACAATAAATAAACCACTTGGACTCAAGTGACCACGACCCCGTATAACTCGATAGTTTTCCTCGTTTATTAAAAGATATTATTTTATTTAATATTTATTCAACGTCAAGATCTCATCGTTATTTATAGTGTTTAATTATAATAACGCTCCCAATATTATTACACTACTTTCATAGCATAATATTTATCGTCACGTTATTTTTATAATATCACTCGTGATCTTTTTATTTTTAATATACGCATTTATATATTTATATATACGTTATTCACGTCTATATATTTATATAAACGTTTATATTACCAATAATATTATTACGAGTTTTATTATTCGCGTTTGATTATAAATATTTATCGAGTCATACGAAATGGTCACATGTCCGAGTCATCACTCTCGGCTCATTGTCCAAGTCCAAAATAGAAATAATAATCAAGTCAAACCAATTAATCAATCTCCGTCCAACAATACCCAAAACACGTGCTACAACAATAGGGTCCGACTACGGCACCCGACTAACCTATCTCCGTCATCTAATTTGACCGTCTCACAATCGGTCCCCAATACCACTTTCGTCAACAACTCCTCAATTATCACATTATACCCATTGTCGAGACCACAATGGTCTCGACCCAACCTAAGTATTCGACCAATCAAAATATCACCACAATAATACCAATGACATATATAAACCATATCAAGGAAAAACATCAAAATAGGCTAGTTCCGGGTTGGTTTACCAAGCCAAACCCGAGCCTTGCAACCCACTTGGGTCTCGGCTAAACACATGAGTCACAAAGACTCGAAACCAAGACCGCGAGGTCTCACAATAAGCTCAAATGAGCAACTGAAAATCTGCCAAAAAGGCCCTCTTGGGTCGCGACATACATCAACAACAACAAGGATCCATATAGAGATCAAGACTCAAGTGAAACAATCCTTCCACCAAATCAAGACCCTCGCTACCAGGTCTACGAGATCAAATCCCAACAAGGAAATCAAGCCATAGGGCTCGAACCACACGAGACCGTGAGCCACGGCTCGTGTAACGAACCGACCCAACAAAACAAGTCAACAACCCGGATACCAAACGGATTTATAAATAAAACATCATTTCCCATTAATTTCTCACAAAAACACATTTAAGAAACTTGCATACCCACGATTTGGGTACCAAATCGAGACGTACGAGTTGAGACTCGTGTCACTCACCTTCAAAAAGGCTCCAAAACTATGTTTCTTCAAAAACCCAACAAGTATTGACAAGATTGGTGAGGTTAAAGTGGCGGTGGTATTTATTTCGTGGTGTTAGAGGTGTTTTTACGGCGCGTGGGTTATACCAAAAGATAGATCTCGATGAGATGGTTAAGATGATGGTGTTGGTTTGGTCGTGGGGGGCGGCGGTGTGGTGATAGTCGCCGGAAAAGATGGATGGTGGCTAGGGTTATTAGAGAGAGAGAATGAAGAAGATGTGGGAGAGAGAGAGAGAGAGAGAGAGAGAGAGAGAGAGAGAGAGAGAGAGAGAGAGAGAGAGAGAGAGAGATGTTGGGGAGGTTGTGAATACCAGCTAAACCAACAAGGACGATTTGTAGTTTACTCTTTTTCTTTTATTTCTTTCTTTACTTATAACAATAATACTAACAATAATAATAATGATAATAATAATAATAATAACAAAAGTGTTATTAAATTTAGGGTAAGGTGACTAGGTGTAAAATACACGGACTAAAACCCGTAACTTTATTATATACTCCAACTCTTTCTTGGACCGAGCTCGTTCCCAAAAATATCACAATACGTTCAATGAAAAAAAAAAAAATATATATATATATATATATATATATATATATATATATATATATATATATATATATATATATATATATATATATATATATATATATATATATATAGTCGAATCCGTAGACTCAAGACATAAAATTTTTAGTTAGGTTATCCTAGTGCCGGAGTCAACGTAATGCCAAATGAGAATTTCATAATTAAATCACCACATATATTCATATCGAATCCTTAAAATAAATCTTCAAATCTCATAAAGATTTTAAAATATAATCAACCATAATGTAGGTTTTACAAGTTCGTTACGAATAAAACTTCAAATAAAAGTTTATAAACGAACTTTAATGTAATGCGGGTTTTCAATGGCTCCCTAATTTGCCAGTTGTCACATTACTATTGTTATCTTCTTTACTTTTTTTATTTTTTCAGATTTTTCTGAGCACTTTTTTGTTTGGTGATTATGAGTGCTACCGTGATATTAAGGATATTATGAGTGCTACCGTGATATTAACGATAATTTACTTAAAAAGTTACTTTGATATTAGTAAAAAAAATTAATATCACTGTTTTTTTATTACGATAATAAAAAAAGTTACGGTGATATTAAAAAAAATTAACTTTGATATTAAGAAAGCATGATAGTTACGGTGATATTAACAATTTTTATTAAGAAAAAGTTTTTATCATATTAGTAAGAGTAAACTACACCGTTCGTCCTTGTGGTTTGCGTTGACCGCAGACCTTCGTCCTTTGACCAAAAAAATTGCACCGTTCACCCTTAAGTCAGAAACGTTATGCGCCGTTAGTCCCTCCCTCTAACGAGGCCACTAACGCTCGTTAAATCTTGTTAAAATGACGAATATACCCTTAGTAACATGCTCCAGCAAACATCATTTATTACTTATTTATTTCATTTCAAAACCCTAGTGTATCATCTTCATCCTCACTACACTCTCTTTCTTTCACCAAAACCTTAGCCGCCCAAACACCACCCACTGCCATCCCCACCGCAGCTCCACCGCCATCATTCTCACCACACCACCACCACCATTCAACTCCCCACAACCTCCTCTCTCCGATCTACTACCACGCGCGCTCAAAAGCTCATCACCACTCCTTATTCATATTACACGCGCCATCCTTTTCATCCTAACCCCACCACATACCACCATACACACGCCGTCAACAACCCCCACCACCTTGATTGTTCACTGCCGTCGCCTAAAACCCACTACTACCATCATTATAATACCTAACACTTGCAGATATGTTGGATAAAAAGGTAGGAAAACGTGTTTTAACATGTGAGTTTACTCGGCCACGAGTCAAACTTGTGATTTCATGATTTTTGTGTTAGATAACAAATGGGTTTTAATGTTTTGATGAATAAAAGTAAATAAAAACGTGATTAAAAACTAACTTTGGTATTAATGTTGTGTTTGTGTGTGTCGAGTTAGATTCGAACCGTGAGCATAAGCTCACGGTGTTGGTGTCGTTTGTGTTCTCGTTGTTCTTATCATTGTTACTGTTGTTATGGGTTGATGGTAGTTTGATGTTAGTGACTTGTTATGGTTCATGTTGGGAAGCAGATTAGTAAGGATTTGATGCTGTTAGGTTGTAGCCGTAGGTAAGGATTAGGAGTTGGGAGTTGTTTTGAGTGTTTGTATGTTTTTTTACGTAAATAAAGGGACGGAAACGTAAATAAACAGAAGAAAACGAAAAAAATGGACGAAAACGTAAAAAAAAAAAAAAAAAAAAAAAAAAAAAATGAATGAAAAAAAAATGGACGAAAACGTAAAAAAAAAAAGGCGAAAACGTAAGAAAAATGAACAAAAACGTAAAAAACAGGAGAAAACGTAAAAAACGGGCGAAAACGTAAAAAAACAGACGAAAACGTAAAAAAAACAGAAGAAAACGAAAAAACGGACGAAAACGTAAAAAAACGGATGAAAACATAAAAAAATGACGAAAACGTAAAAAAAACATACAAACACGTAAAAAACGGACGAAAACGTAAAAAACGGATGAAAACGCTTAAAAACGGATAAGAATGGAAAAAACGTATGAAAACGTAAGAAAAACCGACAAAACGTAAAAAAGACGGACGAAAACGTAAAAAAAACGATCGAAAACGTGAAAAAAAACGGACGAAAACATGAAAAACGGACGAAAACGTAAAAAAACGGACGAAATCGTATAAAAACAGAAAAAAGTGAAAATTACACCGTTCGTCCTTGCACCATTCGTCCTTATGGATGCGAAATGACGAGTATACCCTTATGGTTAACAGGATTTAACGGGCGTTAGTGGCCCCGTTAGAGGAGGGACTAACGGCGCATAACGTTTCTGACTTAAGGGCGAACGGTGCAATTTTTTTGGTCAAAGGACGAAGGTCTGCGGTCAACGCAAACCACAAGGACGAACGGTGTAGTTTACTCAATTAGTAACGAACTCACGATCAGATTTGTTGGTGTTTACCCAGTGTGTCATTTCTGTTCACGTATAGAGTGGTAAATAACTGCACCTAAACATTCTTATTGGAAATAGATTCTGCTTCTTATGTATTGTTTTAGCGATCAAATATTCAGAATAGTTGGTTTCACGCCAGCTGCAACGAAAATACGAGAGATTATTTAAAGATGCATGAAATTACCTATTCACCCTTTATGTGATTATTCGAACTTCAAACAGCCAATTACATCCAAATGCTATTTTAGAGCCCCCTATCATTACAACTGATCATCTGGTTCAGGTTTCTAAAATAAAAAAACCACGTTCAAAAGGCACACCCAAACACCATCCATATCTTCGTATGAGCTTACTGAAATATCAACTTCTATGATTTTGATTTTCAGCACAAAGGCTTCAGCTTGCTAGTGTCTACAAAGGAGAAGCCGATAAGATCCTTCAAGTTAAGAAAGCCGAAGCGGAAGCCGAAGCCAAGTACTTGGGTGGAGTTGGTGTTGCACGCCAGAGACAAGCAATAACAGATGGATTAAGAGAGAATATCTTAAATTTCTCCCATAAAGTGGAAGGAGCTTCATCCAAGGACGTAATGGATCTCATTATGATCACACAATACTTTGACACTATCAAAGATCTTGGAAACTCATCAAAGAACACCACGGTCTTCATACCCCATGGGCCGGGCCATGTTAGAGACATTAGTGATCAGATCCGTAATAGTCTCATGGAAGGTAAAGCTGGTGTACATGCCGACTAAGTGTGTACATTTTTGCCAAATATCAGAGATTCTTCGTTTTTATATATGTTTCAAGTTACTATACAATAAAAAAAAATAGTTCTGAATTTGTGGTTATTAAAGTGTATGGATCTTAGTTTGGAATATACGCTAGTTCCTTGCTGGTTTATGTGATATTGCTGTATTGTGTATTATATGGGACTTAAGCTTGCCTACTAATATGGGGTTTATATGGTCGGTTAACATGTCAAAATGTGGTTCTTAATATTGGCCAAAGCGTTATGTTGTCTCGTTTCCTTCAATGCAATAAATTATTACTGTATCATTTATGATTACATAAATTGCTACTGAAGTCATACTATATGTGTTTGAGATACTCGACCTATTTGAACCCTCTTGCTTTAGTATATGGGTCAATACAGTTATAGTCGGATCTTTTCATTGATCCCAGGTTGCAAGCTTCTATTTGACTATTTGGGTCTTACTTCATATATTACGAGCTCATTTGGGCTTAATTCCTGGCTTCGATTGTGCAAAATAGGAGCCCTTGGTAACTACACTTATATTTTAGGCTGCTACAAGTTCTGGTTGGTGTTTTATCGTTACTTTTAGGATTGGTATTCATCAGATTTTGGCAAACAGTTGGAATTTATCATCGATTGTTTAAAACAAGCGTTTGCTGTAATATTCGTTCAGGCTATGGAAACTTTACCATCGATTGTTTAAACTTTTGTTCAATATACGGAGCAATTAATGGATTTTATATATTTTAGAATTTAACCCCAACTCATGACTTTCTCATATGTTAAAGTTGTACTTAGTTTGGCTGAAAGTATTTGTATCAACAATCATGTTCAAGTTCTTTTGAGAATCATATTACCATATAAAAAACTTTTTGGTAAAAGGGTTTTTCTAACATGTGCCCTTAAGCACATATTAAGAGAGGGCCCCTTGTGTCTTTTTTTTTTTTTTATGAATTTTTGTCATATTTCAAATAAAAAAATAATTTTTGTGTACTTTTTATGAATCCCTAAGTAAAAATGACACAAGGGCCCACTCTTAACATGTGCCTAAGGGCACATGTTAGAAAACCCTTGGTAAAAAAGTAAACAAACTCTAATGACGGTAACATGATTGTGAATCACTTCAGCTTCAAGAGTAGTAAACCGACTTTAGCTAGATTCAAATCATCAAATATATATAGCATTTCAAAAGGATCAAAAAACACAGTACACCACTGTCATACTTCTACACTTGAAGAAACAAGTCATAACTAACAACCCAAATACAAGAAAAAAGATGCTTCATGGCATAAAAAGCAACTATAATCCTCAGCAATCAAATATCACTTCTTGTACAAGACAAGACACAAAAAAGCAGACCACACATGTCTGGATCCTTACGAGTTTAACAGCTTAATCCGCTCAGTAGTATGTTTGTTGATTATGGTAAGCTCCACTGTAGCTGCTGCAAGCCTACATATAGTAACAGTGGTTTAAAAGGATGCGGTATTAAGAACAATGGATTGCAAACATGTGTAGGTGTGGCAGAGTGAGTGCGTTGGAATTTGTTCCAGTGGAACTTAATAGTTTTTTTTTTTTTTTTTTTTTTTTTTTGTCGCAAACTATTTCTATCTTCACAGGTATGTCAAATTTTCCTGTCACACGGATATTAGTTTTCTTACAAAATTTCCAGATTACTGCTGCAGACCCGCAAGGTTCCATTCGTTTAATGGTTACTCTAACTTATTCAGTGGATGTAATTTTCATTTCACTTCAAGTTAAGTAAAATAGACCTTGAAACACATTCTCGTTTCTGTTCACCCGAATATCAAGGAGTGACAAAAGAGATACCTGGTAGTAGCTTGCAGGATTTTGACCTTGAGAAGCTGGAAGCAATGAACCTAACAGTTGACGAGATATTTAGTTAGCAGTTCAACACAAAAGTAAGGTTTCTCTAAAATAAAAAAGGCTAACAAAATACAATTCACTACTTGTTATCTAAAGATTACCTCCAACACAAGTGCACAGAGCGGCACCTCCACCATCACGTTGAACAGCTCTATACAAATCATAAAACAAGTTGATCAAGAATGGAATAATAGTTTAATACACATCTCAAAATTTACTGACACATAGATGTGTTAATGTGAACAACCTTGCTAGCCCAGAATGATAAGGATCATGAGCAATCGGTAAGTGATAAGGATCATGAGCAATCTGTACATATTCAGATGGACAGTAAAGACTATATGGCTGAACCGCAGGTAAAACATCACGACCTAAATATCTTCTGTAAGCTGGTTCAAGAGGCACAGTCTGAACATATCCTGAATATCCAGCCAGTGGCTCCTAAAATCATTCACATTATCGAAATATTAAGGCGGAATAATTTTTAAATATTACTAGAAAGAAAAGGACCATCTCAACAACATATACTTAAGACAGTTAATGAAGACTCACATGATAAGACTTTAATGCGGATACAGCATATTTTGGTCCATATGGATCTGTATATCTGGTGAAGTTTCTGCTGTCAACATGCCCCCTTCTACCTCGAGTATTACTTTTTGGGTTCCTTGACTTGCACCTTTCACGAATATTGCCTACAACTTTTACAAAGATGGGTCAAATATAGTGTTTCATGTCAACTTACCACCCGCCACCCGTTCTGCCAGCTCTAGTCAATAAATTAGTTTTCAACCGAACTAAAGAAAGAAAAAAAACATAAAAGGCACGCTGATTTTATTGGGTTAAATGACACAAATACCTTTCTGTTTCTTGAACATATTTTTCTTATGATCATTTTTGTTATTTCCATCTCCACGGGATTCATGTGTTCTGGCATTCTTTCTTTTGTGATTTCCTGGTTTTAGAACAGTTTTACCATTTTGAACTTCACAGTCAATTTTTGGTTTCTTTGGAGTACCTTGACCACCACGTCTCAAGGTCTTCTTGGAGAACGATGCTTTACTTTTATTTTTCTGTTTCCTTTTTCTTGTTGGTTTAGAACTTTCACCAGCTTTTAAGAGTGGAGATAATTTACGTTGTCTTTCAGCACCAGAACTTTTCTTCTTAAGTGATCGATTTTCTTGAGGCTTCAAAACTGTGGCTTTAATCTAACAAGTATACTCATTAAAAGAACATTTTGCTAGGAACAAAACATACCAATCATGTACACCATCAGAAATAAACTTGTAAAACTACACACTCTGTAAACTAAGGGACCTATGCTTAACATTTTCAGTGGTTTTTCTGTTTTATTAGAGTTCAAAACACCTTTCATCTTGGGTGATTTACATTGAGATAATCCTTAAAAATATCTACTCTTTCGCTGGAAAAGAAATAACATACAGAATGATAATGTATGAGGTCACATTCGATCAGATTACACATATACACGGTCCTCGTAAAGACTACTGACTTGCACTCAAATGACTATATAACATAAGCACGATGAAATTGATTGAGGATCAAGGGTGTGCATTTTACTTTTAATGTTTGATTAACATCTTTGTATTTGATTTCAGTTTGAAAAATGTCTAGTCATTCATGTAAAGCAAATTTCAGGTTTTAACAACGCTATAATTTCAAAACCAAAACTAACACAACATGCAAATAGTACCTCAACTCTATGTTCGAGTTTAGATGAATCAGGTTTTGCTTTATTGACAGATGCAAAGCCACATTTCCTCTTCTTTGTTGTTTTTGGTTTCCTAGTATTATCCATTTCCTTTGCATGCACCTTGCCTAATATGTCACCATAGAAGAATCAAATGTAAGAGGTGACAAGTTTAAAAATATCTTGAGAATAAGTTTTGAATGTTTTTATCCAACCCATTACCAAATGATTTTAACTATATTAAAGTTACCCATTAATTTGACTTGTAACCAAAAGGAAAATAAAACATTTTTGAACAAGAAAAAGCGACATAGAGTGTTGTTTTTACCTTTTTTATAGCAACTTTTACCATCTTTTTTCGACAAAGACATTTTATCCAAATGTTTTTGAAGTGAACCATTCCCCTTTGTTTTTTTGATACGATGAGACAAGTAAATCTTTCTAAGAAAATGTTTCATTGTACAGCTCAAAAGTTGACAATGCTTCTCAACACGAAAACACAACCCTGAGATTATGTTTAGAATTTGCAGTGTTGAAGCCAACAAATGATAAAGTAGAAATGGGAAAACTAAAGATTACTAGTGGAAGTTGGAAAGTTAGTATTGGGAAACTAAAAGAGCATGACATGATGTTACAGCATTAAAACTAGGCATATTGGGAGATTAAAAGACGAAATTTATACAGTAAATTTCTTATATATAATACTCGGTTCATCCTAAACTATTTATTCTTCTTTCTTTTTGCATTGTCTCATGTCAATTGTCCAATACTAAAAAAAGATTAGAAAAAGTCTTATCAAGTTACCATATTACTGTTATTTGAAATTAGCATTACAAAGTTTAAAAAAAACACTAATTAACTATTAAAAGATGAAGCTGGTATTTGCAAAGTGTAAAAAAAGAAGACAAACCATGATAATTTTTCTTTTTTTAAACAGCGCATATTTTGCCGGAAAATAATTATTTTGAGACGGAAGGAGTAACTAGTTGATAATCTATGTAATCTGGATATAGCATCACATTGCAGTTTCCTCTCTTATCCTTTTTAAGCTTTTTAAATAATAGTTCAAAAACTGCAACAAAACCCACAACATTTGAGCGTAACCAAACTCAACCTCAGAAATTTGTTGCCAACGAAAAGAAAATATGAGATTGGGCAAACCTGCAAATTGCTACGAATATATTGGGTAAAGCTAATCATTCAGAAAATATGATTGTGCCAAGGTTTGATCATTATCTCAACTTACTTTAGGATGAAAATACCGCAATTACATCACAATTCTTTACTTTTAAGAACCAGTTTATGATTAGCAACAAAAAACAAAATGAATGATGCCGCCTCTTGGTTCAAACACCATTTCTTCTACAAGATTAAACATAAAAAGAAATGACAGATGTTTTGGTCCTTGTGCTTTGAACAACTTTATTCGTTCAGTAATATGGACGTCCAATACCGTACTCTCCACTGTATCTGCTTCCACTCTGCACAAAGTAGAAGTTAAGAGGCGGCAAATTAAACACAGATACTTATGAATGGGTCAATTAGTGTTACGTTCTATCTGTAATGAGTAAAAAATGGCTTGAAAGAGTTATGCACAAGATTTACAGCAACGTCAACGTTGCAAGATTCCATTCTCTATAACAGTGTTCTCCTTTATTTGATGGTTCTAAATTTCATTTCTTTTGAAACCAATAACAGGACCCCATTTATTCAAAGATGTTAGATGGTATGGAAGCAAAAAAATTCATCTTTTATGATTTGATAATAGTGTGTTTCATATTTATCTTACAATTAATCATTTCAAGTTTTTGTGCAACACTCAACAAAGAAAGAGAAAGAAAACCAGAGAGAAATTTACCTGGTAGTAGCTTGTGGGATTTGGAACATGAGAGGCCGGAAGTGATGGACCTAAAAGTTAACAGGAAATATAGTAAGCATCTCAACAATACAGTAAGCATACTTTCATATCAAAAAGACCAACAAATGCATAAACAATATATATCACTATTAAAAGTTTCAGCCATACGCCTATTAAAAGTTTCAGCCATAAGCCCATACATGCACCTTCACATTTTTTCACCTTTTTGACAACATTTTTTTTTTTTTTTTTGGGTAAAGACCTTTTTGACAACTTAATAATTATATTAATGTAAGGATTACCTCCAACATAACTAAGAACACCCGAACCTCTGTCATCCTGCCGAACAACCCTATAAAAGCCACAAAACAAGTTAACTACAGATAATTTAAGGAAAAGCTCAAATTTTGAATACAACCGGAAGTATTAATATGAACCTTGTAAGCCCAGGATCATAAGGATCATGAGCGATCTGTACAATTTCCGATTGACGGTATCCTCTGTAAGGTTGAACCTCGGGTGCAACAGGAGTCTCAATGTACCTCCTGTGAGATTGGGTCATCACAGGATGATCTAAATATTTTGATTCCAAATATCTTGAATAACTTTGACTTGTGGACGCAGGTTCAAGGTGAGGTTGAACCTCAGGTGCAACAGGAGTCTCAATGTACCTCCTGTGAGATTGGGTCATCACAGGATGATCTAAATATTTTGATTCCAAATATCTTGAATAACTTTGACTTGTAGAAGCAGGTTCAAGGTAAACAGGCTGATGTTGGCGAACTGCAGGCTGAATATATGCTGAATATGATTGACTTTGCTTAGCAGCAGGTTGAATGTATCCAGCATGTGGTTCCTATAAACGTTCAACGTTATTAAAAATGAAAATAAATATGTATAATAACGCACTGAAGAACAGTAACTGTACCATCTCCTGGCGGCGTCTTGTAGGCACTGAATCAGAACCTAAATGATAAGTAGCAGGAGTAGACGCAGCATATGTTGGTGCAAAAGGATCTACATATCTGGTGGAGTTTCTGTAGTCATCATGCCCCCTTATAACATGAGCATCACTTTGTGGGTTCCTGTAATTATCTCTTTCTCTTCCGTGAATGCTGCCTAAAGTTTCAACTCAGATGGGTCAAAATTAAAGCTTTGCGGAAATAAAAGATGGGTCAAATTAATCCACCCAGTTACTTACATGAGTTGATTCGGGCATGCTTTATCTCTAATGGGTCAAATAAGTAAAATAAAAAATAGACAAAAAGGGAAGAAAAGAGTAGATAGATCAAACGATCTAAATGGCTTGGAAAACTGAAAGTTACCAAAGCATATTTTTAATGCATAAACACTCATAAATCATTTCATTCAGAACTTTATACTACTATTGAAATTATATAACTTTGGTTATCCTCTTTGACCCAAAGGCAAACTTAAATAAAATAAATACCTTTATGTTTCTTCAGGGGTTTTTTGCCAGGAGCGTTTCTGTTATCCCTGTCTTCACGGCCTTCATAAGCTGGGCCTTTCTTTCTTTTATTGTTTCCTGCTTTGGGGTTGGTTTTACTATTCTGACCTTCACTACCTTTTTTTGGTTTTTTCGAATTATCCTGACCACCTTTTCTCAAGTCAGGAGGTGCAATCAAGTTCTTCTCAGACAATGCTTTTCTTTTGTTTTTCGGTTTAGAACTTTCACCATCTTTTTTCAATGGCTGACTTTGTTTTTCACCTTTGACTGCCTCTCCGGAGTTTTGCTTTTTAACCAATCCCTTTTGTTGAGGCTTTACAATGCCAGCTTCAGTCTGAGGTAATTAAACATTCATTAGAAAATGCTTCAATAATAGCTAAAAGTTACACCATGGCTGAACTAAGGGACCTTCACCTTATTTTTGGAGGAATCTTTTCCGTTTATATTAGTTTGCTGAGAGTTCAAAACACCTTTCATCTTTATTGACTTAGGCTCTGAAGCTTTATTAGATACTTCACCCTCTTTATCCAACTTTTCCACTTCATTTTTCTTCTCAACTTTAACTCCGCCATGCACCATTGCAATACTGGCTATAATCTGGGACATCAAAAATAATAGATAGTGATTATAGACATTCACAATCATGGTAAAAACACAAATTTGGCGAGACCTGTAAATTTGTCATACACGGGCTGTTAATATTCGCAAAAATTGCAACAACAACAACCAAAAAAAAAAAAAAGAAAAAAGAAAAAAAATAATAAATTGTTATAAGTAAATTTTATTGGTCTGATTATGCATTTCTTAATAGTTCTAACCATATTTGTCGTGTTACATGTATAAGTTAGATAAGTCAAACACACATACCTCGGTTTCTCCTACTATACCAGTAGTATTGATCCCCTCCACACAAGCTTGGGCACTTTTAGCAGAAGAGAAAGTGATGAACCCAAAATATTTGTATTTAGGTTTAGGCTTTGAGCTCTGGCGCAGATCAATTTTAACAGTCTCACCATACTTTTCACAAATCTCCTTCACCTTCTCTTCATTCCAATCTTTCGCTAGTCCTGCCACATGTACCCGATTGTATATTAGTTTTTGGAGGAATCTTTTCCGTTTATATTAGTTTGCTGAGAGTTCAAAACACCTTTGATCTTTATTATTGAGTTAGGCTCTGAAGCTTTATTAGATACTTCACCCTCTTTATACAACTTTGTCGCTTCATTTTTCTTCTCAACTTTTTTTTTCTTCTCAACTTTAACTCCGCCATGCAAACCCAGCTTCTGAGGCTTGGTCGCCCTTGCAATACTGGCTATAATCTGAGACACCAAAAATAATAGCTAGTAAATATACACATTCACAATCATGGTAAAAACACAAATTTGGCGAGACCTGTAAATTTGTCATATACGGGCTGTCATATTCGCAAAAATTGCAACAACAAAAAGTTACAAACGAACAATTAGTTATAAGTAAATTTTATTGTCTGATTGTGCATTTCTTAATAGTTATAGACTTATAGCCATATTTGTCTTGTTACATGCGTAAGTTAGATAAGTTAAACATACAAACCTCGGTTTCTCCTACTATACCAGTAGCATTGATCCCCTCCACACAAGCTTGGGCACTTTTAGGAGAAGAGAAAGTGACGAATCCAAAATCTTTGTGTTTAGGCTTTGAGCTTATGTGCAGATCAATTTTTACAATCTCACCATACTTGTCACAAATCTCCTTCACATTCTCTTCATTCCAATGTTTCGCTAGTCCTGCCACATGTACCCGATTGACCTAGAACAATATAAGACACACATCAGTCATATTAAGATGGAAACAAGCAATTTTATATAGTTTTAGCGATTGGCATTAGACTTTAAAACAGATAATTGATCATTTTAAACTAATACCTGAGGCACATCTTCATCAGTTGAAGGTTTAACTGATTGTTCAAATGAAACCTTAGCACTCACATCCCGCCCAAACACTACATCTGGCTTTTTCAGACGTTGAAATGCTGCTGCTGCTTCAGAATGCGTGCTGAATTCCAAGAAAGCAAAACCCTTTGTTTTCTTTTTATCCTCTGCTTTAATTTTCCTATTATAACTGATATCCTCTGGTACACGAATTGTCTCAATATGTTCAATTCCATATTGTGCCAATTGTTGCAACACCTTATAGAGGATAACAGAAACATCGAGTATTAGCAGGTAGTTTTAAAACAATGGCATGCCACAGACGTAAATCTCGATACTTGGATACCCAAAAATACATATTCTTACAAAATCAAACGAATACTAAAGGCTGGAAAATAAATTAAAAAGCATTTCATTACAAATAATGTGCTTTTACCACATACAAACTTACTTCTTCTTTACTCCATGTTTTGGAGATATTTCCCAAAAAGAGTGTTCGATTGTTCTGGCTTTTTGATACCTTTACCAGCTTGCCCCTCACCTGTGCATAGGGAAATAAATAATGAATGCTGACAAATTGTGTAATAGAACTAATTAATGATTGACTTGTGAAACTGTGTCGATTCAGAAAACGACATACCTCAACTCCATCTTTCAACTCAGAAAGAGCACGTGTTGCTTGATCAACAGATGCAAAACGCACAAATCCAAAACCTTTACTCTTTTTTCCTGCATTCCTCACTATTCTAGTTGATTCCAGTTCACCAAACTGTTGAAAGACATTAACCAGATCATCTTCAACTACATCCTTATCTAGTTTACCTACATAGATTTCTGGGTTTTCATCTATATTATTATCAATTAGGGACACGTCTTCGTCGCCTTTATTGTCTACATCATCTTCCGCAATATCAGCATTCTTTTCATTATCATCGTCAATGCCCTCCTTAGATTCATCTTTGACAGCTAGAGGACTTTCATTTCCACAAGATATTAGTGCGGTAACAGCTTCTCCAGATTCGTTAACCGCGACTGTTTCTAGAGCACCCTTTATGTCCCCATTGCCAACATCCTCAACGGCTAGCGCATCATTATTCTTAGATGGTGATTTGCTAACGTTAGATTCTTGAACTGAGATGGTTTCTTCAATTTCTTCTACTTCCTCGTCATCATGGCCTTCGATATCGTCATCTTGGACAGTAGTCGTCTCTTCTTGAGCAGAATTTGTTTCTGCAACATGGTAAATAAAACTTATTGCAAAATGGTAAAAATAGCCTTATTATCAATTGTCATCACACACAAAATAACTAATGCAAATGCGAAGAAGTGGCACGATATAACCGATTAATGAGGTATGAAGGTATGCACGTTTATAAACCGACATCATATTAAGCTCATTTGATAAGGCACTGTACAAAAGACAATAACATCCAAAAGACAGAGTTACATAGTCATCTATTGATCGTTGATAACCAAAGTATCTGTTACCACCTACTGAGTAAACAGGAAGTGCAGGGGCTAGCAGATAACATATTTGGGGGTGCTTGTTTCGACTTATATAGCCGGCTTATGGCTTATTTGGTTTTGGGCTTATGTTTCATAAGCTCACTTTATGTGGCTTATTTTGAAACTTTTCCCGAAATAAACACATTTTGTATGTTGATCACAGAGACTCAATACCACTTATTGAAACATGGTTGAATGTAATAAACCGAACCCTGATACCATACTGTGTTGGAGTGCAAATCTAACCTAAGAGCGTCTCGTCTCATCTTATCATCTTATGCGGGTAATTTACTTACAAAAAGTTCCCTTGCCATTACTTAATAATTAATACAATCATTTATCATGTGAGACTAATTTTACAGATATTTACTATTGATTGGGAAAAAAGGTTTACAAAAACAGACGAAAAGAGTTTAACCGGATAGTATATAGGGTGCGTTTAGTTGGGGTGGGGGGACATCCTTATTTTCCACAAAATGTTTTGTGGAAAACAAGGAAAACAGATATCGCATTCAAATCGGCATTTTCCAACAAAACAAAAAACTAATCTAATGATATAACAAATAATTTTATATAACTAGAAAACATTTGATCATAATTCAATTAACCAAATGAATTAGTCACCTGTAACAGTCTCATCCGGTTCATCATGATCATTGTTTTCAACCGGTTCATTATGAATATTAATAGGTGGATCTGTTTGAATCGGTTGTAATTCTGATGGTTCTGGTATTGTCAATTGATTGTCAACATTAGCAGCAGATTGTGTTGATGGTTTTTTGCGTCTTGCGATTGATTTACGAGGAGGCATTTTTCATAAATTATTTAAGATTGAGATTATTGTTAGGGTTGGGTTAGGTTCTTTGAAGAAGAAGAAGAAGAAGAAGAAGAAGAATTGATTTGATTTTTGAGGGTCACAACTAACTAACACATGTATGTATGTATGTAATCCGTTTTGGTTGTACTTTTGTTTTTGCTCTTTCACATACTTCTTCTAAAACTTTGGGGATCATTTTACAATTTTCTACATATCTTTCTTTAACTCTAACATCCATAGTTTGATATAATATCATTTGACCACCAAAACTTTTTTACGGACTAATTTTCACCCTCCATCTTTCTTCCATTTTTGTTTGATCTAATGGATGAGATTAATCCCAACAATTTAAAAAAACCATTTTCATCATTTTTTTTTTCAAATATTAACGTGAAAAAAAGGAAAAAAAAAATTGTCGAAAATATATCAAATAGCCTATCTATAGAAAGATAATTAAATGCTCGTCGCGATGGTGTAATTATTTTCGCTTAACGATCAAACAGTTTAAGAGATATTTAAATTATAAAAAATGGGTGAAATATTAAAATGTTTTTAAACTCAACCATTGATTTCTTTTTAAATGAATGGTGGATATGAGTCCCTTAGTATGTAAGAAAAGTTTGGTATTTAATATAACTCTACTCTTAACAAAATGAGTACTTTCAAATTTATTTAAGATAATAAGGTATTTTTAAATGTTTCATTGTCCATCCCACCTCAAATGCAATAACACAAGATAATATGGTATTTTTGAATGTTTCATTGTCCGATGAGACCCCAAAATCACATTGTATATGGAATTATCACTTTGTAGTGTTAACATTTTTGGTGCAGCCATTCCAATCAACATTCTTGAGTGTCAACATTTTACAAAATATGAATGTCAAACTATAAATCTTTGTTTGGATTCAACTTACGCTGTGAGTAAGCTCATTTTGACTCGTTTAAAGTTTCACATTGTATAGTATGAATTCCAAATAGATGAGGATCGTCCTTTGTATGGTTAACGTCCTTCAATGCTATCTATTAAAACATATTTTATGAACATTTCTTCGATGTGCAATACAATTTTCAGTTTATATCACCACAAAATCTAAAACAAAAAATATATTCATGGAATTAGGCATTGGTAGCTTTCTCAGTTTTTCTTTTTCAGCCATGTAGAACTATGGACTTAACGAAATCCTTTCAACATGTCTATTTGATGAGTATATGTTAATCTAATGTTTTAAAATTTTGTTCATTGTATGGTGGGATGGACAATGAAACATTCAAAAATACCATATTATCTTAAATAAATTTGCAAGTACTCATTTTATTAAATAAATTTTAAAAATACTATGGTTAACTAAAAACTTCCGTATTATCATACTTATCACATCACCATTCAGAACACTTGGTACAGTGGTGTCGTGGCTCTCGTGCCATAGACAAAAAATGTTTCCACGTCAGCAAAAGTCTCTATGGGCACCACATTCTAAACATTACCGTTGGCACCAAAAAATGTGTTGGATAGTATGGTATTTATATCATTCTCATGGTAAATAAGTACAGGGACTATTTCTGTACTTATTTCGTATAGTTTGGTATGTTTAGCTGTGTTTGGCAGGTTTCTATTCTTGAAGGGCTGAAGTGGAAATTGGCACTATATAAGCTCTCATCCCCAGCTCTCTCTCACACAACTTCATCTCTCTCATTACTACGATTAGGGTTTTCTCTCTTGTTGCAACTCAGTATTATTGTCTTGTTATTGTGATCATCTTGATCATCTGGTATTGGTTTTAGTATAGGTCTGAGTGTTGTAGTGAGGTTATATTGTATTCTGATTCTTGTAGTGTGATAGTTGGATCCTTCTGAAGGGGACCATTGATTTCTTGTGTAGTTTGTTTGGTGAGCACACAGTTGTGGACTCATCTTCTTGATACTATTAGTAATAAAAGATATTCATCAAGGGGTGGTTGGCTGGGTGAGATCTTGTGTTGTGGTTGTGATTTCTGAGCTGATACATAGTTTTTACATGGTATCAGAGCCTCGGTTTTGATCTCCGTTGGCTCTTGATATTTTTAGGGTTTGGTTAAGATTTGGGGGTTCTTTGATTGGCTTGCAATTGGTATTGATTGAGGCTTTTTCTTAACGGTCGTGGTTTGAATCGTTGATTTTCTCAATGGTTTTGGTGATTCTTGATTTTTTAAGTTAGGGTTTCTTGAAATCCTAATTTGGAAATTTGGGGATCTTGATTCTTGGTGATCTGTAGAGGTTTCTTGTTGGGTTCTTGGTTATCATCAGTCTTGACTAAGTGAATCAAGGCTGTTGGTGTTTGGTTCTTATTCTTTCCGCTGCGATTCATTGCTCTGTAAGTACTCTTTCTTTCGTTAATCCTCTGAACACTTTAGTGGTGACACTGCAAACTCAGTGGGTAACTTCTTGACCTACTTCCTTGAGAAGCAAGGAAACCTGCTCTTCCCCCTGATAGGTGTGAAACTGGGTGTTTCAGTTAGGATTGGTTGTGAGTTTCTTTATTTTTATAGTTTCTTTAGTATTTGTTTGTGTTTGGTAGTTGTTGGTTGTAGTAGTTTGTTGTTTTTTGTTCTTTGCTTGTTTGTTTGGTTCTTGCTTGCTGTTTGGTATGGCTGATCAGGTTCTTATTAGTAGTTTAGATGCTTGTAATCCTTTGTATTTACATGCAAATGATAATTATAATTTGGCTCTGATTAGTGTCAAGTTAACTGGTTATGAGAACTATAAAATGTGGTCTACTGCTATGAAAATTGCTTTAAAAGGTAAAAATAAAATGGGTTTTGTAGATGGTACTTGTGTGAAACATGTGACTAGTGTTGTTCTCTCTCAGCAATAGGAGAGGTGCAATGCTATTGTGTTAGGATGGATTATTGGCTCTTTGTCCCAAGAGTTATACATTGGGCAAGTTTATTCTGAAATTGCTTCTGAGGTTTGGGATGAATTGAAAGAAACCTATGATAAAATGGATGGGTCTGTTATTTTTAATCTGGCACATAAGATTACTGAATTAAAACAAGGTGGATTATATGTCCCTGAGTATTATCATAAACTCAACTCCCTTTGGAGAGAGTTTGACATTTTGACTCTTTTGCCTACTTGTACCTGTGCTGCTCATGAGGATACTCTTAAGCATAATCAACTTGTTAGATTAATGCAGTTTCTTATGGGTTTAAATGATGTGTATCAAAATGTGAGGAGTAATTTGTTATCTAGAGATCCTTTACCTGATGTTAAGGATGCTTTTTCTGTGGTTTCCAGGGAAGAATCTCATAGAGGTTTTTCTCCTGGGTCTTTGACTATTAAGAGTGTGCCTGCTGCTTTTACTGTTAAGAATAATGCTACTAATAGTAATAATTCTAATTCTAATTGTAATTCTAATAGTAATTACAGAAAATGTAACACTAATAATAATAAGAGAGGTCCTAATCCTAATCTTCTCTACAAACATTGTGGTTTAATTGGTCACACTATTGATAGGTGTTTTGAGTTAAATGGTTATCCTCCTGGTTTTAAAAAGAATCCTAATTTGGTTAGACAAAATGGTGCTAATAAAAGATTCAATGTTAGTTCTGATTTGTCTCAAAATTTGCCATCTACTTCTGGTTCTTTGTCTGGTTCTTTCACTAATGAACATATTGTAAAACTTCTGAGTTTGATTAATGAGAAGCCTACTGTTGGTGCTTCAACTAATATGGCAGGTATTAAACCCAGTTTTCTTAATCATAATGTGTTCTTTAATCTTAACATTGAAAGATTTTTCTGTTCTAAAACTGGTAGTACTGGGTATAATGTCACCTTGGGATGGATTATTGATAGCGGGGCTAATCAACATATGACTAATTCTACTACTAATATGTTTAATGTGGTTGACATTACTAGTTTAATGTTAACTGTTGGTCATCCCAATGGGACTATGGCCAAGGTTGTTGCCATTGGCAGTCTAAAGTTGACTAATAATATTGTGCTCTTTGATGTGTTAGTTGTGCCTGATTATAATGTTAGTCTTCTTTCTGTTAATAAAATGATAAAAGACAGTAAGTTTTTTGTTGGTTTTGATGAACAAAAGTGTTATATTCAGGATTTGAATCTGGGAAAAATTGTGGGGACTGGTAGTCAGTTTGCTGGTCTATATCTGTTTGATGGAAATACTCTTGGTGAGTATGTTTCTGGTTTGTGTAATTCTAGTTTTATTTGTTATGTGTCTAGAGATTTGTGGCATTGTAGGCTTGGTCATCCTGCTGACCAAGTCATGAATGTGTTACAAAAGACCATTGGGTTTAAGAAAGGTGATCAGTCTGTTCCTTGTGATATATGTCATAAAGCGAAACAGATTAGAGAACCATTTCCTCTAAGTGATCATAAGTCCGTTAATGTTGGTGATCTGATTCATTGTGATGTTTGGGGGCCTTATAGAGTTACTAGTAGAGATGGGTTTAAGTATTTTCTTACCATTGTTGATGACTTTAGCAGGGCTGCTTGGGTTTATTTGCTTAAGTCTAAAATGGAAGTTTGTGAATATATTGAAAATTTTATAAAACTCATCTTTACTCAGTTTGAAAAAAAGGTTAAAATTGTTAGATCTGACAATGGAACAGAGTTTGTGAATAATAAAATGTCTATATTGTTTAATAATCTTGGTATTGTTCATCAAACTTCCGGTTCTTATACTCCTCAGCAAAATGGGATTGCTGAAAGGAAACATAGACACCTGTTGAATGTGGCTAGGAGTCTTATGTTTCAGGGGGGATTCCTCTGTCTATGTGGCCTGAGTGTATCTTAACTGCTGTTTATCTGATTAACAGGCTTCCCTCCTCTGTATTGTCTGGTGCTTCCCCTTTTAGGATAGTGTATGGTAAGGACCCTGATCTCTCTTATATGAGGGCTTTTGGATGTCTGTGTTTTGCAAATATTTTGAACAATTCTGATAAGTTTTTTCAAAGGTCTGATAAATGTGTTTTAGTTGGTTTTTCTACTAATAAAAAAGCTTATAAGTTGTATAATGTTGATAAGAAAACCTTCTTGTTTTCAAGAGATGTTAAGTTCTATCAAACTATTTTTCCATTTAAAATGAAGTCTTATGATAAACACTCTGTTGATCTAAGTGAGATTGGTGGAACTGATACTGAGTGTTTAGAGTTTTTTGACATCAAGGGTTCTCAAAGTCCCAATGATGAAGAGGGGGATCCTCCTAATGAGGATGGCAATAATGGAACTGCTTCTAATGACTATGTTAATATAGTTGAGGATGAAGCAGATGCCATTGCAACCCAAATAGGAGAAAATGTGGTCACCTCTGAGGGCAATGTTTTTCAAAATCAAAATGGTGAGGGTCCTAGCAGCACTGAGGAAGAACCACAGACTGAGTTTAGGAGGTCTACTAGGCATAAATCTCAACCTGTTAGGTTCAATGATTACATTGTTTCTAGTTCTAGCATATATGGTCTTGAAAAGTATGTCTCTTATTCTAAATTATCTGCTAGAAATGTTTGTTTTGCCACTACTCTTAATAAGTCTGTTGAACCTAAGTCTTATCAAGAGGCTAGGCTTAATCCTAATTGGACTGAGGCTATGGATGCTGAGATGGAAGCATTACATAGAAATAATACTTATGTTGTTACTGACTTGCCTCCTGGTAGAAAGGTTATAGGTTCTAAGTGGATATGGAAAATTAAATATAAGTCTTCTAGTGAAATGGATAGGTATAAAGCCAGACTTGTTGCTCAAGGTTTTGGGCAAAAAGAGGGTGTTGACTTTGAAGAAACATTTAGTCCTGTTGTTAAAATGGTTACTATTAGATGTTTAATTAATTTAGCTGTTACTAATGGTTGGCCACTTTTTCAACTTGATGTTAATAATGCTTTCTTGTATGGTGATCTTCATGAAGAAGTTTATATGAAATTGCCACCTGGTTATTATGATAAAGATGAGACTAAGGTTTGCAGACTTGTCAAGTCTTTGTATGGTCTTAAACAAGCTCCTAGGCAATGGAATGAGAAGTTAACTACTGTTTTAGTTGATCATGGTTTTGTTCAAAGTAAAAATGACTATTCTTTATATGTCAAACATGATAAAGGTGTGTTTATGGCTTTACTGGTTTATGTGGATGATATGGTCATTACTGGAAACAATCAACTTGAAATTGAGAAATTCAAACAGTTTTTAAATTCTAAATTCATGATTAAAGATCTCATGGTGTGTGTTTAACACAAAGAAAGTATTGTCTTGAACTTCTTAGTGAATATGGTTTGTTGGCTTGTAAGCCTGCTGCTACACCTTTGCAGCAGAATGTTGTGTTGAATCATGTTGAAACTGAGAGTGATAAGTTTATCACTAACTTGACTGAATATCAGAAACTTGTAGGTAAATTGATATATCTGTCTGTCACTAGACCTGATATTGCTTATGTTGTGCATTGTTTAAGTCAACATATGCATGCTCCTTTGCAGTCTCATTTTAGTGCAGGTTTAAGAGTGTTGAGATATCTTAAACAAGGTCCAGGTACTGGTATTCAGTTTAATAAAGGAAAAAAGTTTAGTTTGCATGCTTTTTCAGATGCTGATTGGGCTAAATGTTTAAAAGCAAGAAAATCTGTTTAAGGTTATTGTGTTTATTTTTGCAATAATCTTGTTTCATGGAAAAGTAAAAAACAAGCAACAATATCTAGGTCTCCTGCTGAAGCAGAGTACAGATGTCTTGCATCTGCTACTTGTGAAGTTGTTTGGATTAATAAAATTTTAAAGGATCTAGATATTGAAGGTTTGTTACCAGTGAACTTGTTTTATGATAGTAGTTCAGCTATTCAGATAGCTGCTAATCCAGTATTTCATGAAAAAACCAAGCATTTTGAAATTGATCTTCATTTAGTAAGAGAAAAGGTTTCTTCTGGTGTGATTAAAACTGTGAAAGTTGGTTCTGCATATAACATTGCAGATGGTTTTACTAAAGGGTTGAGTGTAACTCAACACAAGTGGTTTTGTGAGAAACTTGGTCTTGTGGATATGTTTAAGCCATGAGACTGAGAGGGGGTGTTGGATAGTATGGTATTTATATCATTCTTATGGTAAATAAGTACAGGGACTATTTATGTACTTATTTCTTATAGTTTGGTATGTTTAGCTGTGTTTGGCAGGTTTCTATTCTTGAAGGGCTGAAGTGGAAGTTGGCACTATATAAGCTCTCATCCCCAGCTCTCTCTCACACAACTTCATCTCTCTCATTACTACGATTAGGGTTTTCTCTCTTGTTGCAACTCAGTATTATTGTCTTGTTATTGTGATCATCTTGATCATCTGGTATTGGTTTTAGTATAGGTCTGAGTGTTGTAGTGAGGTTATATTGTATTCTGATTCTTGTAGTGTGATAGTTGGATCCTTCTGAAGGGGACAACTGATTTCTTGTGTAGTTTGTTTGGTGAGCACATAGTTGTGGACTCATCTTCTTGATACTATTAGTAATAAAAGATATTCACCAAAGGGTGGTTGGCTGGGTGAGATCTTGTGTTGTGGTTGTGATTTCTGAGCTGATACATAGTTTTTACATGGTATCAGAGCCTCGGTTTTGATCTCCGTTGGCTCTTGATATTTTTAGGGTTTGGTTAAGATTTGGGGGTTCTTTGATTGGCTTGCAATTGGTATTGATTGAGGTTGTTTTCTTAACGGCCATTGGTTGAAAAAAATGAGAGAAGTAGAGAATAGTTATATATTGAATGTGTGTGTAAAGTTGAAATAATAAAGGGTATTTATAGGATTTTTGAAGGGTTAAAATTTAAGTTTTTTAAGTATTAAATTCAAAAAAAAAAAAAAAAAAAAAAAAAAAAAAAAAAAAAAAAAAACGGTAATATTAGCGTTATAAACGGTCAAATTTTTCAAAAAAAATCCCACCGCGTCGACTGGCCACCACGGCGCGAGCAGCCATGGAGCCACCCACTGTGTGGTGCGCCGCGAAAAAAGTGGGCTGGTGGCCATGACACCACCCATGCCACCACCGTACCTCATGCTCTCACCATTCATCAGTAATGATTTACACACTTTTAAATTTTATTAGGACACTCTTGTTTATGCTTTAACTGATTGTACAAAAATCTACCAAGCGAGCAAACCCCACTAACATTTGCTCACCCAACAAAAGAAGACAAAACGCATTTGAGTGCTTGAAGACGAAAAAACTAGCGAGCAAACCATGTTGATCGCCTCTTTTGCTCGCCACTGATGATAAAATTACGTTTATAAACAAATAAAACCAGACTTGCACTTATGAGTTGTGAATTGTATATCGTAATTTAAATATATACAATAATTTATATACATATAAACTTCATCTAACATGTCTTTACATGCAAACACGTATATAAATATGTTCATGAGGGTATCAACACAACGAGCAAACTTTCCCCGCCACTCACTTTGCTTGCCAATTTCAATATGTGGGTTCTAAAAGACAATCAACAGAGCGAGCAAACATTGCTCGCCTGATGCGTAGGGATTGCACCAGGCTTTACCTCTCGAGGGATCTCGAAAAGCTTACTACCCCCACCAGGCAGTGTACCTGATCGATGTAGTATAGTATAATGACAAGTACCGGGGGATTGATTGTTCAGCTAGGAATAGTGTCGCTAGGATTAGTAAACCTAAAGACTAGGTCTAGAGATGAGGGATGATTCTTTTTGTATTTTTTAGTCTTTATAAAAGCAAATAAATATCTCGGTTTTGAAGGAGTTGGGCGGAATTAGTTGCTAGTCAACTAACCCAATAACTAAAGATGCAATCAAAATAAAATACAAAAAATGAAAATAAACTAAATTATACTAGTGGTGTGAGCAATATATGGGAGAATTGTGTTTACTTAGATTTCACTACTCCCTAGATATCTTTTACATGTTAATTACTTGTTACAGTTGCATGGATGACGGATTGTATTCCTTAATACCATTCATGGGGTGGCGTACTTACTTCCTGATACGTGGGAATCGCACCAGGCTTTACCTCTCAAGGGATCTTGAGAAGCTTACAACCCCCACCAGGCAGTGTACCTGATCGTTGTAGTATAGTATAGTGACAAGTACCGGGGGATTGATCGTTCAGCTAGGAATAGTGTCGCTAGGATTAGAAAACCTAAATACTAGTTCTAAAGGTGAGAGATGATTCTTTTTGTATTTTTATATTTTTTAGAAAGCAAGTAAAAATCTCGAGTTTGAAGGATTTTGGCGGAATTAGTTGCTAGTCAACTAACCCAATACTAAAGATGCAATCAAAATAAAATACTAGAAATGAAAGTAAACTAAATTATACTAAGGTTGTGAGCAATAAGTGGAGAAAATGTGTTTACTTAAATTTCACTACTCCCTAGACATCTTTTACATGTTAATTACTTGTTATAGTTGCATGGATGACGGATTGTATTCCTTAATACCATTCATGGGGTATCGCACTTAACTCCCCAATTCTATGATCTCTTATCTCCTCCTATACCATGCCCAGCACAATCATAGGGATTATAAACAGTGACTCATGCATTAAATACAACCAATAAAGACCTTAGTGCAATAGGTTCATGTTTCCTAAGACGTTCAAGCATGTTACCATTTGGAGATCTGCCAGTTTTCTTAAGCCTAACATATAAATCATTCATCCAAGACAATTATAAACAAGTAATCAACACATAATTAACATCTAGGTTTCATTAGATCCAAGCAAACACAAGATAGATCTAGCCTAGCATGATGGAATTAAGACAAGAACAAAATATAGACAACCAACACATTGACATATTGATTGAATTAAAAGAATACTTATCTCAATTACACATGAAAGGTATCAAGGGTTTAGAACCCTTGAAAAACCTGTAAAATTCACACCAAGTTCGTACTTAGGGTTTCTCCAAAACTTCTCTCTAACTTCTCTCTCTCTCTTTTAATGTGAAAATTAGAAAACTATATATAGGAAAACGGGTCTGACGGCGTCAAGACCAAACTTGTGACGCCGTCACCTCGCCGCCAAAACTCTTCTCGGACTGCCTTGATCTACTTCTGACGCCGTCATGTATTATGCATTTCCAGGCCGTCATGATTTTTACTCTTGACGCCCTTTCTTGTGACGCCGTCAAATCTGTACTGGGTCGTCATGGAATTTGCTCTTGACGCCGTCAGGATGTTACTCTTGACGCCGTCACCTACTGTTCCCAGCAAGGAAAATTAAGACTTTGGCGTTTTCATCACTTTTATGCTCAAAAAACGTCCGAATTGCTTCCTTTTCCAGATTTCACTCCCAAAGTACCTACAATCACAAAAGGAACAATTTAGGGCAATATTTGATCAAATAAATTCAATTCCGGGCTTAAATGACCCCCTAAAAGTGGTTCATTTTTCGCCTCATCACTTCCCCAATCCTATAAGCGCCTATTTCACTCCTATGTCGAGCCGACTAAGAAGCTCCTAACATGGGATCATTAGAATTTGCTCATGCATTAAATACAACCAATAAAACCTAGTACACATCGGTTCATGTTTCCTAAGACGTTCAAGCATGTTACACAATGGAGATCTGCCAGTTTTCTTAAGCCTAACATTGAAATCATTCATCCAATACAACTATAAACAAGTAATTAACATCTAGGTTTCATTACATCTAAGCAAACACATGATAGATCTAGCCTAGCATGTTGAAATCAAGACAAGCATAAGATATATTCAAACAACACATAGACATATTGATTGAATTGAAAGAGGACTTATCTTAATTGAACATAAAAGGTTTCAAGGGGTAAAAACCCTTGAAAATACGACCTAGGGTTTCACAAGTTCGGCCCTAGTATTCTCCACACAAGTTCCTCTCTAATGAATGAAAAATAGAAAAGTATATATAGTTTTTCTGAGGTGACGGCGTCAAGAACAAATGTTTGACGCCGTCATCTCGCCGCCAAATAATTTCTCGGACTGCCTAGATCTGGGTTTGACGCCGTCATATGTACACCTTATGCAGGCCGTCACCAAAAATACTCTTGACGTCCTTCTCTTGATGCCTTCAGGTTTTCACTGGGTCGTCACGGATTTTACTCCTAACGCCGTCAGGATTTTCTTCTTGACGCCGTCAGGTACTGTTCTCAACATGGAAAATTAAGTCTTTGCCGTTTTCTTCACTTTTATGCTCCAAAAATGTCCAAAATGCTTCCTTTTCCAGAATTCACTCCCAAAGTACCTAAAATCACAAAAGGAACGATTTAGGGCAATATTTGATCAAATAAATTCAATTCCGGGCTTAAATGACCCCCTAAAAGTGGTTTATTTTTCGCCTCATCATATACCCTTACACTTGAGATTTGCTTGTCCTCAAGCAAATGCGCTGTTATTCTAGTCAAAATACAAGTTAGGGGTCATTTAACACTAATATAAAAGTAATTACAACAAATAATCGTTCCACTAAAGACCAAAGACAAGCACGGAGGTCATACACTAGCACCTCACAAATAGTGTTTAGATACTCACATCTCTCGGGTGTAATAAAGTAATATCACAATATGGAAACGGAAAATATCACTCACTACCTGTCATAGCAAAATAGATTACCATAGGCTTGGGAAATGATCAAACATCCACCACATGGCGTAAGCACCTAGGATAAACTATCAAAGAGGTCTTTTAAAGGGTTGTAACGTTAGGTGTAGGGATATGGTATACACGGTTTTGTTGGATATAGGCAGTCTTTACTGGTGGCGAGTTAACAATCTTGGTTAATTACATGTACAATGTGGCGTTGCTAAGCCAAGACTAGACTCGACTTAAGCTAATAAATGAAAAAATAACAAAAACATAAAATAAACATAGAATGAAAAGGGATGGTAGTCCGTATGTTTTTTTCTCTTTTCTTTTTTTCTATTTTCTTTTCTTGATTTTTTTTTTTTTTTTTTTTTTTTTTTTTTTTTTTTTTTTTTTGCATACACTCTTACCCTACCATCCAAAATAATACATCATAGGGAATGAAAATTCCTCTTACACTTGAATTTTTACATACTTTACAATAAACTAATCTAATGACTCGAATTAAGATAATCAAAACACTTTGAGTACTTTTAAGATTAACGCACATATGGGGGTAATAAATGATGTTCTTCCCCATTACTCCATAAAATAAGTACTTTACCCATTAGTCCCAATTGTCCCAAAACAATGTGTACAAGGATATGACTTGACTTAGCAACCATGTAATCAATTAGATAATTAACTTAGGGTTTAAACAAATAACAATAATGCATTAAAAATGAGTGCATACACGGAAGGCTAAGGCGATTTGGTTGTACATTTAACTGGGTTGTAATAAATTCTTTCTTTAAGTAAGATGCTTAAAGTTAGAAACGAAAAGATAGGCTCGGAGGGGTGTACTAGGGGTCGTGTACTAAAAATGAGTACAACGCTAAGCGTGTGGGAAAATTAATTGACTTAACTAGCCAAGTAATATGACTTAAATGGTCAAGTAATTATGATACGGGTTTTACACAAGGGTGATCCTAATGCCTCTTATCATGTAGTAAATCCTACTACACGAATGTAGTCTCACTAGCGGTCTCGGGATGCATCACTAACGCAAGTTCTAGAATCTAAATGCTACCTGTACACTCATAAGCACTAATAGTAAATGCTTTTCCTATCAAATCTAAAGGCGAACCTCACATATTTGGGTGGAAAATTTTTCTGAATGATACGGTTTGGTGCTAGTCATACAATCTCCTATCCATGAGACGCTTGCTATGGCTAAAGTTTCACTCCTAAATATTGTAAAAAATTTTAAATTTGGCGCTAAAATTGTACTAACAAGTATTTCTCATAGTTTTATTACACATCTACTGTCAAACAAACAAACTCAAGCGAAAGTGTATTTGTACGGTATCATCATTTTACCATCCCCTTACATTTAGGATGAACATTGTCCCCAATGTTCAAGTAAATAATGTAAAAGTGAAATAAGTAAAAAGAATAAAATCAAATACTCCCCTGATTCGCTCGGTGTGGATAATAAGGTGGCCAGGTTAGATCTTCCTCCAAGAAAATGAACAATCAAAGCTTCCCTTCCAGAATATAAATCATCTTCTTGTCATATATAACCTGTAAAACCTGAGAAAACAGACAAGGCAACCTCGCATAAAATCGGCGGCAATCTATATATGCTAATAAATCCTAGAAAACAAAATAAGATATAATGCTTGTGGAATGATGTTTGCAGATTTTCTGGAGATTATAAAACTAATGATTCAACAAAAACTTTAAGACTCCGTTAGAAGAACAAAACTGGTAAAATTTCCAGAATTTTACACGTGACGCCGTCAAGAGGAAACTCGTGACGCCGTCAGAAGTGACCTGCAGAAATTCTTATGTTAAGTTTCCGGAAAATTTCTGGAAAAAACTTCGTCCTACTTCTTGGAAAATCCTGCAAAACATCATTATGACTCGCTACAAGCATTTGACTCTAACAAATACGAATATTCATGTTCACTTAATATTGTGGAGAATCATGATCGGTTTTGTTTCTTAAAAACATATTTGGGGTTTCCCCTTACACTTATCTTTTGCGAAATACCTTTGGATGAAGTTAAGACTAAGCCAAACAACAAAATAAAGTATTTTCACTATTTTAGTTTTGAAACATGATCTACCAACAATAAAAATAAAGCATGCATACGGAAACAAATAACAAACAAACAAAATAAAAATCACACAAAACATGGGTTGCCTCCCAAGAAGCGCTTTTCTTTATTTACGAGTCTTGTAGCTAGACTCAAGGTCATGGGTTACTACGTTTTCCTTTCCCACTTTTGTGTTGACTCAAAACATCTAATCCAATTCTCATCATGCTTGTACTCAGGGCCTAAATTCATGCAACCTGAATAGTATGTTCGCCTCCTCTCACAATAAACATCGTCATCAATTCCCTCTTCCTTAACCTCATAAGGTCGAATCTCATCAATTTGTAGATTCTTGATGCCTTTTAATTCTTCCTTCATGTGAGGCATCATAAAGGTAATCTTTTCTATCCCATCAGTAAACTGAACTATTCCCTTCTCATGATCACAGTACATCTTAGTCTTCTCAACAAAAGGTTGTCCTAGAACTATTTCTCCTAGGTGTGGATCTATAATGCCTCTAACATCTTCTAGGATTACAAAGTCGCATTGATAAGAAAAATTTCCTATAAAGATGTGTACCCCTTTAACTCTCCTGACGAAATTACACAGCCTATTAGAGTTGTAAGGGTCTTTTCTAGGGCTTAACCTTTCGTTCATTATCCAGTTGTAATAGAGCCTAGACATAATATTCATGGGTGCTTTTAAGTCAATGTATGTATGCTCTCTAGACATGTACCCAATCATGCAAGGAATTTTTATGTCCCTAGACAATAACTATTCCCCGGGCTGCGGCGCCAAAAACTTGATGCGTAGGGATTGCACCAGGCTTTACCTCTCGAGGGATCTCGAAAAGCTTACAACCCCCACCAGGCAGTGTACTTGATCGATGTAGTATAGTATAATGACAAGTACCGGGGGATTGATCGTTCAGCTAGGAATAGTGTCGCTAGGATTAGAAAACCTAAAGACTAGGTCTAGAGATGAGGGATGATTTTTTTTGTATTTTTTAGTCTTTATAAAAGCAAATAAATATCTCGGTTTTGAAGGAGTTGGGCGGAATTAGTTGCTAGTCAACTAACCCAATAACTAAAGATGCAATCAAAATAAAATACAAAAAATGAAAATAAACTAAATTATACTAGTGGTGTGAGCAATATATGGGAGAATTGTGTTTACTTAGATTTCACTACTCCCTAGATATCTTTTACATGTTAATTACTTGTTACAGTTGCGTGGATGACGGATTGTATTCCTTAATACCATTCATGGGGTGGCGTACTTACTTCCCCAATCCTATAAGCGCCTACTTCACTCCTATGTCGAGCCGGCTAAGAAGCTCCTAACATGGGATCATTAGAATTTGCTCATGCATTAAATACAACCAATAAAACCTAGTACACATCGGTTCATGTTTCCTAAGACGTTCAAGCATGTTACACAATGGAGATCTGCCAGTTTTCTTAAGCCTAACATTGAAATCATTCATCCAATACAACTATAAACAAGTAATCAACATATAATTAACATCTAGGTTTCATTACATCTAAGCAAACACATGATAGATCTAGCCTAGCATGTTGAAATCAAGACAAGCATAAGATATATTCAAACAACACATAGACATATTGATTGAATTGAAAGAGGACTTATCTTAATTGAACATGAAAGGTTTCAAGGGGTAAAAACCCTTGAAAATACGACCTAGGGTTTCACAAGTTCGGCCCTAGTATTCTCCACACAAGTTCCTCTCTAATGAATGAAAAATAGAAAAGTATATATAGTTTTTCTGAGGTGACAGCGTCAAGAACAAATGTTTGACGTCGTCATCTCGCCGCCAAATAATTTCTCGGACTGCCTAGATTTGGGTTTGACGCCGTTATATGTACACCTTATGCAGGCCGTCACAAAAAATACTCTTGACGCCTTCAGGTTTTCACTGGGTCGTCACGGATTTTACTCCTGACGCCGTCAGGATTTTCTTCTTGACGCCGTCAGGTACTGTTCTCAGCATGGAAAATTAAGTCTTTGCCGTTTTCTTCACTTTTATGCTCCAAAAATGTCCAAAATGCTTCCTTTTCCAGAATTCACTCCCAAAGTACCTAAAATCACAAAAGGAACGATTTAGGGCAATATTTGATCAAATAAATTCAATTCCGGGCTTAAATGACCCCCTAAAAGTGGTTCATTTTTCGCCTCATCATCGCCCCTCACTTTGTTCGCCGATTTCAATAATTGTCGTTTCTAAAAGATAATCAACAGAGCAAGCAAACCTTGCTCGCCCCTTCAGCTTGTTCACTTAGTAGATTTCTATAACACCATTTAAAAACACCCATATGACCAAAAATTTCGTGATTACATAAAGGCGGTAAGCACCACCATTTAAAGATGCAAAAGTGAGTTAGGTGGAGATAGTGATAGGTGACTTTTATAGGTTTCACTCGTGAGAGTTAAAATAGACGTGATTCACTACCTCTCATAAAAACTAGCCTACTATATTTGACTATTTTCATTTTAGATAACTAAGTTACTCTAGTCTCTTAAGATTGAGATATAAAATCACAATTGTAAATCAAATCAAGATTAAACGCTCAAATATTCCAAAATCGTGAGATTGAGATAAATAAATAAATAAAAATTAAAAATAAAATAAAGTGTCACACACTATCCATTTTGAGTGATTGTCTTCACAAACTTCTAAAGCATTAAGGATAACATTACAGCTTTAGTTTCATAAATATTATTTTTTTTAAAAGAGTTTTTGTATTAATAAGGTGTAGGCAAACTTGTAGAAGAGTAGTGCTACAACCACAAAAGATTTACAAAAATAAATCCACAAAAGAGTTGTGTCATGTGTTGATTGGTGGAACAAAGAAAAGAGAGGGAAAATATATTCAAACACACCAATCAACACTTGACACATCTCTTTTGTGGATTTCTTTTTATAAATCATTTGTGGATGTAACACTACTCCTTGTAGAAACTTGACAAGTGACGAATTAAGGAAAAAGCAAAATTAGATGGGCTTATGACCACATAAGTTTGTGTATGTTTATTTCTCAAAATCACATTGTACTGATTTTGCATTTGTGCTGCATTATACCCGAGCTTCAACATACTATTTTTTAAATGTAGAACATAACAACTCTCAAAAAGTACTAGAGAATGGGTTATGGGCATATCTACCTTACTTCATGATAGGATTTGACATATTTCATATTCAGTGATGAATACTCTAATTATCAATCAAACATTAACTTGGTGAGGAGTAGGGATAAACACGGTACCGGTTTTGTACCGATCTCGTATCAAATTAATGATATTGATTTTTTCCCGAGCATAAATTAGTGGTACCGGTACCGTACTGAATGGGATTTGGATACCGGTACCGGGAAATCGGGTTTTTCCTGTTTTTTTTGGGAATTTCTTAATTTGGTACCGGTCCCGTACCGAATTAGTGGTCCTGATTTTTTTCACCTTATTTCGTAGTCCCGGTAACGTACCGTATATCAGAAATCGGTATGGTTTCGGTACGGTTCCGATTCGGTTCCGAGATTCGGGTCGAAATGCTTATCTCTAGTGAGGAGCTATAATTACAGGGAACTAGGCTCAATCTTGTACAACACAATGTGATTGAAAAAGGAAAATTGGGTTGACCATCAATGTGATGTTTGGAAAAAAAATAGTCGTCGACTATCAAAATTTTCAAATTCAAATCATTTTACTTGTCAAATGTAATACGTATAGCACATTCATCTTTTTAGGCAACTATAAGTGTTTCTGAACGTACCTATCTTTTACTGTTTTCCTTTTCAAAGATCTTGGTCAAGGTAGAATTACCCATAATTTATTAACACATGATGATATAATTGAAATGTTAATTTGTAAATAAAATCATGATTAGACTACGTGAAGCAATGTTGTATGTTAAAAAAAAAAGGATGGCAAGCGTGAGGTTTTCAGATAATGTGAAAAAGTACAAACTAATGGGCTCTTTTCTAATTTTTTATTTTCGAATTTTGAGCACAACTAAAATTTTAATTAACTATCCACTAAAGATATTAATAGAGAAAATTAATTAAGATTATTATTACTTTTAAACGAAGTTACTACTAAAAAAAATTAAAAATAAAATAATTATTAATTAATTAAGAGTAAAATTGTTATTTTAAAAACTAAAAAAAAAAAACAAAAACAAAAAACAATAATAATTAAGTTTTTTTTTTAACATATATTTTTGTCGGATAATAATTATCTTGTGACAGAGAGAATTCGGCATGTGATCTTCAAATATCACATTATTACATAGTACAGTACATGTTATTAGACTAAACTAATGAGTAAAAATTTTGAAAATTATTTTCTAAATTATGTTAAAAAGACATAGTATCATAGCAAAATTACAAAATAGAATAATTTGTGATACTCATGTTATATAATTAACTAGTTATAATACCTGTGCACGCACATGGTTTTTAAAATTTCGTTTTCATTATGTATTATTATCGATTAAGAAATGAATCACTTAACATGTTTTAAATAGTTTTACTTAGTGGACTAAAAATAAAAAATCATATGTATATATGTTATAATCTACCTATTATTTTAGGAGAATGATTTTGGATTAAAAATTATATTTTATTATTCAAGCAAAATCACATGATGATACTTGGCTTGCATGAGATGTTAGTGATATATGCTTTTAGTTTTGCAAACCCGTGCTATCAATTTACGATGTGTTTTGTAATTCTGGTATTTCTTTTACTTATATTTTTGTTAATATATGTAGCATATTTAGATAGCTTTGAAGATTTATTCATTTCCTTGATTATGAATAACCATCATACCATGTTTACTTATGTACTTTTTTGTTTGAAAATTTGTATTTTCATAAGTTTGTGCTATTTACTTTTCATGTTTGATCATAAAATTACCAAATTAACATAGATGCTTACACTATAGTTTCTTTATTACATAAAGAGAAACAAAAAAAATGTAATTGGTAGAACTCAAATTTAATCTTACGATTATTTATAATTTATAAGAATAATTTTTCTCTAAACCCGAACTATATAAGGAAATTATTATTACTTATATAAGTAAATTATAAATGCATAAAAAATGACAGAGTACATCCGCAAGTCTTTTAGGATTGTTTGAATTCTTACCGACCTTTCACTTTAATGCAACTTTATTCACAATTGGCCTAAATCATCAAGGTAAAACACACCCATATTTTAGATCATTGGTTGACACCCATAGTGTTATCAATGACGGCAAACAATTGCTAAGTTTTATTAATTTATTCAAAGACAAATTACACTCTGAAAAGAATGCCTACCATAAAATTCTCCATATAGGCACTAAAACACATTTTTGGTACATTAACCTTCCATGACAATCATGTGTTGATACTTAATCCTCCTCTAAAAAGCGCACACAATAAATTGCATTACACTTTAGTGTGTGCGATAAGATCATAAAACTGCAAAAACCACTAACATGTTGCATTATAGTGATGATAACAACAAAGTTAGTCATAACATCAAATCAGAAATCTTCAGATTAGAACTAAAGGGGTGTTTGGTTATGCTTATTAAAGGTGCTTATTGGCTTATTCAATTACCATAACACAATAAGTTTATGATAAAACTATAAGTTTTTTTTAGAAGCTTAGTAAAAAACCCCTGAACTCCCAACTAATTCTATCATAGCTTAGTGTGTTTATAGTAAAAACACAAATATTAATTGTAGAAATTTTCAATAAAACATTAAAAAAATTACTAAAAGTTGGTATGTATAACAAAAAAGTTAAACCATAAAAAAATTTACTAAAAACTATCAGCTAGATAAGGCATAATCGAAAGTGCTGTTGAGGTCTCTTTCGGATTCTATTCAGAAGCAAAAAGGGGTTTACACATCAATCATAAGTATAGAATAATGGTTGTATCTCACATCTGTGATTACCAAGTCAATAACATTATCGGAGTATAGTAACGTAATAACCTAATTAAAAACTATATATTCTTGCTGAATAATTCTCATGTACATACTTTTAATTCCTTTACAACAATCAACTATTATTATTCATCTTTTTATTTTTATTTTTTTATTATTTTTTTTGAAACATCAAGTCAATGAATAAAGTTAGGTTATCACCTACGTAGTTTTTATTTTTTTGATTTAGGAGGTGATTCTTATCAAATAAGAATTGTGATGCGTGCATTTTTTTTTTATAATTTAAGGAAAACACCTTCTATATTAAAAAATGACTATCTAGCCGATGTTTTTTTTTTTCTTTTTTCTTTTTTTAAATAATTAGCTTTGTATAACATTTTTAACTGATAGAGATGTTGAGTTTGAGGTTAATGTTTTTGTTTAACTTTAACTATTGATATCATGTTGTACAAAATGTGCGAGTTTAGTGGTACATAATGAGCGTTGATAAAGTTAAAATATGTTCCGTAAAGTTTTTAAAATATTTTGATGGATATCCATATATAAATTTTAAATAACAATTTCATGAGTCGTTGTTATAAGTAGAATCACGTATATTTATTTTATATCACAGTAACTCATGCTTACCATTTGATATTTATATTCCCGTTACTAATAATTTAACCGTATTTCAAACCCGTGTATGCATAAATTAAACTTTTAAATAGTAACATGAGTCCTTATTTAAAAAAAATATATTCTAATGGATGAAAGTTTAAAACTAACATTACTTTAAAAAATATTTAACGTATATTAAAACTAATTCGCATATTTACCAAATTTATTTTAATAGATGAAAGTCAAAAAAACTAATACTATTACTCATGTAATTTTAAACAACGTTAACATTATAAAGTATAGGGGGTATGAAGTGTAAAGGGTTATTTGTTTATTATCTAAAGTTATTAAAAAACATGGAGACTTATAATTTTAAACTTAACCATTAAGGTTTTATTAATTACCTCATCTTTTCTTAAGTTTTTATTTTCACAAATTTGACACCTATATTTTTATGTGTTTTTTTTATCAATCAAATTCTCCATCAAATTTATTAAAGTTTGACCAAAATCAATTCAATTTTGACTTTTTATTAGCCAATCATATTGCTTGATTTTGCTTATGTGTCAAAATCGAGCTCTCCTATTGGTCCAATTTTTTTTTCAATGAGAAGGGTTTTACAAAAACACTCCGAAATAATGTAATTCTTGTATTATATAAAAGATTAATCGTGTAAAATCCAATCAATTAACAAGCTTTTATGTTTCTTAACTATTAAAATCTATCGCCTCACAAAACCTTGCACGGCATAAAACTCTTCCTAGTATCTATCACAAAAAATCCCATGTCAAACTTTATCGCAATGTTTTGAAAGCCGGGTTTGAAATCGACCCGATCGAGTCACCGGGTACTGGGTCAACCGGTTTAACCGCTGGATCAACCCGGTTTTTAATTTATTATTTTTTTATTTTTTCGACCGGGTCAACCGGTTCGACCACCGGGTCAACCCGGGTTTTTATTAAAAAATTTTGAAAAAATGAAACCCGGCCGGGTTTCAGGAACCGGGTTGACTCGAGTCACTCAAAACCCGACGGGTTTAATCGGTTAACCCGGTTTTAGAAACCCGGATTTTTTGACCCGCTTTTTTTGACCGGAACCGGTCGAACCGGTTAACCGGGTTTCAAAACACTGGTTTATCGTCCTAAACTAAAACTCTATAATGGGTCAGTAAAACAAATACAAGTAATGGGCTTGGCCCACTTCATCACTCATGGGCTAAGTCTCACATTTTACAACAAAACCCATATCTTCGTTTCATCTACTTCAAAGGGGGGTGGGTTTAATTAGGGTTTATACTTTATACATTCACAGCCTCTACCCATCTTCTTTTTCATCAAGGTTCGTTCTAATTTTTTTTTTTAATACAACTTCTGTAGCAATATGTTATAAAGTTCCTGCTTTTTTATGTTTAAGGTTTGCAGAATCATTGTATATACGTGTGTGTACAAGGTTAATAATTTATTTATTATTATTGTTACATGATGAACATGTTTGTTTGTGTGGTCATATGAATATTGTTTTTAGCTTGTTTTACATGTGAAATGCTTCATTGGGTGTTTATTTCATAACTAGAACCAAACTCATTTACTTGCCCAGACTTCGCGCACTCTTATCGTATTTTTATATTAGAATTTTATAGGTTATTTAGCTTCTGAGGTTAATGGGTTGATTAGTGTTTGCAAGAAAATGATAGTTTCCGACTTTCGAGTTTTCTTTGTTGAATTACTTGATAGGTAGGTTTAATGGGTATGATTTAGTAAACGGCTAACAGATGGCTGCTGGTTTAATACAAGTTTTTCACATATGCAGTTTGGAAAATGATTACTCCCTTGTATTATAGAGGCTTAATGACACATTTCTTTTTGTGTTTAGTCATGAAAGTTAGTTACTTGCTCGTTTTCTAATGGTTGAATGACGTCGTTAAGTCATGAAAATTAGTTACTTGGTCGTTTTGTAGAGGCTGAATGACATTTATCTTCTTGTGCTTAGTCATGAAAGTATTCTGATATCAAACTCTATGTGGATACTTGTGTAGGGTCAGTCTACCAATCTGTTTAGAATTTATAATCACAATACATTACATTTACATTTTATATGGTTATTTGTGAATATGAGAATCGGTAGATAGAGTATTTGTGTCTGTAGTTCAAATTTGTGGCTGTAAAATAATTGCTACATGTTGAATATGGTTCTGCTCATGATAAAATGATGTGTTTAATAGTTGTTTTTTTGGCATATATTTTTATCAGATAACTAAATGGCTTCAAAGAAACGCACCTCAAAAGTGTTGGAGGAGACATTACCAGAAGATCTTGAGATGGACGTCTCTGAATCTGAGCCAGAAACAGAATCAGAACCTGAGTCAGAATCTGAATCAGAAGGAGATGAAGATGTGAAATTAGCCGAACCTTCAAAGACGGCGATATACAACAAAGAAGGTCTACTAGATAAACTTGGTGATATAAGTTGGCCCGAGGATGTAGACTGGATTCACAAACTTTCACTTGATATTGAACAAGAAGGAGAAGTTGACGTTAATGATGATTTAGCACGTGAGCTTGCTTTCTACACTCAAGGATTAGAAGGCACACGTGAAGCTTTTGCTAAATTCCAGACAATGGGTATCCCTTTTCTTCGCCCCACTGATTATTATGCTGAAATGGTGAAAACCGACACTCACATGGAGAAAATCAAGGGTCGACTTTTATCTGAGAAGAGAAGAATCGAGGAGGCTGAGGAGAGAAGAAAGGCTAGAGACAATAAAAAGAAGGCTAAAGAAGTGCAAGCTCAGAAACAGAAAGAACGGGTTAAACAGAAGAAAGATGAGATTGAATCTGTTAAGAAATGGAGGAAACAACGTCAACAAAATGGGTATCCGGGAGGTGACAAAGATAGTGATATGGGTTTGTCGTTTGAAAGTGGAAAAGAGTCTGATAAAGCTAAGAAGAATAAACGGGCTGGAGTATCTCCATGGGATAGGTCAGGTGGTAAAGCAAAACCAAGTGCTGGAAAAGACCGAAAAGGAGGGGCTGGTAAGAGTCGAGAATATAGGGATAAAAAGTATGGGTTTGGAGGAAAGAAAGGTATGAACAAACAGAACACAGCTGAAACGACTAATGATTTTAAAGGGTTCAACAAGAGTGATTCATTCCAAAATAAGAAAAGAAAGAAGTGATCTTTATAACTTAGTTCGTGTTGGTAAGGTTGATGCACACATCAGTTATGTATCTTGAAGGTCAGATTGTTGTTTTTATTAAGATATCTAAGTCTTTAATCAAATTTTGTTTTCATTTATGTCGTGTTAGTTTTAGTTTCATTTGTCTTTTGGGTTACCAAGTATTGGCATATCTCTGTTACATACAGTTTTGGAATGTAATGTTACTTTCGTCTTTAATCTTGGAGATCACTTTGGAATTTAAACTATTTGGTGCATAAGGTTTTAAGTTTCTACTGCCGATTACTCAATCAACCATTGAACATGATGCATCTTCTTAAACGCTTTTTATGTTGTATTAACCCTTAGATACGTAGTTAATAGCCTAGGTTTTACAAGACTAGATGTCTGTTTATCATATAAAAGTTTTATTGCCTAATCAAAATAAGGTTTAGTGTAGAGGTTCAGCTAACTACAAATAAGATTTTTGTATTATGTTTGGTTTTCTGTTAACCTTAGAAGATTTTGGGTGAACTCAAATAACCCATGAGGTTTTTATTTTATATTCCAACTCTGCTACTATGCCATCTACTATAAGATGAAAACTGGTGTTACTGTGTCTTCAGTCAATGACTGCTATATGCAGTATTAGGAATAATTTGGTGTTGATATTTGTCTGGGACTTTGAACAGCAGTGATGAGGCAGTTTGATTGATTTGGCATAGATATAGACTAGTTATAATGCCCGCGCACGCGCGAGTTTTTTTAAAATTTTTTGAGTCATATATTTTTATTTATTAAAAAACAAATAATTTAATATTTGTTTTGTTTGATTTATGATGTTTAATTATAGTTTTTTATTAATAAAGATAATTATTTAAAAATTTTAATTCTATTATTAATTGCATCTTATCTATATTTTTTGTATTTATCTTCTACTTGTGTTATGCATAAATATAAAATGTTACCTAATAACAATAGAACTCTTCTGCATCAATGGTCATTCTTTTTTTTTCGGACCATGGAAGCTATTTTTAGACTCGTGTTCTACGAGTTGTTTATGATTCAAGTCTTTGTTGTTTGATTATCAAAAAATAACCAGTTTAAACTTTGCAAATAACTCCATGGACCATACAGTAGAATTCAAATGCAAAAGAGTAAATGTACATTAAATTTGACACATACTACATTATTCAAATTTTCTTGGCTCTTTAGTGTTCGAATTATTGAAGCTTTAAGATGGTTCTAAATGTCAACATATAGGTGCTAGCTTGTAGTGTTAAGTACCACTCTACATTTTCGACGTGGACCAATACTTTTGCTTGAATAAATGTCATAAAAACCAATTGGTCCATGCTGTTTTTATGAGATACAGTATCAAGCTGTGTCATAAAGTATCTAATATCTGGTTAAAATTATGCATTACTGATTATTTGAGAATCATATTGCTGATCAAATGATTCATAGTTTGTTAGATTAATATAAAAAAATAAGGCTTATGAATATAATAAACAAAGTGGTTGCTTTGAAAACAAATCTATTTTTAATCCCAATGGTCAACTCTCATTAGCTTTCACACCACACCATTCTATCTAAAAGCTTACATAACACCATTCTATCTAAAAGCTTACATAGCACACTCTTATTCTTTCATCCTTATATATATATTCTTCATTTCTTTCAAATAACACACACCCAACAAAACACACAGACACAAACAAAAACACACAAAAACAAACACAAGAACCATGTTGGAATTCACATATGAATTGATCTCAGTTGCTGCAACAAATCCACACTTCATATTTCTTTTTTGCAATGTGATCATAGTTATTCTCATTCTTGTTAGCATGGAACCAAACTCAAATTCTACCAATGAACACACTCCTACTCCAATTCCTCCACCTCAGCCGCCACTTCCTGCGAACAAGAACAAAAGCTTCAAAAGCGCCGCTCAAACAAAGGCGCCTCGAGAGTTTACAAACAATGTCCTGATAGATACTCAAACAAAGCCGCTTCAAGAGTGTACAACCAATGTCTTGATAGAAACTCAAACAAAGCCGCTTCAAGAGTGCACAACCAGCGTCTTGATAGATACTCAAACAAAGCCACTTCAAGAACATTCAACGAACGTGTTTATAGATGTTGAGAAAGTGTCATATGATTGCAACTTATCGGTCGAAGAAGATAACGAGGAATCACATGATGATGAACTCAGAAGAAGAGTGGAGGAATTCATTGATAAGATTAATAAAGGTTGGAAAGCTGAAAAACTGAGTTTAGTCAATGGGTCATTGGCGAATCAAGGTCATTATTTCTAGGTCGAAGTTAAAGTCAGAATTGAACCAATGTAAATTTTGCGTTGTCATATCTTATCAAGATGCTTGAATAGCTATTAGGGATGTGCGTTTGGTGGTTCGAAATTACAATATGTTTCTGAAATTTTGGTTCTTGATTTGGTGTTGTATGAAACATGTCAATATTAAACTAAGCCACAATGCGATTATCTTCCTTTGCGGTTTTATGATGCACAGTACTTGAAAAACATGTATACCTATATTTCGTTATTAGAAGGCAACGTTTCCGAAACTGCTTAAAAACGTTAAACAAAAACATTGTGAAACGAACACTTCCAAACATATAAAACGTTACGAGTACAAGATTCTGTACATTATGTTGTTTGTGTAGATTACTATTTATTTTTTGGGCAGCTGAACTACTACATATCAATCATTGGGTACGAGTACAGGATTCTGTATGGTGGCTAAGTTGTTTTATTAGAGAAAATTGCAATTGGATAGGTGGGTTCAATTTCAAATTGCAATAAAGAAACAATTATGTATCAAGCATGCGAATACATAAGTCAAATCTGTCCATTTCTCCCACACAACACCAAATTCAATCTTTTTTTAATGAGCATCAAAAAGTAGTTAACTGAAAATGAAAACATTTATGTAAATCCAAGAAATATCACATCTAATGTTTAACATTTTATGAATATCATTACTATAGTCTATAGATATACGAAAAATAATATTGTGATGTAACAAGAATGTGAAAGGTTATCGTTACAAAAAACCAACTAGGGACGGAACTTAGTGGGGAACGAGAGGGGTTGTGGCCCTCCTAAAATTTTTAACCACAATTTTAACTTTTATACTCTATACTTCTGTAGTGCTAGGCGTTATATAATTTGACCCTTCAAATAAAACTTGTTAAATTCCGTCGCTGACCCTTCAAATAAAACTTGTTAAATTCCGTCGCTGAGACTGAATATACTTATTTGGTGTTAAACTGTAAATTATTCGTGACGGATTCAATCTTCGAATATTTCTCTTTGTTAAAAAAAATAAGTAACTTTCAGTGATTAAGTGTCAAAGCTTTGTTATTGATTACCGATTACGTCTCTAAAGTAAATTCATTTTCTTTTTCTTTTTATTTATTTTTAATTATTTGAGGGACTAAATTGCATATTCAAACTTAAATAACCAAACCATAAAAATACTTTGAACATTCAGAAAATATATATAGAGTTTTTTGGACGACTTATTGAGAATCACAAACTGCTAGAATAATTTACATGGACCAAGGAAGGGACCAATGTATATGGGAACAAGTTTTCATATGCGAGAATATAAAATGCATGTATCATGTAAATGAGTGGTCATCTTAGATACACACTATAGATATTACAATATAAGAAAGTTAACATAGCTTCTCATCCTTTGGTTGTGTACTATATCCATCAGGACCGGTTTAAGTGTGATCCAACCGGTTGTTTGCTCAAAACCCAGCTTCTGCTAAACAAACCGGTTCCGGTCCAACCAGCCAAGCCAAGTTTCAAACCATTCCCTAAATCATTGCATTCAACAAAGTAAGACTGTTACTAGAATTTCTTAAGTTTAATAACGGACACACAATCTATAAAAGTATAAAAAGATAGATGTTTTGGGGTCAACTGAATCCAACCCGGCTTGTTTCAACATATACAAAATTTTAGTTATCATGCTATAGAACTCGCCCATTTTCAAATCTTTGCTTTTGTTAACATACACCAATAGCAATGCCTGTACACAATTTCTTGGTGGAATAAAAATGACGAACCAATTCACATAGTTAAGCTTCAATACCACTAACAGTAATTTCCAAGTAACAAGACGCCATGGCATTGATGCAAAATATGAAGTTCGATAAGGAAAGATGATCACCTACCATTAAAATCTTTCAACATATACAAAATTTTAGTTATCATGCTATAGAACTCGCCCATTTTCAAATCTTTGCTTTTGTTAACATACACCAATAGCAATGCCCGTACACAATTTCTTGGTGGAATAAAAATGACGAACCAATTCACATAGTTAAGCTTCAATACCACTAACAGTAATTTCCAAGTATACAAGACGCCATGGCATTGATGCAAAATATGAAGTTCGATAAGGAAAGATGATCACCTACCATTAAAATCTTTAATGGCAAATTGGTCCGATACATAATGGATGAACTATAGTATTTTCATACACTTCTGGTGAGTTTTCATCTCTCAGACAAGATCAAACGATAAAAGCAAGCTCTCACAGGCATGTCATACAAATTACTCTCTCTAAAAGCCAATTACAATTGACTTTAAATCACCAGCACGTCAATTACAACAATAACGAAAACCAAATCAAACTTAACTACTCACATTTTAACAACTTAATAAAAAATCAAATTGCAGCAATTGTCTTCAAATGTGCTCTTGGAAGCAGAAAACCAGCTCGCCTTTCCTCAAAAGAATACTCAATAAACCCTTCAGGAATCATCTCCTTCAAAGGCGCAGGGGTCATTGCAGTTTGCATTGGGATAGAAACTGTTGATGGTGTGCATGGTATCATTGGGATCATGTTTGTTTTTGGAGTTCTGTTTTCATCCTGTGTTGCAGATATGGTGGTTTTGGAAGGAGTAGTTAAGGGTGTGTTGGTGGTTTGAAAAGTTTTCTGCAACATTTCGTGTTTTCTATTGAGATCTTCCAATAACGTTATGTTCGATTTTGATGATTCAGTTGAGGAAATGGGAGAGAATGGTGTTCGGAATATATGTTGAGGTGGCTCAGCTTCACTAAGGGAATGTTTCCGGTTTGCAGGAAGTCCAGCTATGTCTAAACCTCTCCGCCCTGAAATATCATTTAAATGGGTGGGTTACAATAAACTTCCAATATCGAATTCAAAATGTAGATGTCAATACAATTCAATTAGTTAAAACACCAATGCACTTTGATCTTCTATCCACTAATCCTTGAATTCTAGGGTCATTTCATATATGTATATCCAGAAGATTACAAGCATAATAAAATATGTTTAATGCATAATTGATAACAATAACGTGGAACTTTAGTCTATTCGCTTCAAAGATCAAAATGGCGCACGTTTCTACTGGCTATATAATACTGAGTGAGCCTAAAAAGAAAGAGTAAAGTGCTTTCATCACGTCTATGAAAGTGAAAAGGCTAAGCGTTGCATCTACTTAGTATAAAACAACCACAGTACGTGTTTGTGCACGAGACCCGAGCTTTTTCAGTTCTAGGGAAAAAATAGATTTAGGATCAAAACACCATGTTTTTGTTTAACAATCAATGATTTTAGCAACAATGAATGCAGCGTTTTAGATTATAGATCCATATACGGTTTTCTAAGTTCATGGACTAAGATTTAGGATGAAGATTCTACAGCTTTTTAGGCAACTAAATCTAGAAGTAAACATTTAACAAGAATCATTACCATCATGATTTGTTTACTAAAGAAAGGAAACATTTTATTCGAAGTCATGAAACACAAACAAAAGCAGTAGTAGAACGTTGAGAAATGTACCAGCTGAAAGTGCTCCAAATCCATCATCCCTGTTATTAGATTGGCGTTCATTCTTTTTGGTGTGACGGTTATTAGGTGTAGGTCTAGTGGAGTGAAGATCGGTTCTAGGTGCAAGCATAGCTCCTCCCAGTGATAGTCTTCTGTTAGTTGCACCACCACATGACATCCGAGCCCCCTTTTTCCCACTTTGTTGCTTCATTGGGCTTGGTTTTGACCCAAACATAATTTCCTGTTCTGTTATCAATTGTCCCTGTAGTTTTTTCTGGTCCTAAGAACACCAAAACAACATTGTAATGTCTATTAGATTGGAAAAGTGTTTCTAAGAGTGCTAAGATGGATGTATCAGGTAATGGGTCAAAACAGGTTCGGTTTGAAGCAGGTTTAAATGGTCCAGGCCAGTTTGACCTGAAAAAACATTTTTATTTTTTCTTTATAATTATTTCCCATGTTAACTACGATCAAAATACCCATTAAACCCATTTTACCCATTCATCTTTCAGCTGAATTGGTCCAAATTCTACCTCCATTTCGGAAATAAGCTGATAGAGGTTTTGATATCATACCCTTTGTCGTTTTCTTTCTTCTTCTTTTTCTTGCCTCAAGATCTTATATTCCTCAAGCATGGAAAGAAGTCGGATCTGCATATAATGGACATGATATAAACGAAAGGCTGTAAATAACAGAAGTTTTCAGATTAGTAGTTAACTAAATACTCCGTACTCCATCATAAGTAAACTCAGTGCCCCTCTCATTCTCCCAGGTTATTGTTCTCACAGCCAAGGCTTCCACCATTCCTGTTCCAAATTGATTAAATAAGGTTAAAGTACAATCATCAAGAAAATTCCTTCATATACATGAAACCAAACTATATCTACTCCAAAATAAAATATGAATGGGATCCACAAATTGAAAACCAGATGTGTCAAGACGGGCAGGTTGGATAAAAGTTTTAAATAGGCGCAGGTTGAAACATTTCATGTTTTAAGTTAGCGTTGGATTGGGATCTAGCAAATACTACTTTGCCCATTTTTTGCAGATTAGAATACATAACTAGGGTGTTAACTATGAGTACAGTAACAATATTATTACAATGACAATCTATAACTTCGAATAAACTAGGAAGTTGCACGCATAAAAGAGAGTTTTTCAACAACTTTCAAACCGGGAGACCCATTTAACCTTTCTCCTTTGTGACCTCTAATGAAAATTTTGATGTTCAATACAGTTTTTCAGAAAATTATGATAACGGAGGGATTCAATTTTCCATGTTATTACTTATTAATACTTATTATCATGCATACAAGCTTGAAATATCTTGTAGATTTACAGAATTGTAGGATTTACCAGGAAGTTTGTTCACCAATGCCCGAGCTTTCTCTGCCCGTTTTAGTGTAAGATGAGCACCCCGTCCCGCATTATATCGATTATCGTCCTACATATAAAGATTGATTTACATCAAAGATCAGATTTTTTGTTGGGTATGTACCCGTAATGAGCAAGACACAGTTGATAAATGGGAAATAAAGAAGACCAACATTGTTGTACTCCTCAAGCCAACACTCCTCTTCACAAGCAGCCATCCATTTCTCAACTTTATCAAGTATTTCTTTTCTGCTTAAAGCTTCCTCTTTTACTTTCCCCACTTGCTGTTCGATTTGTTCAAGGAGACTAGCTGGATCAACAGCTCCTTCATTCACAAATGCGAAGTATATATCAGTGAATATGCGATATAATCATTTTGTTGCATTAGACATAACAAAATACATATGTACCAGTTTCAATAGCTTCAAGTGCCATCTCCATTGCATTATCAGATTCTGGAAGCAAGTGTGTCTTCCGGCAAATGTCTTCTAACTCTAATCTTTTCTTGAAAACAAGCTCTTTCAGTTTGCTAGACTTCAAGGATTCAAGACGTGAAACCTCTGTCTCAACCTTTAACGTTAACACGCATTAGAATTTCTACCTTCTCAAAAGTTTTAGGGGTTACTGCATAAAAACTAAAAAAGCAACATAGTTTGGTCTGACTTTTGTTCCCCAGATAGCCATGTTTGTTCTTATCCATAAAAGGTATCCTACTTTCAAAAAGTTCAATGTAAGATAATATTAAACCTTTTCTTATTTAGGTGCAGCATCGAAACTAAGTCACATGAATTAAACCCACATCATTATTTTTTACATGAAAACTTGTACTTCGATCAAACTTTTGTAAAAGTTCGTTATATTTTCTGCAAATAATTTGCAGCTTAGAGAATTTTTGTTAAGATGATCAAAACAGAAATCAGCCCATTATGTTACTTAGTTTTGCAACAAACCCAAATTAATCTAGATACCATAACTCACATAATTAATAAACTCGACAGAAAGCAAGTTGTGCTCCGTTATCTCATGCTCCGCAGCAGCTATCTTACACGTAACACTCTGAAACATCTGTTGCTCTTCAGCAGGGGTATCCATCAAATTCCAAAGCTCTAACAGAGAGAAAGCAAGATTTTGGATCTAACAAAATTTTAACAAATTATAAACAGTCAGCTTATAGACATTTAATAGTCACTTAAGGTCAAGTTGGATCCTGTACTTACTCTCTGCATTCTCTCTATTTTAACCTCACGTAATCTTTGTATACCAGCAGCAAGCCTCGCGATTGCTTCATTGCTTATGCTCTTTGTTCCTTCTGTTTCTGCTAAACCAGGATGAATTTCATAGATCGTTTGACTGAACTCCATTCCAAGTACCAAACAAAGCGAACTTAAGGTGCTCATCTGATCTAGTAGTTGCTCAAGTCGATCGCTCTGGATATTTAGAAGCAATAACGAGTTATTAGTATCAACTCACAACAAGGCAGTTTCTAAAAAACTTTATTGTAAAGAAACTAAATCACCTTCTCCTTCTCAAGAGCTTGAAGCTGTGCATGAAGTTCTTCAAGCTTTCTTAACGATAAATCAGATTCATCCAATATTGTCTTGTAAGAAGTTGCATTAATTTCCAGCTGTATTTTCTGTATCTGTTCTAAGACTTCAAGAAACTGATTCCTCCTCTCAGTTTTTCTCTTTTTCATCTCTTCGAGTTCTGGAAGAATGGCTCTGAGCTCAGCCTTCAGACTCCCAGCATTCTGATCAGACTGAAAAAGTAACACAGTCACACACCATTACACCCGAAATCAAGACACAATTCCATATTATTATTCATGATAACAACTCTGGGAGCAATATATCAGTACGGGTGGATGCTAGTGTTCATTAGTTGTTTGGAAATGCAGATAAAGTATTACTTTGACTTGACGTTCTAATAATGTGATAATGGATTTAGATTTGACTATTTCGGATCATACTAATCAGATATGGGATAACAAGTAATCACCATACATAAACGGTAATGCACCTAATTGTCCATAACTTATTCACATGTTAATCCAATGACATGATTCTGATTTTGAATTTTCAAGTCACAATACACCGCCTAAAAAAGTTTGCAATTCGAGTAGAGTCAAAGGCTACTAATAACTATCGGGAGTTACAACTGCGAAAGTGAAAATTAAAACTAATGAACTGCAAATTTAGCATCAACACTTTCCAATAACTACCCATTCAGAAACACAATTCACAAATTAACCAGTGTAGATATTTTATTACCTGCCTAATGTGAACGGGTCGCTCACCCATAGCAGAACATATAGCTGCTAACTCTGCCTCGTTATCAGCAATCATTTGCCTAAGCTGAGCTCGACTTTTGTTTGCCAAGTCAACTTTTCTCCTGTATACCTCAAGACACTCTCGTTCAAGCTCTAACAACATCTTGTCCCTTTCAGTATCCGTCTCACCCACTTCATCCCAAATTATCTGATTTCACAATTTACATACAATTTAAGCAACACCATGAGTAAAGGTGGCGTCACATTACAAAATGAGTACTTTTGCTACAGGCTTCGTTTACACGAAACACGCAATCCCAAAGTTTATTATTATCTTATAAAACTAGTGTTTTATATTAGATGGCAAAAAATATGAGCATTTAATAAAAAAATCATGTAATTATGTGTAAACGTTTTGAAATGACTGTTTTTCGTTTTCCATATATATAGGGGTGTTTGTTTCGGCTTATACAGCGGACTTATGGCTTGTTTGGTTTTCGGCCTATGTTTCATAAGCTCACTTTTTTGTGGCTTATTTTGAAACTTATAAACTTATCATGGCATGATAAGCTTATATAAGCCGGAAAGTTTCAAAATAAGCCACAAAAAGTGAGGTTATGAAACATAAGCCGAAAACCAAATAAGCCATAAGCCCGCTATATAAGGCGAAACAAACACCCCCTATGTATATTTACCTGTTAGACACGCTAGAGATAAAATTAAAGCATGACCCGAATTAACACTCATAGTCTAGAAATTAGAACAGCCATTAAAAAGTATACCTGCAGTTCGTAAAGAAGAGATCCGCACGTTGTTTCCACTTGCAGAAGTGGATCCTTTGACGGAGTCGACATCCTGAAACAAACAACACTTTTAAATTACTTTCGTCAAGCCGATATACAAAACGCGTAAAATCGGTTCTTAACATACCCAAATTTAACAGAACAAATAGTAACAATTAAGATCTAAAAATAGGAACCTGAAATTGTTGTTGTTGTTGTTGATTAAAAGAAATAGTACAGTAATAATTTGACCGTTTGAAATAGAGATGATGATTGTGGGTTAATAAATTTTGGGGCGGACAAAAATATTTGAAATTTGAAAATGGAATGTGTTACTTGTCTTTATTAGTGTGATCCTTTTTTGTTTTTTTTATTTAAAAATGAGATTTGAATAAAATAGAGGCTATAGAACGGGGTAATAACGGCATTCGTTTGTTGGTCTCGTAGAAAGTGAAAAAAGTGAATGTTTGGTTTTGTTATCTTTAATTTGTTGATTATAAATTATTGCTTGGTATTTTGGTAATTTATGTCATGTGTTTATTAAAATAATACCAAGTTGATAAAAGGTCAACCATTATATTGTTTGGCTAGATGTTATTGATGCGTTATGACGGTAAGTAAATTTTAATTTAAAATTCCGCTGAATAATGTTTTCGTGATAATGATTTTTTCTAAAAAAATTTAAATCAGCGGGAAACCTTGATCCCGTGTGTCTTTTTGGATGTCGACAAACCCTTCCCGAAAGATCAAGTCACAGTCAATGAGCACATGTTTCAGTGACATTTTAGCTAGAAGTTGGGATTGAACCGAATACATATTTATCCAAAGTCCTCTTTAACTTGTCAATTGGACGTTTGCGATGGGGGATAGTGATACTATTAGAGCAATCCCCAATGATCCGTGACAATGATTTTATGGGCAGCGAGAATTCTTAAAATGAAATAACTTTAAACAATAACAAATTATTTCATATAAAAATAATGGGTACCTACGTGATGTCGCGACAATACAGATGCAGTAATAATGCCTAAAAACATTATTAATATTTATCGATATCTCTATATTTTGATAATCACAAAACGTAAACCCATTGAGCTAAAAATTATGATATAACAAGTATTTAGTGATAAATTTTCTCTTTACATCCAAATCACTTAAGGTATAAATAAACAAAGTGTTTATCGCATTCTATGATCAAAAGAACATTTTTCTTAAACACTAGACTTTTTATAAAATGTCACAAAACATTTTATATTTTTTACAAAATCATTTTTGAAAATAAAAGAATATGTTTAAATCATTATAAATATATGAATTCAAATTTTCAACAAAAAATGACAAAAATAGTCCAGAAAAACCTTCTTCACAAAAAGACAAAGCTAGGTAACGTTTATGGAGAGCAACCCCCTTAATTATAAAGGCGGCCCCCTTAATAATTAAGGGGACCGACACCCTATTTAAGGGGACCAGCACACTCCAGATTCCCCCAGCTTTGCTTATAAATACTGGCTCAAATCTGGCATTTTTTCCCACCTTTTGCACCTAAAACTTTCTGATCTAAATCCTCTCTTTTATTCTTTCTAATCCTTTGATCATATAATCATAAGCTTTTGTTTCCAATTGATTCAAGCTTCTACCATTCAAGTGCAAGAGAAGAATACTTCTATCCATCAAAACAAGAAGTATTACAACTTAGTGTGATCCCTTCATCTAAGTTATTTATACATCATCATTTGTATATTATTAATTCATTTGTGTATAAGTTGTGAATATTAATTAGATAGTTGTAGATATAAGGAGTTAGGCTAGTAAGGTGTGTAAGTAAAGAAGTTGTGAAGAAAATAGTGGTGTGAATAAGTAGTGTTGGTGTGAAGAAGATAGTGGTGTGCTTAGGTGTGAGCAATTTATGAATTAGTTGTGAAGAAGTTGAAGTCTTGAAGAAATAGAAGTCGTGAAGAAGTGAAGAGATTGAAGTCGTGAAGAAGAAGTTGTGAAGAAAGTGTGTAGTGATTAGTGGTGTGAGATTGGTTCTAGCTAGGATTAGAACTCGACATTTAGCTTAGTGTCGTTAATTGGTGTAAGCGAAAGTTTTGTAAGGTTTTCTCCGCCATAAGGGAGCTTATTGACATAGTGAAGAAAACTCTCGAGCTAGGTGCTCGGGGAGTGGAGTAGGGTAAGGAAGGTGTCCTTGTAGCCGAACCACTATAAATCCATCGTGTCTTGGTTAGATCTTTCCATCTCTCACTTCCTTATTATTTACTTACATTATTATTACTTTAGTACTTAGTTATATAATTGCTTGTATTGTGCAAGACTTGGATTCACATAATATCGAATCAAAAGTTTTTAAAAGTAAACAAAGTTTTAAAAACAAAGGTTTTCATAATAAATTAAAAAGACGTAAAACTATTCAAACCCCCCCCCCCCCCCACCCTTTCTAGTTTTCCACAATTTGTACCAGAGCCACGTCAAACAAGATTTTTAAAATATATTGTATTTTAAAACTTGTAACGATCTATGGAATCTGAAAAATATTTAGAAGGACAATATATGTAAAGACCACCATTATTTGAAAGCGATGGTTTTCTTTACTGGAAAAATTAATTCGAAACTTATGTGAAATCAAAAGATCTTGATCTTTGGCAAGTTATTACCTTTGGTGATTTTCCCCCTATTCAATATAATTTTGAAACTAAAAAGGATGAAATTGTATCTTTTGAGAAACAAAATGATGATTTGAAAAAGAAACTAGCAAAAAATAATGAGGCTAAAATGGTTATTTATAATGCGTTACCACGCAAAGAATATGAAAGAATTTTTATGTGTAAAACCGCAAAAGAAATTTGAGATTCTTTACTAATCACTCACCAAGGTAATAGTCAAGTAAAAGATAACAAAATAGATCTTCTTGTTCAACAATATGAACAATTTACGATTCCAGAGGAGGAATCAATAGATAATGTTTTTGCTAGGTTTAACACTATCATCACAAGTTTAAAAGCACTTGATGAGAATTTTTCTAGTAAGAATTTTGTTGGGAAATTTCTTAGGGCTCTTCGTACAATAGGAAGGGGACAAGGGATTATGGTTGGTGAGAATCGATCAAATGTTATCGCAAGACGGACCATTAATTTGGCGATCTCTACTGTAAGTGGTCTAATGTTTAAGGATTGTGTTTCATATCCCTAATAGTTAGAGAAATGCCTATTATACAATAGCTAGTTGGCTTAACTCGGATATACTGCACGTCTCGACTCACAAGTGATAATTAAAAGAGATCACTTCAGTTATTGTTCAAATATACATCCAAGTTGGGTTGTATTTGGATCTCGTGGATGAGATTCCAAATTTGAGTTTTAGTCTTGTGTAAAGTGTTGGCCATAATTTACATGTCATCAGTCATTGACGTATATATGTTTAGACTTTAGAATGAGTTCTAATTTTATTTTTCAAGAGTTCTTCTCAGGAGTATGAAAAGCTTTGTTACTTTAAGAAACCAAATGATATTATAAGGGCCCGTTTGGTTTGTAGACGGGTTTAAAATTTGAATTTGAAATTAGATTTGGATTTGGAATTGATTTTGATATAGTTTTTTAATTAAATGAGAGAGAAAAATATAATAAAATAATATATTATATATATTATAAATAAATATAATTTATAGTTAAATGACAATTAAAGAAAATATGATTGGTTGAACTTGGCATAGGACATAGAATTAGCACAAAGAAAAAAATTAAGACTCATCCCCATTTATGGGACCTACAAAAACAAACCAAACAACAACTATTTTCCATCAACCTCAAATCCAACCCTTATCCCCCAAACCAAACGGACCCGAAGTATTTAGCAAATTTATGTCATATTGTGTGACACAAATTTTTTAGTGAAAACTTATAATAACCGTAGCCAAATTGTGAAATCAAAGCGAAGTCTAGAATTTTAGTCTTTTGCACAATGGTTATAAGCTAAGTTTTGTAAATGATGCTCCTTTTTTAGTTTTTGGAATACTCTGTATTAAAATTTTAATGTAATCATTATGTTTCTGTTGGAAACTTGTAATGAGTTTACTATTGCAAAATGCAGTTGCATTTAATATTTTACAAATTTCGAAAGGGTTAATTCAGGTAATGAACTTTCAAAAATTTTCAATGTTAGGTAAAGAAGTTTCTAAAATACTATTATTACCTATCAAACTTATTGAATTTGTTCAAATGTTACCCATATGGGCTATCTTTGCAACTGCTGACCTGCTAAACTGGTAAGTTGAAGGATATATATGTCCTTTCATGTATTTTAATAAGCTTATCTCTTCTTCACCACCACCATCACTAGTCACTACCAACTAACCCCCACCGCAGCTCACCACTGCCTCCTAACACGTCAGTTTCCACCGCATCCACCACCACCACCATTCCCACATCCACCCCCACCAATTTGTGTGAATAACACACTTTTTCCCCATAGCCAAACACAATTATCCATCTTGAATCAAGTACCAACCTTCGTCTTCTTCTTTACTTAGAGCACAAGGTGCAATGGCTAGCTCAAGCTCTTCATTTGGGGTCCACGGGTGCCAATCACCTTAAATACTCTTCACAATTAACCCCCCACTAACAACTAACCTCAACTTACTCATTTGGGGCACCACTTACACCTTTATTTTATTTTCCACTCACAAAAAAGAAAAAAAAGTATAAAATGTCAGAATTTTGCTTCGTTGTGTAGACGAGCAAGAACAAAGTGAAGAGGGATGAAGAGGGGCGGTGCAATGGCTAGCCATGAAGAGCTCCACCTAGGAGTGGTGAAGGGTGTTGGGAATTATGTTAACAGTTACCACGGCTAATATGAAGATTACAACTGCTGAAGAATGCACTAGTAGTGGAAACTCATTACCACTGCTAGTACATATTATTACCACTGCTGTTAGGATAACTTTTAGGAAACTTGTATAGATAAATATAGAATAGATCTTGTGTATATCTTATTCTATTATCATTATACGTATCTTGTAGAACAGGACTCCTTGTGCTATAAAAGGAGGTCCTAGGTTAAGGTTAGATATATGTTTTTACAGAGCTTCAAGGTGTAACCCTAGTGATGCAAAGATCACTCGTATTATTATTATTAATAATATTGGAGCTAATCGTTTGACACATACATTCTTCTTATTCATATACAAACTTCTAAGTATTACTAAGTAGATTCCGCATACTTAGTGATATAACTCAAAGTATCATTCTAACACAGATCAAGGTGTTTAGATCCATCAAGTTGTATCAGAGACATGCTTTGATACTTTGATTTAGAAGACCCCAAGTTCACTCAGAAGATTCAATGGAGACAGAAACCAGTCAGTCCAACATTGCTGCTAAGCTTCCCAAGCTTAAGTTGAATGACTATGAGATGTGGAGGCTAATGATCGAACAATTCTTTATGGTGCAAGACTATGCACTGATGAAGCAAAAAATGATCCGTTTTTAGGGGGTCATTTAAGCCGGAATTTGAATTTATTTGATCAAATATTGCCCTTAATCGTTCCTTTTGTGATTTTAGGTACTTTGGGAGTGAATTCTGGAAAAGGAAGCATTTTAGACGTTTTTGGAGCATAAAAGTGAAGAAAACGACAAAGTCTTAATTTTCCTTGCTGGGAACAGTACTTGACGGCGTCAAGAGCAATTTTGTGACGGCGTCAGGAGCAAAAGAGATGACGGACCAGAGAAAACGTGACGGCGTCAGAGCAAGGCCGTCAAGAGTAAAAGTGGAGATGGCCCAGAGCAGCAATACACATGACGACGTCAGATCTGGATCTAGGCAGTCCGAGAATTTTATTGGCGGCGAGATGACAGCGTCAGAACTTTCTTCTTGACGCCGTCACCTTTGTAAATCTATATATACTCTTTGTTATTTTCATTCTAGAGGAGAGGAGAATTTTAGGGTCGAACTTAATAAAACCCTAGCACGACTTTTACAGTATTTTCAAGGGTTTTCACCCTTTGAAACCCTTCATGTTCAATTGAGATAAGTATCCTTTCAATTCATTCAATATGTCTATGTGTTGTTTGAATATATCTTACGCTTGTCTTGATTTTAACATGCTAGGCTAGATCTTTTGTGTGTTTGCTTAGATGTAATGAAACCTAGATGTTGATTATAGGTTGATTGCTTGTTTATAGTTGTAATGGATGAATGATTTCGATGTTAGGCTTAAGAAAACTGGAAGATCTCCATTGTGTAACTTGCTTGAACATCTTAAGAAACATGAACCAATGCGTACTAGGTTTTTATGGTTGTATTTAATGCATGAGCGAATTCTAGTGATCCCATGTTAGGAACTTCTTGCAGGCTCGACATAGGAGTGAAGTAGGAGCTTATAGAGTTGGGGAAGTACGTACGCCACCCCACAATTGGTATTAAGGAATATAACCCGTCATCCACGCAACTGTAACAAACAATTAACCTGTAAAAGATATCTAGGGAGTAGTGAAATCTAAGTAAACACAGTTCTCCCATTTACTGTTCACACCATATTAGTAATTTAGCTTTATTTACATTTATGTTATTTTATTTTGATTGCATCTTAGTTATTGGGTTAGTTGACTAGCAACTAATTCCGCCCACTCTTCCAAAACCCGAGATTTTACTTGCTTTCATAAAAATATAAAAATACAAAAAGAATCATCTCTCACCTCTAGACCTAGTTTTTACGCTTTCTAATCCTAGCGACACTATTCCTGAGTTGAACGATCAATTCCCTGGTACCTGTCACTATACTATACTACAACGATCATGTACACTACCTGGTGGGGGTTGTAAGCTTCTCGAGATCCCTCGAGAGGTAAAGCCTGGTGCAATTCCCACGCATCAAGTTTTTGGCGCCGCTGCCGGGGAATAGTTATTGTCTAGGTTAGAATTTCTTTTTATTAGGTCTACTTGCTAGATTCCTTTCTAGTAAGATTTTATTTTTATTTTTAGGTTTTCTTTAGTCTATCTTTTTCTTCGTGCCTTTATTAGTAAATTAAATTCATTGACTATTCCGTGGACCATTATGGAAAACGCGAATCCACCCCTTTCGCCTAGAGAAGTGGCTTTGTTACGTGAACAAATTGAGAGTGAGATTAGGGAACTTAGGGAGCTTAATAGGTTGATTAATGTTGAGCTCGACCATGCATTTAGTGACGTAGCGACCGCCTTGTATTCAAATGAGGATCTAGGAACTAAAGATTTTGAGGATGTTGTTGAGGAACTTGAAGAAGGGGAGATTGATCCAAAGCTAAATGATTATTTTAATCTATACCCCACTAAGGAGGAGATAGCGTACTACAATAATCTTATTGATAATCCTCGACCTCCTTTTACTAGAATCGAACCTAAGATAAAGAGAGGCGATCCTAAGAACGCTAAGATACCGTGTATGATTGGGTATAAACATATTGACAATGCCTACATTGATTTTAAATCCCCAATCAATATTATGTCCTCAAGTGTCTATAATGATATAGTGAAAACAAGACTTGGACTTAGAAGAGATCCTAAATACCCCGGTGGAGTTTGTAACTTTGTCGGGAGAATTAAAGGTTTACATGTCTTTGTTGGGAATTTTACTTATATCACTGACTTTATGGTTGTTGATGATCTTGATAATGTTATTGATTGTCGCTTATCCCATGTTGTATTTGGTAAACCATTTGTTGATCCAAGTTAGAATATGATGAGATAGAAGGGACAATCCGATTTGCTAGTGACACCGATAGGATCACTTATAAGATGCCCAATAGAATGAAAGAATTTTGCTTTGTGCCTCGATTTGACATGGATAACATTGGTGCTTTCGAGGACATCAATGAAGAGGATAAGAAAAAGGGCATGGACTATGTGTGGGAGAAGAAGAGCCTTTTTTATAAGGATTGCTTGACTCTAGGACCAAAATATAGAGTTGATAAAGAATTTGCCAATAGGATCACAGGAGTAATTAAGAATAAGGTGTTTGGTCTCTATAAAGAACATTTACAATCGATGGATGAGACCAAGGATGAGGTCACGTAATAACCCATGACCTTGAGTCTAGCTACAAGACTCGTAAATAAAGAAAAACGCTTCTTGGGAGGCAACCCATGCTTTGTGTGATTTTTAATTGTTTGATTGTTATTTGTTTTCGTATGCATATTTTATTTTTATTGTTGGTAGATCATGTTTCAAACTAAAATGGTGAAAATACTTTATTTTGTTGTTTGGCTTAGTCTTAACTTCATCCAAAGGTATTTCGCAAAAGATAAGTGTAAGGGGAAACCCCAAATATGTTTTTAAGAAACAAAACCGATCATGATTTTCCACAATATTAAATGGACATGTATATTCGTATTTGTTAGAGTCAAATGCTTGTATCGAGTCATAATGATGTTTTGCAGGATTTTCCAGGAAGTAGGACAAAGTTTTTCCAGAAATTTTCTGGAAACTTAACATAAAGATTTCTGCAGGTCACTTCTGACGGCGTCAGGAAGAAATTCATGACGGTGTCACGTGTAAAAATCTGGAAATTTTGCCAGTTTTGTTTTTCTAACGGAGTCTTAAAGTTTTTATTGAATCTTTAGTTTTATAATCTCCAGGAAATCTGCAAACATTCATTCCACAAGCATTATATCTTACTTTGTTTTCTAGGTTTTGGCAGCATATATAGATTGCCGCCGATTTTACGCGAGGTTGCCTTGTTTGTTTTCTCAGGTTTAACAGGTTATGTTTGACAAGAAGATGATTTATATTCTGGAAGGGAAGCTTTGATTGTTCATTCTCTTGGAGGAAGATCTAACCTTGTTACCACATTATCCATACCGAGCGAATCAGGGGAGTATTTGATTTCATTCTTTTACATGTTTTATTTTTACAATCTTTAATTGAACATTTGGGACAATGTTCATCCTAAGTGTAAGAGGAGGGTAAATGATGATACCTTATAGATAAACTTGCACTTGAGTTTGTTTGTTTGATGGTAGGTGTGTAATAAAACTATAAGAAATACTTGTTAGTGTAATTTTAGCGCCAAATTTAAAATTTTTTACAACATTTAGGAGTGAAACTTTAGTCTTAGCAAGCGTCTCATGGATAGGAGTCGTATGACTAGCACAAAACCGTACTATTCAGAAAAATTTTCCACCCAAATATGTGAGGATCGCCTTTAGATTTGATAGGAAAAGCATTTACTTTTAATGCTTATGAGTGTACCGGTAGCATTTAGATTCTAGAACTTGCGTTAGTGATGCATCCCGAGACCGCTAGTGAGACTACATTCGTGTAGTAGGATTTACTACATGATATGAGGCATTAGGATCACCCTTGTGTTAAACCCGTATCATAATTACTTGACCATTTAAGGCATATTACTTGGCTAGTAAAGTCAATTAATTTTTCCCACACCTTAGCGTTGTACTCATTTTTAGTACACGAAACCCCTAGTACACCCCTCCGAGCCTATCTTTTCGTTTCTAACTTTAAGCATCTTACTTAAAGGAAGAATTTGTTACAACCCACTTAAATGTACAACCAAATCGCCTTAGCCTTCCGTGTATGCACTTATTTTTAGTGCATTATTGTTATTTGTTTAAACCCTTAGTTAATTATCTAATTGATTACATGGTTGTTAAGTCGAGTCATATCCTTGTACATATTGTTTTGGGACTCATGGGTAAAGTACTAATGTTAAGGAGTAATGGGGAAGAACATCATTTTATTACCCCCATATGTGTGTTAATCTTAAAAGTAGTCCAAATGTTTTGATTATCTTGATTCGAGTCATTAGATTAATTTATTGTAAAATATGTAAAAATTCAAGTGTAAGGGGAATGTTCATTCCCTATAATGTATTATTTTGGATGGTAGGGTAAGAGTGTATGCAAAAAAAAAAAAAAAAAAAAACTAAGAAAAAGAAAAAAAAAAAAAAAAAAAAAAAAAAAAAAAAAAAAAAAAAAAGAGAGAAAAACATACGGACTACCATCCCGTTTCATTCTATGTTTATTTTATGTTTTTGTTATTTTTGATTTATTAGCTTAAGTTGAGTCTAGTCTTGGCTTAGCAACGCCATATTGTACATGTAATTAACCAAGATGATTAACTCGCCACCATTAAAGATTGCCTATATCCAACAAAACCGTGTATTCCATATCCCTACACCTAACGTTATAACCCTTTAAAAGACCTCTTTGATAGTTTATCCTAGGTGCTTACGCCATGTGGTGGAGGTTTGATCCTTTCCCAAGCATATGGTAATCTATTTTGCTATGACAGGTAGTGAGAGATGTTTTCCATTTCCATATTGTGATATATACTTTATTACACCCGAGAGATGTGAGTATCTAAACACTATTTGTGAGGTGCTAGTGTATGACCTCCGTGCTTGTCTTTGGTCTTTAGTGGAACGATTATTTGTTATAATTACTTTTATATTAGTGTTAAATGACCCCTAAGTTGTATTTTGACTAGAATAAAAGCGCATTTGCTTGAGGACAAGCAAATCTCAAGTGTAAGGGGTATATGATGAGGCAAAAAATGATCCATTTTTAGGGGGTCATTTAAGCCGGAATTTGAATTTAATTGATCAAATATTGCCCTAAATCGTTCCTTTTGTGATTTTAGGTACTTTGGGAGTGAATTCTGGAAAAGGAAGCATTTTGGACGTTTTTGGAGCATAAAAGTGAAGAAAATGGCAAAGTCTTAATTTTCCTTGCTGGGAACAGTACCTGACGACGTCAAGAGCAATTTTGTGACGACGTCAGGAGCAAAAGAGATGACGGCCCAGAGAAAACGTGACGGCATCAGAGCAAGGCCGTCAAGAGTAAAAGTGGTGACGGCCCAGAGCAGCAATACACATGACGGCGTCAGATCTGGATCTAGGCAGTCCGAGAACTTTATTGGCGGCGAGATGACGGCGTCAGAACTTTCTTCTTGACGCCATCACCTTTGTAAATCTATATATACTCTTTGTTATTTTCATTCTAGAGGAGAGGAGAATTTTAGGGTCGAACTTAATAAAACCCTAGCACGACTTTTACAGTATTTTCAAGGGTTTTCACCCCTTGAAACCCTTCATGTTCAATTGAGATAAGTATCTTTTCAATTAATTCAATATGTCTATGTGTTGTTTGAATATATCTTACGCTTGTTTTGATTTTAACATGCTAGGCTAGATCTTTTGTGTGTTTGCTTAGATGTAATGAAACCTAGATGTTGATTATAGGTTGATTGCTTGTTTATAGTTGTAATGGATGAATGATTTCGATGTTAGGCTTAAGAAAACTGGCAGATCTCCATTGTGTAACTTGCTTGAACGTCTTAAGAAACATGAACCAATGCGTACTAGGTTTTTATGGTTGTATTTAATGCATGAGCGAATTCTAGTGATCCCATGTTAGGAGCTTCTTGCAGGCTCGACATAGGAGTGAAGTAGGAGCTTATAGAGTTGGGGAAGTACGTACGCCACCCCACAATTGGTATTAAGGAATATAACCCGTCATCCACGCAACTGTAACAAACAATTAACCTGTAAAAGATATCTAGGGAGTAGTGAAATCTAAGTAAACACAATTCTCCCATTTACTGTTCACACCATATTAGTAATTTAGCTTTATTTACATTTCTGTTATTTTATTTTGATTGCATATTAGTTATTGGGTTAGTTGACTAGCAACTAATTCCGCCCACTCTTCCAAAACCCGAGATTTTACTTGCTTTCATAAAAATATAAAAATACAAAAAGAATCATCCCTCACCTCTAGACCTAGTTTTTAGGCTTTCTAATCCTAGCGACATTATTCCTGAGTTGAACGATCAATCCCCCGGTACTTACCACTATACTATACTACAACGATCAGGTACACTGCCTGGTGGGGGTTGTAAGCTTCTCGAGATCCCTCGAGAGGTAAAGCTTGGTGCAATTCCCACGCATCATGCACTTTGGGAGATCATTATGTTTGGAAATTCTTTCAAACCTGGTACTACCTCAGAGACAATTGATGGCAAGGTAGTACAAAAAGTTAACACTGGACCAGTCGCAAATGATGAAAGACTTCAGATGAAGAATGATCTGAAGGCCAGAGGTTTGTTGTTGATGACACTTCCCAGAGATCAAATTCTAGCTTTCAGCAAGTACAAGATTGCACAAACTTTGTTTTAGGAGATCTGCAATGTTTTTGGTGGTAATGATTCCACCAAGAAGACACAGAAGACCTTGTTGAAACAAACTTATGAAAACTTTGGTTCAACAAGTAATGAATCTATTGACAGCATCTTCACAAGGCTTCAAAAGATTGTTACACAACTCACAGTGTTTGGAATTGAGGTGGAAAGGGAAGACCTCAATCTAAAGTTCTTAAGAAGTTTACCCTCTGAGTTTGGTACAAATGTTGCAGTATAGGAAGACAAGCCAGAATTGGAGACTATGAAGCTTAATGATTTGTACAATAACTTTAAGGTTATTGAACAGAGGTTGAAGAAGGCTGGCAAACTAAGTTCAGGATCAGGGAATTTAGCACTCATATCATCATCTGTTGATGATAGTTCAGATGAAGAGAGTGATAGTGATGATGATGATGCTAACATTGTTGTTTCCATTGGCAGTGGAGGAGTTTCCACTGCTAGTTCAAAAAGACAGATTGCTGGTCTTAGTGATTCTACATTTTATGCCTTTCTTTCAAGTCAAATGAATGGCTCAATTCTGACACATGAAGATTTGGATCAGATTGATGAGGATGACATGGAAGAGATGGACATTAAATGGCAAGTTGCATTGCTAAGCTTAAAGGCAAAGAAGTTCTGGAAGAAGACTGGTAGGAAGATCACCATTAATGGCAATGAAACTGTAGGTTTTGATAAAAAGAAGGTGGAGTGCTACAACTGTCATAAGAAAGGGCTCTTTGCCAGGGAATGCAGGAAACCAAAGAAGCCTGATAACAGGTCAACTTGGTATAAGCAGGACAAGAAGAAAGAACCTACAACTGAAGAACCAAAGGTGCTATTGGCCATTGATGGAGTGAGCTATGATTGGAGCTATATGGTTGAGGATGAAGAAGATGGTTCAGAGTCTGCAATGATTGCTACTGAGCTTGCACTTATGGATTTTTCTGACTCTGAGGTACAAACTAATAATGCTTGTTCTAAAACTTGTAAGGCTTTAAAAGATTATGAGAAACTTAAAGAACAATATGATGAACAATTGCTAGAGTTAAATCAAACAAATTATAACTTAGCAAATCATAAAAGAGGTCTTGCTGTTTTAGAAGCACAATTAGAGCATTATAGAGCTAATGAATCTAAGTTCAATGATGATATTGCTGTTTTAAAAAGAGACTTAGATTATAAGATTGCCGTGAATATGGCTCTTAGGGAAGAGTTAGAGATGGTTAAAAAGGCCAATGAAAATATACGGATAACTTGTAATACACTAGATCATCAATCCAAGTGTATTGAAAAAATTTAGGAGGCCCAAGTAGTAAATAAAGCCAAATCAGGAGTAGGATATAAAACAGTTCCACCACCCCTAAGAGGTGTTCCATCACCTCCTGGTATTGACTTGGCACACACAGGGTTAGAAGACTTCCAGGAACCAACCATGACCTATGGCCCAAAATTTGTTCAAGAAGTTGCTAGTGAGAGGGTTCAAGTTGAGGTTGATACATTTGATAGTGCTAGTGACTCATCTCTTAAAGATGAATGTTTGAATGTTGAGTCTAAAATTAGTGTTCCTGAGAGTGTTCAAGTGGAAGTTAAAAAGAGTATTCCTGAAATTGTCAAAGAGAAGCCTAGAACACAAACTAATAATACTAGGCCCACTACTAGATATGCTGAGATGTATAGAAGCAGGTCAACAACTCCTAGGGGGAACAAGAGGAGTTGGAATCATGTTAAATCTAGACAATTTGGTAGTGACTTTGTGTTTAACAACAAACCTTGTTACATATGTGGTAGTTTTGAACATCTTCATTATAATTGTAACTATCACATGGGTAGAAGGGAAGTGCTTGGGAATACCGGGGTGAATGGAAACAATGCTAATAACTTTACTCACCCAAATCCACTAAGCAAGATGATTCCCATGTCTGTTTTGTTAAATTCTGGCATCAAAACTCTTTCCACTGCTAAACCAGCAGTTGCCACTGCCAGAAATATAAACAGAGTTTACCCTAAGTCCCCTGTTAAGAGTGCAAAACCCATTACAACTTTTGTTAAATCTGCACAAACAGGGAAAAAGACCTATTTTGAAAAGAAAGTTTACTATAACCACAAGGGGGTACCTAAATTTCAAAACTAGCAGTTGCCACTGCTAAGCCAGCAGTTACCACTGCAAGGCCAAAAGTTTCCACTGGTGATTTTGTGAACAACAAAAGGGTAAATGTGGGAAATGCTGTTAAGGTCTCAGCACGTTGGGAATGGAAACCAAAAGGAACTATCACCTCAAACAATTCCAATGGTGTATCAATGACCTTTGACAGATATAATTATATTGATACACAAGGCAAATCCAAGTCATTTGTGGTTTGGGTCCCCAAAAGGAACTAATTCCTTTATTTAATGTACAGGAACATTCAAAGCCTAAATATGATCAAGGATATTCAGATAGTGGATGTTCCAGGCACATGACTGGCAATAAGTCCTATCTTTCAGATTTCAAACCATATGATGGACAATTTGTCAGCTTTGGAGGTGGTATTGGTGGCAAAGTTTCTGGCAAGGGAACAATCAAGGCTGGAAACTTGGACTTTGAGAATGTGTTATGTGAAAGAATTCAAGTACAATCTCTTCAGTGTGTCACAGATGTGTGACAAGAAACATAGAGTTCTATCACAGAAGATGGATGCTATATCTTATCTAAGGATTATAAGCTCCCTGATGAATGTGATATGTTGCTTAAAATCCCTAGAAAAGGCAATCTATATAGCATAGACATGAAGAATATAGTGGCTAAAGATGATGTTACTTGCTTGCTTGCAAAAGCCACTTTGGATGAATCCATGCTTTGGCACAGAAGGCTTGGTCATGTTAATTTCAAGACCATAAACAAGATTGTGAAAGATGGTCTAGTCAGAGGTTTACCAGAGAAGAGATTTGAAAATGACCAAACATGTGTTGCCTGTCTTAAAGGCAAGCAACACGGAGCTTCTTGCAAGACCAAGGCATACAATTCTATTGATCATCCACTTTACATGCTGCATATGGACTTGTTTGGTCCCACATCTGTGATAAATTTGAAGAAGTATTGTCTTGTTGTAACTGATGACTTTAGTAGATTTACATGGGTTTTCTTTTTAAGAACCAAGGATGAAACCAATGGCATCCTTAAGACTTTCATCACTGAAGCTGAAAACCAAGTTGAAAAGAAGATCAAGATCATCAGGTGTGACAATGGGACAGAGTTTAAGAACAAAGTTATGGATGATTTCTGCAGAGACAAAGGTATTAAGAGAGAATTTAGTATTGCAAGAACTCCTCAATAAAATGGAGTTGCTGAAAAAAGAAACGGAACACTAATTGAGGCTGCTAGAACCATGTTAGCTGATTCTAAGTTACCAGTGACTTTTTGGGCTGAAGCAGTTAACACTGCTTGTTATATACAGAACAGGGTTTTAGTGGTGAAGACAAAGAACAAGACACCTTATGAGCTATTCAGAGGAAGACCCCCAACTTTGGATTTTATGAGGCCATTTGGATGTCATGTCACAATTCTCAATACCATTGATCATCTGGGAAAGTTTAAAGAAAAATCAGATGAAGGCTTCTTTGTTGGATATTCTATGGTTAGCAAGGCTTTTAGAGTCTATAACTTAAGAACAAAGAAGATTGAAGAGAATTTGCATGTTGAGTTTCTTGAAAATAAAACTAACATAGCAGGTTCAGGACCAGAATGGTTATTTGATCTTGAGACTTTATCAAACACAATGAATTATGTACCTATTACCTCAGGTACCAGAGAGAATAATCTTGAAGAATCAGAAGAATTCATTGATGAAGATGAATCTTGCAAAGATGATGAAGATGATAAAGATCAAACTGTTATGCCACTTTGGGACTTTGTTGACAATAATGAAGACTCACAACCTCCAAAGAATTCTGAAAAGGAAAGTGATGCAAATGTTGTGAATTTTGATGTCTTGAATAAAGAAATTCCTGCTAGCAGTGGTAATTCAATTCCCACTGCTACAACAGAAGTTTCCACTGATGATCCAAATGTGGAAAATTCAACTCAGGAATCACCCAGTGATGATGTAGAGATCTCTAACATGCCAACAACATATGATATTCCTAGCACATCACAGACTTCAATTCACAAAGTGCATCCACTTGAAAATGTTATTGGTGAGTTACAATCTGGAGTCAAGACAAGAAGGCAGACAAAGAAAGATGATGCTCATGGGTTCATTAGTGAAGTTTATGAGTCCAAGAAGCACAAAAACAAGAATGAATGTTTGTTTTTCTGTTTTTTTTTATCACAAGTGGAGCCTAAAAATGTTTTAAGGCTTTAGAAGAATCTAGCTGGGTTGAAGCAATGCAAGAGGAGTTGTTGCAGTTCAAACTTCAGAAGGTTTAGGTTCTTTGTGATTTGCCTGATGGAATGAATGTAATTGGTACTAAGTGGGTTTTCAGAAATAAGAAAGATGAAAGAGGTATTGTTATCAGGAACGAAGCTAGATTGGTTGCTTAAGGATACACTCAGGAGGAGGGTATTGACTATGAAGAAGTTATTGCTCCTGTTGCAAGGATTGAGGCTATTAGATTGTTTCTAGCCTATGCATCCTTTATGGGCTTTACTGTCTATCAAATGGATGTTAAGAGTGCCTTCCTGTATGGAAAGATTGATGAGGAGGTCTATGTCTCTCAACCTCCAGGCTTTGAAGATCCTCAACACCCTAATAAAGTGTATAAAGTTGTTAAGGCTCTTTATGGCTTACATCAAGCTCCAAGGAAGTGGTATGAAACCTTTGCCAATTATATGATAAATAATGGGTTTCATAGAGGAAAGATTGATCAAACTTTGTTCATCAAGAAAGACAAGGGTGATATTCTACTTGTTCAAGTATATGTAGATGATATCATCTTTGAATCTACTAGACAAGAGATGTGCAAAGAGTTTGAGAAGTTGATGAAGGATGAATTCCAAATGAGTTCTATGGGAGAACTTACTTTCTTTTTGGGGCTACAAGTACAACAAAGGAAAGATGGCATCTTTATCAGTCAAGACAAATATGTGGCTGAGATTATAAGGAAGTTCAAATTTACTGATGCAAAACCTTCAAATACCCCTGCTGATAAGACTGCTCATCTATTGTTGAAAAATGCTAGTGGAGCAAATGTTGATGTGCACACTTACAGATCTATGATTGGTTCTCTGATGTATCTTACCTCATCAAGACCAGACATTATGTTTACTATATGTGCTTGTGCAAGATTTCAAGTTACTCCAAAGACATCACATATGACAGCAGTAGAGAAGATTTTCAGGTATCTGAAGACATATCCTAATCTAGGATTGTGGTATCCAAGAGAATCCCCTATGGAATTGATCACATACTCAGATAGTGATTATGCTGGTGCAAGTTTGGATAGAAGGTCAACTACAGGTGGATGTCAATTTCTTGGATGTAGATTGGTGTCATGGCAGTGCAAGAAACAAACAATGGTGGCTAATTCAACCACTGAAGCAGAATATGTAGCTGCTGCTAGCTGTTGTGCTCAGATCTTATGGCTTCAAAATCAATTGTTGGATTATGGGTACAATTTCATGAACACCATTATCTATATAGACAAAAGTAGTACCATATGCATTATTAAAAATCCTGTGCAACATACTAAAACTAAACATATTGAAATTAGACATCATTTTATTAGAGATTGTTATGAGAAAAAGCTTATTCAAGTTGTCAAAATTCATACTGATGACAACTATGCTGATTTATTAACAAAAGGGCTTGATGTGGGTAGGTTTCAGTACTTGGTAACAGGTATTGGAATGCTAAACCCATAACTCTTTGATGTCTAATAATTTTCAGTGTTGCAGGATAGTTTTTAGGTACTAATATTGTCTGCATATGTTTGTATGGTTTTCTACTAACTTGTATGCAGAGGAATGTAAGCACAGTGGAAATCATGGTACAAACAGTGGAAAGATTTGCTCTCTCAGTGACAAAAGAAAAAGATAAAAGTACTTTCCTTATTTAATCAAAAGATAACAAAGTACATCCATTCAGAGAGCCAAAACATAAAAATAACATCACAAAACACAAGGATTAACAACCTAACACCTAAACTTTCAGACTAGCTACTCCATGGGTTTCTTCCCTTTACCCTCATAATCATGCTTGCCCTTAGAAGCATTCTTTCTCTTGTCATCAAAAGAAAGTTTCTTTCTTGGACAAGCAAGGCCCAACACTTGCTTGGGTGGCTTTGGCAATCTTGAAGGCTTTTCCATTGCAGGCCACTTCATGTTGACTATGGCTGACTCCAGAGCTGTGGTGAGGGCTTTTGGAAGCTCCTTGGATAGGGTGTAGGTTGGATCATCATCATCAGAGGAAGAGCTTGAATAAAATTCTAGTGATGGAGCAGGAGCAGCTGAAATCTTCTTGTTAGGCTTCATGTTGGAAGATGTAGCTGTTGCAGCACTTGGAGGAAAATATCCACTCCATCCAGCTGAAAGTTCTTCTGAGTCAGAGCGGTAATTGATTTCCTCATCCGATATGTCATCAGATGAGATGTAGATTAAAGGAAACCAACTCATGATGATGTTTAGGGTTTGTGATATTGGAGATATGTTTTGATGCAGGATTATGTGTTTTGAGCACCCTTTAATAAGCAAAGTCAAGGTCGAAGGATACTTAATGAAGGTTATTTACTCTTATCTGTTTTGGTAGGTTGGAGGAGTAAATTTGGATATTATCGGGTTGACTTTGGAGAGATATTTTTATAAATAGTAACTTGGTTAAAAAGTTACTTTGGGTTAAATTATATTGGTTAAGTTTAGTGTTCCCTACTTATGCAGAATACAACCCAATATTGTTTGAGTAATTGGAGTTATAAGGTGTGTATCTCAGATACACAACAAATGGTTATTGATTCACCATGTCTAATCAACATAAGAATCAACTAGTCCAGAGCAAACGACTACTGGTAAAGACTTCTCAAATCCGTTTATGGTTGATAGTTTACCAAAAACTATATGGTCATTGATTCCTCCCGGACCATACTGCTTTTATTTATAAGCCACCCACTTGTTTATAAAATGGATAACCTAATAATAAAAGTAAACGGGCGACAGCCCGGGAGAGGAACGCAAGTTTACCAAGGGTTTAAAATATCCTTGGATCGTTTATGTCCTGGTGAGGCGTGATATCCTGAATACAATGACTTGTGGTTAAAAGTTTAAGTGTTTCAGAAAATGGTACACACAAAAAGCTATATGCAGCCCTGGTTAATAAGCTACAAATTTGAAATTAAGTATTGGAACTTAAAGCTGGGTAGATAAGCTCCCAAGGGAACTTAATTCCACAAGCTAAGTCCAACTGGTCAGCTTTTTGTGAGCTTATGAAATAAGCTAGTGATAGTAAGGAATACTGAGGACTCAGCATACCTTTTCAAGGTGTGATAAGTTTAAGCTGCTTGCAGCCTATGTAAATAAGCTACAAGCTTAAATTTAAGAACAAGATCCTATAGTGGGGTTGCTAGGCTTCCTAAAAAGCTAAGCCACACAGGCTAAGGGTCACTATTGAGCTTGATGTGAGCTTGTGGAAATGGTGTAACACCCCTGATTGCTCAGGGGTGTGTTGTGATTGGGCAAACAACAAGGCATCACAAAACTTATCTAATAAGCTCATAAGAGCTCAACAAGCACTAATACATTAAGATGGGCAATAAAACTTCATAAGAAGCTAAACCACACAAGCTTAAGCTTAGTGAGGAACTTTTTATGGACTTGTTAAATCATCTCACCCTCACTGTTTGCTTCAGTGAGGGGAGGAAGTGCACAAAAATTGGTGGGTGGATAAGCTATCTAAGTAAGCTGAAAATAAACAAATAAGCACATAAATAACAACATGGCCACTAGGACAACACAAATAAGCCAAAAACACAGGCATAAGTTCAATATTCAACAAGCTACAAGCTTGTGAAAATGGACTTGTGAACCTGGTGCAGGGCAAAAACAGGTTAAAATAAGCACTATTAAAAGATACTAAATAAGCTAACCAAAAATTGACAAAATTCATACAGACATATGAGCAGCTAAACTAAAACATATTAAAAATACAAGTTCTAAAACTAAATATTTAATCCTACACAAAATTATCTATTTAATTAAAAAACTGGTTTAAGTAATTTTTGACTTTTAAGATTTATGATCAAAGTTGACTTTCATCAACTTTGATCTGAATTTAACAACTAATTAACATGTAATAAGATATAGGAACATGAAATTAACAAAGATTAACTACTTCTAAACAGATTTGCAAGGTTTTAGGGTGTGACAACCTCAAACTACTCATAATGAAACAGTCAAGTGTCAATTTGACTATTTACCATGCTATAATCATTGGTTAAGGTTTCACTGAGTCACTTTGGTCATATAAAGCATACATCAAACAAGAAAAACACCATACATAGCCTGCAACACAGATTAACTACCACATCCAAACAACCCTCTAATGGACTTTATTTTTGCTTTTCAATACATAGGACTGAGTTAACATAATCTATCAAATCCAGAGGATCCAAGGTGTCAAAATGGACCTTTTTCAGTATGCACAAGTAGTCACACAAGCATACACCTATGATTCTCAAAAATCATGAAAATGACAGTCAAAATGGCATTTTAAGCATCAATCAAATCCAAAACATATACAACTAATATTAAGCTATGAAATCATTTACTAACATCAAATAAACATAGAAACATGAAAATTAACACATATTAAAAGCTATAACTAAGAAATACAAAATTAAGGAAAAATGACTTACAAGGTGAAATTAACTGAGACCAAAGAACAAGTACCATTATTACATCCTACAGCCTCCCATGAGGCAACTAAACCAAGGGCCATCAAGTATTAACCCTGCTCCAAGCTGTGTCACCATGAACACATGATTTTTGATTTTTCATTGTATTTTTCTCTATTTTTTTATGATTTTTGGATTTTAAATGCTACAACTGAATTAATGTATCTAAAAGCTTCAACAAGCTTTGTCAGGAGCTTATATGATCTAAAGAGTCCATTAAATCAACTATAAACAAGAAAATTAAATGACATGAAAATTAAATGACAATTATGAAAAACATGATATTTAAAAGAGACTTGTATTTAAACTTAAAACAGACTTTCATTACACTAAGTTGAGTTCCATTACACTAATAAAAGCAGTAAATGACATTTAAATTAAAGAAAGCAATAAAGGATTACACTACATGACTAAATTAATCTAAGGTGACAATGGCCTAATGCCAAGGTAACCATTCCTCTGCTCCTTCTCTTCTTTTTATACACCTTCTGAGTTCCCACTAGTACTCTGAGCATATCCCACTTCAATCTTGACCATTGGATGACTGAAACTCATCCCAGCCATTTAAACGATTTTGGCGCCAATTCCTTTACACGTGGCTATGAGCTGTTACAAGCTAATTAAAGCTTCTTGGACTGTTATAGAGGTGTAAGGAACAAGTATTGGAGATATTTAGCCAAGTTGGGGCGTTTATGGAAGAAAACAGGGGAAAGGGTGAAGAGGTGGAGTGTTTGAAGGTGGGGAAGCATTTATTATGGAGTGGGATAGGTTTGAGGGGTGGCAGGGAGTAGGGTGTAAGCTGTGGGAGCAAGTGGAGGGGGAAAATACCACCCTGGTTTCAGGTTTACAAGGGTGGGGAGGGAGATGAACAGTATTGGTGGTTTGGCGGGGTCAACGGGTCAACGCCCGTTTGTATTAAAAGAGGGTGTGGGCTGGGTTTGTATTTTTGGGCTTGATTGGTGGGCTGGTTGTGTTTGTGTTTGGATTTAGTAATAATAAGGGTCCGTTTGGTATTATTAGTACACAAGGACCATTTTTGTAATTTGAGCAAAGTTAAGAGTTAAACTTGCCACCTTTCCAAACTTCCTTTGAGGGGCCAAACCTGCCATTTATATAAACACAAGGACCAATATTGTTTAATTAAAACATTTTAAAGCTTAAAAGGACCATTTGTGTAAATTTTGGATTCTTGGGGGACTAAACTTGTAATTTCCAAAAGTTATTCAAAATTGTTCCATTTTGTATATTCATGAATAGTACAAGGGTGTTTTGTGAAATTTCAAGTTTTATAACACCCAGGGACTAAGTTTGCCAATTTTGTAACTTGAGGGGTAAAAATTGCCAGTTTGTGTAAACTTTCATCCAGGGATGTTTTGTGAACATTTCTGGTTTCCCAAGGACTTAAGTTGACTTTTCTATCATTTAAAACCTTCAGGGACTAGTTTTGTCAATATTTGAAACTTGAGGGACTGAAACTGCCAATTATGCAAACTTTATACGTTTTTTTATCTGTTTTTGCATATTTTGCATTTGGAACATATAAAACACACTTCTAAGATATTTTAAGTATTATGATGCATTTTTGAGTGTTTTTGTATGTTTTGGCAGTTTAGATTGATACAAAATGATGAGTATTTAGACACTCATCAATCCCCCACACTAAACTATTGCTAGTCCCTAGCAATATTTTATGAAGTTTTAATGGATTTGAAAGAACTCTTTACCAAAAGCCATCACTTCTGGAGTAGCCAGATGTAAGAACTGTGGTACATCTGATAACCGTGTGATTTTGAGCAAACCACCAGCTGTCAACGGATTTGATTTGTCTTTACCAAAAGCCGTTTGCTTCTGGACTAGCCAGCATCTTGATGGACTAAGTCAACATCTTGGTGAGCTGATTACCAATTATGGTTTTTCCACGGCCTTTACCACAAGCCATAATCTTGTGGGCTAGCCAGCTCATTTGCTTATGAGGATGCGGGGGAGCTGAGGAACCATGCAATTTTTGGCAAACTGCCAGCCATCAACGGATTTGAGATATCTTTACCAAGAGCCGTTTGCTCCTGGATTAGCCAGTCCCTTTGTCATTTAGACTTTGGCGGACTGATTACCATATGTTGTGTATTAACACCAAATGAAAAAAAAAATTTTAAATTTTGGCCATTTTTGGGGAAAAAGGGCATACAAGGGTATATAAGTGATCAAATTCGCCAGAATTTCCCCCCCACACTTAGAAATGAATATTGTCCTCAATATTCAAAGTCCCGGCTATTATGCCGAATCCTTGAACGTAAAAAGATAACATTTAAAGCTAAGTGGGGTAACACAACAATTATTTTTTTTTTTTTTTTGTATTTACAATTTTTTTCAAAGCATTTTCAAAATATATACAACATGTGGGGCACACCCCCACACTTAGGTGGTAGAAAGGGAAAAAGAAAGAAATATGGGTGAAAACCCATATTGACTAATGTTTTTGATAACCAAGTCACTAGCTTGACTTGACCCCGAATTAATTGGTTCATGGGGAAGTGGAGTGGGATTGCCACTCAAAGATTGGGTGAGAAATTGGAGTGGGATTGCCACTCACAGAATTATAAATGCTCATACAGTAAGATGAGCCTAAGAATCCTTTTGAGTTTAAGGAAACTTAGAAAAGGTAAGAAGAATCTTTTTGATTTTTAATTTTATAATGTTTTTGTATTTTTAACTTTTTATATATATATGTACAAAAGAAATGGTGAAAAAGGAAACCTAAATGAGATTTTTAATACATGAAGCTGATTTAAACCTAATCTATTTCATTCCAGGGATAATACTAAGCACAGTAAACCCTTTTTTAGTGTAAATATGGTGTTTAGCCAAAATTTAGACCTAGGAATATCAAGATTAGAAAAATTGACAGTTACGTGCAAATCAAAGCACAGATAGATTTCAACCATAAAATATTTTTGTATTTTATATTGTTTATTATATTTTTTAGATTTATATATATATATGTACAAAGAAAGAAAATTCCTAACAACTGCCCCTCGAAAGGGAATCTGGGTCAGACAGAGCTCAGTAACTGTAAACAGCCAACAACCAAATGTTGTAACTGAGGGACTAATCAAACTGTGCAAGTTGTGTGCAAAGGAAAAAAATGTTTTTGTATTTTATATTGTTTATTGAAATGAAATATGATACAATATAAGTAATCACTACCTCCCAGGCTTGTGTCAGGTTTACCACGCAAGCTAATTACTTGTGAATAATTAACTGTAATAAATGTGTCCTGACAGCCTGGAAGTTGAATGATATAGTATAATATACAAACAAGGATAGGTATTTCAACAAAATACAAAATACAAGTCATAGTAGGCAGCACAACCTCCCCGGCAGCGGCGCCAAAATTTGTTTCACAGCTTATGACCTCCTCAGTTGAGCTTTTGGGCTTACAGTTGGGTCATAAGCTTGAAACAAGCTTGAAAAAGCTATACAGTGGTGAAATAAGGTAGGTGTGTGTATATACTAGTATATTGGGTGTGTATGAACATGAATAAGCACTGAGGAGTGCTTATAAGTACAAGCTTAAGGTTTAGACAGTCAAGCCTTTTTGGGCTTGACTTGGATTGAATGGAGGCTTGTTAAGCCTATATTAAGCTCCATACTATGAAGTAAAAGATAAAATATATCTATACAATTTTAATATACATATTTACAAAAGCTAGTGATCAGAGATTAGCTTATAAGCTCAGAATAAGCAAATAAGCTATTCACTGATGCACTCAGTTCCAAACACCCCTGCAACTATATAGAGAGGCCATTTCAGCTGACGGGTTAAGCTTAAAAAGTCAAACTAAGGATTGGAGTTTAAAGCTGAGGTGTTTGGCTTTCCAAAAAGCCAAAGCTCATCAAGTGGGGTCCACTGATGAGCTTATGAGAGGCTTATGAAAACCATCCATTTCCTGAGTATTGTGGTTAAAAGTTTAAGTGTTTCAGAAAATGGTACACACAAAAAGCTATATGCAGCCCTGGTTAATAAGCTACAAATTTGAAATTAAGTATTGGAACTTAAAGCTGGGTAGATAAGCTCCCAAGGGAACTTAATTCCACAAGCTAAGTCCAACTGGTCAGCTTTTTGTGAGCTTATGAAATAAGCTAGTGATAGTAAGGAATACTGAGGACTCAGCATACCTTTTCAAGGTGTGATAAGTTTAAGCTGCTTGCAGCCTATGTAAATAAGCTACAAGCTTAAATTTAAGAACAAGATCCTATAGTGGGGTTGCTAGGCTTCCTAAAAAGCTAAGCCACACAGGCTAAGGGTCACTATTGAGCTTGATGTGAGCTTGTGGAAATGGTGTAACACCCCTGATTGCTCAGGGGTGTGTTGTGATTGGGCAAACAACAAGGCATCACAAAACTTATCTAATAAGCTCATAAGAGCTCAACAAGCACTAATACATTAAGATGGGCAATAAAACTTCATAAGAAGCTAAACCACACAAGCTTAAGCTTAGTGAGGAACTTTTTATGGACTTGTTAAATCATCTCACCCTCACTGTTTGCTTCAGTGAGGGGAGGAAGTGCACAAAAATTGGTGGGTGGATAAGCTATCTAAGTAAGCTGAAAATAAACAAATAAGCACATAAATAACAACATGGCCACTAGGACAACACAAATAAGCCAAAAACACAGGCATAAGTTCAATATTCAACAAGCTACAAGCTTGTGAAAATGGACTTGTGAACCTGGTGCAGGGCAAAAACAGGTTAAAATAAGCACTATTAAAAGATACTAAATAAGCTAACCAAAAATTGACAAAATTCATACAGACATATGAGCAGCTAAACTAAAACATATTAAAAATACAAGTTCTAAAACTAAATATTTAATCCTACACAAAATTATCTATTTAATTAAAAAACTGGTTTAAGTAATTTTTGACTTTTAAGATTTATGATCAAAGTTGACTTTCATCAACTTTGATCTGAATTTAACAACTAATTAACATGTAATAAGATATAGGAACATGAAATTAACAAAGATTAACTACTTCTAAACAGATTTGCAAGGTTTTAGGGTGTGACAACCTCAAACTACTCATAATGAAACAGTCAAGTGTCAATTTGACTATTTACCATGCTATAATCATTGGTTAAGGTTTCACTGAGTCACTTTGGTCATATAAAGCATACATCAAACAAGAAAAACACCATACATAGCCTGCAACACAGATTAACTACCACATCCAAACAACCCTCTAATGGACTTTATTTTTGCTTTTCAATACATAGGACTGAGTTAACATAATCTATCAAATCCAGAGGATCCAAGGTGTCAAAATGGACCTTTTTCAGTATGCACAAGTAGTCACACAAGCATACACCTATGATTCTCAAAAATCATGAAAATGACAGTCAAAATGGCATTTTAAGCATCAATCAAATCCAAAACATATACAACTAATATTAAGCTATGAAATCATTTACTAACATCAAATAAACATAGAAACATGAAAATTAACACATATTAAAAGCTATAACTAAGAAATACAAAATTAAGGAAAAATGACTTACAAGGTGAAATTAACTGAGACCAAAGAACAAGTACCATTATTACATCCTACAGCCTCCCATGAGGCAACTAAACCAAGGGCCATCAAGTATTAACCCTGCTCCAAGCTGTGTCACCATGAACACATGATTTTTGATTTTTCATTGTATTTTTCTCTATTTTTTTATGATTTTTGGATTTTAAATGCTACAACTGAATTAATGTATCTAAAAGCTTCAACAAGCTTTGTCAGGAGCTTATATGATCTAAAGAGTCCATTAAATCAACTATAAACAAGAAAATTAAATGACATGAAAATTAAATGACAATTATGAAAAACATGATATTTAAAAGAGACTTGTATTTAAACTTAAAACAGACTTTCATTACACTAAGTTGAGTTCCATTACACTAATAAAAGCAGTAAATGACATTTAAATTAAAGAAAGCAATAAAGGATTACACTACATGACTAAATTAATCTAAGGTGACAATGGCCTAATGCCAAGGTAACCATTCCTCTGCTCCTTCTCTTCTTTTTATACACCTTCTGAGTTCCCACTAGTACTCTGAGCATATCCCACTTCAATCTTGACCATTGGATGACTGAAACTCATCCCAGCCATTTAAACGATTTTGGCGCCAATTCCTTTACACGTGGCTATGAGCTGTTACAAGCTAATTAAAGCTTCTTGGACTGTTATAGAGGTGTAAGGAACAAGTATTGGAGATATTTAGCCAAGTTGGGGCGTTTATGGAAGAAAACAGGGGAAAGGGTGAAGAGGTGGAGTGTTTGAAGGTGGGGAAGCATTTATTATGGAGTGGGATAGGTTTGAGGGGTGGCAGGGAGTAGGGTGTAAGCTGTGGGAGCAAGTGGAGGGGGAAAATACCACCCTGGTTTCAGGTTTACAAGGGTGGGGAGGGAGATGAACAGTATTGGTGGTTTGGCGGGGTCAACGGGTCAACGCCCGTTTGTATTAAAAGAGGGTGTGGGCTGGGTTTGTATTTTTGGGCTTGATTGGTGGGCTGGTTGTGTTTGTGTTTGGATTTAGTAATAATAAGGGTCCGTTTGGTATTATTAGTACACAAGGACCATTTTTGTAATTTGAGAAAAGTTAAGAGTTAAACTTGCCACCTTTCCAAACTTCCTTTGAGGGGCCAAACCTGCCATTTATATAAACACAAGGACCAATATTGTTTAATTAAAACATTTTAAAGCTTAAAAGGACCATTTGTGTAAATTTTGGATTCTTGGGGGACTAAACTTGTAATTTCCAAAAGTTATTCAAAATTGTTCCATTTTGTATATTCATGAATAGTACAAGGGTGTTTTGTGAAATTTCAAGTTTTATAACACCCAGGGACTAAGTTTGCCAATTTTGTAACTTGAGGGGTAAAAATTGCCAGTTTGTGTAAACTTTCATCCAGGGATGTTTTGTGAACATTTCTGGTTTCCCAAGGACTTAAGTTGACTTTTCTATCATTTAAAACCTTCAGGGACTAGTTTTGTCAATATTTGAAACTTGAGGGACTGAAACTGCCAATTATGCAAACTTTATACGTTTTTTTATCTGTTTTTGCATATTTTGCATTTGGAACATATAAAACACACTTCTAAGATATTTTAAGTATTATGATGCATTTTTGAGTGTTTTTGTATGTTTTGGCAGTTTAGATTGATACAAAATGATGAGTATTTAGACACTCATCATCATCAACTCACCATATTCCAAGTGATGAAGAGTTGACTAGTCCATAGCAAACGGCTCATGGTAAAGACATAACAAATCCGTTTATAGCTGATAGTTTGCTAAAAACTATGATTAGGGCAGCTGATTTTACATGTTTTACTTACCACTGCTCTTTGATATTTTGTGAAAATTTACCACTGCTAGTTCACAGTTACCACTGCAAAAGTAATTTTTACCACTGGTGAACTAGCCGTTACAACTGTTGTGTCAGTAATCTTATTTTTAACTAACCGTTACAACTGTTGTGTCAGTAATCTTATTTTTAACTAGCCGTTCTAATATAACCGTGTTTCCTTATTAATAGGGTAACTTTTTGTGAATTATCCACTTACCAATTTTACTTTATTCTTTTCCCAAAGATAAAATCTTTCTTAAGATAATTCACATTACGCTTACTCCTCCAAACCCTATTAGTATATATTCATTATCATACGGCTTGATTCTTATTCTCGATCACTAACACTTCTATCTTTCTCTCACAAAATTTATGGCGATTCTAAACTTTGCTGACGAACACAACCAAGTGGCCTATTTACAAAAGTCAAACGAAAAGAGTGCACCTATTTTCCATCAAATTGTGGATTTTCTCAATACAACCCATATAAGGTATGCTTTAACTGTTAATCCCACAATCTATGTTTCTCATATCAAGCAGTTCTGGAACACTGTGGAGTCCATAACTATTGAACAAGGAAACACACAAGAAACTGTGGAAGCTCTTAGAGCCACAGTGGATGGGGTAACTATTGATGTTACTGAGTCATCCTTGAGGAGAATTCTCCAATTGGATGATCTCAATGGTATCATCACATTACCTAATTCAGAAATTTTCAAATATATTGCTTCCATGGGGTATGATACATCTGATCAAAAGGTTACTTTCAAAAAAGGATGTTTTTATCCCCATTGGAGTTTTTTGATACATACTCTTTTACATTGTCTAAGTCCTAAGAAAACTTCTTATGAGCAATTTGCATCAACCATGGCTTACCCTTTGGTTTGCTTGGCTACTGATAGGACTTTCAATTTCTTAAAGTTTATTTTCAATAATATGAAAGGCAATGTAAAGAGTTCATATAAATTTTTGATGTATCCAAGGTTTGTGCAAGCAGTGTTAAATAAATTTCAAGTGTAAACTCACAAAAGAGTTTATCAAACTCCCTGTCTTAAGCCAAAAGTTTTTCAAAATATGTGTAAGGCTTCAGAACTTTGGAATGGGGAGGTTAAACCATTTTTTCCTGAAATGCTTTCAAAGATTTCACAAGTACAAGGTGAAGATGCAACCATCCGAGTTGTATCCCATCACACACCCTCTATTGTTATTTCACCCATTCAACACACCCCTGCTGTTACTCACACATATGAGAGGAGGCACAGACAGCCAGCTCCTCTCATCTCAACATTGCATGTTGCTGAGCTTTTTGGTTTAGGAACAAGCAGTGGTGGTTCAAGGCTTCATTCTAGTCCAACTAGAGAAGAGCCTGAATCAATGCTCTATGATTCACCTCTCCCAACAGGTAACACAGTTGGAAGTGTTGAGGGCAGTGTGCAACCAACTGAATTGATGGAATTATGTACCAAATTAGTCAAGCAGGTTCAAGCTCTGGAGAAAGATCTGGCACAGACCAAGCAACAACATGTCACAAAGCTTAACCAGATGAAGGCAGAGATTCAGAATTTAAAGGAAGAAGTTGAGAGTCTGAAAAAGCACAGATCTGCCAACCTTGTGCTGTCATCTTCTTCTTCACCCCCTCATGCTGACTCAGCTTACTTCAGTGAAGATTTGGGAGATTCTTCAAAACAGGGGAGGATTAAAACTGTTGCAGAGTTTAAAGGGAGGAAACTTAATTTTGAACAAGAATTTGCTGAGCTTTATGACTTTGATAATGTTCAAGAGAAGGAAGATGAAACAGTGGGATCTAAAGATGAAGCAGTGGGAACTGAGAAAGTTTTTGCTGAAGCAGTTGAAACTCAGGAAGTCACAGTGGAAACAAATGAAGATGTAGTGGATATTGCTGATGCAAAATTTCAAAGAAAGAGAATTGAAAAAGGCAAAGTTCACATTGTTGATGAATCATCTGAGCAACAATCAAAGAAGATTTCAAAGAAAGAACAAGCTCAGATAGATTATGATGCAAATTTGGCATTGGAACTTGAAGCAATTGAAACTAAAAAGAAGAAAAAGCGAGAGGAAGAAGAGATTGCAAGTTTCATGGAAGATAAGAGGTTAGATAAATTGGAAACAGTGATGGAATAACCACATTCTATTGTTCCTCCAACCATACTACATGAGAAACCTCCATTGTTTATTTATGTGCCTATAGAAGAAGAGATTGAGTTCTTAATTGAAAATGATCCATTGATTAGGAAGAAGGCAGTAGAACTCATTGCTAATACAACTTTAAATGAAGAACAAAGGTCTGCTCAATTGAAGGACTTCATTCAGATGAAGAATCAATAGGCTCTTGATGATATCATTGGCACAGTAAGAAAGGGTCAAAAGAAACCAAGACAACCTACAAAGGCATAAATTATTGCTGAAATGAAGACCTATTGTTGTCATGTTGGAAATTGGAAGATGGCACAATTTAAAGGCATGACACATGATCAGATTGAAGGAATTTACTACAGGGTTAAAAGACAGGATAGTCATTTCATCCCTATGGATAAAGAACCTATAGCAATGAAGTCAAAAAGGTCAGGATTGAGTCTTGAATCCAAAGATGCTAAGAAATTGAAGACTCAGGAGTTGTCTCAAGCAAAAGAAGGTGTCAGCAAGTTGACTGAAGAACAAGTTACTAATATGGTGTTTATTGAAACTGATGTGATAAATGTAGAACCTTTACAAGCAAGATATCCAGTAGTTGGTTGGGAAATCTATTCTGATGATTTTGGTGTCGCATGGAAGATTATCAGAACTGGTAATATCACAAGCATTTGCAGAGATTTTGAAGATATTGTTAGATCTTGTGATAGAGAAGATTTGGATACTTTGTGGAGAATTATTCAAGATCAGTTCAAGAAAGATGAACTTGTTGATGTCAAAGCTCAAGAGTCATGGGTTCACTTTAGAAGATTATATGAACCTGACTCTAGTGACACGTATTGGAGATTTAAAGCTCACAATATGAATACTTTGTGGAAATTCTATGATTTAAGTGTTGTACATCATGTTTCTACTCAAGATGGAGTTGATGTGTTTATGTTAGTTGAGAAAGAATATCCCTTAAGAGCTGATGTTCTCACTGTTATTATGTCAGTTAAGCTCAGATGTTGGGAAAGAAGTGAAATCATAGAAGATTTGTTACAGAGAATTTATGATCAAAGTGTGAGGGCTGATAAGGAGTTGAGAAAAAGGAGATAAGTGTTTGGAAGAATTCCCATATCCTTATATATGCTGATTACTTGAAGAAACTTATTGATTTACATGTTAATCATAAGTTTAGGGGAGGATTGTTGGGAATTATGTTAACAGTTACCACGGCTAATATGAAAATTACAACTGCTGAAGAATGCACTAGCAGTGGAAACTCATTACCACTGCTAGTACATATTATTACCACTGTTGTTAGGATAACTGTTAGGAAACTTGTATATATAAATATAGAATAGATCTTGTGTATATCTTATTCTATTATCATTATACGTATCTTGTAGAACATGACTCCTTGTGCTATAAAAGGAAGTCCTAGGTTAAGGTTAGATATATGTTTTTCCAGAGCTTCAAGGTGTAACCCTAGTGATACAAAGATCACTCGTATTATTATTATTATTATTATTATTATTATTATTATTATTATTATTATTATTATTATTATTATTATTGGAGCTAATCGTTTGATACATACATTCTTCTTATTCATATACAATTGTTTCATTCACATACAAACTTCTAAGTATTACTAAGTAGATTCCACATACTTAGTGATATAACTCAAAGTATCATTCTAACACAGATCAAGGTGTTTAGATCCATCAAAGGGAGATGACAAATTGCACCTTGTGCTCTTACCACCACCCCAAAATGCATCATTAAAAAAAAATTAAAACCCAAATTAAACGCATCCTGCCCCATATCCTAACACATCATATTTCTTCTCTATTGAATCATTCAAACTCATATTGATACCCTAGTAAACCATTATTTTTAAGGTTTTAATTTTGAATCTCGTTTATCCTTAATATTCATTACTTGAAGTTTCAACCACTGAATCACCGATCTTTTTTTTTTTTTTTTCACATACTCGTAGTTACGACAACCCACTGAGAAACCTCTTTACATATTTTTTCCGACAAAACACAAAATTAAAGTTTCAACAAAACCCACTAAAACCTTTTTACAATTAGGGATCTACTAAAAACACTTGCTGTTAACTTCACAAAATCAAATGAAGACGCTGGTGTTTGTGAAGATGGTGATGTATGACAATGACAGCAGCAGTAGTAGAGGGTGGTCATGGTAGTGGCGACGACAACAACAAGAGAGGGTGGTGATAGATGCATATTTTCCCTTCAAGTTGAGTGTAAATTAGTAGATTTAGATTGATGTAGTGTGTATTTGTGTTTCTTATGTGTTTTTTTTAGGAATATCGAGATTTTTATTTGATGTTTCTGGTGGTGTTTGTGTTTCTTATGTGTTTTTTAGGCATTAAAATGGTATCTTGAATGAAAGATGGAATAAAAGACAAATTTACCTTGTTGTGCCTTGCACATGTGTGGAAAACTAGAAGGGGGTTGAATAGTTTTACGTATTTTTAATTTGATATGAAATAATTTGTTTATGCGTTTTGATTACTTTCAAAATTTGTAGATTCGATATTATGTGAATTCAAGTCTTGCACAATATAAAAAACTATAATTAAATACTAATACTACAATAATGTTAGAAATGAAATAAGTGAGAGATGGAAAGATCGAACCGCGAGACAAGAGATTTATAGTGGTTCGGCTACAAGGACACCTTCCTTGCCCTACTCCACTCCCCAAGCACCTAACTCGAGAGTTTTCTTCACTATGTCAACAAGCTCCCTTATGGCGGAGAAAACCTTACACACCAATATTCACACCACAACTTCGTCACACCTTAGCCACACCTTCTACACAACTTCTTCACACCTAGTCACAACTTGATTACAACACTACTTCTTCACACCTATCTTCCTCACAACTATCTGCTTCCCAACAATCTACTTCACAACTATCTACTCCAAAATCTTTCTATCTACACACCTTGCTAATCTATATTCTACCAAATATTCCCAACAATTTACACAAAACTATATGTAATGAATGTTGCTCTAACAACTTGGATGTGGAGGTCACAACAAGTTGTAATACTTCTTGTCTTGGTGGATAGAAGTATTCTTCTCTTGCACTTGAAAGGATGATACTTGGATCACTTTGAAATAGAGATTAATGTATTTATGATCAAAGGATTATAAGAAATGGAAGAGGGGATTTAGATCAGAAAGTTTTGGGGTGCAAAAGGTGAGAAAAACCTGTGAAATGAACCAGTATTTATAGGCCAGAAAAACAATATTCTGGAGCGTGCCGGTCCCCTTAATAATTAAGTGGGACGCCTAGGAATTAAGGGGGCCGCCCCTCTAGAACGTTGGATTTCTTTGTCCTTTTGTGGAGAAGGTTTTTCTAGATTATATTTGCCATTTTTAGTTAAAAATTTGAATTCATATATTTATAGTGATTTAAGCATATTCTTTTAATTCAAAAAATGATTTTGTAAATGATATAAAATGTTTATGACATTTTATAAAAGGTCTTGTGATTGAGAAAAATTTCCTTTGATCATAGAATGCAATAAACACTTTGTTTATTCATACCTTAAGTGATTTGGATGTGTAGAGAGATATTAATCGCTAAATACTTGTTTACGTCATAATTTTTAGATCAATGAATTTACGTTTTGTAATTATCAAAACATAGAGATGTCGATCAATGTTTTTAGGCATTATTTATGTCAACAATCTCTCCCTTTTTGATGATTACAATACCTTAAACTCATTAAGTCTAAAAATTAATTTTTAGACAAGTATTTAGAGTTTAATATTTTCTTCTCCCCCTTTTAGTAAAATCAAAAAGGTTATGCCGATAAAGCTTCATAAAAGAAGTTAAACGGGTAGAAAGCTCCCCCTTGATGTGTGCTCCCCCTCATTTGAGAGCACCAAGGAAACGAGCTATGGAAAGCTTGGCTACAAAAAAAATATATGTGAAGAGAACAAGACACATATATGCAAAGCAAAAACAAATAAAAATAGATTCATTCAAGCATATAAGATGATCATAGAAAGGAACATCATTACAAAATTCAATAGTTTGAAGCATATTGATTACAATAAAACAAAAGAAACAATATAGTCCTAAATTGCCAAAGAGAGCACTTGGACTTGCTTGCAACCCATGGTTGAGTGTTTTATTAGCTTGAGGGGAACATAAGCATAAAGCTTAGTTGTTTGATGGAGAAGGATATGGAGTAGGGTATGGAGCAGAAGAGGTGGATCTCACGATGTTGTATCGTGTCAAGGGTGGTATTAGATGGGGACGAGTGATAAGATATTCGATCCAAGAAATATTTTCACTCAAGTAGAGGATTTGTTTTTGAAGGAAGATGCAACAAGGGCAAAAGTGAGTGTGGTTTGTAACTTGATCCAAGTTGAGAGAGTGAGGTAAGCAATTTGCATAGGGTGATGATGGAGGTTGCCCTTTGTTGTGTTGTACAAGATGCATAGCAAGGAGATCACTTAGATCATGAATTTGGTTTATTTCTTCACGGAACTTCTGCTTTTCCGTGGCAATGTGGAGAGAATCATTTTGTTGATATGGATGAATTGGGGTTGTGTAGTTGGAATTGAAATTGTTGGAAGTGTAGTTTGATGGTTGATCAAAGTTGTAGGGATCATTATAAGTGGTTGGAGGTTGAGATGTGTAGTTTGGCATGAAGGTGGATGTTTGGCCAATGTTGTATGATTTGTAAAGAGGATCAAATGAATGTCCTTGTGGGTTTGGTGTAAAGTTTGGGAAGTAAGTAGTTGGAGATGTTGAGTGATTTCCAACTTCATTGGTTATGATGGATTTGTTTCGAGGGCTTTTTCTCCGCTAAACGGGTTTTTCCGTCATCCTTGCTAGCCTTGAGGCTTTTGGTTTTGGTTTGTTTGGAGAGGTCATAATGAGATGAATGGAGAGTTTGAAGATTGGGGTATTTATAGTGTGAGATTTGTGTGTTTATGGATGGATAAGGTTTGTTTGGGAGATTAGGACAAAATATGTTTGTGAAATTTGGGAAGTGTAGGATGAAATGGGCTAAAAAGCAGAAAAGATTCTGTAAACCCGACCATCAGATGGCCGGTCCCCTTAATTAGGGGCCGGTCCCCTTAATCAATAATTACATAATTAAGGGGGCCGCCCATCTGGTGATTTCCAGATTGCCAGAATTGGGTTTTTGGCAAAAAATTTGCAGAAAGGTTGTGTCTTTGGGTTTAGATTCAAGCAAGTTCAACTCTTTGAGGCAATTTAGCATCTAATCTATTCATAATATAGCATACATGCAAAATTACTTAAATAATAGAACAATCAAGCAATCAATAATTACCAAGAGTAAACAAGAAAAGGCAAGAACAATCAATTCTACCTAGAGTAACTATCTTAGATCAAAGGCAAAGGCAACTAGTGAGTGAGTAACTAGTGATGGAACAAAAAGACAACATAGTATGTGATTTTGTCCTAGTGTGTGCCTATATGCAACAAATGTGGAGTTGTGATTGTTTCGATTTCTAAATGCAAATAAGAAAATGTTTTTAGCATTTGTCAACAATGCAAGAAAAATGGTTTTCATGTGTTTCCTAGATGTGAGAATAGTTTTAAAGAAAGTCCGATTGGGTTTTATAAGAATGTTTATGCAGTAAAATGAGGTTTCCCAATCTTTTTAATCTTGTGCGAAATAGATTCCTAGACTCAGATATGAAGAAGTAGAAGAAAAATATAATAAAATTTTATGCAATGAATAAGTAGTGTAAATGCAGTAAAATTTAGTCAATTTGTTCCATCACTCCCAATCCTAAGCGCAAGTGGTTAAATAATTCACGCTTAAGGGGGTTAGTGAATATATCCGCAATGTTATCTTCCGATGCAACCTTTTTTATAGATATGTTTCCTTTTTGTACATTATCCCTAAGGAAGTGGTGGCGTATTTCTATATGTTTAGTCTTAGACTGTTGAACCGGATTTTTACTTAAATCTATCGCACCTTTGTTATCGCACATAATAGGAACATTTTATAACCTAATGTCATAGTCTATTAGAGCTTGGTTCATCCACAGTGCTTGTTGACATGCCTTTCCAGCGCTTACATATTCGGCTTCGGTGGTAAAGATAGCAAGAGCGGTTTGCTTCTTCGAAAACCAAGATGTTAGACAACATCCCATAAACGTGCAAATACCGCTAGTGCTCTTTCTATCTACGTAGTCTCCCGCATGATCCGAATCCCCATATACGATGGTTTCTATGCCGGATCCCTTAGGATACCATAATCCCAAGTATATAGTACCTTTAATGTATCGGAAGATACGCTTAACCGCTTCTAGGTGAGAGGTTTTGGGATCCTCTTGAAAGCGGGTACAAAGGCAAACACTAAACATGATATCGGGTCTACTTTTCGTTAAGAATAGTAAACTACCTATCATTTCTCTATACTTAGTATTATCCACAGACTCACCTTCATCATCTTTTGTGAGCTTCACTTCCGTAGACACGGGAGTTTTTTTTGGTTTTGAGTCTTCTAGGCCAAATTTCTTAAGCATTTCCTTAATGTACTTAGATTGGTTAAAGAATATTCCATCTTCTAATTGTTTTATTTATAATCCTAGGAAGAAGCTTAGTTCACCCATCATACTCATTTCGAACTCATCATGCATGATTTTGGAAAATTCATCACACATTTCTTGACAAGTCGATCTAAATATAATGTCGTCTACATATATTTGAACAATGATGAGATTTGGGTCTTTATTTTTAGTGAAAAGAGTGTTATCTACCATTCCCATGGAATAATCATGTTTAATAAGATAAGCTTTTAATCGATCATACCAAGCCTTAGGAGCTTGTTTGAGTCCATATAAAGCTTTCTTTAGTTTATAAACATAATCAGGTTTTGCGAAGTCAATGAATCCTGGAGGTTGTACCACATAAACCTCCTCATTGATAAAACCGTTGAGGAATGCACTTCTCATGTCCATTTGGAATAACTTAAAGTCTAGGACGCATGCATAGGCATGTAATATTCTAATAGATTCTGGTCTAGCTACGGGGGCATAAGTTTCTTCATAATCAATTCCTTCTTGTTGATTATAACCTTGGGCAACTAACCTAGCTTTGTTCCTAGTTACTATTCCATTTTCATCTAGCTTATTTCTATATACCTACTTAGTTCATATGATGGTCATGTTCATTGGATTTGGGACTAATTCCCATACATCATTAGCCTTAAATTGATTTAATTCTTCTTGCATAGCCATAACCCAACTTTCATCCTTTAATGCTTCATTAATATTCTTAGGTTCTATTGCTGAGAGGAACAAAAAAAGTTATTTTTATCTTGGGCTTGCGACCTAAGGGTTCTTTTATTAAGACTTCCTATTATGTTATCTAATGGATGTGATTTAGATTTCTTAATATTTACTACTTCGTTATCTTCTAAGTCTATAATTTCATTATCATTTCCCAGGGGTTTTGTTTTACTAACCTCAAATCACTTTCACCAAATCGTTTTCCCCAAATAAATCGTCACTGTTAGGGTTTAATCGAAGCTCACCGTTAGTTGAAGCTCATCGTTAGTCGAAGCTCACCGTTATGGTTTATTCGAAGCTCATGGTTATGGTTTAGTCGAAGCTCACCGTTAGGGTTTAATCTTCACCGTTAGGGTTTAATCGAAGCTCATCCTCGTCACTCAATTAGGTAATTATTGTGATATATGTTAAGCTTATTGTGATATCTGTTATTTTGCTTCAAATAAGCTTATGAAGTTGAGCTTATTGTGATATCTGTTATTGCGATATTTGTTAAGCTCAACTTCATAAGCTCAACTTTATGAAGCTCAAGTTCAAATAAGCTCAACGTATTGTGATATCTGTTATTGCGATATTGTGATATATGTTTATGTGTACCAATTGATGTTTATTTTTTTTATTTTAGCGATATATGTTATTGTGATATCTGTTTATGTGATATTAGTTTACTTGCTTAATTACATTGACGGAAGACGATTGCGTTCTAGTTAAACGAGGTTTTGTAGGTACTTCCGGGAGGAAATCATTGATTTATGGAGGCTGATTGACGTGAGTAACATTTTGAGCTAATGAGTTAACGAGGTTTTGTAGGTACAAATATCATAAGTGAATAGATGACTTTAATCCATTAGAAATTGAGATTTATGCACATTCATTTTCTATGTTTGCATTTTGTCATTAGTATCTTATTTTTGCATTTTGTCGATATTCATAAGTTCCTTAATCATGGTTCATGTGCTAGGTTTAAAAAAGAGGGCGAGAGGTCCAACTAAAAAGAAAGAAATGTGGAACTTGGCAAGTGATGAGCAAATCTTAGTCACATTTAAAAACTATGTCAACCAATTGGAGATGAAGGAAACGAATTGACAAATATTCTTGGGAAGCTAGTAAGGATGCCTGAACATATTGGAATTCATTACCCGGAATGGAGGAAGGTTCCTAAAGAGAAAAAGGAGGATTTGTGGAGCATCATTAAGGTAAATTGCTTTAATGTGTTATAAAGTATATACATGTAAGTAATCTGTTACTAATCCCTATAATATTGTTCTAGGAAAAGTTTTCATTTGAATTAGATCAATCAGAAGATGACATAAAAGGGTGGATCATGATGGACATGTCCAGTAAGTGGAAATCTTGGAAGTATGAGCTTAAAAAAGTTCATACGATCCGACTATGATAATTGATGAAATTGTGGAATCTCAAACTGATGTTAGAGTGGAAGCTAGTCAATTCAGAAAGCTTGTGGCTAGTTGGTTCACTGAAGAGAAATAGGTAACTTGTCATTAGTAAGCTTGCTCATGAAATATATGGAATTATATAGTTAAGCTGTAAATTGATAAGTGGAAAGTGCAAGGAAGAAAGTAACTAGGTTGAAGTCAATTGAGCCTCACGTGACAGGGACCAAATCATTTGCTCGCGTGAAAGATGAAGATGTCAGATCATCTTTTTCCTACATCGATAATGTTTAAGATTACATATTAATACATATATAAATCATGGAATTTACCGTAATGGTTCATCGTATTATTCAAATATAGTTAAAAAAATTCATGTAAAGGTACTTTTCAATGTAGACGAAAAAGAACAAGGGTGTAAGTCTGTCACGAGGAGACATGTATTGTATAACCCGAACCCGAAAAAATGGAAGCATCGTAAATGTTGTAGCTGCTCAAGTTTTGGTATGTTATTTATAAATGTTGTTAATGAATAGCTACTTAAGTACAAAGATAACAATTTTCATTTGATTCTACACGTAGGCGAACATAAAAGCTAGGAGTACTGATAAAGAGACAACAAACTCATCTGATTGGGAAAATGATGACTTGTCAAAAGTAAAAGGACCAGAAAGAAGAGACTCATTTCATTGCACAGGAAAGTTCTTAGTCATAAAGAACAAAACATTGCACGATCCTCAGGTTCCTTTACTGAAAGCTCAAGTGAAATTTCTTCGACAAGGATTTATGATGTTTGCTGCTGCTATTCAAGAACAAGTACCAAATTTAAATATGTCATCTTTCATGAATTATATGAACATGGAGGTAATTTCACATTCGATTTTAGTTTCTTGACTACTTTATGTGTATAAACATTTTATTAAAACATGTTATACTTTTTTTACATTGCTTTAGGTTGACGATTTATCTAGTAATCATGATACTACGATTGGCAAAAACCCAAGTTCAGCTTCTGGTGCAGCTTCTGCTTCTGGTATAGCATCTACTTCTAGTACAGCTTGTGGTTCTGGTACAGCTTCTATTACGACTTACCATTATACATCAGGTAGTTTCTTATTAAGACTTGCAAGCCTTAAACTCTATTTATATAGTTTTTTTTGCCTTCAAGAGTTTTTGTGTTTGCAGTTCTTCCAGTAAAAGAATCGACTCTTCAAAACAGTGCTCTCAAAAAATCAGGTGGAAGTCGTCATCATACTTCATGTAATTGTATGTAACAATTTTAATACGTGCAGCCCTTTTAAATGTTTCGTGTGTGCAACCGTTACAGGAAACAAATCAGCTATCCGTGACACTCTCAACAAATTAGGCACAAGCCGTTTTAATAATTCAGGTAGTTTTTTTTAGATTTTCTTCGCTGTTTATCACTTTATCCATTCTTGTGAGTTGTCGACCAACCAGAAAGTTGTATCCGTAGTTAAAAGATGAAATTTAGCACCTAAGTTTTCTTTGTTCAATCCAAAATCCACGAAAATGTCTTCTCCGCGTAGATATTAAGTAAAGTTTATGGGGTGGAATATATGTGATCGGTATTTAACCGTGAAGGTGTGATGATGAGATATAGAGAGAGTGGAGTCTGTAGTAGACGATTTAACACTTCTACTATGATCAAGTTTGCATTTTTGAGTATGTTGGTTACAGAAACTCTACTACATTTTCTTTAAGCATCACGGTGCTTGCACATCACTGACTATAGCATATGATCTTAAGCATATGACTTCTAATACTTTACACGGTTTCTACTTATATGAAACATAAGAGCAATGCTTAGTTTTTCACACAAATGGCCAAAAATATTCTTTTAACTTTAAGGTAGGCCATAGATGAAAATTCCCATGAAACACCAAATTTGGAGTTTAATGAACACATTTAGGATTGTACACACCAGAAAACAAAGAGCAACAGTCCAACGCAATTGCAACTTGATGTCAAACTTTATTGTAGACATAGACGACCTACATATATAGTACAACATCATTTATAATTTAGTGGCCAAAATGAAAAAGAGTACAGTAGCTACATAGACACCATTTTATTCAGGCTTTCTGCATGTAATGATGGAGAACTTGATTATGGGCCTGTTTGGTGGGGGCTTTTTTAGGGAGCTATTAGCTTTTTGTTAAAAAATAATCTCTTCTAAAATAAATAGCTCTGTTTGGATACCTTAACTTCAAGCTTTTATTTTAAACAAATAGCTCCTAAATGAAAAGCTGATTCATGAAGCTTTTTAAACATCTTGGAGCTGTTAAAACTTTAAATTACTGATATACCATCAAAACATTTGTTCACAATTATAAATATGTCCTTTTATGTCATTTTACATCTTATATTTATATTTAACAACTAACTTACCAAACACTTATATTTTAAAAAAAGATATAGCTTGTAGCTGTTAAAACTTTAAATTACTGATATACCCTCAAAACATTTGTTCACAATTATAAATATGTCCTTTTATGTCATTTTACATCTTATATTTACATTTAACAACTAACTTACCAAACACTTTTATTGAAAAAAAGATATAGCTTGTAGCTCATGTTAACAGTTTTGCAGCTTACAGTTTACACCTTACAACATACAACTAATTTTACCAAACATACCCTCCTTCTTAAATCCTTCAATCATCAATGGCATTACCATTGCCCCTCTTATGGTCTTCCATCCCGATGAATTTTAAACACGAATAACTCCTTATTAGGACACAAAATTTTGTTATTAGAGTCACGCCACATAAGTTTACAGCTTACAACATACAACTAATTTTACCAAACATACCATCCTTCTTAATTCCTTCAATCATCAATGGCATTACCATTGCCCCTCTTATGGTCTTCCATCCTGATGAATTTTAAACACGAATAACTCCTTATTAGGACACAAAATTTTGTTATTAGAGTCACACCACATAAGAATATAGAAGTTTGCATTACCACTACGGAACAATGAAGTGATACCCTTCCTGGATAATTCCGTTTTTATCACAGCTGACCAAAATGGGGCAACGTTGCCTGACCAGTCTGCTGATTTTATGTCCTGCAAACATATAGCCATTCTAATTTTTAAGGACTTGAGCTGGTTATAAGATGAGACACAGTCGCCCCCCTTTTAAAAATTATGATTATTAGAGATATTTTAATGGTTTAGTAGGGACGAGGAAATGATGAATTTTTCCTTAAAGTACTTCATTGCTAGAGCATTTAGGTGACAGAAAAGTAGAAGAATGAGTGCCTTAGATATATGTTTCTAGGGAAGTTTCTTCTTGAGGTTCAATGCATCTGTGGGAGTAGATCAAGGTAAGTTACTTGGATTTGATTAATTTTTCTTTATTACGTCAATTACTGGGCCTATTAAAGTGGGTCTCATTCTGAAATTTTCTTAAAGTTTACACCTTCCCTACTATGCTGTTCTGTTATATCATTTAGGGCGAAGTTTCGTTTCTGTTTATGGTCCATGAATATTGTTGCTGTTTGGTGAGTCAAAAATTTCTATGAAAATGTGAAAAGGCATCGGGGTGCTTCTAATAAAAAATGTGATTATATTCTATAAAACCATATCTTGACATGAATAGCATCTTGTTTCAAGGGGCTGATACCACATGCTACATAAACCTGAAGTGAAGGGTGAAGTCAAAAGTATTCTTGCAGAAGTCGTCATCATTCTTCAAGTAATTGTAGTCTGTAACAAATACGTGCAGTCCTTTTAAATGTTTTGTGTGTGCAACTGTTAAAGGAAACACATCAACTGTTCGTGACACACTCAACAAATCAGGCACAAGCCGTTTTAATGATTCAGGTAGTTTTTTAGTTTATTAGTTTTGATATGCTCAATTGCCATTTCTATGCTCTTCATTTTAGTAAAAAGATATTGGTTTTGGGTGGGTGCAAAGCTATTATATGATTCTGGATATTTTGTGGACGAGATCAAATAACACTTGCAAGCCCTTTTAACTATTTTTATATGTACAGTTGCTCTAGGAAAAAAAAGCAGTTGTCCGAAAATGCTTGGAAGCACTTTAACCGATACTTTCAACAAAAATCAGACGCAAGTCGTCTTCATACATAAGGTAACTACTTTTTTGAATGTTAATAATAAGACCAGGCGATACACATTTGAACGTTATAGAAGAAAGTAGTTTCGTATATGATTCTGCTTTTTAAAGTTTGAATAAACAGAGGTTTAAGAATGATTGTATAAAATTGCTAGACTTGGGATAACTATCAGAATTGAGTTATGGGTAAATAGTGAGAGATCCCATGCGCAAATACTGAGCGATCACTACAGCAAACTACTGCTATGGTTATTTGTAAAACAGAGGTTTATTACAAAGTTAGTTTGTGCAAATAACCAAAGATGTTCGTATACTCCTATTAACAGTTTTATATGTGCTTTAATAAGCCTTAAACTACAAGTGATGGGTTGGGTTGGTTTGAATGTTAAATATCTTGACCCACTAACATGTTATTGTTTTTGACCCAAATGACCTGTTATTTTATTTTATTTTTACCCACTTATTGTTTTCAGCCATGATGATGAAAATCTTACCCACGTGCAATATTTATAAGAAACAATTAAGCAACGTGAGGAATTAAGCGACATGAAGGCAACAACGTATCTCTGTTACAGAATAAAGTATTAGGAGAGCTGCAGATTGGTATTTAGTCACCCAAACAATTGAGAAACCTTGACATAATTGCAGATTTGTTGTTGAATTATGTTTTCTAGTTTTATGGTTAACAATTTGTTTGGTTGCAATTTTACATATTGATATATGGTTGAATTAATAAATAGGTTTTACTCAGTTTTTTGTATGCACTAGTTAATTTGGAATGAATATAGTAGCGTATGATGTATGTACAAAGAGTACATATATCATACACTATTTTACTGGTGGTAACCTATAGTGACACAAGTATGTATCAAGTATGTACAAAGAGTACATACCTGCTGCTTTACTGGTGGTAACCTATAGTGACACAAGTATGTATAAAAAATAGACACAACCAATCCTGACACTATTTAAGTGTCAATAAATTGTGTCACTATATACTTTTACCGCCTGAACTTTTATACACTTTTTATAAGTGAAGGTGAATATATATATATATATATATATATATATATATATATATATATATATATATATATAGGGTGAGGATCAGGTACATTTTTGTCAAAAGTCAAGATCTGATCTTGACAAGATATTCTCTGAAACTTTTTTTTTTAATAAAAAATTTAATATCACAATAACTTTTTTAATATCGTAAAAACTTTTTCTTAATAAAAATTGTTAATATCGCCGTAACTATCATGTTTTCTTAATATCACTCTAATACTCATACATTCTTTTTCAGTTTTTTTAATATCGTAATAAAAAAAACAATTATATTAAGCTTTTCACTAATATCACGGTTCATTTTTACATGTAAAAAAGTTTAATATCATGTTGGTTTTACAATATCACCATAGCTATCATGGGTTTTTAATATCACGGCTCATAATATTGTTAATATCACGGTAGAACTCATAATATGGTTAATATCACGGTAGCACTCATAATCAAAAAAACAAAAAGTTCTCAGAAAAATCTGAAAAAATAAAAAAATGAAAGAAGATAACTATATTAAGGATCGCTCAAAAGGAAAAAAAATTAAAAAAATCGTTTGAATGGTGATTTGGTACCGTGATAGTTGTGTAGATCTTGACTTTTTTACAAAAAATCAAGATCAGATCTGGATTGGACGGCCTAGATCTATCCGCACGTCCGCACTAAAACAAAACATCCGCACGTGATCCTCACTATCTTTCTATATATATATATATATATATATATATATATATATATATATATATATATATATATATATATTGACACTTTTTTGGATATTTCATGTTTGTGTGTCGCTATTTGACTTTTTTCTTGTAGTGTTGATCCCAACTCTATTCGAAAATACTTTCTTAATATCAAAATAACAACAATCGTTAGAATAATAAAATAAAAAGGAAAAATGAGCAAGTAACTAACCATATTATGAATGTAGTCTAACCCACCGATACCACTTTTGTCAAGATGAAATGCCAAATTGTCATAGACCGAGCGGCACCCCACCCTCCTCTTGCTGAAATAAAGAGGTGATTTTGAGACCGCCGCCGTCTTCATGCACCACCACCACAACAGCTAAATATGATATTTTTGGTTATGGGAAAAGAAAGTGAGAGAAAATCATGGTAGATATGGGAATTTTTGCCACTTTTATTTTGAGCTGGTGATTCGCATTTTTTTCAGGTGGTTTTCCGGTTGTTAGAGAGTTTTGGTGTAAAGGAAAGGAGTTGGAGTTGTTTAGTTTTGGTGATGTTTTGGATCTTGAATCAACTGGATAAGTTGAGGCGTTGAGCTAGCAAACCCACATGCACCGAAAGTTGAAGTCCTTTGGGCAAATGATTGGTACATATTGTGGAAGAAAACCCACATGTGTAAGAAAAAAAAAAAAAAAAAAAAAAAGGTTTGACCATGTGTTTTTTGTATCTAAAAAGTCTACGAAAAGACTAATTAAACAAAGTATCTTGCATAAAAATATCGATGAGCAACATGGATCGAAGAACATGTATAATATGAATATCAAGTGTAATGGACTAATTATGATTGTTGTTGTTTTAAAATACTACTAATAAAACTATGGTTTAGATGTATGATATGTTAAATTCCATGATACTAAGAGCATATGAAATGGTAACCTGGGGTTAAACTTTAACTTATTATCACGTCAGCGTCACATCAGCTCTTAAACTTTAACAAAAAAACACTGTTATCAAAACCAAACTTTAACCAAATAACAATTTATAAAAACACCATTTCATTTAGGGGGAAGAAGTGAAAATTAGAGGGGGCGTAGTGAAAATTTCAAGGTTTTAACGCAAGGTTAAGCCCTTCACCAAGCTCGTTAACGAGCGTTTCATCAAGAGGGCTGTATGTTAACTTTGCTTTAAATTTGATTTGGTTAAGCTTTAACCACGAATTTGGTTACCATACCTTATGCTCTAAGGTTTGTATTGCACGTTCAAAAAAAAAAAAAAAAAAAAAAAAAAAAAAATTGTTTCGCCAATTAGGAAATTGTTTTAGGAAACCAGATTTTGATTTTAGATTCGAACCAACAACAGCAGAAACCCAGTCTCGCAAGAGAGAGGTATAGGGGAGGTAGAAATCATTAGCTGTGAGGAGTCACATAAGAAAGTGGTTTCTAGTAACTCTAGCAGAAATCATAATTATGCTTTTGTTACTAAAGTTGTTAATCAACCTGTTATAAGACCTTATAAGACCTGTTAATCAGTCTAATAGTTAGTCTAATAATCACACTGATAACTTTAATAAAGTGACTGATAATAGAAGGAATACTGGTTTTGGTCCTACTGTTGTTTGTGAAAACTGTGGTTTTAATGGACATACTCAAGAAAGATATTTTAAATTGATTGGATATCATCATAATTTTGTAAAGAGGGTAACAATAACAGATCTCAAAACAACAACAAAAGGTTTTCTAATAACAACTCTGTTGGAAATAATGTTGGGTCTAGTTCATTTTCTGGTTTTACAGATGAACAACTTAATACTTTCATTTCTCTCATTAAATACAACTCTCTCAATGGAAATAATGTGCAAGCCAATATGGCAAGTACTTATTACAATAATAGCATAATTTTCAATCAAGATTTTCGCAAATTTTTTTGTTCAAACAGTAATTTGCAATCTAAAATTACTTCTAATAGTAAAATTCCGTTGTGATGGAATTTGTAGATATATTTGAGAATGATATCATTATTGACATGTTTGTTAAGTGATCAAAAAACTTAATTACTGCATTTATTAAGTCTCTGACGAGAAATTTACCAAGTGTTTGAGATGTGATTGTTGATCTCTTTAAGCCTCTGACGAGAGACTTAATGAGAGAGACTAGAGACATGAGTTTGAAACCACATGTGAATCAGAGCCCGTTTCTTTTTCTGTTCCTATAAAGATTTGGGTCCACTAAAGATTTAATATTGTTTCTTTTTGAAGTAGGTCCTATCATTTTCCTTATAATCGTCTGTATTTACAAGGGATAAAAATGACACCCTTCTCAATAAGAGGCAACAATAGACATGGGCCCACATAGACCCACTTGCCACTTAACCAAAAAAAAAAAAAAAAAAAAAAAAAAAACAGTTAGTAATGGAAACCCAACTTGGTTGTAGTGATCCTACTTCACGAGTTTAATGGGTAATAACGAAGTTACTAATTGTTGAAATATATGACTTAATCTGCTATCTGATATTAACCTTAGGGACTTATTATAATTGTTTTATTTTTCAAATATAGTAACTTTTGGATGTGTAAAGAGTTGGGATGCTAAAAGTGTAGAAAGTTTGGAAGACATGAGGTCAAAAGAATATTGAAGAAACACAGAAGGGCTATGCTGTAAATATTGAAGGGCTTGTAGCTCCAATATGTCAAAAGTTGCGGCTTAGAGTAGGGGTGTGCACGGTTCAGTTTTAGTCGGTTTTTGGCTACAACCGAAACCAAACCGAAATGTTCGATTTTTATAGAACCCAAAACCGAAACCATTCGGTTTTTGGCAGTTCGGTATTTTCGGTTTATTATCGGTTTCGGTTTTTTCGGTTTATAACCATTTATATATGGGCATGACAAATTTATACCAACAAACTTGTATTACATAGAAAATTGGTTAGATTCTTATTGACAATCTAAGCATAATAAATTAATAATATTTATTGCATAATTCTATAATTATACACATATATATATATGAGACATACACATGCAAGTGAACATACACATAGTATGATCATCGTCATATTTTATTCATATATTCTCAAGTAAACACATTACATGACAAATACGTATATAAAAATAAACGTTAAGATATAGATATTATAAATCTACCATCAAAATGGATATAAATTTTTAAATTTGATTTATTTAGCTATTTATTCATATTATATTAATTATATATTATATATAAAATTGGTTCTGTTCGGTTTTTGGACGAAAACCGAAATCGAAACCAAACCGTAATTTTTGGTTTTTAAAAAATTTAAAACTGAACCATCGGTTTTTAATTTCGGTCGGTTTTTTTAGTTTGGTTTTTTCTGTTTTCGGTTCGGTTTTTTTGATTTTGTTTGCTCACCCCTAGCTTAGAGTATTTAAGTTGTTTTCTCAGCTTTTCACCTTATAATTTAGATTATTATTCTCTCTCTAAGCAATAATACTCTCTTATTCTTTCAGTTCATAACCCTAGTTTGGTTTGATCATCTTGATCAAAAAGATTGTTCTATTGTTGTTTGAGAGTGAGTATTGTATTGGTTGTTTGATTCTGTTTGAGAACAGTTTTGTACTACTTTTGTTTTTATTAATAAAAGAAGCTTTAGATTGTGTTTTTCTACACTAATCGATAGAAGGTGCTATCACTTAATTGATGTATGGTAAAGATAGTACGGCGTTGTTGGGAAAAAGGTTGAGGTAAATAGTCTTAATAAAGCCATAAAGGCATCTTAGTAACAAAGATGTTACAAAGCTTTGTCAATATGATCTAGAGGTGGTGCCGCCTTGAATGAAGAGTATTGGTTTCTCTTTTAGATGGTCATGAAACGGGATTTAAGCGCATGACCATATTAGCGCTTAGTGAGAATGCATTGGTTACGTTGGGAAGTGTGTAGAAGTATGTCGGTGAAGTCGTAAGGTTTGTGGTTTAATCTACGGACTTAATTCAATTGATCCCACTTTGCATATTTTGAGTAAATGGAGTTTGATCATAATGACACTTTCGTGACACAACCTATTAGAGTAGTAGAAAATTTTCCAACTCGGTGGTAGATTTTCATAAATTAAAGTAAGGTTGTAAAGTTTCAATTAAATATTGATTTACCTTACGATATAATGAGTATGGTGGGGTTATTAAAATAGCCTTTGATAAAATTATTTTGGTGAATTAGTGGCAAACTTGACAGTTTTAGTAGAGAGAAATTGATAACCAATCCTTCATGGAACTAAGTCACGTATATATATTCATGCAACATAAATCGGAATTTTGAGATAGTGGGAAAGAAGTTTTTCAACTGCCAAAATACTATATAAATAGATATCTTGGTTTCTTTGTTTACCCACGAAATAAAATAAGCACAAAATATACCTTAATTTATATCTTGGCTGCTGTTGTGTAACTATGCCCACCTAGTACTTGAGTCATGTTTTCTACTCTGCCAAATGCATTGTGTTGTGATCGTTTCACTGACGACATACAACACGGGTCTGCATCGACTCCTGGGGTGTTTACGTAAAAACCTTGAAGGACAGGGAACTATATTCCCGTGCAGAGCTCCTTATATGGTTTTCTTCATAAGTGCAGGTTTAGTCCGTTGCTGTCTTTGGTGTTCGTTTGCTGCTCTTTGGACATTCCTTTGCTGGTGTTTCGAGTCCCTTTTTGCTGTTCTGCCGGTTGCTCGTTGGCTGCTGTTATATTGGTTCGATTGTGCTTCAATCGTTTGTTTATTGCAGCCATATAAGCTGTGTTTGGTTGGCGTCAGATGTGATCCATCAGTGTGTTATCAGAATCATAGTTGTGACTTTCTTGTTGATTATCTTACTGAAGTATGTGTTTTGAACTTTGTGATGCATACTCTTATGTTGTGATCAATTCTTAGTTTGAAAGTTGCAAGCATCATGAATACTATTATATGTTTTCAAAGTGCAATGGTCAAACAGAAATATCATTTTAGTGTGTACTTCTCTCTTTCATACTGAAAGTCTTATAATCTATGTTAACCAAATTAAAACTACAGTAACGCAATCCCACATTTGTTTAATTTCGACCTAACGGTTATGTTTGTAAGTAATGAATTTAGACAGTTGAAGTAAGTACAATCTTAATCTAACGGATATAAATATCATAGTAAGCTTAATTTATATAAGATCCACTAATTATTCCTAACCATAAATAAATGAACATCAGCATCATCCCTTATAAAACTTAAACATAAAACCTTAAACTAATTCCTTTATGAAACTTACTGGAAACAGATTGTTGCGTATTGTTTTTTGTGGTTTGTTGTAGTGTTGTGATGATTTTAAAACTCTCCCATGGCTGCCTTATTTATAGGTTTAATTAGCAAAACACACAAGTTATCATATAACATTTCAAGTCTTCACAGCAATCCACCATTCAATCTTTAAAAGTTGAAGTGTTGGTACACAAATGGCATGCATATTCCAACCAAGTTGGAGCGTTCCCAAAGTAATTAAGTAGTTAACTCATCATATACACAATTCTCAAAATAAAGGTTGCCAATAACATATAGTCTTCAAACCAATCCTTCCAACCATCTCCTAGATGTCGACCTTTCCCCAATCGACACTGAAAGTGGCATCTATCCTACCTCTCTCTGAAGCAAATGAAAATATCACTTTGATCTCACCATTACTGAGTTCCGCCATGACTCCTTCCTCATATGCATGCTCATGAGGGATTTCAACTTTTTCATTAAAGGCTTAATTAGCAAATCACACAAGTTTTCATATAACATTTCAAGTCTTCACAGCAATCCACCATTCAATCTTTAAAAGTTGAAGTGTTGGTACACAAATGGCATGCATATTCCAACCAAGTTGGAGTGTTCCCAAAATAATGAAGTAGTTAACTAATCAGATACACAATTCAAAATAAAGGTTGCCAATAACATATAGTCTTCAACCAATCCTTCCAACCATCTCCTAGATGTCAACCTTTCCCCAATTGACACTGAAAGTGGCATCTATCCTACCTCTCTCTGAAGCAAATGGAAATAGCACTTTGATCTCACCATTATATTACTGAGTTCCGCTATGACTCCCATGAGGGATTCAACTTTTTCATTAAAGGCTTTGAACCCTGCTGTGGTCTTCCACGATCAGCCACTCTTTTTCCACTCTCACTCTCAACCTCTCAGCCGTTTTGAAACCTGGGGCCTCCAACAAGACTAACAAGCCTTTCTTGCACGACATTAAAGTTGCAATTTCCTTAGGTGGTGACTTAGATCCCCTAAAGAATGAGAAAAGTAGGTCCAAGAATTGGCTTGATGGAATATCTGGGTATTCTGACATAGAAACAATATTTCATTGTTACCACAAAACTATCAATGAAATAAACAGATTCACTAATATAGACAGCAAACGAACCTTGTTGAGTGATCAGTAAAAACAATAAAGACCCAAATTTTAGTACATTAATATAAAACTGACCTCTCATGAGACCCATCTTCTTTGATAAAGGCATTCCTTTGCTCCGATTCTCAATATCTAAGTATTTTGTTGAGTTTCTCTAATGCAAAAATAAGTAATGGTTAATTTATTAACTATCATAAAATTAGTGAAGTAAATAAAAGATTTACTAATCAAAAAACAACCTTGCTGCTCAAGAGGCAACTTTTTTTGGTTCAACTAGTGTTATATTGCACATCTATGATGAAGATGGTTCATATTACTCCTTTACTAAAAAGCTAATTCTTTACCAGTACCACTGTTATATAAATCATCACATTTTGAGCAATTTCTATAACTATAAAATACTCCGATAATATACAAAATACTCCGGAGAATCAACACGTGTTTGTGCCATTTGCTTTTGATACTTTTGGATCCCTTGCCCCCGTGGCAACCTGATTCCTGGATCGGGTGCAAAAGGTTGTCCACAGCAATTCTCCGTCCTCCAGGAAAGTTGAAAGGAAAAAAGGCTAGAGAGAGGATAACACAGTGAATTAGATAGCTACAGTAAATAATAGACGTGTAACAATTTTTTTTTTTTTTTTTTTTTTTTTTTTTTTTTTTTTTTTTAATGAAAGATGGATAACTTGTACCTAACCAATCGAGACTTGGACATGTTTCTCGTTTTGAGAGTGAGTAGGAGGATTTTAATGGAGTAGCGTGTGTTTTGAATAAGAAAAATGATTTGCATAACTAAAATTCATGTTTAAAGACATGTAAAATTTTAAGATGAAAGATACATGACAATATTAGTGGTAGGATTATGAAATAGAAAATGTGCATTCCACATGTCACGGTAACCGTGATTCCATGCTTCACCTAATTTTATTTTTTTTATTTTTTATATTCATTAATAATGAAAAGAAAATTACATAAAACTTATTAGAAAAAAAGGAAATCACTAGTCATTGAGATATGAAAGTCTTGAGCCGCTACGTGCTCCGTAAGATTATATCGGGGACGGTAATGGATATATTCGTTGAGTAGGTTGATAGGGTACACAGCTAAATAGGTTGATAGGGTACTTTCGAATAAAAATAGTTTGGAAGAGTCGGCGAGAAAAATTAATTCGTCCTCGAATGAAGACATGGTAAAAAAATTGTTTGTGTGAAAAAAATTGTAGGTGAATGAGATAACAATTGCATGTGATTTGTTTATAAAGGGATTTATTTTATTATTATTATTATTATTATTATTATTATTATTATTATTATTATTATTATGCCAAACGGGCCCAAAAAACCCCAACGGTCACAAATGCAATGGTCATATTATTCCCATGCCTCAACGGCAATGTTTGCCGAATTTCCATGCCGATTTCATGTCGAATTGGTGGTAATGGTGTTGCCGCTAGGCATCACCTCATGCTGCTCCATGCCGATGACCATTGACAATGCCTTGAATTAGGTCCTTCTATCATTACTCTAAGTAATAAATGAAGTTGGTGTCTTTTTTTATGAAAGGAAAATGATATAGGTGACTAATTTGTATGTCTAATAATGAGATTAATCCATACAAAATATGACAAGTGGAGTATCCGTTTTCTCTCTCTTGATGATAACCTTTAATTATGCCATATGTTTGGATCTCTTTGTTAGGCATGTCCTTTAGGTGTTCGTGAGGTTGTCGTGGTGATGGTGAGGTTAGGTGTTGGTGAGGTCGTGGTGATGGTGAGGTCAGGTGTTGTTGAGGTTGTGGAGATGGTGAGGTCCTCGTGTTGGTGAGGTTGTGGAGATGGTAAGGCCTGGTGTTGGTGAGGTTGTGGAGATGGTGAGGGCCTGGTATAACATCCCGTAAATTTTCTCTATAATTAATACGATACTACAATATAAATTGACCATTTTTACCAATAACAAAAAAAATTTTTAAGACGCATCACAACGATAATTATGATTTACCATTTACCTTGGAACAATACTCACACACAACTCTTAATAGTATAAAAATCACGAGTAAATTAAAAACGTTAATATTTAATAAATATACGTTTCGTCAAATAACCAAACCTGTTCTATATATTTCCCGAGCCTACGAAAAATTTCCTAAATACTCACTAATGTTATTGGATGATGAGGCGAAAAATGAACCACTTTTAGGGGGTCATTTAAACCCGGAATTGAATTTATTTGATCAAATATTGCCATAAATCGTTCCTTTTGTGATTTTAGGTACTTTGGGAGTGAAATCTGGAAAAGGAAACAATTCGGACGTTTTTGGAGCATAAAAGTGATGAAAATGCCTAAGTCTTAATTTTCCTTGCTGGGAACAGTAGGTGACGGCGTCAAGAGTATCATCCTAACGGTGTCAAGAGTAAATTGCATGACGGCCCAGTGCAAACATGAAGGTGTCACGAGGAAGAGCGTTAAGAGTTAACACGTTACGGCCTGGAAGAACCTAACACATGACGGCGTCAGATGTAGATCAAGGCAGTCCGAAAATTATTTTGGCGGCGAGATGACGGCGTCACCTATTTGGTCTTGACGCCGTCAGCCTCAATTTCCTATATATAGTTTTCTAATTTTCATTCATAAAGGAGAGAAGTTTTGGAGAAACCCTAAAGCCGAACTTGTTACGAATTTTACAGGTTTTTCAAGGGTTTTCAGCCCTTGAACTCTTACATGTGTAATTGAGATAAGTGTTCTTCTAATTCAATCAATATGTCTATGTGTTGGTTGTCTATATCTTGTGCTTATCTTAATTCCACCATGCTAGGCTAGATTTATCTTGTGTTTGCTTAGATCTAATGAAACCTAGATGTTGATTATGTGTTGATTACTTGTTTATGGTTGTATTGGATGAATGATTTCGATGTTAGGCTTAAGAAAACTGGCAGATCTCCAAATGGTAACATGCTTGAACGTCTTAGGAAACATGAACTGACATGCACTAGGTTTTATTGGTTGTATTTAATGCATGAGTAAATTCTAATGATCCCATGTTAGGAGCTTCTTAGCCGGCTCGACATAGGAGTGAAGTAGGCACTCATAGGATTGGGGAATTAAGTGCGCCACCCCATGAATGGTATTAAGGAATACAATCCGTCATCCACACAACTATAACAAGTAATTAACGTGTAAAAGATATCTAGGGAGTAGTGAAATCTAAGTAAACACAATTTCTCCACTTATTGCTCACAACCTTAGTTTAATTTAGTTTTATTTTCATTTCTAGTATTTTATTTTGATTGCATCTTTAGTATTGGGTTAGTTGACTAGCAACTAATTCCGCCCAAATCCTTCAAACCCGAGATTTTTATTTGCTTTCTAAAAAATTATAAAAATACAAAAATAATCATCCCTCATCTCTAGAACTAGTATTTAGGTTTTTTAATCCTACCGACACTATTCCTAGCTGAACGATCAATCCCCCGGTACTTGTCACTATACTATACTACAACGATCAGGTACACTGCCTGGTGGGGGTTGTAAGCTTCTCGAGATCCCTCGAGAGGTAAAGCCTGGTGCAATTCCCATGCATCAAGTTTTTGGCGCCGCAGCCCGATGAATAGTTATTGTTTAGGTTGGAATTTATTTTGATTAGGTCTACTCATTAGATTCCTTTTTAGTTAGATTTTTATTTTCTTTTTATTAGCTTTCTTGTAGTCTATCTTTTTCTTTGTGCACTTTGTTTGTAAAACCATTTTCATTTGTCACTATGGAGGATGAAATTCCAATTAGATCACTGACAATAGAGGAACAATTATATTTCAATAAGAGATTTGTTTCTTATCATTCTTATGAATTTTTGCGTGATCTTTGTGTTATCCAAATGAAGTTGGGGGTAAGGTTAGATGGGTTTAATGAATTCTATGCATGTGATAATTCTATTAGACAATCATTAACTGGAAAAATTCCTTTTAGTCGGACCCTTTGGATGAATTTTCAGGAAAGCTTCCAAACCATGACCCATAAGTGGAACGAATTGGTGGATTCGTATGAGCAAAGAGACCTAGTTTCTAAGAACATAGACTTAGAATCAAACCAAGATTACGAGATGGTTAGTTCTGAACCACCTAGTTGCATGAGTGGGATAGATTTCACCAAAACAAACGACACACATGAGGTTAGAGTTGAGCCACCTAGTTGCATGTCATGGTTAGGCACTACCATAATACAAGATGAACACATAGGTGATATTGATGTGATGGAAGAGATAGTAGAAAACCCAAGCCCACTAAGTACCCCACAAGTCCTACCATCACTTGAGGAATATACACCACCCGTCACTTACCCGGAAGAAGTAGAAGAGACTATAGGAGCCCCAATAGAGGTAGAACCCTTGTACCAAACACCACTAGAGGATATACGTTTGAATACTTGTAGTGATAACCTTACTCTTAGTTCTAGGGAATTACCTAGTGTTGATGAACCGGAACCTCAATCTTCACACAACTTTCCATCCTTAGATATACATCTAGGAGACAAAAGAGGAGCCGACCCACCCATCAACCCATGTAGTACGGGTAGTCTTAGGATAAAGGTAATGGACTCTAAGCCTTATGGAGAGGAAGCCAATATAGAAGTGGAAAATGGCCTTACATGCTTACATCACCCATTTATGATTGATCACAAGAAACATTATGGGTTTAAACCGGGTTTATTAGGTCAAGATGGATCCCCAACTAGTAGTCTCTTGAAGTTGATAGAAAATGATCCCTTTCTAGGAGAAAATCTTAATCCACCCATTAACCCGATTGAATTTGTCAAGGTTATGATGATAGGAGCACACCCCTTTGAGCATATAATTTATCCACCACTCTTACCTCATGTGGCATATTTTCACCCTAAGGGTGTGTATCGCTACTTTCACCCGCACTTAATCCTAAGTGTAGGGAAAACATCTCCTATTTCCGTTAAATAAGGGTAGAGTCAGGCTCGTGACTCGAACAAAAACAAGCGCTTCTTGGGAGGCAACCCAAGCCCGTTTTATTTGTTTTATTTGTTTGATTGTTTGTTTTATTTTATTTGTTTTCATATGCATGCTTTATTTTTATTGTTGGTAGATCATGTTTCTAAACTAAAAAGTGGAAATACTTTACTTTGTTGTTTGGCCTAGTCTTAACTTCACCCAAAAGGTGTTTTTGCAAAAGATAAGTGTATGGGGAAACCCCAAATATGTTTTTAAGAAACAAACCAATCATGATTCTCCACAATATTAAGTGAACATGTATATTCGTATTTGTTAGAGTCAAATGCTTGTATCGAGTCATAATGAAGTTTTGCAGGATTTTCCAGGAAGTAGGACCAAGTTTTTCCAGAAATTTTCCGGAAATTTAACATAAGAATTTCTGCAGGTCACTTCTGACGGCGTCACGAGATTACTCTTGACGGCGTCACGTGTAAAAACCTGGAAATTTTACCAGTTTTGTTTTTCTAACGGAGTTTTAAAGTTTTTGTTGAATTATTAAGTTTTATAATCTCCAGGAAATCTGCAAACTTCATTCCACAAGCATTATATCTTACTTTGTTTTCTAGGATTTAGTAACTTATATAGATTGCCGCCGATTTTATGCGAGGTTGTCTTGTCTATTTTCTCAGGATTTACAGGTTATTTATGACAAGAAGATGATTTATATTCTGGAAGGGAAGCTTTGATTGTTCATTTTCTTGGAGGAATATCTAACCTGGCCACCTTATTATCCATACCGAGCGAATCAGGGGAGTATTTGATTTCATTCTTTTTACTTATTTAACTTTTACATTCTTTACTTAAATATTGGGGACAATGTTCATCTTAAGTGTAAGGGGAGGGTAAAATGATGATACCTTACAGATACACTTTCGCTTGAGTTTGTTTGTTTGATGGTAGATGTGTAATAAAACTATGAGAAATACTTGTTAGTGCAATTTTAGCGCCAAATTTAAATTTTTTTACAACATTTAGGAGTGAAACTTTAGCCATAGCAAGCGTCTCATGGATAGGAGATTGTATGACTAGTACAAAACCGTACTATTCATAAAAATTTTCCACCCAAATATGTGAGGTTCGCCTTTAGAGTTGATAGGAAAAGCATTTACTATTAGTGCTTATGAGTGTACCGGTAGCATTTAGATTCTAGAACTTGCGTTAGTGATGCATCCCAATACCGCTAGTGAGACTACATTCGTGTAGTAGGATTTACTACATGATAAGAGGCAATAGGATCACCCTTGTGTTAAACCCGTATTATAATTACTTGACCATTTAAGTCATATTACTTGGCTAGTTAAGTCAACTAATTTTTCCCACACCCTTAGCGTTGTACTCATTTTTAGTACACGAAACCCCTAGTACACCCCTCCGAGCCTATCTTTTCGTTTCTAACTTTAAGCATTTTACTTAAAGGAAGAATTTGTTACACCCCACTTAAATGTACACCCAAATCGCCTTAGCCTTCCGTGTATGCACTCATCTTTAGTGCATTATTGTTATTTGTTAAACCCTAAGTTAACTATCTAATTGATTACATGGTTGCTAAGTCGAGTCATATCCTTGTACATATTGTTTTGGGACGATTGGGACTCATGGGTAAAGTACTTATTTTATGGAGTAATGGGGAAGAACATCATTTATTACCCCCATAGGTACGTTAATCTTAAAAGTGCTCCAAGTGTTTTGATTATCTTAATTCGAGTCATTAGATTAGTTTATTGTAAAGTATGTAAAAATTCAAGTGTAAGGGGAATTTCCATTCCCTATGATGTATTATTTTGGATGGTAAGGTAAGAGTGTATGCAAAAAATAAAAAATAAAAAAAAAAAAAATCGAAAAAATAAAGAAAAAGAAAAAAAAAATAGAAAAAGAAAAGAGAAAAAACATAAGGACTACCATCCCTTTTTATTTTATGTTTTTTGTTATTTTCCATTTATTAGCTTAAGTCGAGTCTAGTCTTGTCTTAGCAACGACATATTGTACATGTAATTAACTAAGATTGTTAACTCGCCACCAGTGAAGACTGCCTATATCCAACAAAACCGTGTATTTCATATCCCTACACCTAACGTTACAACCCTTTAAAAAAACCTCTTTGATAGTTTATCCTAGGTGCTTACGCCATGTGGTGGAGGTTTGATCCTTTCCTAAGCCTATGGTAATCTATTTTGCTATGACAGGTAGTGAGAGATATCTTCCGTTTCCATATTGTGATATTACCTTATTACACCCGAGAGATGTGAGTATCTAAACACTATTTGTGAGGTGCTTGTGTATGACCTCCGTGCTTGTCTATTGGTCTTTAGTGGAACGACTATTTGTTGTAATTACTTTTATATTAGTGTTAAATGACCCCTAACTTGTATTTTGAATAGGATAAAAGCGCATTTGCTTGAGAACAAGCAAATCTCAAGTGTAAGGGTATATGATGAGGCGAAAAATGAACCGCTTTTAGGGGGTCATTTAAGCCCAGAATTGAATTTATTTGATCAAATATTACCCTAAATCGTTGCTTTTGTGATTTTAGGTACTTTGGGAGTACAATCTGGAAAAGGAAGCAATTCGGACGTTTTTGGAGCATAAAAGTGAAGAAAATGCCTAAGTCTTAATTTTCCTTGCTGGGAACAGTAGGTGACGGCATCAAGAGTATCATCCTGATGGCGTCAAGAGTAAATTGCATGACGGCCCAGTGCAAACATGAAGGTGTCACGAGGAAGAGCGTCAAGAGTTAACACGTGACGGCCTGGAAGAAACTAACACATGACAGCGTCAGATGTAGATCAAGGCAGTTCGAGAATTATTTTGGCGGCGAGATGACGGCGTCACCTATTTGGTCTTGACGCCGTCAGCCTCAATTTCCTATATATAGTTTTCTAATTTTCATTCATAAAGGAGAGAAGTTTTGGAGAAACCCTAAAGCCGAACTTGTTACGAATTTTACAGGTTTTTCAAGGGTTTTCAGCCCTTGAACCCTTAATTTAGTTTTATTTTCATTTCTAGTATTTTATTTTGATTGCATCTTTAGTATTGGGTTAGTTGACTAGCAACTAATTCCGCCCAAATCCTTCAAACCCGAGATTTTTATTTGCTTTCTAAAAAATTATAAAAATACAAAAATAATCATCCCTCATCTCTAGAACTAGTATTTAGGTTTTCTAATCCTAGCGACACTATTCCTAGCTGAACGATCAATCCCCCGGTACTTGTCACTATACTATACTACAACGATCAGGTACACTGCCTGGTGGGGGTTGTAAGCTTCTTGAGATCCCTCGAGAGGTAAAGCCTGGTGCAATTCCCACGCATCATTGGACCTCGACCCGATATTCAAAGTATGCTAAGTGGGCCCACAGGACCCATCGGGCCTTAGCCCGTCTCACACAACACTCAAATCGACCCTTAATTCTTTTTCTTTTGTATGGGCCTGCGTACCCAAAATAAGCCCACCAGGCCACAAGCCTAAAACGCACCCTTTGTATTATTATATTTTCTCATGTCGCGACCCCTATAGCTTTGGCTCGTTTACTAACAATTTCGACACACAACATGCCAACATTATTACAAAAATCAATTGGCCTCCCATCTGACAATCATGATCAACATGTGTCTTAGAATTTCATACACATTCACTGTATAAAAACTGACTCAAGCAAACTCATAAACGCGTTTGGTATTTCATGATCACAATATGGTTTTTGACTCCAAAACAAATCATATGTATCCAAAGCACACCAAATTGTTCCCCAATCACCATGGAACCAGTTCTTGAATCCCTTTGCATGCAAATCGATAGTACACACTCGAATACAAATCACATTTCAAAAGTTTCTATGTTGTTGCAATAACTGTGTACGCGTAGGTTTTGGCCATTTTAATCCTAGTTCAAATCATGGTCTAGCAAATGCAAGTCTTGTTCGCGTTTCTTTGGGTTGACGATGAAGTGGCATCATCTTCTTAGCAAACCTCAACCTCTACGTCGAGTTTACCCCACCAAACTTGGTGAAGTGAGTTCACTCTTACTTATCACTTTTCTTTTCATATTATTATGTACAACTCGTGTATTACTTAGCCTCATATCTTGCTATCTTTGTTATACAATTTCCAATAGATCGCGGCAAACTAAATCCTTGTGTGGCTATGTATAAGGTGGTGTAAAAACAAACTACTCTTAATAACGTATAACATGTTTTTGAGACTCTTATTACCCTATTCTTATTTCTATACTTTCGTTATTTGTAAAATTTGCACAAACACTTAATCCTACTATCTCGTAAATATTAAACGCGACCCCTACTTTTTATTCGCCCTCCTAATTACTAACCATGCCATAAAGGAGATCTTATAATCATTTTAGTACCCACATTAACGCTTAAGTATAAATATCACACGTTCTTAAATCATTTTGGACCCATACGTTTTCTTCCCAAAAACACTTAGTATATTTGTGAGTTTTTGTAACACCCCAACGCAAGAAGGGTTAAAGTGTAACATTATGGGGTCAAATCAGAACACAAGCGAAACGGAGATACATTTCTAATACAGAGTATACAAAGGTTACAAGGATAAACTAAACAAAATACAAAAGAGCAGCAACGTTGAACTAAACCCAAGTACAATATACTAAGCCCAACATCAAATACTTCTAATCATCTCTAAGTCCAGCCAGTAGCTAATAAGGGTGAAGTCTTCTAAGCCCAAAATAAGATCACTCAACCATAAACCCAGCTTCCTACTAAACCTGCCGCATGAGAAAAGAAATGCGGCTGAGCTTACAAAGCTCAGTGAACAGATATATATATATATATATATATATATATATATATATATATATATATATATATATATATATATATATATATATATATATATATATACAGGTAACAAAGCAAAAGCAGAGAAACGATACGAATGAATTACAATGAATAGAGTCAAAAGAAGCATAATAAGTACAAGGTAAGGAAGTATGATGAAAGGTCAAGGTATCAGGTGAGTATAGGTGTCAATATATTTACCCCAGGCCAAACAAATATCCAAACAAACCATACCATAATCCATGTATTCGGAGGGGAGTCCTCGGAATACCAAATGTAGTAAGAAGGAAGTTGATTCGCCTTAAACTAGTTATTTTTTATTTCTCAACCACTTGTGAATAGTCAATAGTAAAGTCAAACTAATCAAGACAAATGCTTCCGTGGAATACAGTGTTTCCCCGGGTCGTAATGTCCCAACGAGGTTGTGATGGTATTAAAAACGAGTCTGTGATTAATGAATGTGAACAGGAAAGGTATAAAGTGTGTGTGTGTGTGATTAAACTAGGGTTTTATAACTTAAAATAACTATTAAAATGATTACGTAAAACCTAGATATCTAAAACGTTAAAACGTACACCAATTTAAAATCAGACGCGATTGCGTACTGAGAAAAAGGTGAGTTTTAAGAAAAATAAACTACAAGGGTTAAAAATGAAAATTCTATAAACTTAAACTTAAAATAAAATTAAATTAAAAAGAAAACTATTTTTTAGATTATTATATTATTTATTATTAATTATTTAATTAAAAACTATTTAACTATTTAATTAGAAAATTATAAATACTACAAATTAAACTAAAAACTTATAAAAATAATTTCTAAACTTAAAAATAAACTTGAAGAAAGTATAAAAAATAAAAATAAATCTTTTTGTCTTTTTATGAATTTTTTATTAATTAAAAACTATTAATATTAATTAAACTAATTAAACTATTTTAAATTACAAATAATACTAAATCAACTTAGAAAATTATGAAAAAATTTGTAAAACTATTTTATAACTTATAGAAGCTAAAAAAAAATATAAAAACTAGGTGTTGCTATATAAAAACTAATTATGCTAATTATAACTTAATTATTGATTAATTATTAAATAAACTAATATTAATTATAATAAATACTAAATTACAAAATAAAAATCTGAGAAAATTATTAAAATTACTTTAACCTAAAAGGAAATTAATAAAAATATAAAATTACAGATTACTTAATAAAAATATAAAAATGAAAATTAAAATTAAATTGAATTAAATAGAAACTATTACTTATTTTTATGTTGGTTTTTCTTGAATTTTCTTTTACAAAACTATTTTATACCTAAATATAACTAACTTTTGTGAAAACAATATTTTTATAAGCTAAAATTAAGTACTGTGGAAGCTTATTGCTACCACAGTTGACTTTGGTTGACTGAAATGGCAAATAAGCTCACAAGAGCTTATGTGGGACCCACCTTGATATTTTCTGGTTCAAATAAGTCAGTTGGACTAGTCTAAGCTTAATTTGGTCAAATAAGCTCAGTAGATAAGCTGATAAGCCACAATAAGCTAATCCAAAAACTGATTTCTACTCAGAATGGGGACAAGGTTCAAGGGTATTTCTAGGTGGGGTCCACTGAGGTACAGGTCAAACAAATGGTCAATATAAGATCTCTACTAGGAGGGGGGTTGGAAGGTCCAAGTTTTGACAAGTGGGGCCCACTAAGGTGGTCACAAAACACCACCAAAGGTGGTGTTGTGACTGAGGTCTGATGGAGCAGGGGAGGTTTTCTCCCTGCAGCTGACTTAGAGGGTGAGTGGGGTCCACTACAAAAATCACAAAAATACAAGCTATATGGGACCTTGAAGATAAGCTGGTAGACTACAAGTCCACAAAAGCTCAAAGCTTGAATCCTATTCCTAAATTCTATAAAAATCTGGGAGTTTTGGGAAAAAAAACTAAGCTGATGAAAATTTGATTTTTTATAATAATCTAAGTTTTGACTTTATTGAACTTCTAATCACTAATACTGATTTGATAAGCTATATTAAGCTATGACTAACCTAAATTAAGCTAGAACTAATAGATATAAGCTAAGGTGAGGGTTTGTGAACCTTAAATCCTTGACAGTTAACTGTCAAGGACTTTGGAAATGGATTTTGACTTTCTCACTAATGATGGTTGGATTTTATGATTGTTCTAACTGATTGAGACCTAAAGTGACTTGATAAAACCAAAAACAACAACTGCTACTCAAAACTCAGTGATGAATTTCACTGAGCCAAACACCCTATAAACTTGACTGTTTTGAGATTAACAAAACAACTAAGTGATTTAAACCTTAACTCTGATTCCTTACACTATATTATGATTATTTAATAATAATTAAACAGAAATCAAACACAATACAAGCTTAAAACTCAGATTTGTCAAATTAAAGTTTTCCACTGTGAGGTTTTTTACTTTTAAGTAGTTATGAAATATGATGAACAAGCAAACTATATTATGCTAAATACTAACTTAACAACAACACATAAGCATAAAAACACAGAAACTTAAGCAATTAGACTACTGAGACAGTAATATGAAAAATTAATGCAAAAGCTTACAAAATTGATTGTGATGAGAACAATGAAACCATGAACTGAGAATTACCCTAACAACCTTCCACAAGGTTTCTATTACCCAATCAATCCAGAATGCACTTTGCTCAGCTCCTTTCTTTCTTGTTCACTAGATTTTTTATTTATTTGCTATTTATTTTTATTTTACTTATATTTTGTAATTGTTGAGTGAACTGATTTCAAAACTTGAAATCCTTTTTGAAAGCTTGTAAATAAGATTAAGTTAACTTAATGGGACCATAAACAACAACATTTAACAATCTAAGAAGAATTTGTCAAATTCTCTTAAATTACCAAATTTGAAATTAATGAACAAAATTATGATTAAAGGTTTCAGGAAGCTTGAATTACACTACAATAACTTAATACAACTGATAAAAGTGGAAATTACAACTGAATTGGAAAGTTAAACTACATACGATTACCTAAAACTAAAGCTACACTAATCATTGAACTCTTCTGCCTTCTTTCCCTTTTGTAGCCATTTTCTGAGTATGTGGGACCCACTGGGGTATTTCCCACCATTCCCCAGCCATTGATTGTGTCTGTTTGATCTTGGCCGTTTGAAACAACTTTTTGCGCCAAAAGTCGTGGGGTGTCAGTGTTATGCGTGGTGAGGGTTTTAAGGCAATTAAGGGGTTTTGGGAGTGTTGTGGAGGTGGAGGGATAAGGTTGGACAGCTGGGGGGTGAGGTGGAGGTGGAATACCAGGTGGTATGGTGGTCTGTGTGGTGGTGAGGTGGTTTGGGAGGGAAAGGGTAAAGCTGGGGTGGTTTTGGTTTGTGTTGACCGGGTATTGACCCTGGGGTGGACTGGATTCAGATGGGCTTAGGACTAGTAGGGTGGGCTTGGGGTTTTAATGAAAGGGTAGGATGGGCTGTTTAGGTAGTGGATTTGGATTTGGTGTTATATTAATAAAAGGGTCCGTTTGGTTTTTAAGAAATTACAAGGACCAAAAATGTAACATGCTGAAAGTTGAGGGGCTGTTTGTGGCATATTTCCAAATTAATCACAAGGGTCAAAATTGCCATATGTGAATAGTATAAGGGTATGTTTTAATAATTTTCACTTATTTATTACCCGAGGACTATTTTTGCCAATTTACCAAACTTCAGGGACCAATCATGTAAATTCACCAAACTTCATACCAAGGACCATTCCTGCAAAAGATTATTAGTACAAGGACCAAAATTGAATTTCTCAAAGTTTTTACATCCCAGGGACCATTTATGTCAAATTCCAAAGTTGAGGGACTAAACTTGTAATTTTGTGAAACTTTGCACCAAAGGACTAAATATGTAACTTTATGATTAAAAAGGACCTTTGGTGACATTTTCATGCTTTTAGAATAACCAGGGACTAGTTTTGCCAATTTATGAAACTTGAGGGACTGAAACTGCCAATTATGCAAACTTTGTACGTTTTTCATCTGTTTTTGCATATTTTGCATTTGAAACATATAAAACACACCTTTAAGATATTTTAAGTATTTTGATACATATTTGAGTGTTTTTGTATGTTTTGGCAGCTCAGATTGGTATAAAATGACGAGTATTTAGACACTCATCAGAAGTCCTCAAGTAATCCATGGAGTAGATAGCTCCCAAAATGTGAGGGGCTGCATGCACGCATGCCCAGTCACCAAACAAATATATATGTAGTCCAATCCATGTCGTCATCATAATGGCTATAGCCAAAACAAATATCAAACAAACAAAACTAGGATGCATCCATAAGCCCCTGCAAACAAATCATAGTCATAGCAGCAGTAGATAACAAATCAGGGACGGTGGGGGACATCTCTCCAACCCTACTAGAGTACGTAACATTGGTGCATCAATGCTATGATTGTGGCTACTCCACAACCAATAACACCTGGGTAAAATACTGAAGGGTCAAGTAGTCAAGGTTCAATATCAAGGTGTAGGTGCCAAGTCATAATCAAAGGTTCAGTATCAAAGGTTCAGTATCAAAGGTCAATGTCAAGGATCAATCAAAGATGTAATATCAACGGTTCATAATGGAGAGGTCAAAGCCAAAGTTCCCAATCCACAAGGTTCACTATTCCAAGTCCCAAAGTCCCATAGTTCATGATCAAAGGGTCATAATGAGAGTTTAAAACAAAAGTTCATTTTAGCAGGTGCCCATCACTTGTTTTAAAAGGTTCGTAGTATAATGCCATTTAAAAAAGTTTATAACAAGGGTTCATTTAGAAAGATCTTCCAAAAGATGACAATTTGTAAAAGTGATATTTAATAAAGGTTTTCGTAATATATTCTTCAAAAGTGTATTTATGCAATTATAAAATCTCATATAAAAGTGGTCTTACAATCATATTAAAAGTGTCGTTGTAAAATAGTTACTCCTTCAAATGTGATCACAAATACCGGTGAAACACATCAATCATAGAGCCAAGTAAGAAGGATCATAACCAAGACCAAATGGAAGTCATAACACGATAATCAAGTCAAAGACAAAGTCAAGAGAGAGCAAGTGTGCACTCTTACTGAAAGAGTACGGAATATCTGTACCTTAGCCGAGTCAAAACAAACCGAGATCAAACGAAAAGAGAACGGTCATTCCCACTTCACCAAACCTAGAAGCACGTGAAAATGGATCACGAAGAGTTCTGTTAGCCTTGCTATTTTATAAAAGATAACGTCACACATAAAGAAATGGAATAGATATCATACAAATAGTACTCTAGGGACTATTATTGTAATATAGGCAAACTAGTAATGTTAGGAGCCTATAAATACCCCTCATGACTCTCCATGAGGGGTGTGGGAAAGTGTGTGTAAAGTTTCACTTCATTTCATATTTATAAACACATAGTTCTTCACCTTTCTCTCTCTACTTTCTCTCTCTAGAAACATGGTGTATTTCAATCAACCTCGACCTCCCAAAGGTTTTTCTTGGTTATAACAAGTGGCATCAGAGCTAATCGGGGGCGAATCGTGGTGTTTTTGGGTGAAAAATCATGTTTTTTGGTGTTTTTTCTCGGAAAACTTACGATCTTATCGAGTTAGGATTTTTTCTTATCTAGGTAGAAAATTTTATTGAGTTAGAAAATTCTAGCGAGCTAGAAAATTCTTGCGAGTTTGACAAAAAATTCTAGTGTGTTTGTAAAAGTTCTAGCGAGTTTGAAAATATCTAGCGAGTTTGAATTTTTTGCGAGTTAGAATTTTTGAAAGTTTGTGAGTTAGGGTTCTGAGTTTCAAGGGTTATCGAGTATGGTTAGGTTTTACCGAGTTTGGTGAGATTGTACCGAGTTTGGTCAATTTTACCGAGTATGGAGCTGCAATTATCGAGTTTGGTGACTTTTACCGAGTTTGGCAGAATCACCGAGTTAGGTAGCCCATATTCTACCGAGTATGCCAACTAAATATCGAGTAAGGGTATTTTTCATGCAACGGTTTCATGTTTCGAGTATGCTTCATATAGTTTGCCGAGTTAGGCTGGTCCAACCTTATTGTTTATCGAGTAAGGATTTCTTTTGGACTAATCTAAACAAAACTCTGCCGAAATTGACTTAGGATATCGAGTAACGAGATGGGATTTTGAGTAAGGAAATATCAAAAGATTATTAAATAAACAAAACCCTAACCTCTTCGAATAACCTAAGCATTGATCAAATACCACATGATATTATTGGTAAACATTTTATAGAACATAATTCTTTTTATTGTTTCATTATCTAAATACCAATATATCACTCACCAAAAACACATCACGAATTGCTTAAACGATCCTGATCAAGAATCACAATCAAATGACAACGGCTAGTATCGGATTTTGTGATTATGGGAATAATTCTTTATCACTTTTCTAGGTTTAAAGTTCATTTCAAGGGCATGTGTACTTATTTATCTAAAAGTCTAGGGGTGGATGGATGCATGACTTTCGAAGATACTTGTTTGGGCAAACACTAAAGATAGTGATTAAGACTTGGATTATCTAGTTATACCCGATGTAAGGAGTTACATTGTAGTGCTCACGGGTTATAGCTATCACTTTAAGGAGTTACATTGTAGTACTCAGTGTCGCACAAAGTTGTGGATAGTTCAAGAGGTGGATATTTCATATACTGTTTGTTGGTTTGGGTATATGGCACTACCTATGCTTAAAGGAGTTACGTTGTAGTGCTTAGTATAGGTTCTTAGTCACACCATCGTACATGATTAAGTCACATATCTAAGGGATGTTTACTTCATTTTCAGATTGGTTATACTGGGTTGTTTCTATAGTCATTGGTCATTTACTAGCTGGTTGGAATTTGAAGAGGTCGCTTAAAGGTTGAAGAGAAGAGAAGAGATTGTAGAATAAAGAGAGTCATATCCTATCAGCATATTCTCACAAATTATGCTTTCATGGTCTATCTATATTGCATCAGAAGTGTAAAGTACGGGTAATTTTGGCATGTACATACAATAGTATGATGATTTCGATACATCGCAACCATCAGGAGGGAGAAGAACATGCCAAAAGAAGTAGTGTTTCATCTCTAGTACATTGGTTGTTCGAGGGAATTGTGCTTACACTAGAACCGAAGAAGTACTAATGATGTGTACATCGGAGCCTATTACCAACTTTCTGTGCAATACTATGTGAGTTATGCTATGATGCTCCCAGAACTACAACCATGGTGCAAACTCATTAGTATCTACCTTATCCGCTACGAGATGAGAAGAGAGTTGTCTGTTCAGGAGGGAGCAGAAGAAAAAGAATAAAGGCTCACTAGTTAGGAGGGAGTAATAACCTAACTAGACCATTACAGTTGAAGTACATAGCTACAAAGACCTTTGCCGTCAGTGTCAAAGATCATACGCCGAGATAGTCGGAAGAGAGAACTTCAAGTCTGCCTCAGTATCTAGACTACAGAGACTCTGCGCTTCAACAACGTCAACATAGTTTACTATTGTTATAATTTACATGTTTACGTGCTTATAGGTCTCATTGTATCCATTCATGTGTGACGATATCTTGGAGGGAGATTCTTAGCCTTGCTATTTTATAAAAGATAACATCACACATAAAGAAATGGACTAGATATCATACAAATAGTACTCTAGGGACTATTATTGTAATATAGGCAAACTAGTAATGTTAGGAGCCTATAAATACCCCTCATGACTCTCCATGAGGGGTGTGGGAAAGTGTGTGTAAAGTTTCACTTCATTTCATATTTATAAACACATAGTTCTTCACCTTTCTCTCTCTAGAAACATGGTGTATTTCGATCAACCTCGACCTCCCGAAGGTGTTTCTTGGTTATAACAAGTTCAAAATTACTTAAGTTTCCTCTTTTAATTATCATTCCATTTTTAGTAACTTCCCATATTTAGCAGGTTTCTTATTTTAGATAGCTTTCTAGGTTTAGTAACTTTCTATTTTAGGTAACTTTCCACTCTAAGCAAGTTTACTCATTTTAAGTAACTTTCTATTTTTAGCAGGCTCCAAAATTAGTAAGTTTCCATAAATAACAAATTTCCAAAATTAGAAAGATTTAATATCAAAATGCAAGTTAAATCATTTGTTAAATATTATTATGGAGTTTAGGGTTCATTTTAGCAAGTCATAGTAAGTTTAGAGTTTAATAACTAACTTTCCATATTTTAGGGTTCCTAATGTAAATATGCCATAGTTAAGGGTCTATTATGTAAATATCACAAGTTTTCACATTTTACACCGATTATACATAAGTTAATAATATCAAATCCTCAAGTTTACTAATATTTCACTTCAACCCTTAATTTTCAAAAGTTACAAAACAAGTTCTTATAATTATTTAAATCACAATAATAACCATAATAATTTCATATAAGTACACATATATTTAATTATCCAAATTGCAAACAAATCCTTTTTAATTATCAAAATTACACTCTTAGCCCTTCAATATTATATAAATACGAATTAACCTTTATATTTATCAGAAATTACAAAACTAACCCTTTAATTACAAATAAATACAATTCGTATATATATATTTACATAATTTATAATTTAAACATTTTAATTACAAAACTTACCCATTTAGCCCTTGTAATAATTTTATACCATTCACCCCTAATCTTTTATGATTTCTAAAAACATACCCTCAAGTTTAATAATTTACAAAACGCACCCTCCTATTTTCAAAATCAAATCGGTTTACAATAAATTCCAAAATCACAAAACCTAATTTTTCCCCAATCATTCAATCATTATTACACCTTCATTAATCATTAATTACATCATCCAATACCCCAAATCCATATTTTATATATATATATATATATATATATATATATATATATATATATATATATATATATATATATATATATATATATATATATACGATCGGATGAAAATAAAACAAGTCCAAACAATTCATATATGATTCGAATAAATTATGCCACATTTTATTAGTGTTCTAAGATCATATTAACATGTTAAAAAAATATAAACGTGCCATACAAAAATCATAAACAGCCGATAATCATTTTACACATTTTTAGGGTTTATGCTTTCTTTAATTCGTATAGCTTATAATATCGTGCATGGATCATTTTTATCCTTTTATATTGATAATATAAAGTTGAAAGGATGATACAAAAATACTAGAAAGCCAACAATCGAATGGAGCAAGGAAGTGTGAATTATCTCTTCTCGGGTGGAAAATACGACACAAATAAATTCTCAAAGCTTACCCCGATCACTTCACAACCTATCCAATAATTTTCCCACCTCCTATGGTCTAGAACACGTCCAGGAAAAATAACAATGGACCTTGGAAAATTGTTATGCCGCTGGTGGAATTTTTAGAGGGAAAATAGGGTTTTTAGGTTTATTAAAATGGTAAAATGGATTCCAAAAATATATAGAGGTATTTTGGGGTGATTAGGCCGAATTATGGGCTGGTATTACGGAGTAAAAATCAGAAATATTGTTTCCAAAAATACTTGATGCATATCTTAACTTATAAATAATTTGGTACAAAGTTTTAATTCATTTTGGACTACTTTATAATATTTAGGCATGCCACATATTTAATCTAAGTTCTAAATAACTCAAATGCTCCAACAGAATTTATATTTATCATTTGTTACAAATTTCCAAGTGTTTGGGATTTATTTGGTGTTTTATATAAGTTTTTATTCAAAATTTTAAATTAGAGGGCATTTTGGTAATTTAAACGTGAAGTGAAAATGTGGGTTTTACAGTTTTGAAACCTGATTCAAATGAATTTTTGGCCATTTACTTTGATCGTGTAACTTAATATTTTGAAATATAGCAATACAATTTTTGAGCATAAACTAGTTGTCCACCTCATGAACAATCGATACTAGTAATTACATTGGTTTAATAAGATCGTTTTTCCACCTTTAAACCACTAAAGCTAATCGGATTTTAAGCTAATTATAAAACTAAGATTTATATTGTTCGGGCCTAGTGAGTCCATTAAGCAAATTTTAAGCAAACCAAATAAGCTAAACGTATAAGCTCCTATGTAATATCATTATAACCCTTACATAAGCCCTAAGGAAGGCCCATTGTCCCCCCTAGCCGTTGGATCGTAAATTGGTAACGAGCCAAGGTTTGGCTCGTTAAGGGCCCAATTTGTTGTAAAAGCTAATTTTTAGCAAATAAGCAGTGGAAATAAGCTGTTTAAAATGTTTTAAGCTTATTTAGAAAATAAAAAGGTTAAACTTTTCATTTGGTGAAATTTGGACAAGAATTGCAAAAACTTACTAACGAGGGACTAAAAGTGTAAATTTTGGAAACTTTGGGTTAAAACTCTCAATTTCATATTCCTGGGATATAAACTGTAATAATAGAAACTTTTGAGGATATAATGTTGAAAATGATACTTTTGGACCTAAAATGTAACAACAATTAACTTTGGACTAAATATGAAAAGTTTACACCGTTAGGTTTAAAAAGGTAACTTTTGTGAGATATTAAGGATTTTTCTATAATATTACTTTATAAAAATTATAATAGTATTATATATATATATATATATATATATATATATATATATATATAGACACACACATTATAAAATTCGCGTAACTATAATTAATTTTTAACGATATATATATATATATATATATATATATATATATATATATATATATATATATATATATATATATATATATATATATATATATATATATATATATAACGTAGATTCTAAACGTATAACTTAAGTTAATTAACTTAATACAAATCAGGACGATTATTTTACAAGACACGTCGAGCAATTAATAGAAATACTTTCATAAATACTATAATTCGTCCTCGACTAACTTTTGATAAAGTATACATAATTACTATTCATAAAAAGATTAAATACAATAACGATACTTATACATAAAAACAAGTTATATAGTATATAACTTTGTTTTTGAACTTTATGCATTTTACCACGCAAGCCACCTCTTACACAAAAATCATTATGTCATCCGACATTATTTCAAATCACAATTCTCGATAAGTCAGACTTATCTTAGACTTCCATATTATTCAGGTTATCCTGTGAAGTCATTTTCATACTACTTCTGACATTACGTTATCCCTGCCTACCATAACTCCCAGGTGAGTCATAGCCCATACTTTTACTTGTTTTATAATTATTTTATAAACGTTTTGAGAGAGATACATGCTCAACTACTGTTTTTACTTTTACAAGTATTCGTTAACTATTTATATATGACTGTGAGTTCCATAGCCCCCACTTCTTTTACCTGTTTTAAATTGCTTTCGGGGGAAATACATGGTCATATTTCATATAAACTTTACTAGTTTACACATTTTATATCTCATGAAGAGATATCTACTATAAACATGATTACAAGTGACTTTTCAACTGTATACTATACTTGACTTCTATTGCCTAAGTTTGCCTATTACCAAAAGACCCTCGATCATGAACCTTAATCACTTATAGGGTGAACGTATATAGTTGTGGAAAGATCTATTTGGGACTGACAATCCCCGTTTGGTTTGCTAGTGGAAAGCCATCGAACGCACTTTATTTGATTTCATAGATTATTGGTAAATACCTATCTTGGGGGCATGTTACTTTTCGTCATATTTTCATGATTGGCTGTTAATCGTTGCGTGTCATGAGGCTTTGGGCAATAGAGCAGTAGTACTGTAGTCATGATACATTACTACAATGACTAATGTTATGGGCGTATAATGACATAGCCCACTGTTTTATCAAACTTCGAATTTGTGTTCACTATATAAAACTATAATGACTTTGGTGTTGACTCATTTAGGGTAAACCAACAAACTATTTTGTGTTGACCTTATTAAGGTTATCTGTAAAACCCCGAAATTTTGAACTTGTAAAATACCCAAAATACCTTTATAATTTTGAATTTTATGAAAAGACGATGAATAATTGAAGATGTTGCGTTATAACCGAAGTAATTAAAGACCGCAATACGAGATACCATTTGAACCTTTGAATACAAACAAAATTTGAAGTGAGCTATAAGTTATGGAGTATGCTACATAATACGAAACCAGAGTAAATATAAGTCGGCACTCTATTTTCTCTAAGTAAAGTATTACACATTATAAGTTAAATTCAAACCTAGTTATATATATTTTTTATATGGCACCCAAATGGAAATAATTGAGATATATCAAATATTATTTGGAGAGATTTGAAAAGATTTTGAGTCCCAACCTCCCTAAAGACTCGGCAAATCCCAGCCTTTATCTCACTTTCGTTTCTCAACTTAACCACCATACTTCACATTTTTCCTTCAAACTCTAGACCCTAAAACTAAATCACAAATGGCAGCATCTATTGCCCCTCCAAGAAATCAAGATCGGTGTGTACTAGTTCTTTTAGCAATTCGAGTGGTATGAAGGGTATAGCTATGGGTGATCATGTGATTGGTGTGGTCGTGGGTTTGATTTGAAGATGTCCCCTTCGGTTCTTTGATCCGTCTTAATCCGTATAAGGTATTTCTATAATCAAACTTGTGTTTTCTTGATTCGAGTTAAATGATATATATACGTAAAAGACATGAAAACTTGATCTAATATGCTTGTTAATAGGGGTATATGAATGAATATATATACACATGATCAGAATTTAAAACTCATAACAGGAACGCGACTATACGAATATTGTGTGCATTCTGTGTCGAATATGAAGGATATAAACAGGTAGGTTGTAGCGTGTGGCGTGTATAGGGATTATAAGGGCTGTTTTGTATGAGTTATTTAAGTAAAATTAAACCTATAAGTATGTGTATACTAATATTGTGGTGTAACACGTGTGTCTGTTTAGCGTCAACTTGTGAGTTTGCATAAGTATTGAATCTTAAACTAAGAATAAAAATGGGTATTGTGTGCATGGGGTTTTGAAGGATAGTCACGTTTGCATTCTAAAAAGAAATAAATCACGTCGGTTATATATTTGTGATGGTGCGTTAAGTCGATGGTGCATAAACAAGATTAGCCATTTAAGAAACTTGAAAACTAACAGATTTAAATCATGGATCGAATATAAATCATGGGTCGAGTATAAATCATGGTCATGTTTTGTTGTCGATGTGTTAGGGGTATGCATGCTATACATGATTCGTGTGGGTATGCTCGTGAGTGGTTGAAGTATATTTTGGGGTCGTCGCGGTATAAATTGATGTTGGGTATACATATAATTAATTAAGAATGACAGGGCCTAAAATTATCTTTTTAATCTAAAATTATAGTTTAAACTTTAAAATAATTTTATTTGACATTTTTAATATTTAATTGTGATAATTTACACGTCAACCCTAAACTTTGTTAAATTAACATATTTAACCCTAAACTACCATATTTGTTATTTTAACCTTTAAATATTATTTAATTGACATTTATAACCCTAAAGTATAAAATTACTAATTCAGGAAACTTACTATGTTTGGAAAGCTGCTATAAAAGGAAAGTTACTAAAAACAGGAAAGCCGACTAAAATGAGTTTCATGATTTAAAACAAGTTATTAATAATTAGGCGATCATTATTCGTGTAGATTCGTTGAAGGAGTGTTTCCTTATGCTTACGTATGTTATGATTTCGATGACGATTGAGGTACATATATTCTTCCCTTTTCAGTAGGGACTTCTCATAACTCTCTTGATCCTTGACACTGCTATGATTCCCTTTTGATATGCCATTGCTATGTGTTGGGAATAAAATGCACAAAGTAAAGAGTCTGTCTGAAGAGCCTGCTAATGATAGTTAAGCCTGCCTCTTCAGTTCTGCTGATGATGAAGATATACTAACAGTACCTTCTGGGTAAGAAGGTACTGCTAGTTAAAGAAGGTCCTGCCAGCTTTCACGACAAGTTGCTATATTTTAATTAGAGAGATTTACTTGTATTATTAGTCTTTGTACAAAGTTATACGTTAAGTAGAAGTAGTACAGAAGTCTCAGTAGATATAATGGAGTGTTTTACCTTGAAAGGTGTAATATTAGGATAAGATAAACCTCTAGTATATTATATTAAGCAACTTGACCACTTGTAATAAAGGCTCCTTATACTATAAAAGGAACCCTTAAGACACCTTCTTACATATAGAACTTGCATATCTTTTCATACAGCTTTCATAGCTTTCCATGCATAACTTCTATCTTTAACCTTTTCACGTATCAAAGATTCAAGGTTACACTTGTAATCCTGGTGATAGTTTAGATCACCCGTATTATTTCATCAATAATATTGAATCGTTTTGTGTTATTCTTGTTGTGCTCATTCTCTTTTACTTATTCACCACCTTTGTTCCTTTAGTGTGTTTTAGTAAATTCCGCATGCTAACTCACATTCATTCATAAATATCCTAAACACATTACTGAGATTAACATCTCAAGTGTTTGCACAATTCATACAGAATCCTTCCACAAGTGGTATCAGAGCGAGGCTGATATTTACGACATAAAAGAACAAAGCAAAAATGGATGTTGAGCACATTCAAACCAATGTGGCTGCAAAACTTCCATTACTCAAACAGAATGAGTTTGAAATGTGGAGACTAAGGGTTGAACAATACTTCCAAGTACAAGACTATGCACTTTGGGAGATCATTGAAGAAGGAAACTCATTTAAACCAGCAACCACCACCTCCACAGTAAATGATGCACTTGTCACAACTGTGCAAGTAAATCCAATAACTGCTGAAGAAAGAATTCAAAAGAGAAATGATCTTAAAGCCAGGAGTATGCTTCTCATGTCTATTCCAAATGACCAGCTTCTAGTCTTTAACAAATACAAGTGTGCTAAAACCCTTTTTCAAGCTATTGTGGCTAGATTTGGTGGTAATGATGCCACCAAGAAAACCCAGAAAACACTTTTAAAACAACAGTTTGAAAACTTTTCAGCCACACCAAATGAGTCTTTGGACAACATGTTCAATAGACTACAAAAGCTTTCTAGTCAGTTAGCCATTCATGAAGTGATAATATCTCAAGAAGACTTAAACTCCAAATTCCTTAGAAGTCTACCCTCTGAATGGGCAATGCATGTCATTGTCTGGAAAAACAAACCAGATATTGATTCCATGAGTCTCAATGATCTTTACAGCAACTTCAAGATAGTAGAGCATGAACTAAAGAAGTCTACTAGTTCAAGCTCAGGAAATATGGCATTTATGTCATCTCATGGTACTACCAAGAAAGTTGATGAAGATGGTGGAGAAGAAGGTACTGCCAACACAAATTTTGGTACTGCCGGTACTTCCAGTCGTACCAAAACCATTTTAGATGAAACAATTGGTTGTGCTTTCCTAACATCACAACACAATGGTTCCACATTGACCTTTGAAGATCTTCAAGAGATCAGTGATGATGATCTTGAAGAAATGGACATAAAATGGCAGCTTTCACTTCTTAGCATGAGGGCTAAGAAATATTTGATGAGGACTGGAAAGAAGATTGTCATCAATGGCAATGAACCTGCTGGGTATGACAAATCTAAAGTGGAGTGTTACAACTGCCACATGAAGGGTCACTACTCAAGAGAATGTAGAAGACCAAAGAAGCAGGGTGATAAGGGAAGAGGTTTTGAGAACAAAAACAGGGGAAACAATGAGAACAAGAGCAAGGAAGTGGACATCACTGAAACAAAAGCTATGGTAGCCATTGATGGGCTGGGTTTTGATTGGAGCTTTATGGGTGAAGAAGAGTCATCCTCAAATGAAATGGCTTTAATGGCTCTCTCTAATCCTGAGGTACAAATTACTAAATGTTCTGCTACTTGTGAAGTTTTTAAAGAACTAGAAATCTTAAGAAAACTTTATGATGAGCTGAAAGAAGAACAAAGAAAAACTCATCAAGACCTAGTTAATCATAAGTGTGGTATGTCCAAACTTGAGAAACAGATAATTCACTTTAGAGAAAATGAACTCACCTTTTCTGACACAAAAGCTATTCTTAATAGAGACATATTTCTTAAAGATGCTGAAATAAACCTGTTAAGAACTGAGTTTGCTAAAGTGAAACAAGCAAAAGATAATATTCAACTAACTGTTACAACATTAGAAAATGCTTCTGCTTGTACTAAAAGTATAGTTGAGAATCAAATGAACAAGAAAATCAAATCTGGGATTGGATACAACACATGTCCTCCTCCTTACAGAGGAATTCCTTGTCCCCCAGGTTTAGATCTTGCTGAATCAGGTTTACATGAGCTCACAAATAAACCACTAGAAAAAGTAAAACCTGTAGAAAATAGTGAACCTTTTGAGAGTACAAGTAATACTTCTCTCTCCAAAGAAAAGGTGCTCACTGATAAGAGCTCAGATGTTACAACTATTGAAGGTTGTACATCTGATGAAAATAGAAAAGAGACTGTTTCTAAGAAAGGAAACAAAGTAGGACCAATCAGTCCTAAAAGTGTAGAAAGTATCACAAAGACTAAAGTTGTTCTAAAAACTGTTGAATGTTGTGCTAAATGTAATAGCAAACCTAGAGGTAGTCAGAGAAATTGGAACAATCTTAAGTCACATCAACTTGGTGATAACTTTGTTTTGTACAATAAGGCATGCTATTACTGTGGTAGTTTTAATCATACTCATGCTTATTGTAACAATTGGGTTTCTGGGAGTACATCAAGGTCTAAAACAAGTAAAACAAACCCAAGAAAAGGTTCTGTGAAATCTAACACACCAAAAGTCAATCATACTGTTAGAACAAATGAGCCTGTTTACCCAAAGTTCACTACTAAGGGTGCAAGTAATACTTTCAAACATACACCAAAAGTTGTGAAAAGTCATATTGAAAGGAATTTTGTGGATAAAACACAAGACTGGAAACCAAAACCAAAAGGTTCTGCTAGACCATATGGTCCTGCTAGATCAAATGGTACTGCCAAATTTGGTACTGTCAGACCAAAAACCACAAAATGTGTCAAAAATGAAAATGCTGTTAAGTCCTCAGCATGTTGGATTTGGAGACCACTCCAACCAAATGGTGCATCAACAGTCCTAAAAAGGTTTGATTACATTGATGCATGAGGCAAACCCAAGTCAGTCATGGCTTGGGTACCCCAAAGAAACTAATATGTGTATACATGTGCAGGAACATTCAAATGATATTGCAGATCAAGGATATGTAGATAGTGGATGTTCAAGGCACATGACAGGCAACATGTCTTACCTCACAGACTTCAAATCATTTGATGGAGGATATGTTACCTTTGGGGGAGGAATCAAAGGAAAGATTAATGGTAAAGGTACAATTAAAACCATTAAATTAGATTTTGAAAATGTGTATTTTGTGAAAGAACTACAGTTTAATCTCTTAAGTGTCTCACAAATGTGTGACACAAAGAACAAAGTTCTTTTTACTGACACTGAATGCATTGTGCTTTCTCCTGATTTTAAAATCCCTGATGAAAGTCAGATTCTTCTTAAAATCCCTAGAAAGAACAATATGTACATTGTTGATTTAAAGAACGTTGTTCCTAAAGAAAGCTTAACCTGTCTAGTAGCAAAAGCCTCATTGGATGAATCTCTGCCTTGGCATAGAAGACTTGGTCATGTAAACTTCAAAACAATCAATACAATTGCAAAATATGATTTGGTCAGAGGTTTACCCAAAAAGATTTTTCAAAATGACCAAACCTGTGTTGATTGTCTAAAAGGCAAACAACATAGAGCTTCTTGTAAGCCCAAGACCCATAACTCAATTTCTCAAGCTTTATACATGCTTCATATGGACCTCTTTGGTCCTACTTCTGTGAATAGCTTGAATGGTAAAAGATATTGTCTTGTAGTTACTGATGATTACAGCAGATTCTCTTGGGTTTTCTTTTTAAGAACTAAGGATGAAACAAGTGAGATCCTTAAGTCCTACATTACAGGGATAGAAAACCAAATTGATAAGAAAGTAAAAGTAATTAGATGTGACAATGGGACAGAATTCAAGAATAGAGTTATGGATGAATTTTGCAAAGAAAAAGGAATAAAAAGAGAATATAGTGTAGCTAGAACCCCACAGCAAAATGGAGTAGCAGAAAGGAAAAGTAGAACACTTATTGAGGCTGCTAGAACAATGCTAGTAGATTCTAAGTTGCCTATTTCATTTTGGGCTGAAGCAGTAGGTACTGCTTGTTATGTACAGAATAGGGTTCTTGTGATTAAACCTCATATAAAGACTCCTTATGAACTTTTATTTGGTAGAACACCATCTCTAAGTTTTATGAGACCTTTTGGATGTCATGTCACTATTCTCAATACCAAAGATCATCTAGGAAAGTTTGAAGGAAAAGCTGATGAAGGCTACATGATAGGGTATTCTTTGCAAAGTAAGGCCAATAGGGTGTATAATAAATGCACTAGGCTAGTGGAAGAAAACCTGCACATAGAGTTCCAAGAGAAACTACCAAATGTTGCAGGCACTGGACCAGATTGGTGTTTTGACATTGATAAACTTTCAGAATCTATGAATTATGTGCCTGTCACAGGTACAAATACTAATGATAATGCAGGTTTTGAAGACAATGATGAAGCATCTGAGGATCAAGATTACATCTTGATGCCAATTTGGACAGGATTGGATTCATCTTCAAGTCATGGAGGGCCTTCAAATACTACAAATGAAGGTGTTGAAGATGATCATGGAACTCAAGATCAAGGGAATCAAGAAAATTCTGAAAATGGAAATGGTACTGTCAATTCACCAGATGGTACTGCCAGTTCAACAGATGGTACTGCCAGTTCACAAATTGGTCCTGCTGAACCATTAAGTGTTCTATCAGATGATTCCTTACCAGAAGATATAGGGATTGGAAACCTTCCAATTTCCTATGATGTTCCTACAACACACAACCCAAGAATTCTCAAAGATCACTCCATTGAAAATGTGATTGGCAGCATTGAATCTGGTGTTAAAACAAGAACTCAAGTCTTATCTTCAGACAATGATGGGTTTGTCCTAGCTGTGTATGAAGAAAAGAACCATGAAGTTGCCCACATATGCCTGTTTTCATGCTTTCTCTCTCAAGTAGAACCCAAAAACATTACAAAAGCCTTAGATGATTCAAGCTGTTGAAGCAATGCAAGAAGAGCTACTTCAATTCAAACTGCAAAAGGTTTGGGTACTGGTTGATTTGCCCAAAGGTTACATGGCAATTGGAACCAAATGGGTCTTCAAAAATAAGAAAGATGAAAGGGGAATAGTGATCAAAAACAAAGCCAGATTGGTGGCCCAAGGGTATACTCAAGAAGAAGGAGTGGATTATGAAGAAGTTTTTGCTCCAGTTGCAAGAATTGAAGCAATTAGGCTATTCTTGGCCTATGCTTCTTTCATAGGATTCACTGTCTACCAAAATGGATGTCAAAAGTGCCTTTTTGTATGGTACTATTGAAGAAGAGGTGTATGTTTCTCAACCTCCAGGCTTCATTGATGCAGAATATCCAGACAAGGTGTACAAGGTTACCAAAGCTCTTTATGGTCTACACCAAGCTCCTAGAGCATGGTATGAAACATTGGCTTTCTATTTATTGGAAAATGGATTTCAAAGAGGCAAGATTGATCCAACTTTGTTCATCAAAAGAACCAAGAAAGACATCTTGCTGGTGCAGATTTATGTTGATGACATTATCTTTGGATCTACAAATCGGGAATTGTGTGTAGAGTTTGAAAAACTTATGCATAGTAAGTTTGAAATGAGTTCCATGGGGGAACTTACTTTCTTTTTGGGTCTCCAAGTGAAACAATCTAATGAAGGCATATTTATCAGCCAAGATAAGTATGTAGCAGAGATCCTAAGGAAATTTGGGTTTGCAGATTCAAATGTTGCAAGTACACCAATGGATCCAGAAAAGGGGTTACACAAAGATGCTGAGGGTGAAGATGTTGATGTGCACAACTACAGATCAATGATTGGGTCCCTAATGTACCTTACTTCATCAAGACCAGATATCATGTTCTCAGTATGTGTATGTGCAAGGTTTCAAGTCAATCCAAAAGTTTCTCATCTCACAGCAGTCAAAAGAATCTTCAGATACCTCAAGGGCCAGCCTAAGTTGGGTCTATGGTATCCAAGGGAATCATCTTTTGATTTGGTAGCTTACTCAGATAGTGACTATGCTGGTGCAACCCTAGACAGAAAATCCACAACTGGTGGTTGTCAATTTCTTGGCTGCAGACTCATATCATGGCAATGCAAGAAGCAAACAATGGTGGCCAACTCTACAACTGAAGCAGAATATGTTGCAAGTGCAAGTTGTTGTGGCCAAGTTCTTTGGATCCAGAATCAATTGCTTGACTATGGGTACAATTTTCTTAACACCATTATTTACATTGACAATAGCAGTACTATATGTATCATCAAAAATCCAGTTCAACATTCAAAAACAAAACACATTGAAATCAGACACCATTTCATAAGAGATTGCAATGAGAAAAGGTTAATTCAAGTTGTCAAAATTGATTCTGAAAATAATTTTGCAGACCTTCTCACCAAAGCTTTTGATTTAGGTAGGTTTAAATACCTGGTAGCAGGTATTGGTATGATAAATCTTTGAAAAACATGTGTTTTGTATATAAATAAACAAGTTCTGGCCTCTAATCATGGTACTGCTAGTTAGTCATAAGGTACTGTCAGTACAAAATTGGTACTGTTAGTTCAAAGTTTGCTCTGTTTTTGCTCATCTTGATGTTTAAATGTTAACAATGCTATAAAACAAGTGCTTTGCACTCTGTTCTTTTGGTTTACAACTAACCATTTCAGGTTACTCAAAGCTTGCTAACACAATCAGGATATGGAAATGGTAATCAGTTCACCAAGTTGTTCAAAACTTTAAGAGCTGACTAGTCCAAAGCAAACGGCTCTTGGTAAAGACTTATCAAATCCGTTGATAGCTGATAGTTTGCTAAAAACTATAAGGTAATCAGTTCACCCAGTTTCAAAAACTTAAACGAACTGACTAGTCCAAAGCAAACGGCTCTTGGTAAAGACTTATCAAATCCGTTGATAGCTGATAGTTTGCTAAAAACTATAAGGTAATCAATTCACCCAGTTTCAAAAACTTAAACGAACTGACTAGTCCAAAGCAAACGGCTCTTGGTAAAGACTTATCAAATCCGTTGATAGCTGGTAGTTTGCTAAAAACTATAAGGGATATTTTCTAAAATTTCAAAGAGACTGCCAAGTTTTATTTCAAAACAAGGTACTGGTAGTTCAAATTTTAGTACTGGTAGAGTAAAATGGTACTGCTACATAGCCGTTGAGTCTGTCAGGCTCAATTATAGCCGTTGTTTTTAAAAGGGTATTTTTGTGAATTATTCATGTTTTCCTCGAATTAAGGATATAGTTATTATAATAAAAGATCTTTTTTGACCGCCTCTTCAATTTCTTATCCATAACTTTTATAGTCGGTCAAAAGTCATTTCTCTCATAATCAATCCTTATCATAATTCACACTCACCTTTCATCTTCTACCAGTACAACAATAAAATCCCACCATCGAAATCAAAATTTTCATCAAACCTTTCACCATGGCTCGTCTAAGTTTTGTCAAACGTCACAACCAATTAGCATTTTTGGAAAAGTCTGATGACAATGAAACTTTTCATCAAGCAGTGGATTTTCTAAACAATTCTTATGTCAGGTTTGCTTTAATCGTGAATCCCACTATTTTTGAATCTCAAATTTCACAATTTTGGCAAACTGCTAAACTTAATACTCTTGAGGATGGGATTCAAGAGTTAATGGTCAAAGTGGATGGTAGAACATTGACTTTTACCGAATCATCCATTAGAAGACACCTTCGTTTGGATGATTCAGATGGCATTAGTCAACTACCTGATACTAAAATATTTGAAAATTTGACAAAAATAGGGTATAATGTAACTTCTACAAAGCTTACATTTCTTAAAAAGCATTTTACCCCTCAATGGAGATTTTTGATTCATACCATCCTTCATTGTTTAAGCCAAAAGAAAACCTCATGGGAGCAATTTAGTGGTAACATGGCTGCTGCTCTCATTTGCCTGGCAACAAACAAGAAATTCAACTTTTCAAAATATATTTTTGAAGGAATGGTTAAAAATGTGGACAGTGAAACAAAGTTTTTAATGTACCCAAGGTTCATTCAGTGCCTCATAAACAAATCCAAACATTTGTTACTTCCCCCAGACAAACCTTTTAAGACTCCCAAACTTACACACAAGGTGTTTTCAAACATGAAAATTGGTTTTCAAGGAGAAGAAGTACCACTTTTTGAGGAAATGTTACCACAACATTCTGAAGAACCTGATCATTCATCACCACATCCATCATCAGTACCATCACCTACACCAACAGCACCATCAGTCACACCACCATCACCAGTACCAATACCATCTCATCAACAAACACCAACACCATCTGCAACATCACCATCATTATCACATCATAACTCACCACCTCAATCTCATCCACAACAAAGTGTAGATGCTCAGACTATCAGGGAATTAAAGGAGCAAGTGCAGTACTTACAAACTTCTCTTGAAAGTCAAAACAAACATTTTACAGAGATCAACACCAAGTTAGTTAAGAGGGTTGAGAAATTAGAGTTGAAAGTGAAGTTGCTGAAGGGTAAAAAGTCTACTCAGTTGGTTGTTTCTAGTTCCTCAAGTTCAGATGCAGAGGGTTTGGGTCTCTCTTCCAAAAAGGGGAGGATGGGTAGTTCTGAAAATAAAGAAGAGATTCAATTTCAGTTTCATGAAGGAACTCCAGTGATTGATGAAGAGCCTGCTACTCAAGAACAAGAGCCTGCTAGCTTGAAAGATACTGCTGCTACAGATACTGCTGAAGCAAAGCAAGATACTGCTGAAGCAGAGCAAGAGCCTGCTGGGATTCAGAGGCTATTAGCTATGAATTTAAAAGGATCTGATCAAGTATCTTACAAAAGAAAGAGAGGATCACAGCCTCAGGGGAGGTTTCTTGTTTCTGATGAACAATCTGCTGCTCCAAGTCCAGTATCATCACCAAAAGACAAGGGCAAGAAAATAGTGGTTGAAGATGAACCAAAGCCTAAAAAGATGAAGCAGAAAGAACAAGTACAATTGGCTGTAGATGAAGAGTTGTCCAAAAAGCTTCATGAAGAAGAAGTATTGAGGGCTGAAGAAGAATCAAGAATGCTGCAAGAAAAGTTTGATACTCAGCTGCAATACATCATCTCCATTGACCCAATTGTAAGAGGTGAAGCTTATACCCTGATTTGTGATGAATCTCTTAGCTCAGATGAAATGACAATCAAGCTCAATGATTTCATCACCAAGAAATACAATCAAGAGGCATTGGATGATGTCTATCAGCAAATCCAGAAGAATCAGAAGAAAGGATTCAAAATGCCACATTCTGAAGCAGATCAGAAGAAATTCTTCATGATATATCTGAAAAGAGAAGTGAACATGAAGGATCATCAACTCAAAGGTAAATCTTTTGATGAATTGAAGCTTCTATACTTAGAGGCTTACAGAAGAAACAAAACCAGTTTTGTCATGGATACACAAGAAAGACCTTTCAAAGGAAGAAAAGATGATCAGAAGGAACAAGCAGAGAAAGCAGAATTGCCTTCTGTTCAGACAAAAGAAATGGTTGTCCGTGTTCCACAAATTATTTTTGCTGAACCTTTACATGCAAGGCATCCAGTCATAGATTGGGAAATCTACAATGATAAGTTTGGTAAAGCATGGAAGATAACAAGAGTTGGAAACAAGGTTGAGATTTTTAAGAACTTTGAAAATCTTCTTAGAGCATGTAACAGAATGGATTTAGATGAATTATGGGTATTAGTTCAAGAGAAGCTGAAAAACAAGTATAAGCCAGATGCAAAGGAGCAAGAGCTATGGGTTGAGTTCAGCAGACTATATGATCCAAATCCTTCTGATACTCATTGGAAATTTCCTTACTATGATTTATCTGTTACATGGGAATACTTCAGCATGAGTCATGTTCATCATCTTTCCACTCAGAGTGGAATAGAGCTCTTTATGCTAGGAGAGAAAGAGTATCCTTTAAGCTATGAAGTATTATCAGTCTTGATCTCCAATAAGCTTTTGTGTGAAGAAGAGACTGATGCAGTCAAAAGATTGAAGGAGAGCATACTTGATCAGTATGAAAGCCTTAGAAGAAAAAGATAAGGTTTTTGGAAGAGTTCCCTCAAATCCTCAAGGTATGAATTTTATTCACAAAGAAACTTGGTTATTTTATATGGGAATAACAAGTTTAGGGGAGGATTGTTGGGAATAAAATGCACAAAGTAAAGAGTCTGTCTGAAGAGCCTGCTAATGATAGTTAAGCCTGCCTCTTCAGTTCTGCTGATGATGAAGATATACTAACAGTACCTTCTGGGTAAGAAGGTACTGCTAGTTAAAGAAGGTCCTGCCAGCTTTCACGACAAGTTGCTATATTTTAATTAGAGATATTTACTTGTATTATTAGTCTTTGTACAAAGTTATACGTTAAGTAGAAGTAGTACAGAAGTCTCAGTAGATATAATGGAGTGTTTTACCTTGAAAGGTGTAATATTAGGATAAGATAAACCTCTAGTATATTATATTAAGCAACTTGACCACTTGTAATAAAGGCTCCTTATACTATAAAAGGAACCCTTAAGACACCTTCTTACATATAGAACTTGCATATCTTTTCATACAGCTTTCATAGCTTTCCATGCATAACTTCTATCTTTAACCTTTTCACGTATCAAAGATTCAAGGTTACACTTGTAATCCTGGTGATAGTTTAGATCACCCGTATTATTTCATCAATAATATTGAATCGTTTTGTGTTATTCTTGTTGTGCTCATTCTCTTTTACTTATTCACCACCTTTGTTCCTTTAGTGTGTTTTAGTAAATTCCGCATGCTAACTCACATTCATTCATAAATATCCTAAACACATTACTGAGATTAACATCTCAAGTGTTTGCACAATTCATACAGAATCCTTCCACACTATGATCCCTTTGTTATGATCTTTTGATATGAGCTTTTGATATGATCATTCTGATATGAGCTTTGATATGATTCGTTTGATATGGTTCGTTGATATGATTTCTCTGATATGATTCTATGATTTGACATCCGTCTGCTATTTGTTTGCTATGATATGATTTAGTTCAGTTTGCTATGTTCTATTGGATATGATTTGATTATTCGATATGATATGATATGATTTGTTCTGTTCTGATGCCCGAGTTTTTATTCTACTCATGGATGTACCATGGGCATGTCATTGAAGCACCAATGGCATGACACTTTTTGTGGAGGTGTGATTGATCCACGGCGTCCCCATTTTGTCAGATATATATTATGTGCACAGTTGGATATTATGATATGTATGATTTGCTTTGTAGGGGGGGGGGGGGGCATATGGATGCATCCTAGGTATTCTGTTGTGTGTATGGTGAATGTGAGTGTGTGCTTACACTTCTTCACGTTTGGAGGCTCGCGACTCCATTTGGTACTTAGAGGTATCCCCTATTTGTGCATGTAGGCTTTGTCGGATATATGATTATGTGGTAGGAGACCTATTCGAGTGGCTCTGGTAGGTCGGCTCGTGGCTTTCCTATATTTCTTTGTGTCTATTCGAGTGGCTCGGGTAGACAAGCATTTGTTGATACGTGCTTTATGATTCTGATTATGTTCCATTTGATATATCTATGATGCTTCGTTTCATTTGGCTTATGATATTCGTTCAGTTGTTCGTTGATCTCTTATGCATTTGACAGATGACTTTCTCTTTCAACAGGAGTTTATGCTTTCCGTTTCATATGCTTATTTACATTTCGATTATCCATTTGTTTTGCTATATATCTGTTCACTAGGCTTTTTAAGCTCAGCCGCATTTCTTTTCCTGCGGTAGGTTTTAGGTTGGAAGCTGGGAAGGGTGAAGAGTGCATAGGAGCGTTAGTTAACTACCCCATAGATTAGAAGCCCATTTACATCTGGACTAGTTTTGGACTTGGATTAGATTAGACTTTGTTTAGTTTTTTTTCTTTTCCTTTCTCTTATAGTTTTAGTATTCCTTTTGTATTTTTTAGATTGTTCCCTTGTAACCTTTTGTTTTAAGTCTTCCGCTTGCGTTGTATGCTTTGTATGTTCTGATTTGGCACCATAATGTGACATTTTGACCAATGTCGGGTTGGGGTGTTACAAAATCACTCATTTTATGACTTTAATAATCAACTGTTTAAACTATAAACACTATGGATTTACTCATACTTTGATTTTGATAATCAACTATTTATTTATAACCGCTATGTACTCACGAACTCTTTGATTTTTGAAATCAAATATTACTTATAAACTATATGAAGTCACCAACCTTTGTGTTGACACTTTTAGCATGTTTATCTCAGGTCCATAATGAGTAAGGATGGCACGGAGGAGCACGAATACTTATAAAGGCTATAAATTCTTCTATCATTTGAAAACCTATTTAATAGACTCTGAAAACAAATAGGACTTCATTTTGTAAAACTCTGGTATTTATAAAATTCGAATGATAAATCTTTTAAAATGACTAAAATAATAATCATTTTCTACTAGAAAACTGTGAGCTATGAAGTAACACCCAATCTAAATTCCGCTGCATGTTTTATAAATTGGCGGTGTTACATCTAGTGTTGGTGAGGTCAGGTGTTGGTGAGGTCATAGAGATGGTGAGGTCCTTGTGTTGGTGAGGTTGTGGAGATGGTGAGGTCATGTGTTGGTGAGGATGTGGTGTCGGTGAGGTCGTGAGACTGTTTTGGTCTATGATTGTAGTAGTGGAGATGGTTCAAATAGTGATGGTGTGAGATCGTTAAGATAGTGAGGTCAGGAGATAGTTCAGATTGTGTGGTCGTGATAGTTTGGTTTAATGTCGTCCAGGTTTCGGGTTCAGGTGAGCAAAGGTTAGGTAGTTTTTGACGTGTGGTGATTTTATAATTATTGAGTTTTCATCTTCGTCAATGGATTTTGCACATCATTCTACCACCACTCGATTTATTTGTATGGTTGAAAGAATCTTGTGTGAGGTTGAAAGGTGGGACAGTGTTGAGGTCGTGTGTCATGTTCGTGGTTGGGTTTTTAACCCATATCCGAGCTTCTAAATCGGGTGTTGCCTTTAAGTGGTTAGGTGTTGTGCTAGAGTTTGAAGGCCAGATGTCTACTCCTTTGATTGTTAGATCTTTTTCATAGTCAATGCATGATCGTTTTGGATAGAGATTCTAGAATCGCCACAACTGTTTTAAGTCTTTGAGGTCGATGTTGTTAAGTTTAGGTTCGTTGTTGAGGGTTGTGTTTATGGTTGTTTTAGTTTGTGAAGGTCATTGTTGATCGAGATTGTTGTAACTTCTAGTACCTTGCTAGTTTTAATTTTAATAAAATATATTGCCTTAAAAAAAGTTTGTTTATTGCAGCGATATAAGTTGTGTTTGGTTGGCGCCTGATGTGGTCCATCAAAGAGTGTATCAGAATCATATAGTTGTGACTTTCATGTTGATCATCGTACTCAAGTATGTGTTTTGAACTTTGTGATTCCCACTCTTATGTTGTGCTTAAATCTTAGTTTGAAAGGTGCAAGCATTATGAATACCAATATATGTTTTCATAGTGCAATGGTTAAACAGAAATCTCATTTTAGGGTGTATTTCTCTCTTTCACATTGAAAGTCTTTGATACGAGCCGTTAAGGTTGTATCGGGATAGGGCATCACTTCAAGCGGGCGCGAGCTCCTTAAGAAGAGAAGAAGAGAAAACAAGACATATTTTTATTTGACAAAAGCTTAAATGATTTGATTGATTACAATTGCTTAAATAGACACGATGGGATAATCCTAGATAGACTCAAACACTTATCCTAAAACGACTCAAACATATCCTAATAAAACATAAAACATATGATAGTTATCCTAACACGATATTCTTGTACCAACAGTGGCGTATCATTCCCCACTCCTTCGGAAATCACCTTGTCCTCAAGGTGTTGCTTTAAGCGATCATGATTCCCGGATCCCATGTTCTTCTTTGAATCCCTTTGATGACACGAAGTACATGCAGTAGTCATGAAATTGTTTTGCGAGTTCTTCCCGAAGATATGCAGTATTATACGACCCAATGAAAGCACGAGTTGATACGACCCGTTAAGGTCGTATCGGGATAGGGCACTACTTCAAGCGGGCGCGAGTTCCTTAAGAAGAGAAGAAGAGAAAACAAGACATATTTTTATTTGACAAAAGCTTAAATGATTTGATTGATTACAATTGCTTAAATAGACATGATGGGATAATCCTAGATAGACTCAAACACTTATCCTAAAACAACTCAAACATATCCTAATAAAACATAAAACATATGATAGTTATCCTAACACGATATTCTTGTACCAACAGCAGGCGTATGAGTCTTATAAGCTATGTTAATCAAATTGAACTACATTTATACAGTCCAACGTTTGTTTAATTTCTACCTAATGGTCATGTTTGTAAGTAATGAATTTAGACAGTTGAAGTAAGTACAATCTTAATCTAACGTAAATATCGTAGTAAGTTTAATTTATATAAGATCCACTAATTATTCCAAACCTTAAATAAAATGAACAACAACATCATCCCTTAGGCTGGGCACAGTGGTGACCCATATTCACTCAACTTTCCGGTTGCCACGCCAGCTTTCTCTCTCCAGCAACCGGACATGACCCAAGTGCCACAGTGGTGACCGACTATTTTTTATTATTTTTATTTATTTATTTATTTATTTTAATTCAAACATTTTATATATTTATCTATACGTGTATATGCATGTGTAATACTCAAATATTATCTATACGTGGAGGTAGACATGCATGCAGACTAGCAGCTATGTCACCTTTCCACAGTTCCAACTAAATTCGAACATATATAGCAGCTATGTCATTTCCATTTCCACACTTCCAACTCAGTTTCTTAAGAAAACATCCAAACCCACATAAATCAACGTTCACTACTCAAGAAAACACACACTAGAAGGTGCAAAAAACAAAAATCACGTCAACCGGTCCCATTTTCAGTTCAAAAGTTGGATTTATTGTGCATTTAAATTCGGTCGTATAGAGGACCAATTGTTGTTTTCGTTGGACCACAACCGATATTTGCTAAAAGCTCCATATCGATGACAACCGATTTTCAAATCGGTCGACTTGGGCGAACAACCAATTTCCCCCGGTCCATTGTGCCCATCCTTATAAAACTTAAACATAAAACCTTAAACTAATTCTTTTATGAAACTTACTAGCAACAGATTGGTGTGTATTGTTTTTTGTGGTTTGTTGTTTGTTGTATTGTTGTGATGACTTTAAAACTCTCCAATGGCTGCCTTATTTATAGGCTTAATTAGCAAAACACACAAGTTATCATATAACATTTCAAGTCTTCACAACAATCCACCACGCAATCCACCGTTCAATCTTTAAAAAAAAATTAGGCGAGTACCCGTGCATAGCAATGAAATTTCTAGCGGCAGATAATTAACGATTTGTGATATTGTGGTGAGTGTTTTATGTAGCATTCAAAATATAACGTGAATCGATCAGAATATAATTGCAAACGGTTGTACTATATGATAACTAAAGTCAAGAAAAAAATTCTTAACATCTATTAAACATCATATAAAAAGATTTAATAAAACTGAAAGTAAAATAGTAGATCAGTTATGAGATAAGAAATAACAACACAAGTTACTCGTCGCGTAAAATTTCCTGATACATGACATTTGAGGTGTAGATTCCTGCTTGACGGAACTCTTTGACTGGTTTAACCAATACCTTTGTTGTTCTACGAGATATCCCTCTGGACAATGCCACACAAAGCTCGCCATGCGAGAAAACAGAGTTGGGCAAATAGACACCCACATTTGGAATTGTTTGGCCTTGAGCTTTATTTATAGTCATCGCAAAACTAAGGCAAATAGGGAATTGTGTTCTCTTTAGTTTGAAAGGGAACGTGTCTTCTTCAGATGGAGCAAGTGGAATTCTTGGCAAGAGCACTCTAACTCCAGCGTGTTGTCTGACAACAATCTCAGCATTGATGACATTAGGGTCAAAACGTTTACATATCAACCTCGTGCCATTACATAATCCATTTACCGGATCAAGATTCCTTAAAAGAATAATTGGGCATCCTATTTTCAAACGCAAGCAATGAGGGGGCAACCCGCTTACGTTGAGCGAATTTAAGGATTCCAAAGGATAGAAGTTGTGGGTGTCGTCTTCTGCTTCATCAAAACTATAGTAAACCTTCTCTTCACCAGAAAATCTTTCAATCAACATATCATTAATGTTGTCAAGATGCTCATTTTTAGTTGATAAAATTGCTCTTGAGACTATATCAGTAGATGAATGAGAGTTGGCGGCGAAGTAAGGAAACACTTCATCGATTAATGCATCCTTTGAGGCAGCCTCTTCAGTGTAAGGGACGATCATGTCATAAGGTATGCGTACATAGTCTTCATCGATGACCTCTTCAACTCCGTCACCAACTCGTAATAGGAAGTTTGAAAACCATGGGTCTGTCAGTGCCCTCATATTTAATTGTTTATGGTTAACCGCATTTTTTTTTAATTCAGGACCAAAGAGGTGACATCTGTAGACTCGAATCTACAATCTGCGCTCGTGTTCCACGCCTAACGACCGGTAAAACCTATCTAAAATCCCATCCTAAAACCAATATCTTGCCGAGTACCCGCACCTAGCGGCAGCGGTGTCTAAATTCGACAAATTTTCAACGGCATATAATTGTTTGTCGACAAAGTGTATTTGCAGTGTTAGAGAATCCTTTTCGAATATTTATTTTTCTGATAGCGTAGTTGCATTATTTTTCCAATAACTGTTTGAGTGTATTCCGATAGCATTGCTTTAATATTGTACTAATAATATATCCAAGCATTGTAACTATTAGCTGAGTGACCACGCATAACGGCAGAAGTGTAAAGTGTTCGACCAAATTCGTGCTCGTCAATGTGTTTGTGTTATTTATTTTACTTTTTTCTTTTTTGCATTTGTGTGTGTGGTGGAGTATGTTTGGTACATGCAAGTTCAACTATTGATAATTGATGCAAAAGTTTATTTTCACGGTTTAATAGCTGTGTATGAAAAAGAATTCATCAAACTTAAAAGCAAATGAGACTTTTAAACCGTAATTTAACAACTTAACTTAATATTCGAGTGAGCATGTGACTTTTTATCCGCAATTTGACAACTTAACACACTATTTGAGGTTTGATCACAACATCAACTAATAAGTCTTTAAAATATTTCAATGTGTCTACCAACACCATAAAATAAAGAGTTGTGATATTTAGATCTAAGAGCATCCACAATGGTGAAACTTTTTAATAGGTTTATAACATGTCAAATCATTAATTTATAGAACTTTTGATACTATAAATCTATTACCACTATTTATAAACCTTTTACAATTATATCAAATGTTCAACCATAACACACATGCATTAAATTATGAAGAGGTCTAGGATCTTGGACCTCTTCATGCCACATAGATATAAACTACAAGCTCACTATGGTTGAAACAAAAGATAAACTTTTTTATAGTTTTTAGACCTTTTTATAAACCTCTCATAGTGGATGCCCTAACAATGAGACCTACTACTAGACCTACACCATTCATTTTTTGACAAGTGTCATGCACATTTTCTCTTTCATCATTTTCCACCAATCAATTTTTCAAATGCACCAATCATATTTGTAGGTTTAATTTTAGGTCTAGGTTTTAAGCATACAAATCATTCTTCTAAAATAAATTAAGTTCCATACCCAAAGTATGAATTACTGTCAATTTGTATGTTTTACACTTATATTAGACGTCAATCATTTTCCTTTCAAAAGTTAACCATATTTAGACGTCAATTTCTTTAAATAGATAATCAAATTCTCTTTTGGTCACAATGTCTCACAGTCATCACTTTTTTACTTTTTTCGCCAAACTTTAACTTTATACCCTATCACATGACTTATACTCTCTTCTATACACCTACACACGTTTCCTTGTTGTCTATTATAATTAAAACCATTTATATGTTTGATTTCCATCCAAATCTTTACAAATCACACGATACATTCCATAAGCAAATTTACAGGTTGTATAAGATAAGCACAAACAAATAACTTGTGAATATTCTAACCTTGCCTAATCTTTTGCCATAATTCACGACACCCTCCATATCAAATACTAGCTTCCAGGCCCGGCCGATGGCCGAATAGTTTTAAGAATTTTTTTTAAAGAAAATAAAGATAGTACAAATGTTTTTATAATACATTAACAATGTAGATTGCAAAAAACTTTTTTCTTGTATATCATTTAGTACGATGTTAATTGCATATAATATAAAATTTCGGCGTAATGTTGTATAACGTTTCATAATCAAAATTCGTACATCAAATGTTTATTGTATTATTGGATCCCATTGCTTTATAGTACCGTTAAAAAATTAACAACCATGGCTTGAAAAAATATGAACATGCCAAATTATTATAAGACATTTATAATAGACAATAGTTAAACGTACGAAAGACAACCAAAGTTTTGATAATAAAAATTAAAAGAACATCAAACATAAAGAAACTTATTCGTCATCGAGACTAATGTTGCATTGATGGAACAAATCATATGCTACTTTGTATTCTTGTGCACCATATTCATTGATTAGTTCAGCATTGGCATCATATGCGAAGAGTTTCATGTTGTTGGATAAGGCATGTTGACGATATACTTGAGACTTCTCGAAATCCTAAGTAGCTTATGCTCAATATATGCTAAACATATATTATACCGTTGTTCATCTGTTAGTTGAAGACCTGTAAAAGGAGAATAATTTTGAATTTAGATTAAGTAGATTGTTATACCAAAATGAAATATATGTTACATGAAAAGTAATTTTATTTAATACCTGGATGGTTTCTTTTTTTTCCTTTCTATTTGTTCCACATCTTCGGCTAAAAGCTTCCATGATTTCTCCCAAACAACCTCAGGCCTCGACATACTATCTGTGATTATTAACATTACAAAATTTAATTTAAAAACTATAAAGACTATATGGTATTGAATTACAAACTTGTTTATGCCTTCAAAATACTCTAACCAATTTGTAAGCAATAAGAGTTAGCAATCTAATGGTTTAACAAAAAATTAAGTATAACCTTTATTTTTTCAGAGAACATGATTACAAACAATTACTTTTTTTTTCTTCTGGAACTTACTTTTGAATACAACCTGCAAACAAACATAAAACAAATATCACTGAATTATTATATAATATAAATATTAAATAATAATAATATATTATTATTTTTATATTATTATTAATTATTAAAATAATCATTATGGTTATAATAATAATAATAATAATAATAATATACAAATAACTAAAAATTATTATTATTATTTAATATTTATATTATATAATAATAATAATAATTATTACTATTATTATTATTATTATTATTATTATAATAATAATAATAATAATAATTATTATTATTATTATTATTGTTGTTGTTGTTGTTGTTGTTGTTGTTGTTTTTATTATTATTATTATTTTATTATTATATAATATAAATATTAAATAATAATAATAATTTATTATTATTATTTTTATTATTATTATTATTATTATTATTATTATTATTATTTATTATTATTATTATTATTATTATTATTATTATTATTATTATTTCTTTTATCATTATTATTATTATTATCATTATTATTATTTTATTGTTGTTATTATTTATTATTATATTATTTTTATTATTCTTATATTACATTTTTATGTTTTATATAAAAATAATTGAATTACATTACGTTGCGAATCAACCAAACACATCGACAGATTTCATCAATTACAATTACAACATATTACAATTACAACACATTCCAACTCTTTGAATTACAATTACATCAAATTACAATTCATTCCAAAGATTACAATTCCTTTACAAATATTCTGTGAACCAAACGCCCCCTAAAGTTTTGCTCCTCTAGGTAGTCTTCTTATCAATGGGCAACATTTATTATCTCAGATATGTCAATGAACAGATTAACACAAACATAAATAACGCAACCTAAGACATATCTTAATGTATTTAGATGATTAAGGGAAAGCATAAATAGCATAGGATTAATCAACTTACAACCATTTCTATTGCTCCAACTATAGAACATATTGCCTAGTTTTAAATACCTTTTAAATAACACCTATATAACCTATTGCTCCAACTATACATACTATTGTCAGCTTCAAAATATTTTCTATGGCACATATGATATTTATTTATGTACTACTCCAAATAAGCCATATAAACACATGAATTTGCACATGATCCTAATGAATCAACCAAACACAAAACTCACTGGAAAGGAAAAGAAAAAACTATGACTACCTATTCGAAATCACTCATCAACGGTTTTGAAGCTTTCTGCTGCAAAAATGTGCTCCAATATTGGCCTATTACCTGAAAAAAAAATACAGTTTCAATGTTTAATATTGTACATAACTTGGTAGGTCAGAACAATAAATTAATCAAAACACCTAATTTTTTTGAGCCAATTTTTAATCAAAACACCTTAAATTAAACACAAACTAAACACGAATCAGTGAAAAAAGATAAATAATTACATTTGTTGAGAGAAGCAAGAACAAATTACTATTAATTAATGAGATCCATTTGCTTGATGGATCGCATAGTAAGAACAAATATTACCATATTAGTAAATACATAATCATACGTTCAATAATGTTAAAACTTTAGATAAACATTGTTTTCGCCAAAACCTGGAGGTCTTTCAATTGACACCAACAAAAAATGACACCAGAAGCTTTTTCTCAGACATGACTCGCTCAGCTGCAAGATAGCATCTTTAACTGCAATGACAACCATATGATACAGTTAAATTTCAGTTGCAAAATACTCATGAGCTCTGTAATATTCCAAAAGTTGCATTAGAAGAATGTTCTTAACTAAACATCTCCTTATGAGATTCATTGAGATACCACTCAAAAAAGCATAAAAGTGATCACTGGTCAAATGTGATTAGATTTTGTAGTGTATTCAAATTTGATTAAAATTATACTACAATTAAGGAAATGATATTTCAGTTTTTGAAAAATTAAATCATAGCTGTAATTTAGGCAATTTACAAAAAACTTCCGCATTTTTTGTTACAAAATTTATGGATTGGTCTTTTTTGAATCTTTTTGAAAATAAAAATTTATTTTAAAAATTAAATATGGTTAATAGATTGCAAATGAAATAAAGTTTTTAAATGATTATTTCTAAATTACTGGATGGAATTATTCATAACAAAAAATAAACATGAACATTAAAAACAAAAAGATCAAACAACAAAAAACATTTAGTTACTATACAATGATAAAATAGCAAAGCTAAATCGATTTTATAAATTAACGCAAGTCAAAACATAATGAAATTCAGATATACCCAATTGAATCGAAGATTCAGATACGTGAATATAAAATCAAATGACTATTCGATTTCATCCAGAAGATGAAAAAAAGTGAAATTGAGATTGTGTTTGTGTTTTTTGGATCGGCTATAGATTGGTTGTGATCAAATCATTTTGATGTTGTGTTTTTTATGGATCTTTCTGGTGATTTAATTTATTTGGATCTGGATAATAATTGTTGGTGAGATCCGGTTTTGATGGTCACTATTATTATTAGGGTTTATGTTTGAAGGTGGGATGAATGAGAGAGATGTGTGTGTTTTTTTGTTATCAATTGTAAAAATGAAAAGGGGAATAGGTATTCCGCACAATTAATGCTTCCATTGACTTGTTTGACAAATGAAATTAACCTGGACCGTTGGATAGGGGGAAATGCCACGTGGCAGGTTTAGAAGAATTTTGGAGAGGAGATTAGCTAAGAAAACCTTGTTTTATATAGATAGTAGATTCGGTATTATTAGTTTCCAATTTAGAAAATATGTTTTCTTGCATGCCTTCCAAATATGCATATACACGCTTCTCCCTATTCTCTTAAATAGTATATCTGTATATCCCTTTGTGTCTCTCTCTAAAAAACAACACAACAGGAAATCAAAGACCATCTCGTGTGCTGCTCTAACTAAATTAGAAAAACCAAAACTCTCCAAAACCCTAAACGCCTAAAACAAAAGGGTCGGCTATCCCTTTTTCTCCCATTATTCTCTATTCGATCAGGGTTACAAGGGGAGGTTCGATTACGACGTCTTGCAGAGGTCGGGATTATGATATGATTGTGATTCGAGGGGTCCTTGGGCGTGGGTTTAAAGTTACTGTCAAGGGTTGCTCGAGGGTTTGGTACTTCGGTTGAAGGTGTGATCATGGGTTGCGTCTGGTTCGAAAGGAGTTAAGATGAGGTGTGTCTTTCTGTTTCGACAAATGTAACAATTGTGGGTTTAACCTGGTTGTGGGGCGCCGGGTTGGCTTGTGTCAAGCTCGTTTCCTGCTTCTTTTCTTTTATCACGCTATAAGTGTTTTACGAGTGGCTTATTTCTATTCGAAGAGAGTGGGAGTACGTGTGTTTATTCCCTGTTCGAGGGCTTGGTGCAGCTTCGGTGTTGGTGATTGGTATACGACCGTGTTGTGTTCTTTCCTACTCGTGTGTCGCAACTACGAGGGTAATATATACATCCTTGTTCCATTCCCTTTTTATTGATTCTATTTCGAGCATGTATCTGTTTTCTTTATCGAATAATAAAGTCGCGTACACATCACACTTATATAACAAGGAAGACTATGTTAATCGACTTATAAAACTCGTGTGTTGTTTTTCGTTTTGTCACGATTATCTTTATGCTCTTGGCTTCGACTTGATTAACTTTAAACCTGTGACTAATCGATTATAGGTGAGGATCGTATGGGATTTAAAACATGAAGAGGGTTATAAAAAGGATTTAGAATTCGATTAAAGGTTCTATGTTATTAAACGCATGCTATAAATGAGTAAAGAACTGATTATCGCAAACCTGCTCTTGAAATAAAATAAATACATTTAACAATGTCATCTGCTATAGTATTCTGATAATAAAGGATTTAAAACTAGGATCTAAAACAAGTAAGGAAGGTTTCGAAATCGATTTCGGCTATATATCGGTATTAAGATTATAAAGGGATGATTGCATGCATGGAGTTCAATATGAGAAGTTGAATTCTGATTTTTTATGACAAAGTTAGAACTTAGACTTTTGACATTTTAAACCCTAATCTTTGGAAGTTATCACGTTAGACCCTAAACTAAGATATTTGACATATTAAACCTTAAACTATTAGAATAATCATTTTGAGCATTTCTAATTAAATATTAATTATAATCATAAAGGGCTAATATTGATATTTCGAGAAAGTTACTACTTTTGGAAAGTACTAAATATAGAAGTTACTAAAAATGGAAAGCCGACTAAAATGAGCAATTTGTTTTAAAATAAGTCCTTAATAATAAGCCGATCACTAATTCATGTAGATTCGCTGAAGAAGGAGTAACTTTCGATCCTTATGTTTATGATATGGTTTCATTTGCGGTTTAAGGTACATATATTCTTCCCTTTTCAGTAGGGACATCTCATGACTCTTTTGATCCTTGACCTTCTTATGATCCCTTTATGATATGATTCGTGATATGATTTCTCTGTTATGATCATCTGAGCCATTGCTATGCTCCCTTTGACTTTGATTTGTTGATATGATTCTTTGATTATGATCCTTTGATATGATTCTATGATTTGATATCTGTTAGTTATTCATCTGTTATGATATGATTCTGTTCTGTTGGTATGTTCTGTTGGATATGATATGTTTGTCGGATATGATATGATATGCTTGTATGTTCTTATGCCCGAGCTTTATTTCTAGTCATAGAGGTACCATGGCCGTGTCATTGAAGCACCAATGGCATGACACTTTCTGTGGAGGTGTGATTGATCCGCGATGTCCCCATTTTGTCAGATATATTATGTGCACACTTGGATATTATGATATGTATGATTTGCTTTGTAGGGGGGGGGGGGGGGGGCGTATGGATGCATCCTAGGCTTGTCGGATATGTTGGATTTGTTTTGTAGGGTGAACGTGGGTGTGTGCTTTACGCTCCTTCACGTTGGAGCTAGCTACTCCATTCTTAGAGGTATTCCCTCTTTGTGCATGTCGGATTTGTAGGATATATGATTATGTTGTAGGAGATCTGTCAAGTACCTTGGCAGGTCGGCTCGTGGCTTTCTTATGATTTGTTTGTCTATTCAAGTACCTTGTTTAGACGCTTCTTTGTTGATATGTGCTCTTGATTCTCTTATGATTTGTTTATGCTTGATATATCTATGATACTTTGTTTCATTTGACTTATGATACATTGTATTGATTCTTATGATCCTTCTCACTTCGTTTGATTATTTCTATTCAATTGTTCATGTTCTTCATTCTGATGACTTATGATATTGGTTCTGTTGATCGTTGATCTCTTATGCATTTGACTGATGATATCCTTTTCAGCAGGAGTTTACGATTCCCTTTTCTATTACTTATATACATTTTGATTATCCGTTTGTTATATATCTGTTCACTGGGCTTTTTAAGCTCAGTCGTATTCCTTTTCCTGCGGCAGGTTTTAGGTTGGAAGCTGGGTTTGGGTGAAGATTACATATGAGCGTTAGTGGACTACCCCGATGACTAGAAGCCCATTTGCATTGGACTTAGATTTTGATCCAGTTAGATGTTTTTGGACTTGTAATTCTTTTGTATAGAGTTAGCATTTCTTTTGTACCCTTAGTGTATCTTTGCAACCCTTTGTTTTTAAGTTTTCCACTTGCGTTGTATGCTTTGTATGCTTTGATATGTCACCATACTATAGCGCTCCGGACCCATGCCGGGTTGGGGTGTTACATGAGGCATGCCAACATCCATTTTAAGTAGACAGAATGTGATAAGGGCTTTTTATGTAGATATTTTTCTTATGACTCATTATGTCAATTCTGTTAAGAAGGACTAATAATGTTGATTACTAGAACTCCCTTTTGTTAGTTATAGTTGGTGTAAGGCACTTGAAAGCTCAAGGGTATATATAGTTGGCTCGTTTGTCTCCCGTGCACCAAATAGCCTTCGCCTAGGTTTTTTCCTTCCATTGTTTATGGTTATTTATCCGGTTAAAATCTATAAACAAATAACACTATATATACTACAAAAATACAAGCATTTTGGGACGCCAATTTCGACCCAAAAAAACAAACATGTCATCCCAAAGAAAATTATGGTACGACACATCGTCCCAAAAAAATATGGGACGATATTCCTTTGTAAATTTGGTACGACATTTAGCTGGGACCCACGAGCAAGTCAACAAAATAAAACAAACGGGACGACATCTTATATGAAAAAAAGGGACGAGTTTATCGTCCCAAAGGTATTATTATTATTTTTACTTTATGAACTATTTTTGATAAAAGAAGAAAATGTTTTTAAAAAACAAAATGGGATGACATTTTCAAAAAACAAAGGGACGATACTGTCATCCCAAATTGTTTTTTCTTATTTAATTTTAATTCGTTTGGGACGAGACTATGTGGCACCAAAGCAAAATGGGACGACACTTGTTTTTAATTTAGGGACGACATTGTCGTCCCATTTGTTCCTGGGTGCAAAAAAAAAAAAAAAAAAAAAAAAAAGGCGAACGCGCGAAACCGAGCTCCGATACCACTTGTTGTAATCTCTACAACAAACCTGGATACTTAAGCGGAATATATCGCGATCGAACAAAGAAACACACACTCACTAGTAACTTGTTATCTCGTTAGGAAAACTAAAGCACATGCACAAGATGATTACCCTTAACCGAATGTTTGATTAAGCTTGAAAGAATGACGTGACAACCCCCCCCCCCCCCCCCCCCCCCCCCACCACCCACCTCCTTTATATGGAGACGAAGGGTGAAGAAAAATGACTCATACATGGACTTAATGTCGGCTGTGAATAACAGGCAAAAAGAAAAATGGGTTGGGCTTGGGACACAAGCCAACCCAACGACCCTTTATGATATCCTAACTGTATTTGACTAACAACATAGTATACTTAACACTTAACCACCCTAGACTCTTGCTAATATAAAGACTAACGCAAAACATTCTTTAGATTTGTTGGACTAAAGAGACACTCCAGGTCGAGTTCCCAACATGAAGGTCATTTGGTAAACAATCTTGAACCGAATAAACCCTTATAATAACAACTAGTCCAGACCGTTTAAGTTCTTTTGCCATTTAAGTTCTTTTGATTTTTGTTTATTTAGTTTTTTACCAATAACATGGTCATAAGTGCTTATTAATGTTATGTTTGTAATCAATTGGTATATGATACACCATAAGATATTTGAGTTTTTAAACACAAACAAAACATATATATTTCTTATATACTTTAAAATTTAATATTTGCACATCCAAAATATGACATTTGACTTTTTATCGGTATTTTTCTGGGATAACTAAACATTTTCAACAGTACAAAAACAAATATTTGTAAGTAATGAATCAATTTTTTCAGTAGAATTTTTTTATATATAGCTTTTTAAAATCTAAAAAGTATACATACACTCAAGATACAAGTCGAGCAATCAAACCTTTGAAATAAATCACAACTCAAACTAAAGATTTAGGTTAAAAATAAGGCTTGAAGCAAGTTGGGTTCAAGCTCGAGCCCTATTGGATTTTTTGGATCTTTCTGGTAAAATATGTATATGCTTTCAGGCCTCGTCAAATCCAACTAACACAAAATTTCAATTTAATAACATAAGATACACACAAATCTAGAGGTGCAAGTGAACCAAGCTACTTGACTTGACTCTTTAACATACATTTCATTGTTCATCAAATTTTATTATATAGTATGTGTTGCTTTATACCTAAGGTACTGGTATGTGTTAATTCACATACCTTTTCATAGCCAAAAACGGACCCAAATAGACTAATTATGCTAACAAGTGCCAAAGAATGTGTGTTTTTATGTTTGTGAACGTGCAGGTACGGATATATCGTAAAAAGACGAAAAACAAGCAAAAACCCGGCAATAACAAGCATGAGAGTAGAAAGAGTCAGAAAGTAAAGCTGGAAATCATTTTGAGCTTATAAGGTCCTCAGAGTTTGATAAATGAGCTAAAGTGATCCTTGTGTGAAGTTTGAAGAAAGTACAGATTTGGTCCTTATACCTTTCAGAGTTTACATAATCAGTCCCTCATGGAAATTTATGAAGAACAGGACAAAGTCAACCCTTGGAGAATCAAAGTTGTCATTATAAGTCCTTGAAAGATATTATGGAACAAAGGCAGGATCAGTCCTTGGATTTTCAGAATTGACAACTATGGTCCTTGTAAATTTCATTTGGAAAATATCTAAAATATAACAAGCCAGGATCCAATTCATTCCCAAAGCCCATTTTTTCTATTCAGCCCAACCATCACTTACCCAAGCCCAATACCCAATCCCACGGGTCAATAATATTACACCGGGTCAAGGGTGAATGCTAGTCAAACAAGTAATAAAACATTACCCCGCCTTATTCATCCCCAATTCATTTTTACCCAGGGAATATGAACCCTAGTTACTATTCTGATTATATTGACCGCAATTAAGGGAACAACCGTCAAATCAGAAGGCTTCTAGAATGTCAGTGTGATGTCAGGAGTGTGTCAGGATATCAAAGAAACACAAATATTGACAAGTGGCAGAAGACTATTGGTTGGAACGCGTCACCAAGTGTGATCAAAGGGCTAAAAATCGATAGGCAATGATTGGAAGCAATCCAAGGGCTCTGAGAGGATATCAACAAGCACAACTCACACGGATTGCCAGCTTGGCAATCCGTGAGCCTCACCTCACTCCTCTCCTATATATAGAGGTCATTAGTAGCCATTTTGGTGTGTAGAAAATTAGTAACGAAGTGCTGTCAAAATTCCTTTAGAATGTATTTAGCTTAGTTTTTGTAATGTTTACTTAAAGTTTTAATAAAAGTTTGCAGTTTCCTTTTATATCATTTAGCTTAATAATCATTTCAAACTGCCTATTTTACCTTATATTTTTCTATTTCTACTTAATTTCAGTTTTCATTAGCTTAAATACTATTACTCTTTCATTAGCAATAAATCATCTTCAAAAACGAATAAATATAAAAAAAAAATCAAAAAATATAAAAAATAATAAAAAAAATGTTTCAATTTAGTTTTTATAGTTTTTGAATAAGCTGAAATAGCTTATACTTAGCTTATACAAGCTTTGTAGCTTGATATATTCTGTTTTCATTCAAATTCTCTCAATAAGTGTTTTGGTCAACTGAAGTCAAAGGATTCAGATCAAGTGATTGTTGTGGTATATTGGATAAGTTTGGACAGACTTGGATGGTCCTGCCTATCCTAGAGATAGGCAAGCTCAGTGAGTCCCCCTCTGTTCATCCTGAGAGGGAGTGTTTTGGTAACATTCTGTTTTAATAGATCTCAATAGTAGTAATTGTGGAATTGATTTGATTTACTATTTCAGTAGAATGTGTAGTTGAAATTGTGTTTGTTTGATTAGTATTAGATATGTTAGCTTAGATATGAGTTAGCTAATTTTCATTTGATCATATGTTTTTTTAGTTGTTTGAATTGTAGTCTAGTTGATTGTAGTAGCATCTTTGAATTTGATTGAGTTTTCTGAGTATTAAATAGTTGTAAGTATAGTTGAGTTTGATTGATGACTGTTTGATCATAGTTAATTGCATCTGTTTGTGTTGTTGATCAAGTAGAGCTGAATTGCTAGTTTATTGATTAACTGTTATAGTATAGATCTGTGTTGTTGCATTACTGATATATCAGGTTGAGTTTGATTGAGTAATTTGCTTCATATAGAGTTTTAGTAGATAATTGAATCAGTTTCTTTGAGATTTGTGGATTGTAGTATGGATTTGTAGTGAAACTATTAGTTTAAGGTGTGTTTGGATCTGTTGATTGCAGAGATTTGCTGTGTAGTTTAACTGATTTTTCATCATTAGTATGTTTTAGAAGATTAATATTAGAGTAATATAGCCTTAAATCAGTAGTTATTTCATCTATAGTCAAACTTAGCTTAAACTCTCTTCAACTATAAGTAATTAGTTAAATTCAGTTAGCATTATAGCATTTGTAGTTGCATAATAGTTCACACTAGCTTAATTCATTTGTAAACTTGCTAAATATCACTATAAGAAGTAGATTTGAGAGACTGAATTTGGAATTAGTCAAACTAATAGTGCAAGATAAAGTCAACTGTTACATTGAATATCAGTGTAATTAGCTGCTGGACTTGTTTGATTTTAAGTAGCATTCAGGAGTATTTGGTCATATAATCACTTGATATGGTATCTCAGTTGTTCAATAGTGATTTAGCCCCCATAAGCTGTTAAGTTTGAGCTTATCTGGAGTGCTTTTAGCTCATGTGAAATAGCTTGTTTGAGACAGGGTTTCTGATTGTTCATATAGGCCTGCAATTGATAATCTGAGCTTGTATTTGTGATTGGTGATAGTTTCTGAGCTTAATTTGAGTAGCTTTAGTATTTTGTATCATTGCTTGGCTTCTGTGACTATCTGTTCTAGTTCTGCTTATCACATTAAGCTTATTGATTGAGCTTATTGCTTCCATTCTGAGATATTGTGGATTTCTGTGATTAATCTTGATCATTCTTTGCATTTCTGAGCATTTTACATCATCTTAAGTCTGAGTTTTAAGTTTCATTCATTTTGGTTCACAAGTGCTTATTAATAAGCACTTGTGAATAAGCAGTTTGGGTCCAAATAAGCTCTTAATCAGCTTCATTTCATTCCAAAATTTTTCTCCAAGTTCTTTTTATCAATTTTGATTTACTGGAATTTTTCCAAATAGATTTAGTATTTTTCTTAATTTTCTTTTGATTTTAATCATTTTTAAATAGTTTTTAATAAACAAAAATTAATAAAAATTCATAAAAAGCTGTGAAAAATACAAAAATATTTTAGGAAATTCTTTTATAATATTTTAGATTTTTCAGAATTTAATTTTCAAATTTCCTCTTTATTTTTCTATTTTCTTCCATTTTTAATTCATTTAAAAAATACAAAAATCAAAATAAATTCATAGAAAATGTTGATATAAATAATGTTTAAAAATGTTATTAATATCTCTCAATAAACCTATGTTTTGATAATCACAAAACTCAAATCAAATTAAGTCAAGATTAAGACGTAAACAAGTATTTTGTAACAAATATTTACCTCTACATCTAATATCACTTAAGGTATGCATAAACTAAGCATCTTATGCATTACATGATCAAAGGAAACCTTGTCTTAAGACATAACTTTTCATAAAATGATATCAACATTTTATATATATTTGTAAATTATTTTTGGTAATGCTATATTAAACTACAAAGATATGATTTCAAATTTCCAACTAAAAGGGGCAAATTTTATCCAGAAAAACTTTTCCAACATTCAGGAGGGCGGCCCCCTTAATTTTACTAGGCGGCCCCCTTAATTATTAAGGGGACCGCCCCCTAATTAAGGGGACCGGCACGCTCCAGAACAGTGTTTTCTGACCCTATAAATATTGGATCATTCCACATATTTTTCTCACCTTTTTGCACTATAAACTTTCTGATCCAACCTCCATTTCTAGATCTAAAATCCTTTGAGCATATAATTCATAAGTCTTTGTCTCCAAGTGATCCAAAGCTTCATCCATTCAAGTGCAAGAAGAAGAACACTCCTCTACATCCATCTAATTATAGTAGTGTTGTGATTAGCTACTTTCATATTGTAGTAGTGTTAGATCTTTGTAAAAGTATTGTGTGAATTTGTTGTTTGTAGAAATTAGGTGTGTTGTAAAGTTGTTTAGTAGTTGTGATCTAGTTGTGCTTAGAAGAAGGTGTGAAGTTGATAAGGTGTGAAGAAGGTGTGAAGTCTTGAAGAAGTTGTGAAGGTGTGAAGAAGGTGTGAAGTTGTTAAGAAGTTGTGAGATTGGTTCTAGCTACGATTAGAACTCGACATTTAGCTTAGTGTCGTTAACTCGTGTAAGCCAAGGTGTGTAAGGTTTCTCCACCATAAGGAGTTTGTTGACATAGTGAAGAAAAATCTCGAGTGTGGTACTCGGGGAGTGGAGTAGGGCAAGGAAGGTGTCCTTGTAGCCGAACCACTATAAATTCGCGTGTTGTGGTTTGATCTTTCTAACTCTATCTTTTCTTCATTACATTTCAATACTTTCATTATTAGATTAGAATTGCTTATATTGGTTGTCACTTGAATTCACTTGAGATCGAATCGAAAGTTTTTAATAAGCTACAAAATATTTTGGTAATAAATTTAAAAGGACGTAAAACTATTCAACCCCCCCCCCCCCTTCTAGTTTTCCACAATTGGTATCAGGAGCCACGTCTAGCAAGATCTTTAAAATATATTGTATTTTAAAACTTGTAACGATCTATGGAATCTGAAAAATATTTAGAAGGGCAATCTATGCAAAGACCACCATTATTTGAAAGTGATGGATTTTTATATTGGAAAAATCGATTCGAAACTTATGTGAAGTCAAAAGATCTAGATCTTTGGCATGTTATTACTAATGGTGATTTTTTACCTATTCAAAATAACCTCGAAACAAAGAAAGATGAAATCGTACCTTTTGAAAAACAAAATGATGATTTAAAAAGAAAACTTGCTAAAAATAATGAAGCAAAAATGGTTATTTATAATGCGCTACCACGTAAAGAGTACGAAAGGATCTTTATGTGTGAAACCGCAAATGAAATTTGGAACTCTTTACTAATAACTCACCAAGGTAATAGTCAAGTCAAAGATAATAAGATAGATCTACTTGTTCAACAATATGAGCAATTCACGATTCCGGAAGAGGAATCAATTGATAATGCTTTAGCTAGATTTAACACTATCATCACAAGTTTAAAAGCACTTGATGATAATTTTTCTAGTAAGAATTTTGTTAGGAAGTTTATTAGGGCTCTTCATCCAAAATGGCGAGCTAAAGTGACGGCTATTGAAGAATCAAAGAATTTGTCAACATTGCAACTTGATGAATTAATTGGAAATCTAAAAGTTTACGAAGTTATTATTAAGAAGGATTCCGAAATGGTCAAAGAAAAACGAGAGCAAAGTAAGTCAATCGCCTTGAAAGCTAGAAAGGAATCTAGTATCGAAGATAGCTCATCTTCCGAAAGTGATGACGAAGAATACGCCATGGCCGTAAGAGATTTCAAGAAATTCTTCAAAAGGCGAGGAAGATTCGTAAGACAACCGCATGATGAAAAGAAAACATTTCAAAAGAGTAAGGATGACAAGAACAACAAGATTGAAAGGAAATGTTTCAAGTGTGGTGATCCAAATCACCTCATTGGAAAATGTCCAATGATGACAAGAGATCAAAATTAAAGAGTTTTTGTTGAAGGCGCTTGGAGTGATAGTGATGAAGATGAGAAAGAAACGACAAAAGAAGAGAAGTGTCTTATGGCGAATACATCAAATGAGGTACGTTCCGAAACCGAATATTTTAGTGATGAAAGCTTATCATTAGATGAAAAAGATCTAGATAATGAATATAATAGGCTATGCAAATTAGGACAACTAGTAATGGCCAAAAACAAATCACTAAAATACATAAACAATCAATTGAAAAATGAAGTACTAGAACTAAAAATTAAAATACATCAACTTGAAAAAGGTAAAGAAATTTTTGAAGAATGTAAATCATGTCAAAAGCTTAAAGGTGAAAACGAAATACTTAGGGAAGAAATTCGCAAACTTGATAAATTTGAAAATAGTAGTCACTCACTTAGTAAAATAATTAGTATTCAAAGAACATCCGGAGATAAAACCGGTTTAGGATTTAATTCAAATGAAGCTTCAACAAGTGATATTAAAAATGTCAAATTCGAAAATGAACCTAATGAACAAAAACCTCTAAAATCTAATCCTAAGTATATACTTATTAATGATAGAAAAATACCTCTTGCCAACAATGAAAAAGTAAAAGCTTTTTATAAACTGTCTTTAAAAAACGAGGTAGGATCTTCTAAACCTAAGACAAGATCTAAAACACCACCACCTAGAAAACCAAATAATCCTAATCCTAGGTCTAAAACACCTCAACCAAGAAGAAACCAAAATAGGCAAAACTATAATAACAATAGTAATCAAATGTGGAACTACCAACAAAGCTACAATCCTTGGGGTATACTACCACCTTTCATGCATCCTAGTCAAATGTTAAACATGTTTGGACCAAACAACTTTGGACCAAAGAGACAATGGGGATCGAATAGCTAGATGAACATTCCTTGAGGCAATCTTGAAGTTTTTCTCAATATAGACTTTTTCAAAGTCTATATGTCATCTTGATGATCTGGAAGATTTTTTGAAGACCACCGGGTACGCCATTCTTTCACAACTCATTGCCATGCTTAGATAAATATGCCTTGTTTGATTACGATGTTTGCATAGATATAGATTGCTATTTTCCTCTATTTGTTCGATCATATATATATATATATATATATATATATATATATATATATATATATATATATATATATATATATATATATATATATATATATATATATATATATATAAGAATATATATATACATACTTGCACAATAACCTAGATACGTCATTAGTTGACTTTCTAGAACTCCGGGAAATTGTTCGTTATCGAACCCTTTCCTTCCCCCTCGCGTAATTCTATTAAGTCCACTTTTAGAAGACTCATGATGATGAAGGGATATGAGTCAAGTGGACTATTATCGTGCAAGAACGCCTTCGCACGTGAACACTATGGATGAAACAAACTCCTTTCGCCGAATATTCTCTATCTCCGTTATCATCTTTCAAACCTCATCCATCAACCCATCATTCACTCACATTTATAGTATATATATATATATATATATATATATATATATATATATATATATATATATATATATATATATATATATATATATATATATATATATATATATATATATATATATATATACACACACACACACACATATATATATACATATATTCACATATTCCCGAACACACCTCAAACCTCTCATCAACTTAACACTTTGATCATTTTATCGAAAATTGTCAAAGGCATATTTTAATTATCGAGAAGGTAACTAAAAATTGTTAAGTATCTTATCATCGTGCCAATAAACACTTACGTATTTTTGATATACTATAAATCTAATTATATACGTATAAATATATTTGTTCCAGAAACTGATTACGTGAAAATTCCAAAATTTAATGGGCGGCCCCCTTAAAGATTAAGGGGATCGGCTTGTTATCGGGGGCGGTCCCCTTATTGTTTAAGGGGACCGGCCATCTGACACTCCCAAATCCGTTTTCCACCTTATTTCCATTCCCAAACACTCCATTTGCTCATATATTTCTTCCCCACCACTACTGAGTACGAACTAAAACACCCAAAACCATCAAAATCCTCCACCATATCACCAATCCGGGGTTGTTTCGCAAGGGGCAAACGTTAACCAAACATACAACAACATCTTTTGTAAGTTTTTCAACATGCATTTCATCGCATTTCATTCAATTTGGTGTCTAATCAATAATTAGACATTTTATTAAAATTTATTTTAATTCGAATTTTAGTGAAATAGAAGCTAGGAATTGAACTACCAAATGTTTTCCATAGGATTAGGATGATGTATTGCAACTCAAATTTAGTATAACATATCATTTTGTCAAAATCATTAATCGCCCATAAACCCTTGTTGAATTTTATTTTTCAAAAGGCACATTGTTGGTATAACCCTTAAAAACTATTTAAAACTTACTACATTACATTGTTTTAATGCTATAAACAGTCAAAACATACTTTTCAATTCGTTATAAAATGGTTCATGAAGACAACATGGGTGTTTGGTTCATGAACAAACCATAACTATATGTGGTTATTTGAAACTTAAAACTAGCTCATAAAATTTGTTAATACTACTAGAATCAATAGATGTCATCAAGATATATAATCAATATATATATTGATGTTTTAGGATGTTTTTTATCTAGTTAAGGGAGCGTTTGGTTTATCTCGAAAAAGATATTTTTGAAAAATAAAATTCGCATTTTAATCTTTTAAACAAGCTTATGTTGTGTCAAACTCTTATGAAATGGAAGATATATAATCTTATATCTAGCCTTACTTCGAAATGAATTATGATATCATACTCTTTGATATCATATATTCTAAACGAGTTTAAAATCAAAATTAAAAGGAACATTATGAAACTACTTCATTGAATTTTTTTTTGTGTCGAAGTAGAATTTCGTTCCACATATATTGCATATAATTATATATATATATATATATATATATATATATATATATATATATATATATATATATACACGTATATATATATACATACATATATATATATATATATATATATATATATATATATAACATATGCATGATAGTTGTTTTTATATTAATTTTATTTTTGTTGTTATATTGTTTAGGTGAAAATGCCTAAAACCACGGTTGGTGATGTCTTCAAAACCAAACAATACATTCCAAATGTCTCTTCTACTCCCGGCATGTCTCCTTCAGTTTCATGTTTCTATCGTCCTATTGAAAATAGAAACATTCACGAAGGAAGAATTGTCGATCCATCTTTATATGAATCTGGTGAAACCGAACGAATGTTCTCCAATATTCGTTTTGAATGTCTTTTCCAAATCAACGAACCAATCATTCCTCGTTTTATCCTCGACTTCTATAACCAAGTGACGGTGCATACCGATCCCTATGGTCATCTCCTCATTTCCTTCATGATTCAAAATCAATTCATCACTTTTACTCTTGCTCAATTTGGACAAATTCTTAGAATCCCATTCAACGGCCAAGCCGTTTTCTCAAATGAATGGGATCTTTCCTCTCTTGAAAGATATCGTCCTCAGGATGGCCCCTACTATTCTGAGATTCCTAGTCCTGAAGACATTCGTCGAATGCTTGAACTAGAACGTCGTACGACTAGTCGAGTAATCAAGTCGAAGAATGTCGATATTCATGCAAATCAAATCCTCCTCAAAGAGTTAAGCCAAGATATGAAAAAGTAGGAAGAACTCATTCGCGAGAATGCGTTTGGTACGGGTGGTCACCGTGATCATGTCACGGCGAGCATTGCCCACATGTTATATTGTGTAGTTGCTGAAGAGCAATACAATTTGGCTTATCTTTTTATTCATCGAATCATGTCTGCCAAAAACACCCAAAATTCCAATCTTCCTTATGGTATGTTCATTACACGACTTTATCGTTATGTCATGGAACATTACCCTCATCTTCAAAGAGATTACTACGTTCATATCCTTCCTACTTTGAACCAACTTACTCGTGTTCGTACTCGTCGTTCTCGAAGTGACAAAGGAAAATCTCGTGTTCCTTTGTATTCTAGGCCTCGTGATTCGACATCTCATCGTGAGGATGATGATGATGAGGAGGAAAACACCTCACGTGTTAGTACTCCATCCCCCACGACCTTTGTTGAAATTTTTTCCGATATTGACGATACCGAGTATCAAGTCCCTCTTCCTCATGAACGTACCGATGAGCTTCTCTTCACTCGTCAAACGTCCATCATCAACCGTCAACAACAAATACATGAAGAACTTCGAGGAGGATTCAAATCCGTTGGAAAGATGTTTAGGAAGATGATTGGGAAGAAGAAGAAGTAGAAGTTATCGATGTATTGCTACTTGTTATTATTTGTTTTTATTAGACATTTGTATGGTTTGTTATTTGTCCGATTTATTCGGAAATACTTGTGTTATTTCTTGCTTATCTCTTGGATGATGTTTAGACTTTAAATTGTTATCATGCTACTATCTTAATGTTATGCTATGTTTCCTCTCAATGTAGATTATAATATGTTAATTTGCATGCAAAATTTGGTTATATATATATATATATATATATATATATATATATATATATATATATATATATATATATATATATATATATATATATGTGTATATATATATATATATATATATATATATATATATATATATATATATATATATATATATATATATATATATATATATATATATATATATATATATGTTTATATATCATCATTCCTAGAGTATATACTTCTAATAGAGCTTGCTGGAAAAACACACTTGAAAAATCACCAAATTCTGCATATTTTGGGTTTCTGGTCGTCTGGGAAAACACCAGATGGGCGGCCCCCTTAATTCCCTAGGCGGTCCCCTTAATTATTAAGGGGGCCGGCATACAATTAAGGGGACCGGCCATCTGGAACTGGGTTCACTGTTTTCTTTTGCATCTTGTGAACCTTTTCTCTAGTATCAACTACCATTTCCCATTTTAACCCAACTGATTTTAGAATCTCATTCAACCATTTCAAATACATACCTAAAACAACCATACTATAAATTCCCTCCATAATCACCATTCTTCATCTCATCATTCATCATCTAAATCATCATGACTCCACCAAGCACCTCACACTCCAAAGCCTCCAAGAAACAAAAGCTTGTGGTCATCCCCCCAAAACAACTCTTCATTGACTTAACAAATGAAGAAGACAAAACCCCATCATCTCCACCCAAATGCTCATCCCCAAGTGCACCCAATGCACCATCTAAAACACCTTCCACTCATGGAACTTCCTCATCCTCCATACCCTCAACCTCATCAATCAATGACTACATCAACTCACACTTGTCACCACAAGTATCATCACCACTTTCTACACAAGAACCTATCTCCACCCATCTTACCATCTCACTTTCACCAATAACACCTCTTGATGCTCATCTCTCATCTCCACCAATTACACCACCATTCTTTGCCAATCCCATGCCTTGGAGGCTACTTGAATCCCATGGGGATACTTGTCTTTGTTGTATCCACAACCGCACCGTCATCTTTTGCCTTAGAGATGAAATTCAATATATGTTTTCATATATTGAACATTTGCTTACCAACCCACCACTACCACCAACTCCACCATCCTCTCCAATCATTACTCCACCACAATTCTCACCCATTCCTCCACCATCACCATCATGCTCTCCAAATTAAGCATTTAATATGCTTAATAAATAAAGCCTCTACCACCCTTTTGCTTGCAAGCTCTATGAAGACCATGTACTCTTTGCATGATGATGTATTTTCCTAGTTGTTAATTTGTGTACTAGCTTTTCTACTTGTGATGCTTATTGCTTCTTGTATGTTGTGTCTTGCCACAACCATTTCTTTAATATGAATGCTTTCTTTCAACCATGCTTATTTTCTTTATTATCACCTAATATATGTTTGCATGAATATACTTGTGCTTCTAATATTTTTGTTTTGCAAAGCATTTCATAGCTCGTTCTCTTGGTGCCCCCAAACAAGGGGGAGTACACATCAAGGGGGAGATAACTTCCCGTCAAATTTTCACGTTTGAAAATTGTCGGCATAACCTTTTTGATTCTACAAAAAGGGGGAGAAGTAAATATAAACTCACTAAAATACTTGTTTAAAAACTAATTTTTTAGTTAATGAGTTTAAGTTTTGTAATCATCAAAAAGGGGGAGATTGATGATATAAATAATGTTTAAAAATGTTATTAATATCTCTCATTAAACCTATGTTTTGATAATCACAAAACTCAAATCAAATTAAGTCAAGATTAAGACGTAAACAAGTATTTGGTAACAAATATTTACCTCTACATCTAATATCACTTAAGGTATGCATAAACTAAGCATCTTATGCATTACATGATCAAAGGAAACCTTGTCTTAAGACATAACTTTTTATAAAATGATATCAACATTTTATATATATATTTGTAAATCATTTTTGGTAATGCTATATTAAACTACAAAGATATGATTTCAAATTTCCAACCAAAAAGGGCAAATCTTATCCAGAAAAACTTTTTCAACGTTCAGGAGGGCGGCCCCCTTAATTTTACTAGGCGGCCCCCTTAATCATTAAGGGGACCGCCCCCTAATTAAGGGGACCGGCACGCTCCAGAATAGTGTTTTCTGGCCCTATAAATATTGGATCATTCCACATATTTTTCTCACCTTTTTGCACTATAAACTTTCTGATCCAACCTCCATTTCTAGATCTAAAATCCTTTGATCATATAATTCATAAGTCTTTGTTTCCAAGTGATCCAAAGCTTCATCCATTCAAGTGCAAGAAGAAGAACACTCCTCTACATCCATCTAATTATAGTAGTGTTGTGATTAGCTACTTTCATATTGTAGTAGTGTTAGATCTTTGTAAAAGTATTGTGTGAATTTGATGTTTGTACAAACTAGGTGTGTTGTAAAGTAGTTTAGTAGTTGTGATCTAGTTGTGCTTAGAAGAAGGTGTGAAGTTGACAAGGTGTGAAGTCTTGAAGAAGTTGTGAAGGTGTAAAGAATGTGTGAAGTTGTGAAGAAGTTGTGAGATTGGTTCTAGCTACGATTAGAACTCGACATTTAGCTTAGTGTCGTTAACTCGTGTAAGCCAAGGTGTGTAAGGTTTCTCTACCATAAGGAGTTTGTTGACATAGTGAAGAAAACTCTCGAGTGTGGTACTCGGGGAGTGGAGTAGGGCAAGGAAGGTGTCCTTGTAGCCGAACCACTATAAATTCACGTGTTGTGGTTTGATCTTTCTAACTCTATCTTTTCTTCATTACATTTCAATACTTCCATTATTAGATTAGAATTGCTTATATTGGTTGTCACTTGAATTCTCTTGAGATCGAATCGAAAGTTTTTAATAAGCTACAAAATATTTTGGTAATAAATTTAAAAGGACGTAAAACTATTCAACCCCCCTTCTAGTTTTCCACAGAAAATAATAGAAAAGTAAAAAAAATAATTTTCTTTATCTGGAAATTCATTTTAGTAGTTTAAGATTTTTGGAAAATTATTTCACGTTTGTAGAATCATTTTTCGTTAAAAGTTACGTTTTAATAAACGCGTTTGCATTTCCGTTTTTACGTTTTCAACTTTAGTTCATATATAACTTGTACTTCTTGCATATTTCATCATTGTTTGTTAATACTTGAATTACTTGATCACTATTTTCATCACTTCTCAATTCACGATTTACACGAATCAATATTCTTGATTCCATTCACCTTCACTCGGATACGACTCAGGTGATCCGTATTTCACGTGGATCATTTCGATACTATACTACTATACTATAATAAGTTGATTTTCACACAATCAATTTTTGGCGTCGCTGCCGGGGAAGGTCGAAGTGAGTTTTTGAATATTTGTTTTGAAAAATCGTGTTTTGTTAAGCCTTCCTCTATTTTGTATATATTTCTATAAAAATTGAAAAATTCAAAACACTTTTCCTAAAGTGTTTACAAAAATACCAAAAAATAATAAAGTTACAGCCTCGACTCTCCCATGGAAGGGAGGGCGTTGTAAACCAAATAAGTCTCACAATATAACAAAAACGTGAAATTAGTTGTTTATCGGATTACCTCAATTTCTACGACCAATTAAGCGGGAAATACGGAAGCTAAGACATTAAATTGCTAGTTGAAGAGAGAAACACTCTTCTTTCCCGTCCCGTCGCGAGTGGTTTGAAGGAAATGGTTTTCGATTAACGTAACGTTTTATAAAAAGAAAAACAAAAGAAATAAAAAGTTTTTGAGATAAAAAATAAAAAAATAAAAAGATTTTCCTTTTCTTCTTTTTCTTTTTAATTTTGTTTTTGGTGTATGCACACCCGCTCTTCTTTTGAGAGTCTTATATCACCTTTGTCAAACCCCGAGAGGGTAATTCGACACACACACACCGTGTCCATTTCCCTAACGTTGTGGAAATGGATCCGAATAATCAACACCCTCCGGTGGGTGGAGATGATCACCAACACGTGCCAGCTCCCGATCTCCGAACAATGGAAGAGCTGTGCCAACCCACAATGCATGGTAGAGGTGGCCCGATTGCCCCTCTAAATATTAAGGCTACGGATTTTGGACTTAAGCACCACATGATACAACAAGTCCAAAATTCGTGCCAATTTCACGCATTACCGGGTGACGATGCAAATAAGCATCTCGACAAATTTTTAACCGTCACCCAAAATATGAAACAAAACGGGGTCTCCGATGACGCCCTCCGTCTCTGTCTCTTCCCCTATTCTCTAACACATCATGCCACCGCTTGGTTTGATCTTCTTCCCAGGAACTCGATTCATACTTTCAATGAAATGGTATCTAAATTCCTTGCGAAGTATTTTCCACCATCGATGGTGACGAAGTTGAGAAACGATATTAGCAATTTTCAACAACTTCCCGATGAGTCTTTATTCGAGGCTTGGGAACATTACAAGCTTGCCATTGATCGTTGTCCAAACCATAACATGCTTCTCGTTACGATCATTGATACGTTTTATAATGGTTTGACTTTACGACATCAGGAAACGATCAATGCTGCAGCTGGTGGTACTTTCATGAAACGTCGTCCTGAGGATTGTTACGAGCTAATCGAGAATATGATGGCTCATTACAGCTATTGGGATTCCTCATCTGAGAGGAATAAGCCAATAAGATCGACTGCGACTCTAAACTCTTCTTCTCATAATCCCGAGTTAGCCGCCATGAATAAGAAACTTGATGATTTGTCTACGTCAATGTTAAGAATGTATCAAATGATGCCGAATCAAGTTAAGAACACGCAAGTTAATATGGTTAATACCGGTTGTGAGACTTGTGGTGGTCCACATTCATACCTTGAGTGCCCAGCCTCCGGTGGCTTTGCTCAAGAGAACGTGTATGCTTCAAACATGGGTGGCAACGATTACCCACAACCTCAAGGAGACCGTAATCTCCTCTGCTACCGTTCCGGCAATTACCTTGGACCACCCGGGTTTAATCAACCAAATCAAGTGAATCAATACAATAATGTGCAAAACCGTAATCATCAATTCAATCACAATCAGAATCAAAATCGAGGAAATAATGGTTTTCAATGACAAAATCAGAATTTTCATCAAAATCAAAACCTGGGAAATTACAACCAAGGGAATAATTTTCAAAATAATGGGAATTTTCAAAATAATCATGGAAATCAAAATCAGGGTTTTAATCAAAACAACCGAGGGCAAAAATTTCAAAACCAAAATCCAAATGTGGTTCAAAATCCGTTACCCTCAGATGAGATTCTTAAGCAAATCATGAAAAACCAAGAGTTAATGGCTAAGGAAATTCTTGAACTCACCACGCGTTTAAATGATCGACCCTCGGGCTCTGGAACTTTGCCAAGCAACACGATCGCTAACCCGAGGGGGATGCTAAAGCGATCATAACAAGGAGTGGTGTTACTTATGATGGACCGACGACTCCTACTACCTCTTCTTCTCTACCTCCCAAGGTAGTCGCCCGTGAACCCGAGGTGACAACGGATACGGAAATTCCTATTAATAATGGAAGGACCGAAGACATCCAACCTCCGGTGGTCCCAACGTCTAAAGGAAAAGAAAAAGTTGTTAATGAAAATGAAAAAGAAATACCGGTTAAAATGAAGTTGCCTTATCCGTCACGCTTAAACGAACAAAAGCACCGCGAGAAGGATAAAAACCAAATGGAAAAGTTTTATCAGATTTTTCAAGAATTACACTTTGATATAAGTCTCGCAGATGCTATACTTTTGATGCCAAAATTTGCTTCGATGCTAAAAGGTCTTTTGAATAATAAGGAAAAGCTTTTTGAAATGTCAAAGACTCAAATGAATGAGAATTGCTCAGCGGTTCTTCTTAAAAAGCTACCCGAAAAGCTTGAAGACCCTAGCAAGTTTCTCATTCCATGCAATTTTCCGGGTATGGTTCAATGCTTCGCCTTGGCCGATCTTGTTGCTAGCATTAACCTAATGCCATTGTCGATTTGGAAAAAGTTGTCTCTCCCTAACTTGACACCGACGCTTATGACCCTCGAGCTTGCCGACCGATCTACGTCTCGTCCAATTGGTATAGCCGAGGATATTTTTGTCAATGTTGGGAAATTCAATTTCCCTGCAGATTTTGTGGTTGTTGATTTTGATGCCGATCCACGGGTTCCTCTCATTCTTGGGAGAGGATTCCTATGGACCGGTCATGCTTTAACTGATGTATATGACGAGGAGATTACTCTACGTGTTGGAAATGAAGCCGTTACTTTCAATCTTAACCAAACCGCGAGATACTCCTCCGATTACGATGTTTCTTCCGTCAACCGAATCGATGTTATCGATGAAGCTACGGAGGAGTATTCTCAAGAACTTCTTGGTTTTACCGACAATGCTTCGAATGGCAATCCCACTCCTTCTTTTGAACCGATCATCTCCGATTCTTCGCCTTCCCTCACTCTGTTTGAGGGAAGTGATCTCGCTTGGGAAGAAATAAATGCTTGTCTTTCAAACGATTCAGTTTCACTGGAAATTGATAATTATAACTTTGATCCGGAGGGGGATATTTTATTAATTGAGAAATTGTTAAATGAAAACCTGATTGTTTCTTCCCCTCTGATGGACCTAAAAATGGCAGACGTAAAAGAAGTAAAGCCGTCTATTGAGAATCCTCCGGAGCTCGAGCTCAAGGATTTGCCTCCTCATCTCGAATACGCATACTTGGAAATTAATGATAAATTGCCCGTTATAATATCAAAAGGCCTTAAAGATGAGGAGAAGACACGACTCTTAGATGTGCTTCGGAAGCATAAAAGTGCGATTGCTTGGCAAATATCCGATATTAAGGGAATCGACCCTCGATTTTGCACTCATAAGATTCTACTTGAAGATAATCACAAAGCTTCCGTCCAACAACAACGACGGGTTAATCCACAAATCCACGAAGTGATCAAAAAGGAAGTTATAAAACTCCTTGACGCTAGAATGATTTATCCGATATCGGATAGTTCATGGGTTAGCCCGGTTCATTGTGTTCCAAAGAAGGGCGGAATCACTGTTGTGAAGAATGGCGATAATGAGCTTATACCGACTCGACTTGTGACCGGATGGAGAGTTTGTATCGATTACCGCAAGTTGAACGACGCAACCTGTAAAGACCATTTCCCGCTCCCTTTTATGGACCAAATGCTTGAACGTTTAGCGGTAAATGAGTTTTATTGTTTTCTCGATGGCTTTTCTGGGTACTTTCAAATTCCCATTGATCCCCAGGATTAAGAAAAGACCACTTTTACTTGCCCGTATGGAACGTTTGCCTATCGTAGAATGCCCTTTGGCTTATGTAACGCTCCAGGCACATTTCAACGGTGTATGATGGCCATTTTCTCCGATATGACTGAAAAAACCATGGAAGTGTTCATGGACGATTTCTCCGTCTATGGAAATTCTTTCGACTATTGCCTCTCCCATTTAGAGAGTATGCTAATACGGTGTGAAAACACTAACTTAGTTCTAAATTGGGAGAAGTGCCACTTCATGGTTAAAGAGGGCATAGTCCTCGGCCATAAAATCTCCTAATCTGGGATTGAGGTAGATCGTGCCAAAGTTGATGTTATTGCTAAGCTACCTCATCCTACGACCATCAAAGGAATCTGAAGTTTCCTTGGTCATGCTGGTTTTTACTAACATTTTATACAAGACTTCTCCAAAATAGCCCGGCCTCTGACCCACCTTTTAGAAAAGGATGCTCCGTTTAACTTCACAAATGAATACATCGATGCATTTAATTTCTTAAAGAAGAAGTTAACGGAGGCACCAATCTTAGTTGCCCCCGATTGAAGTTTACCATTTGAGCTAATGTGTGATGCAAGTAATTATGCCATTGGTGCAGTTTTGGGGCAATGTAAGAATAAATACTTTCAACCGATACACTATACAAGTAAGACCATGAATGACGCCCAACATCACTACACAACTACCGAAAAAGAGATGTTAGCAGTTATCTATGCTTTTGAGAAATTTAGACCTTATTTGCTCCTTAAGAAGTGCATAGTGTATACGGACCACTCAGCCCTAAAATACTTAATGGCAAAGCAAGATGCTAAGCCACGCTTAATGCGGTGGGTTCTTTTGCTCCAAGAATTTGATGTCGAAATACAAGACAAAAAAGGAGCTAAGAACCTTGCTACTGATCACCTTTCACGACTTGAGAACCCCCATCAAAGTGCTCTCGAGAACAAGGAAATTACCGAAACATTTCCTCTCGAGACACTTGGGAGTGTGACTAAAATTGACCAAAGTACCCCATGGTTCGCCGATTTTGCTAATTACCATGCGGGGAATTTCATTAGGAAAGGGATGTCGTTCCAACAAAAGAAGAAATTCTTTAAAGATGTCCAACATTATTTTTGGGACGACCCCTATTTGTTCAAAGTCTGTGCGGATCAAGTGATCCGGCGGTGTGTTCACGGTACGGAAGCTGTTGAAATTCTTAAGGCATGCCATAGTGGACCCACGGGGGGACATCATGGAGCCAACTTCACCGCAAAGAAAGTGTTCGATTCTGGCTTCTATTGGCCGATGATATATCGGGATGCCCATGAATTGGTGAAATCATGTGATTCTTGCCAACGTCAAGGGAAAATTTCTCAAAAAGATGAAATACCACAAAATGCTATTCAGGTTTGTGAAATTTTTGATGTTTGGGCCATCGATTTCATGGGGCCATTCCCGTCATCAAGAGGAAATAAGTATATTCTCGTGGTCGTCGATTACTTATACAAATGGGTTGAAGCGAAGGCGCTCCCCACCAATGACGCCCGAGTAGTTGTTAAGTTCTTAAAAAGTCTCTTTGCCCGATTTCGTGCATCTCGAGCCATCATAAGTGATCGTGGGACCCATTTTTGCAATGACCAATTTGCCAAAGTAATGCTTAAATATGGTGTCACACATTGTCTTTCTACGGCTTATCATCCACAAACTAGTGGTCAAGTGGAGGTGTCCAATCGTGGCCTTAAAAGAATATTAGAAAGGACAGTAGGAGAGCACCGTGCCTCTTGGGCCGACAAATTAGAAGATGCTTTATGGGCTTTCCGGACCGCTTACAAAACTCCCATTGGGTGTACTCCATATAAGCTGGTTTACGGGAAGGCTTGTCATTTGCCCCTAGAACTTGAGCACAACGTCTACTGGGCCTTAAAACATGCCAATTTTGACTTGAAAACTGCGGGTGATCACCAAAAAGCTCAATTGAATGAGTTAGTCGAACTAAGTGATCAAGCTTACGAGAATTCTTTGATTTATAAAGAGAAAACTAAAATGCTTCATGATGCCAAGATCAAAGACCGCGTTTTCAACGTTGGTGATCAAGTGCTTCTTTTTAACTCTCGTTTAAAGATTTTCTCGGGTAAGCTTAAAACCCGTTGGTCTGGACCATTCATAATAACACAAGTATTCCCTTTTGGTACCATTGAGTTAGCTCAACCCGATGGTCCCAATTTTAAGGTGAATGGTCACCGTTTGAAACACTATTTCGGAGGGGACGTACCAACCATGGTAGTCCCGGATCTCCAGACTTTCCCCAAGGATGATTGAATTCGGGGATCAAGTCAAGCTACGTGACTCGGAAATCAAAAACAAAGCGCTTCGTGGGTGGCAACCCATGCTTATCCAATTTTATCTTCTTGTTTTTCTTATTTCTAACAAATAACGTGAGGAGGGGGTGCCTCTTCTACTCTTGTGTTCCGTGGTTGTTTGTGATGTTTGTTTAGGATTGTCCGCGATTTATGATGACTCTCGTGCTCGTTATCTTCTCTCCACTCGAGTTTCATTCATCGGTGCTATTGGAAATCCTATATCCATGAATCTTATCGACTAACGTTTTTTTTTGGCATAATTAATAAACGGCCCTAGAATTTTGTTAGGATTGCCTTAACCCATTAAAACATTGAGGACAATGTTTAATTCTAGTCTGGGGGAGGGTGAATCTTCGATTCAATTTGACCTTGCATTTTTCACATGTCGTGTACTCTTGCAACTCCATTCTTCCACCAAAAATAAAAAAAATTGAAAAAATTGAAAATTTCAAAAATTTTGAAGAAAAATGAATGAAAAAGTCATGAAAAAGCACAAAAAAATTAGAAAAGTTGAAAAAGTTGTACAAAAATATAATAAAGTTTAAATAAGTGTTTTGACACCTTGTTGACTTTCCAGTTGGCGAGAGTAGGAATAAATATTTTGACTTGACCGGGCGTGTTGAGCCCTAGCTTGTTCCCTTAACCAATGATAATCATATAAGCTTGTGCTAGTCTTGTACACCAGGAGCTATCAAATGCGAATTCTTTCTTAAGAATCTGCAAGTTTCCGTACTTGACTTTATACATGTGCAGCTTAAAAGCTTTCGCTAGTCTTTTACATAAGGAGCTAGAAAACACGAATTCTTCTTCTAGAATTTGCAAGTTTCCGTAACTGACTTTATATATGCGTGGCTGATTATCGGCTAAGTATTCGCGGGTTTCATTATTTGGAATCTTAAATTGCGAAGAGCGAGAAATGATAGAGTTTATTTAGAAGTTAGATGCTAAACGTGGAGTAGTGGTTCTCTTTAGAGCTCATGGAAGGTACTTGTGGCTTTTTACTCCCATAAAATATGTCACCAATATATAATAGATGTTCTAGGTTAATTAGTGGTATTTATGTTTGGATTATATTTAGTTCTTTATTTTCTTAAGAGAATCTTTGCTTTAGAAGTTGGGTACATATCAAGGAACGTCAAAAATAAGAGCAAAAAGTGAAAAAATCAAAAGTCAAAAGTTGATTATCTATGTGGTTTTGGAGCTACCCGATAAGCTTCCATTGATGTTATGAGAAAAACGTCAAGAAAGAAAAAAAGTGAAAAGTATGAAAAGTATGAAAAAATGAAAAAGTGAAAAATGAAAAAATGAAAGTTGAAAGTTATGATGAATAAGAGTTTGAATGTAAATAAGTTGTTGGCGCGTGAGGTGCATGTGTATAATTCTGAATTGGACACATGAGGTGCACGTGTAGTACACCGCAACTTATATTTACGATATTGTATGTACCAAAAATCCTTGATGTGGACCGAATTTCTATTGCAGTGGTTCTTAAGAGAAAATGGAAAACTACTTATCGTTTAAACTTAGGTGTCACTATCGGACTAAAAAATATTGAAATGAGAAAATATGAAGCAATTCATTTCTCAACAAAAGTAAAATATTGAGATACAAAACTTAGGACATGGGAGTACGGAGTTTCAACAAGTAACTTTTATGAGTAGTGTTAGCATCTAATTTGTAGATAAGCTGTGATCTAGTTTTTACGCTTAGTTTGGGGACTCGTGAAAAATCAAGGATGACGAATTTTATCCGTATGGTCACTTCTTAAATAGAAGTGTTTCTAGTCGTTGACCCTAAAAATTATTGCAAAATAATGAAAGTTCAACAAACTGTCACAAGTATGAAGTATAAAAAGTCCAAAAATAGAAGTGAAAGTGAATAAAGAAATTTTTTTTTGGAAAACGGAGCGTTTGCGGGAATAAATGATTTTATTACTTCTTTCGAACCTCCTTGCTACTTTACAATGTCAGTAGGAAGAGTTATGAGATTATTTATCCCAAAAGCGTGAATTGATCACATTGCGTGAGGACACGACAATACCTTAGTCTCGGGGATTTTGGTATGTGTTAATTCACATACCTTTTCATAGCCAAAAACGGACCCAAATAGACTAATTATGCTAACAAATGCCAAAGAATATGTGTTTTTATGTTTGTGAACGTGCAAGTACGGATATATCGTAAAAAGACGAAAAACAAGCAAAAACCCGGCAATAACGAGCATGAGAGTAGAAAGAGTCAGAAAGTCAAGCTGGAAATCATTTTGAGCTTATAAGGTCCTCAGAGTTTGATAAATGAGCTAAAGTGATCCTTGTGTGAAGTTTGAAGAAAGTACAGATTTGGTCCTTATACCTTTCAGAGTTTACATAATCAGTCCCTCATGGAAATTTATGAAGAAAAGGACAAAGTCAACCCTTGGAGAATCAAAGTTTTCATTTTAAGTCCTTGAAAGATATTATGGAACAAAGGCAGGATCAGTCCTTGGATTTTCAGAATTGGCAAATATGGTCCTTGTAAATTTCATTTGGAAAATATCTAAAATATAACAAGCCAGGATCCAATTCATTCCCAAAGCCCATTTTTTCTATTCAGCCCAACCATCACTTACCCAAGCCCAATACCCAATCCCACGGGTCAATAATATTACACCGGGTCAAGGGTGAATGCTAGTCAAACAAGTAATAAAACCTTACCCCGCCTTATTCATCCCCAATTCATTTTTACCCAGGGAATATGAACCCTAGTTACTATTCCGATTATATTGACCGTAATTAAGGGTACAACCATCAAATCAGAAGGCTTCTAGAATGTCAGTGTGATGTCAGGAGTGTGTCAGGATATCAAAGAAACACAAATATTGACAAGTGGCAGAAGACTATTTGTTGGAACGCGTCACCAAGTGTGATCAAAGGGCCGAAAATCGATAGGCAATGATTGGAAGCAATCCAAGGGCTCTGAGAGGAAATCAAAAAGCACAACTCACACGGATTGCCAGCTTGGCAATCCGTGAGCCTCACCTCACTCCTCTCCTATATATAGAGGTCATTAGTAGCCATTTTGGTGTGTAGAAAATTAGTAACGAAGTGCTGTCAAAATTCCTTTAGAATGTATTTAGCTTAGTTTTGTAATGTGTACTTAAAGTTTTAATAAAAGTTTGCAGTTTCCTTTTATATCATTTAGCTTAATAATCATTTCATACTGCTTATTTTACCTTCTATCTTTCTTTTTCTACTTAATTTCAATTTTCATTAGCTTAAATACTATTACTCTTTCATTGGCAATAAATCATCTTCAAAAAAGAATAAATATAAAAAAAATCAGAAAATATAAAAAATAATAAAAAAATGTTTCAATTTAGTTTTTATAGTTTTTGAATAAGCTGAAATAGCTTATACTCAGCTTATACAAGCTCTGTAGCTTGATATATTCTGTTTTCATTCAAATTCTCTCAATAAGTGTTTTGGTCAACTGAAGTCAAAGGATTCAGATCAAGTGATTGTTGTGGTATATTGGATAAGTTTGGACAGACTTGGATGGTCCTGCCTATCCTAGAGATAGGCAAGCTCAGTGAGTCCCCCTCTGTTCATCCTGAGGGGGAGTGTCTTGGTAACATTATGTTTTGTTGATATAAATAAATGACTAAAAACGTTATTCATATCTTTCGATATCTCTATGTTTTGATAATCACAAAACGAAAACTCATCAAACCAAAGATTATGACATAAACAAGTATTTAGTAGTAAATACTCATCTTTACCAATTAATCACTTAAGGTATGAATGAACAAAGTGTCTAATGTATTATAAGATCAAAGGAACACTTTTGTTAATCACTAGATATTTATAAAATGTCACAAAACATTTTATATCTTTTGAAAAACATTTTTGGCATTAAAAGAATGTGTTTAACTCATTACAAATGTGTGAATTCAAATTTTCAACCAAAAATGGCAAATCTAATCCAGAAAAATCTCCCTCACAAAAGGACAAGAAAATCCAACGTTCAGGAGGGCGACCCCCTTAATTTTACTAGGCGGCCCCCTTAATTATTAAGGAGACCGCCCCCTAATTAAGGGGACCGGCACGCTCCAGAACAGTATTTTTTGGCCCTATAAATATTGGATCATTCCACATATTTTTCTCACCTTTTTGCACTAAAAACTTTCTGATCTAAACATCCTTCTCGATCCTCTAAAAATCCTTTGATCTTTGTTTCAAAGTGATTCAAGCCTCAACACTCAAGTGCAAAGAGAAGAATACTTCTATTAGAAGTATTACAACTTAGTATCATCTTGCTATCTAAGTTGTTTGTTTGTTTCATCTTGTTGATCTTTCATATTTTGGTGAATAAGGTGTATATATTAGTTAGCTAAATTTAGTTGTAGAATCTAGAATTGTTATAAGTGTGAAGTGGAACTTGAAGTGAAGAAGTAGTGTTGGATAGTAGTGAAGATATGAGGGAGTAGCAATAGTGACTAGTAGTGAAGTAATTGAAGCTTCAAAGTGGAGAAGACTAGAAGACATTAGTAGATTAAAGTTGTGAAGACACTAGTGGCTTGAAGGTGCAAAGACATTTGGTTTGAAGTTGTGAAGACATTGGTGCTTTGAAGTTGTGAAGTTGCAAGACATTGAAGTCGTAAAGTATTTTATGAAGGCGTGAAGATACTTGTGGTGTGAAGAAGTATAGAAGAAGTAAAAGGTGTGAAGAAGTTGTGGTGTGACATTTGGTGTGAGATTGGTTCTAGCTACGATTAGAACTCGACATTTTGCTTTGTGACGTTAATTGGTGTAAGCTTTTGGTGTGTACGGTTTTCTCCGCCATAAGGGAGGTTATTGACTTAGTGAAGAAAACTCTCGAGTTCGGTGCTCAGGGAATGGAGTAGGGCAAGGAAGGTGTCCTTGTAGCCGAACCACTATAAATCCTTTGTCTCTCGGTTTGATCTTTCCATCTCTCATTCTTTACTTGTTTACTTACTTGCTTCTCATACATTATTATTATTGTGTGTTGTGCATATATTGATTTCACATAAAGATCAAACTAGGTTCCATTTAAAACATTAATTATACATTAGTAAAATATAAGGATATACAATTATTAAAACACATATACATATATAAATACTTACTTATAATTAAGTAAAATATATGAAATTATCATTTCTATTCAACACTTTAAATAAGTAGTATCTACGTGATATAAGTGAATAAATTTGTATCTATACTTTAGCTTCAAAGGTTTTTACGATTACCATTTATTCTTTGAAAGCGAACTTTTATAAAACGAAAAAGACGCAAAACTATTCAACCCCCCCTTCTTGTTTTCCACATGCTTTAATAGATCTCAATAGTAGTAATTGTGGAATTGATTTGATTTACTATTTCAGTAGAATGTGTAGTTGAAATTGTGTTTGTTTGATTAGTATTAGATCTGTTAGCTTAGATCTGAGTTAGCCAATTTTCATTTGACCATCTGTTTTTTTAGTTGTTTGAATTGTAGTCTAGTTGATTGTAGTAGCATCTTTGAATTTGATTGAGTTTTCTGAGTATTAAATAGTTGTAAGTATAGTTGAGTTTGATTGATGACTGTTTGATCATAGTTAATTGCATTGGTTTGTGTTGTTGATCAAGTAGAGCTGAATTGCTAGTTTATTGATTAACTGTTATAGTATAGATCTGTGTTGTTGCATTATTGATATATCAGGTTGAGTTTGATTGAGTAATTTGCTTCATATAGAGTTTTAGTAGATAATTGAATCAGTTTCTTTGAGATTTGTGGATTGTAGTATGGATTTGTAGTGAAACTATTAGTTTAAGGTGTGTTTGGATATGTTGATTGCAGAGATTTGTTGTGTAGTTTAACTGATTTCTCATCATTAGTAGGTTTTAGAAGATTAATATTAGAGTAATATAGACTTAAATCAGTAGTTATTTCATTTATAGTCAAACTTAGCTTAAACTCTCTTCAACTATAAGTAATTAGTTAAATTCTGTTAGCATTATAGCATTTGTAGTTGCATAATAGTTCACACTAGCTTAATTCAGTTGTAAACTTGCTAAATATCACTATAAGAAGTAGATTTGAGAGATTGAATTTGGAATTAGTCAAACTAATAGTGCAAGATAAAGTCAACTGTTACATTGAATATTAGTGTAATTAGCTGATGGACTTGTTTGATTTTAAGTAGCATTCAGGAGTATTTGGTCATATAATCACTTGATATGGTATCTCAGTTGTTCAATAGTGATTTAGCCCCCATAAGCTGTTAAGTTTGAGCTTATCTGAAGTGCTTTTAGCTCATGTGAAATAGCTTGTTTGAGATAGGGTTTCTGATTGTTCATATAGGCCTGCAATTAATAATCTGAGCATGTATTTGTGATTTGTGATAGTTTCTGAGCTTAATTTGAGTAGCTTTAGTATTTTGTATCATTGCTTGGCTTCTGTGACTGTCTGTTCTAGTTCTGCTCATCACATTAAGCTTATTGATTGAGCTTATTGCTTCCATTCTGAGATATTGTGGATTTCTGTGATTGATCTTGATCATTCTTTGCATTTCTGAGCATTTTACATCATCTTAAGTCTGAGTTTTAAGTTTCATTCATTTTGGTTCACAAGTGCTTATTAATAAGCACTTGTGAATAAGCAGTTTGGTCCAAATAAGCTCTTAATCAGCTTCATTTCATTCCAAAATTTTTCTCCAAGTTCTTTTATCATTTTTGATTTTCTGGAATTTTTCCAGATTTTTCCAAATAGATTTAGCATTTTTTTTAATTTTCTTTTGATTTTAATCATTTTTAAATAGTTTTTAATAAACAAAAATTAATAAAAATTTAGAAAAAACTGCGAAAAATACAAAAATATTTTAGGAAATTCTTTTATAATATTTTAGATTTTTCAGAATTTAATTTTCAATTTTCCTCTTTATTTTTCTATTTTCTTCCATTTTTAATTCATTTAAAAAATGCAAAACTCAAAATAAATTCATAGAAAATAATAGAAAAGTAAAAAAAATAATTTTCTTTTTCTGGAAATTCATTTTAGTAGTTTAAGATTTTTGGAAAATTATTTCACGTTTGTAGAATCATTTTTCGTTAAAAGTTACGTTTTAATAAACGCGTTTGGATTTCCGTTTTTACGTTTTCAACTTTAGTTCATGTATAACTTGTACTTCTTGCATATTTCATCATTGTTTGTTAATACTTGAATTACTTGATCACTATTTTCTTTTTCACCACTTCTCAATTCACGATTTACACGAATCAATATTCTTGATTCCATTCACCTTCACTCGGATACGACTCAGGTGATCCGTATTTCACGCGGATCATTTCGATACTATACTACTATACTATAATAAGTTGATTTTCACACAATCAGGTACAATCTTGTCTTAAGTGACGAATTTAGATGGTTATGACCAAGATTTCATTATCTAAGGGATAAAAACATACTGTAGCTAAGATGATATAAGATATTGTATAAGATCCACTAGATTTTTCCAAACCTTGTTGCTCACCAAATTGTTTGTTTTACTAGCACCATTCTGTTTATCTCCGAGATAGACATCAGACTTCAACCTTTCTATTAAACCAACAACACCATCTCTAAAACAAGCACCATCTATCGCAAAGGAATACAAACTTTCTTAGTTACCCCCTCTGAAAAAATGAAAAAAATATAAACACACCAAAAAGTAGAGAATGAAAAAGAACCAATGTCTAATATATCTGGACTCGTCCTATCTAATACAAATAAATAATACTATGTATTAGTATAGATAAAGGTAAAATAAATAAAAAATACATATGGAATAACATGAAACAAAACCTTTGAGATAATCACTTGCTGCATGATAAAAGGGTCCATAGTAACCTTGCTCATTCTATAGAATATCTAGAGTAATTAAAGTGAAGAAAAAAAAACTTTACAGATCTGGTACTTATAAAAAAACACAAAAGAAAATATAGCCTGAATGACGTCACGAGTATGTTCGCCAACGACTTCAGGAGAGTCTGATATTGGTTCAACAAATATCAAAGCAAGACCTTCAGTGGATCCAGTATCTTTAGCTTTGTTTCTTGGCAGTGTCAGTTTGACACGTGTCATCCATACCTTATCACCATAATTAGGTTCGTTTTTAGGTGATGAGGATGAGATAGTGAAATGAGCAAGTTGACGAGGGAATGGGTTTGTAAGGATAAGTTTTTTAGCTCTTCGGAGGATGATGGAAACAAACATTGTTGTTGTTTTTGTTTGAGATGAGATGCTTTGCTGAAATAAGCTGAGTAAGTAAAGAGAAGGTTTAATAAAGAGTGAAAAGATTCTCATGTCACTCTCACTAGATATACCTTCTAGTCAAAATATTACACACACTTTTCTAGATAAAATATATGGAAAGTTAAAAGTGAACCCCTAGCTATATATCCAAGGGTAACCACAAGTCATTACCAACATTTAGCCAAGATAGATGCTTAACTATTTATTTAGATTCAAGCAACACCTATCATCAGTTAAGTACTTGATTTATGTTTAACACTATTATATAATCTTTAATTAAAGATATAGTTTCACTAGTAATACTGTAATACGATGGGCTGTGGTCAACAAATGTTTAGATTTTCTTTATATATATATATATATATATATATATATATATATATATATATATATATATATATATATATATATATATATATATATATATATATTTGGTTAATCTTAGTAAACTTTTTTATTATTGTCCTAAACGAAAAAAAACTTAGCCATGTTAAGTATGTCCTTGTTCAACTTATAAAGAAATGAATATCCTTTCTCTTACTTTTTTAAGATCTCAAACTAAATACAATAACTCTTATACATTGAAATCGAAATTAATTAATACACGTCTTAATGATTGCCAAATAGTGGCTGCTCACTAATTACATGACCACTTTATAGATAAGTTAAAGATTTATTCGATCTCAATATCCATAAGTGCAACCAAACGCACACAAACACAAAATTATTCTATTCCTCAATATTGTGTCTACTTGTTTCAAAACCGCCACGTAAAATAACACCCATATATCTCTCATGATTATGGATCTTCCATAGCAAATGACATATTCTGCTCTTATGATTTTTAGGTAGATTTTTTAAGTCCAACTGCGTGCATGTATATATCCCTTTGGTTGTTTTACTTTTAAAAACAAACAATAATATTAAACACGAACGTCATAACTCATAGTCTTTTTTTATTGTTCTTCGTAGCAATACACAATTTTGGTTTTGCATTTAAAAGGTTAATCCACTGGCTTTTCTTTAATATTTTGTAAAATGAGATATATGGAGATCAAAATTAATTAACATTACAGTCGAAGGTCGATTATATGAATATTAACCTATAAAAACACAACCACACAGGCATAAACCTAAAAACTACACATGAAATTGTTGTTCTCTTTGTTTGAAATGAAATGATTTTCTGAAATGAGAATGTAAAAAGAGAGTGCTTAAGAGGAGTCTTTTTTATTGCATTGTCAAGATGAGATGTAGTTGGGGCACCTAGGAGGAGTCTCTTATTGCATTCGGGGATATCAGTCTTATTGTTGGAAAAAAAAACGGTATCACCATAGAGGATATTTGACACACTAACTTCTTAACCTTTTTTGGTTTAGCGTTAATAAAGCTAGTCCTATAATTTTTCTATAATATTTGATAAAATAAGATACATAGGGATCAAAGTTTAGTTCATATTACAACTGATATTTATATGAAAATAGCCGCAAAACTACATTAACCTTCACAAATACAACCATTAATATAAAGTCATAAACTAAGAACTTAATTCTGACTATTAAATTACCAAAAGACAAAACCTTATATGTCATAATAGTTTCTTCAACTTTGAAAACCAAAACTTGTAAACCATGTGATTTACATGACGTAAATACATAGTGTTTTAAAAGGAATTTGATGTGAATTCCTTAGACATCACCTACTACAAGCTAGAGGTGTAAGAGACTCACATCATAATGATTCATTTTTACTCTAGTCATGTCAAGGTGCTTGGACAATAACCACATACCCACATGTGGCTTAATATTATATTTCATACTATAACACAAAATTTCATTACTTAAATGCATAAGTGATTTTCATATTTGAAATATACTAATTTTAAATTAGGAATTTTTTCTTTTAATAGTCAAAGATATAAAATGCTTTTTTAATGAGTATCTTAGTTGTACGGTTGATGAATGTCATAGTTGTTGTAGGTTTTATCTATTTTGAAATTAGAAAAAATGTGAGGGTTTTAAAGGAAGACATGAATAGTGATGATGGTATCAATCTTCACTTTGCCATATTAAAGAGAGTAATCACATTTTAAAAGAAAACATGCATGTAAATATAAGTTTTTAGTTAGATTTAAAAGTTTACATAATGTAACATTACACAAGCTAGAGGTTGATTTAAAGTGATGACAAGAGCCACCCTAATTGTGTGTGTGCATATACAAAACTTAGGCATTCGATTGAGGAAATGCTCTAAATGCGTTTTCGACTGATGTCACAGTCTCCCCCAATTAAAAAAATTTCATCTCCCGAAATCCGGCTTTATATATATATATATATATATATATACACACACACACACACACACACACACACACACATATTGTACGGATGTGTCTTTTTATTTTAACTTGCTGATGGTTTCGAGACCGCGATCTGGGTCTGGAAACAAAAAGAGCAACTTCATCGTTCTCATCGAATTTAGTAGAATCAGCAAGTGGTCCCGGTGAGAGCTGAAGCTCGTCATGAGATCCATCAGTGGTAAGCCTACGAATTGTGGTGGAGGCCATATCTGCCACATGAATGAAGATACAATGTCTTTCTGACCTCTGATCCTCAACCTTTAATGTTCGGTCCTTGCAAGAACCAACTAATGGACGGCTTTGTGAAGCAGAGAAGGTTGCCATAGTGCAGTTAACCTTTAATTTTTGCAAGAAAAAATAGAGAAGCTTGTTTGAAAAAGAAAATGTGATGAAATAGACACAACTGAGGAGCTATATATATGAAATGAAAAGTAAGGTTTGATTCTTGCTAAAAGAATATTTAATTTCATATCTTCACAAAAAGTCAAAACGCATGTTATCTAAAACTTAGTAATCTAATATTGACAAATAAAATGGTTATATATATATCAAAGAGAGTGACCATTTTTTAAAAGAAAATATGCATGTAAATATGAGTTCTTAGTTAGTCTTAAAAGTTTACTGAATGTAACATTACACAAGCTAGATGTTGATTTAAGGTGATAACAAGAGTCATTCTAATTGTGTGTGTATGTATGTATGTATATATATATATATATATATATATATATATATATATATATATATATATATATATATATATATATATATATATATATATATATATATACACACGCTATGTCAAACTCTTAGTAGATCATTACTTACCTTCTACTACCAAGTCTAAAATGTGATGTGAATGCATATACAAAACTGAAGCACTCGATGAGGAAATGCTCTAAACGCATTTTCGACAGATGTCACATTCTCCCATTTAAAAAATTTCGTCTCCCGAAATTCAACTTTAGTCATATATATACACATCACTTTAAAAAACCTCTCTTTACAACCACCTTTTATCACAACTAACTTCAACTTACTCATTTGGGGCAAACCACTTACAACTTTATTTTTTTTTAATGCAAATTATCAAATAAACTGAATTTATTTCATTAAAAATAAAAATAGATTACAACATATTAAAAAAATCTTACGAAACATAAAATAAAGATTCTAAAATAACAAAAAATGATACAAAAAATGTTATAAAAAACACGCTATGAAATTTAAAACACAAATAACAATACGATACGAAAACACAAATCATCCAATGATTCTCACGAAGCTTTTATATTGATTTGTAATTGTCGATGATAACTTTCTTCTCCTCCCAGACATGCAACACTTGTCCCTAATGAGCTTCAAGGCGACTGAGAGACGCATATTTTTTTCCTCGGTTCTTAGTAAAGTTTCTAGACCGATACTGATAGCTGGATGGTCTTGAGGCAGCTTACATAACCTTTCGACCTCTGGAGCACGATCATGCATCTGTAGCATAATACAAGTTATCTCACCTAGCAAATTGTTAATCAGCTTGAGTTCTTTTTCTTGTTTATTGCGTATTCGGGTAAGCATAGTGTTGTGCACCTCAGCTGGTTCGATAGCCATGCCTTTTGCGTTAAAATTAGTGATACTTGCAAGAGAGTTTGATAAAAAGTTGTTTGAGAAAATGAAATAAAAGTAAAGTGGTATTTATATGGGAAAATAGCCGTTGGAGGATATTTAAAAATTCAATTTCAATCTAAAACTAACAGTACGGATTAAAATTAAAATTCAAACAGTACAACATATTAAAAACGATACAAAAGACAAATCATACAGTATAGTTAACCATTTCATTCGTCCCATTCAGGGTGGTTTCTCAAAACCTCCCATACGTGAGCATATTGGAGGCTTCTCCCCCCAAATCGTTGTTCAAAATTCAAATTCACTTTTCAAAATTTGCCTATAAATACCTATTCACATTCATAGACTTCACACACACACACACACACACACACACACACACACACACACACACATTCAAAATCAAAATTCAACATTTAAAATCAAAATTCAAATTCAATGTCTCACAAAGACTTCTCCCAGCAATTCTCAAGTCACCGCGACTTTTCGAAACAATTCCCCAGTCACCAAGACTTCTCACAACAATTTCCAAATAAACACGACTTCTCACAGCAATTCCCCAACTCCAACCTGATTCCAAAAGAACCGGTGAACATTCCATCGGAAGATATCTTTCCGGTATTTACACCGGAAAATGAACCGGTAAACACTCCACCAGTTGTGGAACACCAACCCAATCCACTGGTTGTGGAACACCAACCCAGTCCGTTTGAACTCACTAAGGATGAACTCTGACTTCTTGAGCAGGATGAAGAAGTCAGGAGAGAAACAGAAGATAGAGAACTACGAGAGGAAGCTGCTCGTATGGAGCAGGAAGCCATGGATGAAGAACATCTTAGGAGGAACTGGTTTGGCATTATGGAAGCAGTGTATTATAATGGCGAGTTTAGGGATGCAGAGTCTTCGAGTGACGTGGGTTATAACTCAAACCTTTCATTGTAATTTGTATTTTCATTTTCATTTCCGTATCGCAGTTTGTATTAATCGTACTTTGTGTTTTCAATTTGTTGTTTAATGTATTTTCAATTCGATGTTTAATGCATTTTCAATTCCTAGTTTAAAACACATTACAAGTTTTATAAAAACATTACAAGTTATAAAACATTACAAGTTCTAAAAGATTCCTAAATATATAAACATTTACAAGTTTAGGGGGGGGAGAGAGAGAGAGAGAGAGAGAGAGAGAGAGAGAGAGAGAGAGAGAGAGAAAACTGACAACAAGGATAAGAGGAACCCTCGTCGTGCAAACGAGGAGCCTTCATTTGGAAAGATATGGTGAAGGGATGGGATATGGTGGTGAGGTTCGGCGAGCAAGTCATGTTGGAGTGGCGAGCTCACGGTGAACCCACACCCAAAGCCCTAATGTTTGCACCATCCTTTTGCAATAAACAATAAACTAATTAACTTTTTTTTTCATAACTATAAAAACATCAAACTAAATAAATCATCCCCCTACTTGAGATGAATCATATAAGAGGAATATGGGGGATCTTCAATGATCTTCAAATATATTTATTCAATGTAGGCGTGTGGTAATACAAATATCGTCTAAAAAACGTTATTTATATTTTACTATCTTTGCTATATTTTGTTAACGACAAATATAGACTTTATTTTAGCAAAATATGAATTTAGTCAAGTCTTTTATATATAGCTACAAGTTTTACTTAAACACAACTAGATTCAATATGATACAAATTATTTGTACATAAGTAGTATTCAAGTAATATTAGGAAAAGTGCAACATTAGGTGTTAAAAACAAATAAAGGTCCACATTAGATGTCAAAGTAACATAAGTATGTTTTACAAATAATACAAATGTGTCTTATGATAACATAAATAATCAAACATTTTTTAGTAACTTATAAACTAACTTGTTACTTTTTAGTTAACATCATTTAGCTAGCTACAATATACATTTGACAAATTAACTTTGTTAAACATTTTAGTTAAAATGAAATTGCATTATAACATCACTACTTTGATCATCCTATTCTAGTATAATCTGAGATTCCATATCATTTTAGGATGCTAGGGAGACATGGAGAATATTTTGGTTAGATTTAATAAAGATTTTGAAGATCATATCAGACAGACTAGCAGAACCAAAAAAATACAAGGGCGGAACCCTTTTTTTGGTTCCGGCCAATCCGTGGCTTGCTGAGGCTTCTTGCCTATAAATAGCAAGCCACACTTAGTTGTTTTCTCATCACTTACATACATAAATATTGTATATTCTTTCTCACTCATTATTCCCTGTATCTAACTCATTCATATTCATTTGAGTGAACTTCATAGATAGCAAGAAGATCAAAGCATCATTGAAGACTTATAAGCTTCAACAAAGTGTTGCAAGTCTTATTTGTACATCACAGTGTGTATTGTAATTATTCATTCATCATTGTTTGTACCAAACCATCATAAACCTCTGTAGTGATCGGTTAGTATTTTAGTCCTCAAAATAGGTAGTGTGACCGGAGTGGTTGTACCCTTGTAAAAGAACTCGACATCTAGCTTTATGTCGGAAATATTGTGTAAGCGACGTGTAAAGGTTTTCTCCGCCGGATTAAGGAGCTTGTTGACTAGTGATGGATACTCTCGAGTTGGATACTCGGGGAGTGGAGTAGGGCAAGGAAAAAGAGTCCTTGTAGACCGAACCTCTATAAACCCTCGTATTGTGGTTTGATCGTTTCTATCTTTCTTGCATTTTACTTATTGGTATTTTATTTGAATACGTTAGTTGATTTCACATAAACATAACAAAGAAAAGAAATAAAAAAAAATGGTGAAACTATTCAATCCCCTTCTAATTTTCCGCAGCATGATTCCTGAATCTCTCTACAAGAACCTCAAAGTTAGGCAAACGACAACTTTCCAATCATAGACCAAGACTATACGATAGGCTAAGGTGAATAGGTGTAACGAAACATTATAAAATATGGGTAAAGAAATGAAAAGAATGGCTCAAAAGGGTGTAACTAGGGGTATCTTGCACTAAAGGTGAGTGCAACAAAAGGGTTAACACAGGGGTCAAAAAGTCGAGGTGACTAATTGATAAACGCACACAATTATCCACATATGGGATATTTAGGTGTAAATCCTAAAACATTGCCTTCTCGAACTATCCCTTCCAAAGATATCAAGTTAACTCGACACAATACTCGTCTATGGTCTCAAAATCATGTAAATGCCAAGTTCTAAAGTTTACAATACTACCAGCACACTCAATATTTGGTGGATCTGAGTAATATGGGGAAAATGAAAGGCTAAACCTCATTAATGAAATCAAGGGTTATAGTGTGTTCGGCTAAGGTCTATTCTAGTTCGGTTGAGAAAAACATGTAAAAAAAATTCAAAATGGCATAATTTTTCAAAATAAACTAGAAAAAACGGGCAAATAAAGTTATAATTCTACTCCCGTCCCCCCACTTGAAATGTACAAAGTCTCTTTTGTACACAGACATGTAATAATAAAAGTAGAAAAGTAGAATTGGAATGAGAACTCCCCTGAAATTTGCTCCAAAAATGGTAGAAGGATCACGCAGAAACGACGTGCCTTTACTTCGCCTCCATGAGCAAACTTCAAATCTCTGAAATAACGTCACTTCCAACAAGCATAAATCTAAAAACAAAAAGGAAAACAAAAAACAAATAAAACCTAACTCACTTTCGTAGGAATCCCGATTGCATTTAGCGTATGCAACAAGCCTTTTAAACCACTCGGTGTCCCGAGTGGATGAATGAAGTCTCGTGAGGGTTTACAGGGAACACACCCACAAAGTTTATTTAGCATATGCAAGTTATTTTGAAAATAAAAATTTTCTGTTACAAAGGAAGATTACGGCGTAAACTCATGGTTTAAGTTACGTTGTAGGTATGTGACATGACAAAATTGCTAATGTTTGAGGATGGTTACTGCGTAACTTTATCACAGAGTTATGCCATAAAAACTTTCTGAGGACAGATTCCAGGAGTTAGAGCTCTGTGGAGAGTTCCAAGCCATCCTTCTTCTTCCAATACCTGCAAAATGTTATAACAAAACATACCAAACCAAACTATACTACTAAAAATGAAGGAAAGGGATAATTCGGGTTGTCTCCTGAAAAAGCACTTTTGTTTATTAGCGAGTCTTTGAGTTAGACTTAAAGCCACGGTAAAAAATGGTTATTCCTCATCTCGTGGACACTAGATTCCCCTTGGTGTATCCACTCAATAACCTTGTCATCCCTTTTATATTCATCTCCAAGCTCCAAACAACCCTTGTAGAATTCTTTTATTTTTGGTAGGGGTATTTGTAACCGTTAGCTTTGTCTTCATGACTAATTTCAAGGAGTGACTAGGCTAAGCTTAATTGCTTTTCCGTCCAATGTTTGAAATTAGCAACTGTCCTTGGCATCCTGAAGATTGTTTTATCATTACCCTTATTTATCCAAACAATCCATTCGCTAGCATTTTCCTTCAACCCGGATATTGCAAGGATTTCCTAAAATTTTATCAGGTAAGCCATTTTCTACAAACCACTTATGTCATCGAAGACCATAAAGTCTACTAGAAATGTGTGGACCCCAACAAATACGTGAATATTAGTAGTTAATCCAAGGAAGTTATTTCCTTTATATTCCAACTCCTTTTTCATAACTTGATTGTAACATTCTTTAGACATAATAGTCACTGGTTAGCTTGTATTAACACTAGTACAAAAGTGGGATTTTGTCACACATGTTGTTTTTCGAATGGCCACACAACAATTTTTTTATGTGACTAAATGTACCAGAATAAAATAAATAGCCACACTTAAACCGCCTTGTGTGACCATTTTAGAATTACATCTGAGGCTACAGCTACACATTTGAATATTTTTGTGACTAGAGATATCTGGTAAAACTTGTTTTGATTATTTAGTCACTTATAATTTGGGACGTGTGACTGATGCAAATAAGTTTGAAACATTAGTCACACTATATATATATATATATATATATATATATATATATATATATATATATATATATATACATATGTGACAAATATATGTCACAAAATTGAACAGTGTGACTAAAATCCATATATGGTCACATGAAGTAATTGTATATGTGGCTAAATCATATACTCAAGTTTGTCACACATTATTTAAATGTGACTGCTAGTTTTTGTTGAAAATTTAGCCACATATGAATGAAATGTATGACAGCTAAAAAGTAAGTTTGAAGCATTAGTCACGATATGCATTTAAAAGTGACAAATATATGTTACACACTTAAATAGTGTGACCAAATGTCATATATGGTCACACATTTATATCTTAAATTAGTATTAAAAAGTTTTTTCCAAAATTTGGTCCTCCCCCCCAAATATTTTCATCATATCCCACCCTAATTTTCCCCAAAATCAAAATCACATTTTTGGATCCCTTTCTCCAACCTTTCACATTCAGCTACACCATCTTCATAATATGTTCTCAGATCTCACATCCATCTTGATCTCTTTTCCCCAAAATCAAATTGCCCCGCCATCCATCTTTATCTTTTTTATAATCGCCATTGATTTTTGTGAAGTATTTATCTAGGGTTCATAACTCACAGTCTCTTTGGAATGATTATAAACCTTTGAATCTTATGAGTTCGAAATATGTGATAATTGGTGTTTTTCCCTTTGTTTTGATTTTTTAATTATATATTTTTATGTGCAGCTAAAGTGTTTGATAAAATGCCTGAATGAGATTTTTTTAACTAAAAAGTGCTTTGTGGTATATTTTGATTCATCTGTCAAAGTGTCAATGTAATAACTATATATCATTGCAGTTTCTTTTTCTACTTGTTAACCTATCATACGGTTTTCTTGTTTATGCAGAAAATAAAGAGTCAAATATGTTTGGTCGAAGAGGCTTTGGGAAAGATCTGACTGTAGAAACTAGTTTTCTGCCAGACAGGTGTGGCATCTCTCTGCCCTCTTTTACAAACACAAAAAAGATCAATTTTTACTTTCTGTTAAGCTTATTAGTTGTCGCCATGGTGGTGTGAAGCATATTCTTTCTGTGAGAGGGAGGCAGAGGAGCAAGCTGAGCGTGAAAGGTTTCGAAAACAGTGGCTACGTGAGCAGGAGCAGGTAAAAAGTAATCTACGTTATAAGAACTTAATGCTATATGGCATTATTATGAAGTGATATCATCCAAGTCATATTTTAGTTGCATTGCAGATGAGGCCCTTGAAATCACTTTTAGTTACTGGGATGGAGCGGGACATCGCCGAGTGATGCAGTTATTTGTTATGTCTATTCTTAAATTCTATAAATTATTTTTAGTCGCCAACCATTGTAAATGTTCTTTTTACGGGCTGTCCATCAGCAACTTGCTCCTGAATTTCGAGAAGTATGCGCAACTTCAGTTGAAAACCTTCTATACCTGAAAGAAGATATTATTTGTCAGGTTTAAACATCTATTTCTCAGTTCTAACCATGGTTGTCCATTAGCAACACAGTTTTTATTAGCCGATTGTGAACAAAGCTAGGGGAAAAGTGGGACGGTATGTTTAAACTTTCTTTATAAATGTTTTATTTTAGTATGAAGTTTGGACTAATTAATTTGAAGAGTCACATGAACGCTTTTCTTGCATCCACAGCTTTTCCATTTTGATGTGCATGAGGATGTTAGAACAATTGCAGATGCAACTATAGAGAAGGATGAGGTAATACCTTAATATTGTCATGTGATGGTTTGTGGGTATGGGTCAGATTCATTTGTTCAGGCTCCTTTGGTTAGTTTTATGTCAAGTGTATTGAGTTGGGCCTGGCGAGGAGAGTATTTTGTGAGATGAGGGATTTAGGTGTTGAGTTTGGTAACTGAGTTGTCTACGTGTTCTCAGGTGGGTGCTCTTGGTTTGGGTCATTGGATTCATGAGTATATTGGTTGTAATGGTTTAGATGTGAATAGTACAGTCGCTACTTCGTTGATTAACCTTGTTTTGGAGTTATTTTAGAAGTTAGCTAATCCATACACTAGTTGTATCGATAAGTTGTTTTGGCTCAGTTTACTTGAAAAATATTTATCCTTTGCAGTAAATAATTTGTTTTGGATTAGTGTATATGAAACTGAGTTATTTCTTATTGTTAAAATGTGTAAATTGAGTTGTTTCTCAAGTGCATTATGTTGCTAGCATGCTCTTCCTAATTCAAGATTTATGTAAGGCACTAATACACGGATTTTTATTTTGTAATTGCCTTTTAATAGTCTGTAGCTTTAATCTCTAACTAGCACCATGTTTAATACAAGCTTTCCTAGGAGCATCTGTTATCTTAACATTTCCTTTTCTCCCTCATTTAAGCATGATTTTCTGATAATTTATTGTACCTTCATATTTAGAGTTCTGAAACACCTAAACAAATATTGATCATTTGTAAAAGCAATAGTGATCGGAAACTTATTTACATGTAAAAATTTGCAGGAGTGGATACAAATGAAGAATTAAGAATGTCAAGACATGGGGGAGCAGATCCAGATGGCAATCAACCTGGTGATCTTTATGTCGTTATCAAGGTAAAAATAAAGTTACAACTTACATGGCGATTAGTACATGTTATGTACACATTGTGTATATTACATAGATTAATATCTACAAGTATGCATAAACAAAATATATTTGGAGATGAGTATCTTATACTTGTGTATATGTATGTATGTATGTATGTATGTATGTATGTATGTATGTATATAAAATTGTGTCATAATCACACGTATAGTATTATAAATTGGAATTACCTCTGTTGTGAATTTATTTATACTACGATAACCTTTTAGGTGCGATAGGATCCCACTTTTCGACGAGAAGGACCAAAAACTTCAGTTACTTTCATGAATCAAGGATGCCACGAGCAGAATTTTCAGAAAAAAAAAAAAAACAAGATGGTTACTTCCCATTCTGAAAATAACTTAAGTTACTTTCATGAATCAGAGAAAAGATAAAAAGGTTGGACGAAGAACATGAAGCCCTCGTTGAAACTGCTAGTGTATTAGTTACAACTGTTAGTACTGCTAGTGTATTAGTTACAACTGTTAGTTATAAGTTAGTACTGTTGGTTCATATAGTTAGTACTGCTTATATGATATGTATTAGTGGTTTAGTTATATACATTCCAATTTTATTGTATTTGAATTTGTTTTGATATATATTAATTTCTTAAATGTGACTAAAAGATGTATATAGTCACACTTATTAACAATTTTGGTCTTTGTTTGCTTAATTCGTTGTGTGACTAAATATTAGAAAAGGCCACACAAAAAAATCATGTGCAATTAGATGATCAATAGTCACACAAAATACAAATTTCTTCACCTTAAACAGCATATGGTCACACTTATTAACATTTTTGGTCACTTTATGCTTAATTGTATGTGACTAAATACCCAAAACAGACATGCTTTGTGTGATTAAATATTACAAAAGGCCAACAAAAAAATTCATGTGACTATTGGATGATCAATAGTCACACAAAATACACATTTCTTTCACTTTAAACAACATATGATCACACTTATTAACTTTTTTGGCCACTTTTTTTAAAATTGTATGTGATTAACTAAAAAAAACAATACCTGTTGTGTGACTAAATCATCAAAAACGTCACATTTATTATATATTCATGTGGCCACAGGACAGGAAGTAGTCACACATAATACACATTTACTTGAATAAATCATCTCAAATGTCACATATATTATATATTTATGTGGCCAAAGGACGAACAATAGTTACTCTCAAAAAACATTCGTGTGACTATAAAGTGTTTACGGTTACTAATAATGACAAATCCAACAAAACTGATGCCTAATTTATCACACATATTCGGGGTTTTGCTCACTCTTTTTTTGATGGAAAAGGCCACGAACTCAACAATGTGACCATATGCCACCTACGGTGGCGGCACCTTTGGTGACACACAACAAAAAAAATGTGTGTGACTATATGCATATCGTCACACATTTCTGCCTTGACCAATACCAGTTTCTGTACCAGTGTAATGAAAGCATGAAAGTCAATGAACCCAATTTTACAAGTGAGTTGCAAATTATACGGGTTGCGATGGTGGATCCTTGTACTTGCTTCACAAAAGCGAGGCTGGGTTGTTTGCATGATATCGCCCTTCATTCAACTGCCAAGGAACCTGATGCGTGGGAACTGCACCAGGCTTTACCTCTCAAGGGATCTCGAGAAGCTTACAACCCCCACTAGGCAGTGTACCTGATCGTTGTAGTATAGTATAGTGACAATTACCGGGGGATTGATCGTTCAACTCAGGAATAGTGCCGCTAGGATTAGAAAGCCTAAAAACTAGGTCTAGAGGTGAGGGATGATTCTTTTTGTATTTTTATATTTTATGAAAAGCAATTAAAATCTCGGGTTTTGGAAGAGTGGGCGGAATTAATTGCTAATCAACTAACCCAATAACTAAAGATGCAATCAAAATAAAATAACAGAAATGTAAATAAAGCTAATTACTAATATGGTGTGAACAATAGATGGGAGAATTGTGTTTACTTAGATTTCACTACTCCCTAGATATCTTTTACAGGTTAATTGTTTCTTAGAGTTGCGTGGATGACGGGTTATATTCCTTAATACCAACTGTGGGGTGGCGTACGTACTTCCCCAACTCTATAAGCTCCTACTTCACTCCTATGTCGAGCCTGCAAGAAGCTCCTAACATGGGATCACTAGAATTCGCTCATGCATTAAATACAACCATAAAAACCTAGTACGCATTGGTTCATGTTTCTTAAGACATTCAAGCAAGTTACACAATGGAGATCTGCCAATTTTCTTAAGCCTAACATCGAAATCATTCATCCATTACAACTATAAACAAGCAATCAACCTATAATCAACATCTAGGTTTCATTACATCTAAGCAAACACACAAAAGATCTAGCCTATCATGTTAAAATCAAGACAAGCGTAAGATATATTCAAACAAAACATAGACATATTGAATGAATTGAAAGGATACTTATCTCAATTGAACATGAAAGGTTTCAAGGGGTGAAAACCCTTGAAAATACTGTAAAAGTCGTGGTAGGGTTTATTAAGTTCGACCCTAAAATTCTCCTCCCTTTAGAATGAAAATAACAAAGAGTATTTATAGATTTCCTAAGGTGATGGTGTCAAGAAGAAAGTTCTGACGCCGTCAACCCGCCGCCCATAATATTCTCGGACTGCCTAGATCCAGATCTGACGCCGTCATGTGTAATGTTGCTCTGGGCCGTCACTACTTTTACTCTTGACGGCCTTGCCTTGACGCCGTCACGTTTTCACTGGGCCGTCACCATTTTTACTATTGACGCCGTCATCAAATTGCTCTTGACGCCGTCATCAAATTGCTCTTGACGCCGTCAGGTACTGTTCCCAGCAAGGAAAATTAAGACTTTGCCGTTTCTTCACTTTTATGCTCCAAAAACGTCCAAAATGCTTCCTTTTTCAGAATTCACTCTAAAAGTACCTAAAATCACAAAAGGAACGATTTAGGGTAATATTTGATCAAATAAATTTCAATTTCGGCTTAAATGAGCCCTTAAAAACGGATCATTTTTTGCCTCATCATACACCCTTACACTTGAGATTTGCTTGTCTTTAAGCAAATGCGCTTTTATTCTAGTCAAAATACAAGTTAGGGGTTATTTAACACTAATATAAAAGTAATTACAATAAATAATCGCTCCACTAAAGACCAAAGACAAGCACGGAGGTCATACACTAGCACCTCACAAATAGTGTTTAGATACTCACATCTCTCGGGTGTAATAAAGTATATATCACAATATGGAAATGGAAAACATCTCTCACTACCTGTCATAGCAAAATAGACTACCATAGGCTTGGGAAAGGATCAAACCTCCACCACATGGCGTAAGCACCTAGGATAAACTATCAAAGAGGTCTTTTTAAAGGGTTATAACATTAGGTGTAGGGATATGGAAAACACTGTTTTGTTGGATATAGGCAATCTTTATTGGTGGCGAGTTAATCATCATGGTTAATTACATGTACAATATGGCATTGCTAAGCCAAGACTAGACTCGACTTAAGCTAATAAATCAAAAATAACAAAAAATATAAAATAAACATAGAATGAAATGGGATGGTAGTCCGTATGTTTTTTCTCTTTTTCTTTTTTTTATATATTTTTTTTCTTTATTTTATATATATATATATATATATATATATATATATATATATATATATATATATATATATATATATATATATTTTTCTTTTTCTTGATTTTTTTTTTATTTTTTATTTTTTATTTATTTATTTTTTTTTGCACACACTCTTACCATACCATCCAAAATAATACATCATAGTGAATGAAAATTCCCCTTACACTTGAATTTTTACATACATTACAACAAAATAATCTAATGACTCAAATTAAGAAAATCAAAACACTTGGGGTATTTTTAAGATTAACGTACATATGGGGGTAATATAATGATGTTCTTCCCCATTACTCCATAACATAAGTAATTTACCCATGAGTCGCAATCATCCCAAAACAATATGTACAAGGATATGACTCGACTTAGCAACCATGTAATCAATTAGATAATTAACTAAGGGTTTAAACAAATAACAATAATGCACTAAAGATGAGTGCATACATAGAAGGCTAAGGCGATTTGGGTGTACATTTAAGTGGGTTGTAACAAATTCTTCCTTTAAGTAAGATGCTTAAAGTTAGAAATGAAAAGATAGGCTCGGAGGGGTGTACTAGGGGTTTCGTGTACTAAAATGAGTACAACGCTAATGTGTGGGAAAAATTAATTGACTTTACTAGCCAAGTAATATGACATAAATGGTCAAGTAATTATGATACGGGTTTAACACAAGGGTGATCATAATGCCTCTTATCATGTAGTAAATCCTACTACACGAATATAGTCTCACTAGCAGTCTCGGGATGCATCACTAACGCAAATTCTAGAATCTAAATGCTACCGGTACATTTATAAGCACTAATAGTAAATGCTTTTCCTATCAAATCTAAAGGCGAACCTCACATATTTGGGTGGAAAATTTTTCTGAATAGTACGGTTTTGTGCTAGTCATACGACTCCTATCCATGAGACGCTTGCTAAGGCTAAAGTTTCACTCCTAAATGTTGTAAAAAAAATTAAATTTGGCGCTAAAATTACACTAACAAGTATTTCTCATAGTTTTATTACACACCTACCATCAAACAAACAAACTCAAGTGCAAGTTTATCTATAAGGTATCATCATTTACCCTCCCCTTACACTTAGGATGAACATTGTCCCCAATGTTCAATTAAAGATTGTAAAAGTGAAATAGGTAAAAGAATGAAATCAAATACTCCCCTGATTCGCTCGGTATGGATAGTGTGGTAACAAGATTAGATCTTCCTTCAAGAAAATGAACAATCAAAGCTTCCCTTCCAGAATATAAATCATCTTCTTGTCATACACAACCTGTTAAACCTGAGAAAACAAACAAGACAACCTCGCGTAAAATCGGCGGCAATCTATATATGCTAACAAATCCTAGAAAGCAAAGTAAGATATAATGCTAATGAATGTTTGCAGATTTCCTGGAGATTATAAAACTAAAGATTCGACAAAAACTTTAAAACTCCGTTAGAAAAACAAAACTGGCAAAATTTCCAGATTTTTACATGTGACACCATCAGAAGTGACCTGCAGAAATCTTTATGTTAAGTTTCTGGAAAAACTTTGTCCTACTTCCTGGAAAATCCTGCAAAACATCATTATGACTCGATACAAGCATTTGACTCAAACAAATACGAATATACATGTTCATTTAATATTGTGGAGAATCATGATCGGTTTTGTTTCTTAAAAACATATTTGGGGTTTCCCCTTACACTTATCTTTTGCGAAATACCTTTGGATGAAGTTAAGACTAAGCCAAACGACAACATAAAGCATTTTCACCATTTTAGTTTTGAAACATGATCTACCAACAATAAAAATTAAGCATGCATACGGAAACAAATAACAATCAAACAAAATAAAAATCACACAAAGCATGGGTTGCCTCCCAAGAAGTGCTTTTCTTTATTTACGAGTCTTTTAGCTAGACTCAAGGTCATGGATTATTACGTGACCTCATCCTCAAATGTTACATCCTCCTCACTGATCATTTCATTGTTATTTTCTTGATAATGTTTTACACGTTGTATGTTGACGGTAAATTCTCTACTTTCATCGTCTACCAACACAACAACTCCAGTTTTAGAGGAACTTTTCACCGTAAATGGCCCATACCATCTAGACTTGAGCTTCCCTAGAAATAACCTTAACCGAGAGTTATACAATAGGACTTTGTCCCTTTCTGAAAATTCCTTAGGTTTCTTAATTCGCTGGTCATGCCATCTTTTTGCCCTCTCCTTATATGTAATGGAAGACTCATATGCTTCTAACCTTAGCTCATCCAGCTCATGGAGTTGCAAAAACCTATTTGTTCCAGCAATTGTATAGTCTAAATTACATGCCTTAAGCGCCCAATAAGCCTTATGTTCTAGTTCTACCGGAAGGTGACATGCCTTGCCGTAGACCATGCGGAACGGGGTCGTTCCAATAGGTGTCTTATAGGCAGTTCGGAATGCCCATAAGGCCTCATCGAGTTTAAAAGACCAGTCTTCTCTATTCTGACTAACCATTTTTTCTAGTATTCTTTTAATAGCTCTGTTAGTGTTTTCGACCTGACCATCGGTCTATGGGTGATAGGCGGTGGAAATTCGGTGGGACACTCCGTATCTCCTCATGACCTTTTCCATTTGCGCATTGCAGAAGTGGGTTCCCCTATCACTGATGAGAGCTTTAGGAATTCCGAACCTAGTGAACAGCTTTTTCAAGAAATGAATAACTACCCTAGCAACGTTGGTCCTAAGGGCATGTGCCTCCACCCATTTGGAAACATAGTCGATGGCAACTAAAATGTATTCATTCCCTCCTGAAGACGGAAATGGTCCCATGAAGTCGATTCCCCAGACGTCAAAGACCTCACATACTTGTATAAAATTTTGAGGTGCTTCATCTCTATTCGATATGTTCCCGGCCCGTTGACATGCATCGCATGCTTGCACCATTTCTTTAACATCACGGCATATTGTGGGCAAATAGAATCCCACATCGAAAATTTTTCGTGCAGTGGTGCTTATCCCATGATGGCCCCCAGAGGGGCCAGAGTGACACTCTTTCATGATTTTTACTGCCTCATTTCCTGAAACACAACGTCTGTTTATTTGATCAGGACACCTTCGGAATAAAAATGGTTCATCCCAAAAGTAGTATTTTAGTTGGGCAAAGAACCTTTTCTTTTCGTATTTAGTCATGTGTTCCGGAATGAGTCTGCTCGTGAGATAGTTAGCAAAATCAGCGTACCAAGGTTCAGAATCTGTCATTGACATGAGTTGTTCGTCAGGAAATGAATCCCGAATCTCGCTTCTATCTAACTTAACAAGGGGATTTTCAAGATGAGAAAGATGATCAGCAGCAAAATTCTCTGCCCCCCTTTTATCACGGATTTCAACGTCAAATTCTTGTAACAACAAGATCCACCAAATTAGTCGTGGTTTAGCATCTTGCTTAGCAAAAAGATATCGTAGAGCCGAGTGATCGGTAAAAACGACTGTCTTTGAAAGGACAAGATATTGACGGAATTTGTCAAATGCGAACACAACGGCCAATAATTCCTTTTCGGTGGTAGAGTAATTCTCTTGAGCAGGATTCATGGTTTTGCTAGCATAGTAAATAGGTTGGAATAGCTTGTCCCGCCTTTGGCCTAATACTGCTTCGACAGCATAATCGCTAGCAACGCACATGATTTCGAAAGGTAACTCCCAATTGGGTGTAACTATGATTGAGGCTTGTGTGAGCTCCTTTTTCAGGAGATCGAATGCATCCTTGCATTCTTGAGAGAAATCGAAACGGGCGTCCTTTACCAGTAGATGTGTCATTGGCCGAGCTATATTAGAGAAATCTTTGATAAATCTCCGGTAAAACCCGGCGTGGCCCAAGAAGCTGCGTATTGCTTTAACAGTAGTGGGATAAGGTAATTTAGATATAGCTTCCACTTTAGCTTGGTCCACCTCAATCCCATTCCCAGAGACCTTATGTCCTAACACAATCCCTTCTTTTACCATGAAATGACATTTCTCCCAATTTAACACCAAGTTGGTTTCCTCACAACGTTTGAGCATCTTTTCTAGGTTAGCAAGACAACGGTCGAAAGAGTTCCCGAAGACTGAAAAGTCATCCATGAAAACTTCCATGCTGTCTTCCATCAGTTCGTGAAAGATTGTGGTCATGCATCGCTGAAAAGTGGCGGGGGCGTTACACAGCCCAAAAGGCATTCTTTTGTAGGCAAGCGTTCCATAAGGGCAAGTAAACGTAGTTTTCTCTTGGTCCTCAGGTGCTATGGGGATTTGGAAATACCTCGAGAACCCATCCAAGAAACAGTAGTACTTGTGCCCAGATAATCTCTCCAACATTTGGTCAATGAATGGTAAGGTTAAGTGATTTTTCCTTGTGGCATCATTGAGCTTTCTATAATCGATGCATACCCGCCAACCAGTAACCGTTCTCTGGGGTACCATCTCACCCTTGTCGTTCTTCACCACAGTCATTCCACCTTTCTTTGGTACAACTTGTACAGGACTAACCCACGGGCTATCCGAGATTGGGTAAATTAATCCTGCATCCAAAAGTTTGATGACTTCTTTCTTCACTACTTCCTTAATGTTGGGATTCACCCGCCTCTGGGGTTGCACGGTGGGTTTATAATTTTCTTCCATAAGAGTCTTATGCTTGCAAAAGGTTGAGTCAATCCCCTTAATGTCGGCTACACTCCATGCAAGCACTCCTTTATATTTCTTTAGGACTTCTAAGAGCTTACCTTTTTGTTCATGTTCGAGGGAAGAGTTTATGATTACCGGCAGTTGGTCCTCTCCCTGAAGGAAGGCATACTCTAGGTGGTTAGGGAGTTATTTAAGATCTAGCTTAGGGGGTTCGATAATAGAAGGCTTAATCTTGTTTTCGGGTTTTCAGAGTTTGAGCTATTCAGTGGTCTCCTATCTAGGGTAGAAGGAGACTGCTCCAACATCCTCCATCTTTTCTACCTCCAACAAGGGGAGAAAACTTTCATCCCGTAACCAGCCTTCCTCGATCTGTTCATCAACACAGTCATCAATGACATCCATGAGTTCATCGACTTCTCTGATGAAATAAAGCCGGTTAGCTGCTTCAAGAGAGAGATTCATAGTATCTTTCATGTCGAAGGTTAAGCTATCGGTTCCTACTCGTAAGGTTAACTTGCCGTCATGAACATCAATGACTGCACGAGCGATAGCAAGAAACGGTCTCCCTAAGATGATGGGCACCAAGTCATCCTCCTCCATCTCCAAGATTACGAAGTCAACCAGGAATTTGAATTTTCCAACTTTGACTAGCACATTCTCGCATATCCCTACGGGGTATTTGACTGATCTATCGGCCAGTTGGATGTTTATACGGGTGGGCTTTAATCCGGAGTATCCTAGTTTAAGGAACATGGAGTGAGGTATGAGGTTGATACTCGCCCCTAAATCGGCAAGAGCATTCTTTATTGATAGAGATCCTATGGAACAGAGCAAGGTGAAGCTGCCTGGATCGTCTATCTTTTTTGGTAGCCCTCGATGGGTCACCACCGAACATTCTTCCCCAGAGTCACAAGATCATCGAGTTTCTTTCGGTTAGCGAGTAATTTTTTAAAGTGTGTGCTATACTTTGGCATGTGATAGTAAGCATCAAGGAGAGGTATGGTGATCACTGAGTCTTTTAGATATGACAAGAATCTTTTATTATCGTTCTCAGTTTTCTGGTTTTTTAGTCGGGATGGGAATGGGATTCTCACAGGTTGGTTAGGTGGAGTCGATGGGCATGGGGTCGCCAAGGGAGGTTGTTCGGGAGCCTCGCTGCTCACATCACCTTCCTCCTCGCGGGGCTTGCTTGGATCAAGAGTGATAGGGTGTGAGCTCGGATAAGGGGGGTCCTTGGTTGTTGTTCCAGCTCGATTGCTTATCGCGAGCATGGGGTCTTTTTGGCTTACTGATGGCCTGTCTTGGTCATCAAGGGTGGAGTTAAGTTTGTTGAACCACTCTTCGATGTCTTTGTTGCTCATCAACGAGCTCAGCAAGACCTTTTAATTGTAAGCCTTTTTCTTGAGTGAAGTGACCAAGGTCATCTTCAAAAGTGCTCCTGATTTTATATTTAGGGCCTTCCTCCCCTTCTTTCCTCTTCACCAGATTTCCCCAAAGGGTGTAGTCATCGTTTTGGTAAAAAGGCAAAAGGGAGGGGTCAGTGTAGATGTCACCCCTCGACAAGCACGCATGTTCGGTTGTGGGTTCTCCCCCGCATTCCTCTACCTCGTGTGGGCCCCCACAGTAGTCGCAGATTAAATAAGGATTTGAAAGTTGTTTAGTTAATTGCGACCCAGCTAGGTATTCCATTCTTTTGTGAATTTTTTGTAGCCGATTTGAAGGTGTTGATGTGATTTTAGAAATGCTGGCAGTTGACTCAAGTTCAACCCAAGTGTCATCCTGATCCTGAGCATATTCCTCAATCCTATTCCATCCTTCCTCGGCACTAAGGTTGGATAATTTCCCTTTTCTAGAATTGTTGATCCCGTTTCAGTCATTTGAGGAGACATTATCGTAGAAGATTTGGACCAGAAGCCAGAGTTCGATGCCGTGATGGGGAACTTGTCTTATTAAATCCTTGAATCTAATCCACGATTTATGGAAGGGTTCGTCCTCCCCTTTTCGGAAACGGAGGATCCTATCCCTAAATGATGAAGTTTTCCCTGCTGGAAAGAACTTCTCATAAAATTTGGATATGAGTTGCTCCCATGTGAAAATAGATTCAGAGGGAAGTTTATCATACCACTCTTTGGCTTTTTCATAAAGGGTGAAAGGGAAGAATCGTAATCGGGACGTGTTTCTAGTAGCCTCATCTGTATGGAGGGTGTCTACTATTTTCAAGAAGTCCTTGATGTGTTGAATTGGGTCATCATCATCTAGTCCACAAAACTTTCACACATTTTGGACAAGCCAAACATCGGTCGCATGCAAGACCTCATTGGTGTGTTCGTTTAGGAAGACAATGGCGTTTGAGAAGCCACGAGGATTTGGGGAGGAGTAGTCCTTAAGGCGCTTAGGAATGGGAGTTGCGGGGGTACTCATATCGTTGTTGGATTGGGAGCTAGGGGTTGTAAGGTGATTTTCTGAATTTTCTTCAGAAAGGGCCGCATCAAAATTGATAGCTATGTTGGATGGTTCAGGTGTTGAGAGAGATCTTCTTAGCCTACGCATTTCCCTATCAGGTTCTGCATAAGGCAAAACAAGGTCTCTAGCGGAACTACGACTCCTAGTGACTCTAAGTTTAGAGTATTCATCGTTTGCCATGATGGCGAATGGTGGAGATTACGAACAAAAGGCACGAAGAAATAAGATAGACTAAAGAAAACCTAAAAATGAAAATAAAATCTTAGTAGAAAGGAATCTAGCAAGTAGACCTAATTAAAAAGAAATCTTAACCTAGACAATAAGTATTCCCCGGGCTGCGGCGCCAAAAACTTGATGCGTGGGAATTGCACCATGCTTTACCTCTCAAGGGATCTCGAGAAGCTTACAACCCCCACCAGGCAGTGTACCTGATGATTGTAGTATAGTAGAGTGACAAGTGCTAGGATTAGAAAGCCTAAAAACTAGGTCTAGAGGTGAGGGATGATTTTTTTTGTATTTTTATATTTTATGAAAAGCAATTAAAATCTTAGGTTTTGGAAGAGTGGACGGAATTAGTTGCTAATCAACTAACCCAATAACTAAAGATGCAACCAAAATAAAATAACAGAAATGTAAATAAAGCTAATTACTAATATGGTGTGAACAATAGATGGGAGAATTGTGTTTACTTAGATTTCACTACTCCCTAGATATCTTACAGGTTAATTGTTTATTACAGTTGCGTGGATGACGGGTTATATTCCTTAATACCAATTGTGGGGTGGCGTACGTATTTCCCCAACTCTATAAGCTCCTACTTCACTCCTATGTCGAGCCTGCAAGAAGCTCCTAACATGGGATCACTAGAATTCGCTCATGCATTAAATACAACCATAAAAACCTAGTACGCATTGGTTCATGTTTCTTAAGACGTTCAAGAAAGTTACACAATGGAGATCTGCCAGTTTTCTTAAGCCTAACATCGAAATCATTCATCCATTACAACTATAAACAAGCAATCAACCTATAATCAACATCTAGGTTTCATTACATCTAAGAAAACACACAAAAGATCTAGCCTAGCATGTTAAAATCAAGACAAGCGTAAGATATATTCAAACAACACATAGACATATTGAATGAATTGAAAGGATACTTATCTCAATTGAACATGAAAGGTTTCAAGGGGTAAAAACCCTTGAAAATACTGTAAAAGTCGTGCTAGGGTTTATTAAGTTCGACCCTAAAATTCTCCTCCCTTTAGAATGAAAATAACAAAGAGTATATATAGATTTCCTAAGGTGATGGCGTCAATAAGAAAGTTCTGACGCCGTCAACCCGCCGCCCATAATATTCTCGGATTGCCTAGATCTAGATCTGACGCTGTCATATGTAATGTTGCTCTAGGCCTTCACCACTTTTACTCTTGACGGCCTTGCCTTGACGCCGTCACGTTTTCACTGGGCCGTCACCATTTTTACTCTTGACGATGTCATCAAATTGCTCGTGACGCCGTCAGGTACTGTTCCCAGCAAGGAAAATTAAGACTTTGCCGTTTTCTTCACTTTTATGCTCCAAAAACGTCCAAAATGCTTCCTTTTCCCGAATTCACTCCAAAAGTACCTAAAATCAAAAAAGGAACGATTTAGGGTAATATTTGATCAAATAAATTCCAATTCCGGCTTAAATGACCCCCTAAAAACGGATCATTTTTCGCCTCATCAGAACCATATCCATGTCATTGCTAAAGTCTTTCGGCCCAATTCCTTTTTTCTCATCATGTTCTTCAAACTCCACAAATACGTCAGAATCTTCCCCTGACGAAAGATCCTTATGCCCAAAAGAATCATCATGAATTTTATCGTCATCCATCATAAAATTTTCCAGATCGTTTCCAAACTCTTCGTGTACCCGATTAACAACACAAACATATCCATTTTATTGGATGGATACAATTTCATTAGCTTTAAAAATAATCTCCTCCCCCCTACTTCTAAGGTCATTCTTTTGCCATAAACATAAACCTTAGCGTGGGTTGTGGCAAGCATAGGTCTTCCAAATATAATTGGGATTTTCTTACCTTCTATAATCTCTAACATAACAAAATTGACGGGAAAAACAAACTTATCAATTTTCACTAAGACATTTTCCATGATCCCCTTAGGAGATTGCATGGACTTGTCGGCGATTTCAATTTACATCTTTATGGGTTTCAAACTGCCCACTCCCAATCGTGTAGACATATAATAGAGCATAATGCTGATGTTAGCCCCTAAATATGCTAGTGCATTACTAATTTTGAGATTACCAATTAAACAAGGGAGAGTAAAACTTCTTGGGTCTTTCTCCTTTGGAGGTAATTCATTCCGTAATATAGTCGAGCACCTAGCATTGAGCCTCACTGATGCTACCTCTTCCAAGCTACCCTTCTTGTCAATTAATTCATGCAAACATTGAATATCGTTAGATTTATTTTTTATTGTATCAACTAAGGATAGATTAAAGGGAAGAGTTCCCAAACTATCAAGCAGAAGTTGTTCTTTCACAAGTCTCCTTTTGACTTTTTCAGAAAAGGTAGTTGGTTCTATTGATGCCTCATCAGTTGACACCAATTTTGTTTCTTGAATAGTTTCGACTATACCCTCTTCTGTTCTTTCATTTTTTTCTTCCAAACTTTTTTAATAGGTTTAGTGCATCTTTCCACTTTTATTTTGAGATTCTTGATTCCGATGTCATGAGCTTTGAGAGACGAAATGGTGCTTTCAACCAACTTTTTTAATTTTTCTTCCTCACGCGCTTTTCTTTTTGTGGACTCATCAATGTACTTGTAAACTAGCTCCTCTAGGCTATGCGATTATTTTGTGCCACTCATACTCTTTACTTCCTCTTTCCTTTTCTCAAATTCGAGAGAACAATCATTGACTTTCTAGATCATTGTCTTGATAACTTTATGTTTAAAGCTATCCCTAGGTCCATATCATATTTCAACATGCCACTTATGACAATGGTCGCCTATCCTTTGGATAGATTGTAAGGCCTGATCAGGCGTCATTCCTGGGATGGGCCCTTGAAGGTCAAGAAGTTGGCGAGTCACGGCATCCAAACCTCTATAAACGATATATATTTTTTGATGTTCGTTTAAATCATACGTGGGAAATCTGTAGAGAAGTTTGTTACATCTTTCCCAAGCTTGGTAGAGTGTTTTTTCCTTTTCTTGCACAAACCTGTGAATTTCCCTAAGAAGCCCTGCTAATCTGGAAGGTGGGCAGAATATTTGTACAAACGCTCTCCTAAGGAGGTCCCAAGTAACCTTTGACTCTAGAGGAAGTCTATTGAACCATCTCTTTGCCGTTCCAGTAAGGGTCATAGGAAAGACTGATGAGTGTGTAAACACTCATCATTTTTGTCCCATCTAAACTGCAAAATCAGCTAAAAACACACAAATACACCATATAATACTGCAAATATCCTTGGATTGTGTTTTTATGTGTTTCAGGTACAAAAGGATTGAAAACAGACGAAAAACGAGCAAAGTTTGCAGAATTGGCAGAATTAGTCCCTCAACTTTCAGGAATTGTCAGAATTGGTCTCTGGAAAAATTATTTGGAAGAAAAGTCAACAACAACCCCCAAGAATCAAGGAAGGACAATTTCAACCCTTGGAATGTGATTTTCAAAGTTTGGCAAAAATAGCCCCTCAACTTTGCAAACTTGGCAGATTTGGCCCCTAGGAATTTCATTTTGGGAAATTAACAAATATTGGTCCTTGGGATAATGAAACTTGGCGATTATGGTCCTTATAATAACTTTGGATAAGTGCCAATTCTCACCCCTCATTTTTAGCTTATTACAAATATGGTCCTTGTGCTTTATACTTAAACCCAAACGGACCCTTGATGTATTTACCCAAAACAAACCAACACCCCATCTCACCCAATCCACTACCACTTTAACCTAGCCCAATCCATTTCACCTAGCCCAAAACACAAACAATAAAACACACCCCCGTTTTTACAACTCCTTCCCTGGGTCAAACATAAAGTCAAACCAACTCCTTCTTCCCCCCACTTGCTTACCTGCAAACGCCAACCCCTCTGCCATCACCACCAACTCACCCACTCCTCATTCCCCTCCGAACACTACTATCCAAGAAGCATGATATGTGGGAATCGCACCAGGCTTTACCTCTCAAGGGATCTCGAGAAGCTTACAACCCCCACCAGGCAGTGTACCTGATCGTTGTAGTATAGTATAGTGACAAGTACCGGGGGATTGATCGTTCAGCTAGGAATAGTGTCGCTAGGATTAGAAAACCTAAATACTAGTTCTAAAGGTGAAGGATGATTATTTTTGTATTTTTATATTTTTTTAGAAAGCAAGTAAAAATCTCGGGTTTGAAGGATTTGGGCGGAATTAGTTGCTAGTCAACTAACCCAATACTAAAGATGCAATCAAAATAAAATACTAGAAATGAAAATAAACTAAATTATACTAAGGTTGTGAGCAATAAGTGGAGAAAATGTGTTTACTTAGATTTCACTACTCCCTAGACATCTTTTACACGTTAATTACTTGTTATAGTTGCATGGATGACGGATTGTATTCCTTAATATCATTCATGGGGTGGCGCACTTAACTCCCTAATTCTATGAGCTCTTATCTCCTCCTATACCATGCCCAGCACAACCATAGGGATTATAAACAATGGCTCATGCATTAAATACAACCAATAAAGACCTAGTGCACATCGGTTCATGTTTCTTAAGACGTTCAAGCATGTTACCATTTGGAGATCCGCCAGTTTTCTTAAGCCTAACATCAAATTCATTCATCCAATACAATTATAAACAAGTAATCAACACATAATTAACATCTAGGTTTCATTAGATCCAAGCAAACACAAGATAGATCTAGCCTAGCATGATGGAATTAAGACAAGAACAAGATATAGACAACCAACACATAGACATATTGATTGAATTAAAAGAATACTTATCTCAATTACACATGAAAGGTATCAAGGGCTTAGAACCCTTGAAAAACCTGTAAAATTCGCACCAAGTTCGTACTTAGGGTTTCTCCAAAACATCCCTATTTTTTTAATGTGAAAATTAGAAAACTATATATAGGAAATAGGGTCTGACGGCGTCAAGACCAATCTTGTGACGCCATCACCTCGCCGCCAAAACTCTTCTCGGACTGCCTTGATCTACTTTTGACGCCGTCATGTATTGTGCATTTCCAGGCCGTCATGAATTTTACTCTTGACGCCCTACTTCGTGACGCCGTCAAATCTGTACTGGATCGTCATGGAAATTTGCTCTTGACGCCGTCAAGGATTCCTTCTTGACGCCGTCACCTACTGTTCCCAGCAAGAAAAATTAAGACTTTGAAGTTTTCTTCACTTTTATGCTCCAAAAACGTCCGAATTGCTTCCTTTTCCAAATTTCACTCCCAAAGTACCTAAAATCACAAAAGGAACGATTTAGGGCAATATTTGATTAAATAAAGTCAATTCCGGGCTTAAATGACCCCCTAAAAGTGGTTCATTTTTCGCCGCATCATATACCCTTACACTTGAGATTTGCTTGTCCTCAAGCAAATGCGCTTTTATTCTTCTCAAAATACAAGTTAGGGGTCATTTAACACTAATATAAAAGTAATTACCACAAATAATCATTCCACTAAAGACCAATAGACAAGCACGGAGGTCATACACAAGCACCTCACAAATAGTGTTTAGATACTCACATCTCTCGGGTGTAATAAAGTATAAATTACAATATGGAAATGGAAGATATCTCTCACTACCTGTCATAGCAAAATAGATTACCATAGGCTTGGGAAAGGATCAAACCTCCACCACATGGCGTAAGCACCTAGGAAAACTATCAAAGAGGTCTTTTAAATGGTTGTAATGTTAGGTGTAGGGATATGAAATACACGGTTTTGTTGGATAAAGGAAGTTTTACTGGTGGCGAGCTAACAATCTTGGTTAATTACACGTACAATGTGGCGTTGCTAAGCCAAGACTAGACTCGACTTAAGCTAATAAGTGAAAAATAACAAAAACATAAAATGAACATTGAATAAAAAGGGATGGTAGTCCGTATGTTTTTTCTCTTTTTCTTTTTCTATATTTTTTTTTTCATACATTCTTACCCTACCATCCAAAATAATACATCATAGGAGATGAACATTCCCCTTACACTTGAATCTTTACATACTTTACAATAAACTAATCTAATGACTCGAATTAAGAAAATCAAAACACTTGGAGCACTTTTAAGATTAACGTACATATGGGGGTAATAAATGATGTTCTTCCCCATTACTCCATAAAATAAGTACTTTACCCATGAGTCCCAATCGTCCCAAAAAAATATGTACAAGAATATGACTCGACTTAGCAACCATGTAATCAATTAGATAGTTAACTTAGGGTTTAACAAATAACAATAATGCACTAAAAATGAGCGCATACACGGAAGGCTAAGGCGATTTGGTTGTACATTTAAGTGGGGTGTAACAAATTCTTCCTTTAAGTTAAATGCTTAAAGTTAGAAATGAAAAGATAGGCTCGGAGGGGTGTACTAGGGGTTTCGTGTACTAAAAATGAGCACAACGCTAAGGGTGTGGGAGAGATTAGTTGACTTAACTAGCCAAGTAATATGACTTAAATGGTCAAGTAATTATGATACGGGTTTAACACAAGGGTGATCCTAATGCCTCTTATCATGTAGTAAATCCTACTACACGAATGTAGTCTCACTAGCGGTCTCGGGATGCATCACTAATGCAAGTTCTAGAATCTAAATGCTACCGGTACACTCATAAGCACTAATAGTAAATGCTTTTCCTATCAAATCTAAAGGCCAACCTCACATATTTGGGTGGAAATTTTTTTTGAATATATGGTTATGTGCTAGTCATACAATCTCCTATCCATGAGACGCTTGCTATGGCTAAAGTTTCACTCCTAAATGTTGTAAAAAAATTTATATTTGGCGCTAAAATTACACTAACAAGTATTTCTCATAGTTTTATTACACATCTACCATTAAACAAAACAAACTCAAGCGAAAGTGCATATGTAAGGTATCATCTTTTTACCCTCCCCTTACACTTAAGATGAACATTGTCCCCAATGTTCAAGTAAAGAATGTAAAAGTGAAAAAAGTAAAAAGAATGAAATCAAATACTCCCTTGATTCGCTCGGTATGGATAATAAGGTGACCAGGTTAAATCTTCCTCCAAGAAAATGAACAATCAAAGCTTCCCTTCCAGAATATAAATCATCTTCTGGTTATACATAACCTGTAAAACCTGAGAAAATAGACAAAACAACCTCGCGTAAAATCGGCGGCATCCTATATAAGTTACTAAATCCTAGAAAACAAGATAAGATATAATGCTTGTGGAATGAAGTTTGCAGATTTCCTGGAGATTATAAAACTTAATAATTCACAAAAACCATAAGACTCCGTTAGAAAAACAAAACCGGTAAAATTTCCAGATTTTTACACTTGACGCCGTCAAGAGTTAACTCGTGACGCCGTCAGAAGTGACCTGCAGAAATTCTTATGTTAAGTTTCCGGAAAATTTCTGGAAAAACTTGGTCCTACTTCCTGGAAAATCTTGCAAAACTTCATTATGACTCAATACAAGCATTTGACTCTGACAAATACGAATATACATGTTCATTTAATATTGTGGAGAATCATGATCGGTTTGTTTCTTAAAAACATATTTGGGGTTTCCCCTTACACTTATCTTTTGCAAAAATACTTTTAGGTGGAGTTAAGACTAGGCCAAAACAACAAAGTAAAGTATTTCCACTATTTAATTGAGAAACATGATCTACCAACAATAAAAATAAAGCATGCATACGGAAGCAAATAACAAACAAAATAAAATAAAATCACACAAAACATGGGTTGCCTCCCAAGAAGCGCTTGTTTTTGTTCGAGTCACGAGCCTGACTCTACCCTTATTTAACAGAAAGAAGGGAGGTTTTCCCTACACTTAGGATTAAGTGCGGGTGGAAGTAGCGATACACACCCTTAGGGTGGAAGTATGCCACGTGAGAAAAGAGTGGTGGATGAATTATATGCTCAAAGGGTTGTGCTCCTATCATCATAACCTTACCTAATTCAATCGGGTTAATGGGTGGATTAAGATTTTCTCTTAGAAAGGGATCATTTTCAATCAACTTCAAGAGACTCCTAGTTGGGAATCCATCTTGACCTAATAAACCCGGTTTAAACCTATAATGTTTCTTGTGATCAATCATAAATGGGTGATGTAAGCGTGTAAGGTCATTTTCCACTCCTATATTGGCTTCCTCTCTACAAGGCTTAGAGTCCACTACCTTTATCCTAAGACTACCCAAACTATATGGTTTGATAGGTGGATTGGGACCTTTTTCAATTCCTAAATTCACATCTAAGGATAGAAGATTAGGTAACGACTTTGGTTGAGGCTCCGGTTCATCAAAACTAGGAACTTCCCTAGAACTAAGAGTAAGGTTATCATTATAAGTATTCAAACCTATATCCTCTAGTTGTGTTTGGTTCAAAGGTTCTACCTCTATTGGGGTTCCTATAGTCTCCTCTACTTCTTCCGGGTAAGTCACGGGCGGTGTATGTGCCTCAAATGATGGTAGGATTTGTGGGGTACTTGGTGAGCTTATGTTATTTACCTCATCCTCCATTTTATCTAGATTACCTATGTGTTTGTTTTGTACTATGGCATTACATGACAACCACTTAGGTATCTCAACACTAATATATTCATCCCCAAACAAACTTGTTTCATGATCCTGGAAATTTATATTCAATTGACTTGTACTAACGTTTGTTGGGTTGTCTACCCTATAATAATATTGGGCACAATCTTCTATGGCATCCCATGCTTCTTCAGCACTTAATTCCCTAAAGTCCCCATTGGCAAAATCCTCAATGCGCATTTGGTCATATTGGCCAACACGATAGTAAAAGGTTCGGGTTAGGAATGCTAAAGCGAAACTATGATGAGGGAATTTTCGGAGTAAATTTCTAAAACGAGTCCATGCATCATATATGGGTTCATCTCGATATTGTTTGAAATTCGAGATGTCAATAGGGTAGAATGGCCTTTGTGGTTGGTGGTATGGTGGATTCGCGTACTCCATAATGGTGAACGGAAGAGTCAATGGAAATTACGAACAAACACACAAAGAAAAAGATAGACTAAAGAAATCCTAAAAAAAAAAATAAAAAAATAAAAAATAAATAAATAAATAAAATAAAAAATAAAAAATCTTACTAGAAAGGAATCTAGCAAGTAGACCTAATAAAAAGATATTCTAACCTAGTCAATAACTATTCCCCGGGCTGCGGCGCCAAAAACTTGATACGTGGGAATCGCACCAGGCTTTACCTCTCAAGGGATCTCGAGAAGCTTACAACCCCTACCAGGCAGTGTACCTGATCGTTGTAGTATAGTATAGTAACAAGTACTGGGGGATTGATCGTTCAGCTAGGAATAGTGTCTCTAGGATTAGAAAACCTAAATACTAGTTCTAAAGGTGAAGGATGATTATTTTTGTATTTTTATATTTTTTTAGAAAGCAGTAAAAATCTCGGGTTTGAAGGATTTGGGCGGAATTAGTTGCTAGTCAACTAACCCAATACTAAAGATGCAATCAAAATAAAATACTAGAAATGAAAATAAACTAAATTATACTAAGGTTGTGAGCAATAAGTGGAGAAAATGTGTTTACTTAGATTTCACTACTCCCTAGACATCTTTTACACGTTAATTACTTGTTATAGTTGCATGGATGACGGATTGTATTCCTTAATATCATTCATGGGGTGGCGCACTTAACTCCCCAATTCTATGAGCTCTTATCTCCTCCTATACCATGCCCAGCACAACCATAGGGATTATAAACAGTGGCTCATGCATTAAATACAACCAATAAATACCTAGTGCACATCGGTTCATGTTTCTTAAGACGTTCAAGCATGTTACCATTTGGAGATCTGCCAGTTTTCTTAAGCCTAACATCAAATTCATTCATCCAATACAATTATAAACAAGTAATCAACACATAATTAACATCTAGGTTTCATTAGATCCAAGCAAACACAAGATAGATCTAGCCTAGCATGATGGAATTAAGACAAGAACAAGATATAGACAACCAACACATAGACATATTGATTGAATTAAAATAATACTTATCTCAATTACACATGAAAGGTATCAAGGGCTTAGAACCCTTGAAAAACCTGTAAAATTCGCACCAAGTTCGTACTTAGGGTTTCTCCAAAACATCCCTATTTTTTTAATGTGAAAATTAGAAAACTATATATAGGAAATAGGGTCTGACGGTGTCAAGACCAATCTTGTGACGCCGTCACCTCGCCGCCAAAACTCTTCTCGGACTGCCTTGATCTACTTTTGACGCCGTCATGTATTGTGCATTTCCAGGCCGTCATGAATTTTACTCTTGACGCCCTACTTCGTGACGCCGTCAAATCTGTACTGGATCGTCATGGAAATTTGCTCTTGACGCCGTCAAGGATTCCTTCGACGCCGTCACCTACTGTTCCCAGCAAGGAAAATTAATACTTTGGCGTTTTCTTCACTTTTATGCTCCAAAAACGTCCGAATTGCTTCCTTTTCCAGATTTCACTCCCAAAGTACCTAAAATCACAAAAGGAACGATTTAGGGCAATATTTGATCAAATAAAGTCAATTCCGGGCTTAAATGACCCCCTAAAAGTGGTTCATTTTTCGCCTCATCAAAGCATTAATTGCTTCCTGTTCTCCTCACTCAACCCCTAACTGCCACAATTGACAAATTTGGCGCCAAAAATATTTCAAAGGCTGAGATTGCTTTCATTGATCCAATGGCTCTCAATGTTGATGGGAATCACTCAGAAGGTCAAACTAACCCTAAGGGTTCACTACAAATAGAAGAAAAAGGAGAAGAGTTCAAGAGTAGTTACTTAGTTATTTTGTAATAATCAAATTTGTAAAATTTCCCTTTCCAGTTGTTAAACTCAGTTAAATTAGGTTGTAATCAGTCTTTTAAGAGTAATATAAACATCCTTTAACCTTAATTTCCAGTCTTGTTTATTAAATTTACATTTTGCACTTCTTAGTGAAAAAGCTCAATTCTTATTTTAATGTGTTAAAATTATTGTTAATTGTTCCTTAAGCTCATATAAGTCCATGAGAAGCTTTCATAAGCCTCTAAAACCATTTTAGCTTGTAATAACTCAGTTTACCAAAAATATTTAAAAATACCAAAAAATAATAGTAGAAAAATAAAAATTAGTGGAGAAGAAAGAAGAAGCAAAGAAGCCTGGTGGACTTTTTTGGATTTTCATGGTTTTAGAATCTCATGGGAGATGTTGGGATAGTTCTTGGTCCTTAGATGCTTTGTTCTATGCCTGGTTCACTTGTAAGCTTTCATCTCTAATTTTTAGCATTTACTGTATGAGTACTAGTTGCTTGCTTAAATCTATGTTGCTATGTCTCTTAAGGTGTATATAAGTAATATTATTACTTAATAGTGTACAATTGTTAACTAGTTTGCTCTGTGCTAAAATTCTCTCATTTAACTGATAAATATAGCTTTGTAGTAATTTTTATAGTGTTTGCTGTTATTTTGGTAGTTTTGTGTTAAAATAGAGTTATTGCATCATTCTGTAACCTTCTGAGTTGGTTCCATGGATTAAATCAGACTTTAGCTTTGAAAATAACAAAACTGTCTATTTATTAGTATTTATTGTTGATATTGGTTCAGGCTTGCTACATTAGGTGTAACTAGATCACTTAGGTCACTAAATCCAGTAGTTAGTTGTTAAAAAGTCAAAAAGTACTTGTGATCTCATTCTTGCATTAACTGTTGAGGTTTTGGTTTTCATAAGTATTCATATAGTTACACAAGTGGGTAATTTGACTTAAACTAGTCTCAATTTAGCATAATACTTCATTATCAGTAATTAGAGATTGATCATAACTCAAAAAAGTCAAAGTTACAAGAAATCTTAAAAAGTCAAAGTGTTCATCGGTGTAAAATGTCCATTTCTAGCTAGAATTTTCATGCATTCATCATTTGTCTTGTGTAACTGAGATTTTGGAGGTTTAATATTTGCTAGCTTGTGGTTCTAAAAATACTCTTTGTATAATTTAAAGATTTTTCTATAGTGCTTATTTTGGGGCTTGTTTTGGCCTGAGTTGTGTAAAAATGCCTTGTACAGGGTAGACCTGCTCACAAGCCCATTTTTACAAAGCTTCTTTCTAGCTGAATAATTGAGTTTACAGTCTGATTTTTTATTCTGTGTGTTGCTGGTAGTACTAGGTAGTTGTTTCTATAGCTTATATTGTACTGTTCTGCTTAATTGAGTGCTTTATTAGGCCTTCAAAAAGTCATCACTAGGGCAGGAACAATGATTCATTAGTGTTTAGTGAGCTTGTTTCACACGCTCACATTGAGCTTATCAGTAGGGTTTTTCTTGATCTCTTTGGCCTTTTGAGAAGCCCAATTAGGTAGCTCATTGGTTCAATGGCTTATTTTGCACTGTGAGCTTATTTGATAAGCTATTGTGGCCTGCAAGATTATCCTGAAAGCCTGCTTGGTTCTGTGAGTTTTTGGAATTGCTTATTCCTTATTTTAAGCTTATTCAGTAGGATTTTCTTGTTGTTCTAGCCTATTTCCTGTGTATCTAACTTGTTTGTATCCTAATTAGCCTTTGGTTCCATCTTAGTAGTTTGTTGTGAACTTATTTGAGCTTGAATTCTCAATTTTAGCCAAAAGCTTAAGCTGTTAAGCACTTAAGCTCACCAAGAGCTTATTTTTGAGTTCCACAGAGTTTGCCTTCAAAAAAGTTCCATATTTAAAGTAGTTTAATAGTTTATTAAAAAGAAAAACACGAAAAATCAATTTTAGAAAAAGTGATAGCTTCTATTTAAGCCATTTGGCTTATTTTTCAGCTTTTTTAAAAAGCACTTCTCATTTTTATATTTTTTCTAGGTTCCTGAACTTATATAGTAATTTTAGAAAAAGTTTTATATTTTTCACTGTTCATTTAGCATTTATTATAATCTAATTTAGTTTAAATTAATTAATAATTAGTTTTTAATTAATAATAATTATATAAAAAGTCAAAAAAAATATATTTTCAGTTTTAAAATTAGTTTTAGGTTATTTTAGAATTTTCAAAATTTAATTTTCATTTTTCTAGCTTAAATTCATATTAAGTTATATTTTAGTCTAATTTAAATAATTAAAAAGTCCAAAAAATAATTTTCTTTTTCTTAAAATTATCTTTTGTCATTAGGTTTATAAAAAAGTAATTTTTATATCTGTAGGATTTTATTTGCTCTCGTTTCACTTTTTATTTCGCGCGTTTGCGTTTATTTAATTCAAACGCGCGTTTTTAGATATTAATTACGTTTTAGGTTTATCTGATTACCAGTAATTGTTAATATACCTTTTTTAATTCATTTTCATTTAAATTCTCTTAGTATAATCTCCTTAATCAAATTCCCAATCTTTCTGTTAAATCACCAGATCACAATTCGTTAAAAATATAATTTCATGCCTAGCCGGGACATAATGACCCGAGGAAACACTATACTCCTTAGTTAGTTGGCCTAAGCCGTTTGACCATATTGACCACATCCGTGGTTGACTTTGGTTGACCGTTTGGAGCCAATCAAAGACCTTGAGCATAAGAGCATAGTGCGAGACATTTGGAACACTAAAAAGGCTGACTACGTATAAAACTTCCTTTACATGTTCCTGGACATCTTCATCCTTGTCTCCCAATAACTGTATGTTATTAAGCTCTTGGATAATCTATCTTTTAATTTCAAACCCCAATGTTTCTAGGGTTGGTGGCTTGACAGATCCTCTAGTGGAGTTTTCATTTGTTATACCCAAGTATTGTTCCATGGTAAGTGTGTTGATGTTGGTCTTGTCATTACCCTCGGGTTCAGAGTCCAAATGCTCTGACTCATAGAAAGAGAAAATGTTGTGAACTGAAATAGGGGTGTTGTTTCTTTTAACATGAAATTGCTTTTCAGGATTATCGTAACGTGTGGCTAAGAAAGGTTTAGAGCTCCGAGTTTTTATCCTGACATATTCAAAAGATTAGAGAAAATAAAACTTGAAATTTAAAAGAACTTAAAATTAAAAATCCTAAAATAGCTCCCCGGTAGCGACGCCAAAAATTTGATGTAGGATTTCTGACCAGGTTTTAATATTCATAATTTCTCGTCTACATAAGGTCTACCTATGCACTAACGGGCAGTGTGCCCGGTCGTGTGTAGTGTAGTAATCAGTAAAGCCAAGGTTGTCCCAAGAGCTATGAGTGTGGATCCTAATTTAAGTCTAATGGCACTGATTTTAAAGGGGGATTTGAATTGATTAATAATTAAACTAAATAAATGAAATGAAAACGAAAGAAAATAAATCAGAAGATAATCAGTAGGGAGAAATGTGCTAGCCTAATTATTAATCTTGTTACGCCATAATTAAGTTTTCCTATTAATGCTTTTTACCACTTCATGTAGGGGTAAATGTCACTAGACTCCTCGGGTAAATTTGTCTAGCATGCATTTCATAGATTCCTATTCCGTCATCATGCGATCAAAGTTCGTGGGTTAATCTATGTAGAGTCATTAAATACCAGCTACAATCTAGACTTATTCTAATGAAACCCGGCTAACTTAGGTTTCCCCTAACTTCTTAAGCATCTCTGTTTGGTAGGTGATCCTATGGTCAATTTGCACACAAGATAGTGGTAGTCCTATGGTCAATTCTTACCACTACTCGCAACCTACTCGTCTAGGGTCTGATGGTCAATTCTCCTAGCTTCATAGATACTACCAAACATTAACACTACCGAAACAAAGGTGTCCACGAATAAGCAAAGAAAATATGCACATAAAGCGATACGAAAATGAGAAAACTAAATCATGGCAATAACAATTTAATAACTAGGTTAACGTCAAAGGTGTTTAGCCAATCATATTAAATAATCCAAGAAATTCAATGTTTAAAATCATAATGGAAGACATCGAATTAAATATGTAGAACTGTAGAGGGGGGGGGGGGGTGAATACGGTTTCTTCGGCTTTTTGGATGTTTAAAAACTTTAAGCCAAAGAGAACACCAAGTGGTTGTACAATAATCCAACAACCACTAACACAACCAAAGTATATAAAGCAAGTAAGAACACAACGATATATACTGGTTCAGGATGGGGGTTTATACCATCCGTACGTCTAGTTGCGAATCCGCGACTCCAATACTATTCACTAATATAATCCTTTCGGTGGACTACAAACCGTTACAATTCACTCCACCGATATTCAATAATATCGATGCTCACAAAGAAGGAGTTACTCCCACGGTATCGGAAACCACCCAAAAGAATCTAGCGATTCGACTTCACTTAAGGGTCACCAAGACCACTACCAAGACTTCCCACCGGAAGTATCAAACCCCAACTAGATCCCCAATGATCTAGGCTTGGTCACCAAGACACAAGACTTCCCTTACAAACAATTGAATGAATGAATAAGTGTTTGTTCAACCAAGCCCTAACCTAACCTAGACACTCGATTGTAATAGAAAGGGTATAAGGAAGAAGACCCTCGACACAATCACAATAGTGGATTAGGTTTTTGTGATTCTTCCCTTGCAAGGAGATGTGTTCTTTCAAAGATGTTAGTGTGTTTAACTAAGAACACAAGAGAGAATAGAGAGATTAGAAAGTGTTTAGAGAGAAAGAATGTAGAGAGAAAGAGTAACGGCAAGGGGTGAGGAATACAAGAGGCAAGGGGGTATTTATAGGCCAAGACCCAAACTTGGGAAAATTTTACCGAGGCCGGCGCGTCACCCGCGCGTCAACGCGCGTGCAGCGCGCCAGGACTCTGTCACAAGTTTTCCCAAGACTTGGGTGTTGGTCCTTGTAAATACCTATCCTTGCTAAACCCCAATTGTACTTCACACTAAACCTTACCATTAATCAATATAAGGTTTACCAACTCAAATAGCCAATTAGAAAATCATCTTGTGAAGTGTTTATTAGAGAACCAAATACCAAGGGTAGAAGAGTAGAAAGGGTAATTTGGTAGGGGTAGAAATGGTATTCCTCACATGGCATAATAGAGAAGAGAATATGCCATGGGATATTCCAAAGGTATATTCCTTTGCTTGGGGGGAAAGAATGAGATGGAGGGTTGAGATGGTTTTGTTTGAAATGAATGGTTTAGATTAAAAACATGTGATGGAATAGTGAGAAGGTTGGATGGATGGTTGAGATGGATTTGGTTTGAAATGGATGGTTGAGATCAAAGGGAGCCTCCTTTGCTTGGGGGGAAAGAATGAGATTGATGGTTGAGATGGTATGGTTTGAATTGGATGGCTAGGATCAAAGGAGCCTTATGTTTGGATTTTAAATAATTGGCATGTGGGGAATATGGAGGGTTGAGATGTGTTTATTTGAAATGGATGGTGGAGATCAAGAGTGTGTAAGGAATGAGTTGGATTGTGTAAGAGAATATATGATTTGGATATGATTGGATATGGTGGTATTTGTCTTTTGTAGAAATGAGATTAAGAGGAAGATTAAGAAATAATCTAATTGTCATTAAGAAGAGAAAGTTTAGACAATTAAGATTATGAGTTAAGAAAATCATATGTTACTTATAAGTTCAAGTAACACAACGTCGAGAATCCATAGTTTCATATCTCGTGACTTTTCACGACTCGACGTTCTCAACTAATACCTTGGTTCAAACAAGTTAAGTGCTTTGCCTTGATGTAAAGCATAACCCAAGTGGGAAAGGATGCGTTTACACAAAGTGACATTTGACTTAGTTTGACCAATAAGGGAGTAAACCCGGTACGTAATTAGAGAAGACGTAAGCACGGGATATGAGCATATGAATGCTTTCACATGATGTTACATGAAGTATATAAGCTCCCTAAGTTTAGAAAAGCCTTGGCTAGAGGCGATAGTTAGAAAACATGAGTTAGCGTTTTCCCGTAAATGGGTGCTTTTAAAAGTTGGATCTCTCTAATCCCAAAACTCGTTTTAAGTGTTCTCAATTAAGCACATAGCATATTCATACCTGTATTGAAAGATCCACATTGGTCGGGTAAGGGGAAAGCTGACTTTCAAATTTCTCCCGAAGCCATACAGTGGCCTGGCGCGTCACCCGCGCGTTGACGCACGGGCAGCGCGCCAGGAGCAGATATGGGCTCCGGGGAATTTTGGCTACCGTTTGATATTTTATGTGTTTCGTATGTTTATTTTTCATTATTAAAATATTAGGAGATCTTGATAATGTTGCCTCAACAAAATACAAGAATTTGATACGAAATACTAAAACTTATGTAGTAATGGCGTGAATTCTCCCTTGGAAATGCTTCGTATGTTGCTGAATATCGTCTATCTAGAAGCCCTTTACGACCCCTAGTGTTTTATATTAGGAAGTGAATGATGAAAATGCATAATTAGGGCTTGTATTTATAGCCTCGTCAAAGTTACGGCGTAACCCATGGAATTGGTAACGCCGTAACCATCGTATCCCAGACGATCTTATCCATAGTAAAATCTTTACGGCGTAACCTTGAGAATGGGTTACGACCGTAAAACTCTCGTAGTGAATTTCATCACTTTTACGCCGTAACCTTGCAAATGGGTTAAGGCGTAAATATCTTGACCCTAAAATTCTTCTAAGTCTGGAAATATATACGACGTAACTATGTTGTGAAGTTACGCTGTAACCTTGAGCTGCGTTGAATTTTGGTCTTCTAGTGTAAATCCTAGTTACGGCGTATGTAGAGAGTGGAATTACACCTTAACTTCTGTTTGGCCAGCATACTCTTGTATATATTCTTTAATAAACTTTCAAATCCGCGTCTCTTTGTTCCTATGCTCATTTATGACCTGAAAATGATAAGTTAATAAATAAGAGTATATTTTCAAGTAAAACAATACAAATGATGAGCATATTAGGGGGAATTGACACTAAATTATCAGGACTATTTGATGTTATCATGAGTCACATCCCCATTTTTACTCGTTTAACCATTTGGGGGAGATACATGCTCAACTATTCTAATTTCAATCTCGATTATTTGCAAACTGTACTATTATCTTAATTGAATTTGTATTTACACTAAGTAAACACTATTGTCACACTTAAGTCCCTATATCACAAACCACTAATCACTAGTTAAGTAAGCGCGAATACTACGTTTGTGTTAATCCAGTTAGGTAACCAAACGCACTATATTTGATGATGTTTATGTTAAGCCGGTTATGTAACCAAACGCACTATATTTAAAGATGTGTGTGTTAAGCCGGTTCGGTTACCAAACGCACTATATTTGAAAATGTTTGTGTTAAGCCGGGTAGGTAACTGTTTTTCAACGATTAGGTGTGAGATCATAACTCACACTACAAACAATGTGTTCAAACAATTAACTATAAACCTATGAACTCATCAACCTTTGTGTTGACACTTTAACATGTGTTAGTTCAGTTCCATAATGTACGAGGCTAGCATGGAGGAGCACGGATACTCAAGAAGGCTATAAATTTGATTATCATTCGAAAACTTATTTGTGAAATTTGTAAACCATGAAACTACTAGGGCCTCATTTTGTAAACTCTGATATTTATATAATGCAAATGGTAAATCTTTTAAAATGACTCAATCAGAGTTCGTTTTCTATTATTATAACTGTCACAGAACCCAAGTTTTTTTTGGAGATGATGTTTTGCAGCTTCCACCCTACAAAGAATGAAAGTCTAAAAATCAACGATCACAAACTCAACCGCCACTTCCGGTCCACAGCAAGATTTGTTTTAAGAGTTGATGAAAAAACAATTAGCTATAGATCGTGAGGCGAAGATGACACAAATGGAGCGTGAAACACAAGCAAGAGTTGACCTTTTCAACTAAAAAACGAGACAAGGACTTCAAGTTGCTTGATATGGACACAGGCAGGTTGAATCTGGCAAGCGGCTAGAATCGAGGCGCTTAAAGACCAAATCCGCCTCTAACATTTTGGACCAAACTAGTTTAGTTTATTTACTTTTATTTTTATGTGTTATTTTTATTTTTGTGTCTTTTTTTGGTTAATGTACTTCTTTTAACGTATTTCTTTTATTATTAAATTTTTTATTTTAGTTAAATGTGTTGGTTTATTTAAATGAGTTTGTTTATTTAAATAAAAAAAATATTTGTGGGGTCCAAGAATGCACGATACAACAAAATCTGGTGTTATAGGAGGGAGGGTGTTTTTGGTGTTGTGGGGGATTCTGGTGTTATTGGAAGTGTTGATGTAGCAGCACTTTTCCCCACGGCACTAGCGGGATGGCACCAGAGGACCTAATGCTCGGTCATTCATTAAATGTAAGAATGAATTCGAGTGAAAAGATTGGAGGGTCAAGATTTCATTTGAATGCTTCCAACATGCTGATGACATCAAATAAGTACATTATATTTTCATCATTTGTCCTATTTAATTGTCTTGTTTTATTATATTATGTATGAGAATTGGTGTTTAATCATTTACTTTAGTAATTCTCAGGTAAAAACAAGCAATTGGTGAAACTTGGCGATTTTAGATTAAACATATAGATAAATGATTAAGATTGGAAAAGTCTACTTAATAGAAGAGATTAAAGACCATTGCCTGACTTTGAACATGCGTCGCATATGATTTTATCATACGCCGCATATGAAACTTTGGTCAACAAAGAAGAACCATCTTGTTCTACTCCAGATACACCGCATCTCATTATCAACATGTGCCGTATCAATATCAAGACTTCACCAAATACAATCCAAGATGCTGAAGGACATGTGCCGAATAAGATTCAAGATACGCTGCATCTAAAGGTACGAAATATTCCAAAATATATTAATCTTGGACCCCACACGAAGTTAAGTAGGTGCGTCGCACCTACTCGCATCTACCCTCTGACAGAAACTATAAATACCCCAAGACCTAGACGAATTTTGTGTGCAACCAAACCCTAAGGAGACAAATTCGGACGACAAGACAACACAAGACACACCTCCAAAGAAGATTTTAGAGAAGTAAGAAGGTTCTGCATGTATTTAATTCATTAAGTAGTTTTGTTTATTGTATTAGTAAACTATAATCCATCTTTATTGATGGGCTTGTGGCCGCCATACTGCTCCCCTTTAAATTGCTTTCCCATCGATTATCAGTTTATATGATGTTTTTTTTATGACTTGTATACGTGCTTTGATAACCTCTGTGTCTAGCTGTGTTTTGTTTGGGCTGCCATACCCCCTCCACGCTTACTTATCTAGCGTCTAGAAAGTAAGATAGGCATAAGTGATCATTAAGAGTTTACTCGCCTATATTTAGGATCCAACGAGAGAGAAGAGTTTACGATACTCATCATATAAAACTAGCAATAAAACAAGTGGCAAACTACTTAACAAAAGGACAGGACTTCTATATGTGTACGTGTTAGTCTATCGCTGTTTCATTCTCATTAGTTTTATTAGTTTAATTAATTAACCAAGTCTGTGCTAGTTTCTCAAACTAAAACCCCCTTTGCGTTAGATTAGATTGTAAAGCTAACTTAGTATATTTAAAATACTGATTAGATTAACTAGATATTACGTTCCACTCTTAGTGATCGACACTCTGCTTACCACTATATACATATTGATCGGGTACACTGCTCGTTAGTGTGTGTGTTATAAGATAAGTCGGCTAAATATAAATTTTAAACTTAAATAGGCAAAATCACTCTATACTACACGTGACACAACACGTATCACATGCAATGTATGACCGGTTAGTATACATTCAAGTGCATTAAAGGTTGTTGGTGTACAGATTTTAAGTTTTGAGATTTAACAAAGAAAACTGAAAAAAGAAAAATCATAAAGAAAATGACTTTTATGGACTTGATGGGCTGGCATTTGAAATGGGCTTGTTAGGTGAGCACAACTTTATTCACATAGGTCCATTATACTACAAACAAGAATAAAATAAATTAAAATAATTAAATCTTACCTAAACTAAATCAAATTCACCGTCTACTATTGGTTTTACATTTTTAACATATTAGGTGATCAGAATTTAAGCATCAAACCAAATCAAAACGTCATAGATACTAGCTGATTAACTTTTATGCAGAAAATCAATCTCAAATAGATTTGCTGCGCCAAATCTGAGCATGATTTAATTGTGTTATTCTATATATAAGTTGTTTTATGGGATAAAAAGGTTGTACGTTTTCATGTATAAATGCACTTTAGTAGCAGAGGTGGCAATCTCAACCCATTTAATTAGAAATTAGTAGATTCGGGTTATGTTTAATATCTAACAAGTCCAATTGGTAAAATTCAAAATTTTTGGCTAAAACTAAAATAGGTAAAAAGGGTCAAACGTCGCCCAAAGTGTTTATTTAATGATAAACCCAAAAACTTACTAAAATTTGAGCATTATTTATAAAATTTGTAATCATATTTGACATATTATCTGTTATAAAAGATTAGGACAAAAAAAATATGCTTTGGGTTGACCTGAACTTACTCGATTTTTGATAGACTCATTACTCAATCCGCCTATATTGCCACCTCTTAATAAGTTGATACTTCAGAGTGTATAATGAGGATTCTCTTCCCAAAGAAAAGTCCCATCTTTTTACAAATCATCTCTAAGTTTATCATTATTGTCCCACCATACATGACCCAGGTTCCAGCTTTATATTGATGAAGTAGAGAATTTGAGTGTAACAAATAACCTCCATATCTATAAATGTGAACATTTTTAGATTTCTTCACATCTATTGTTATTCAATTTTTTATTACACTTATTAATGTAACTATTTTTTACATATCATTAAGTGTAAATAAACTATTAAAAATTTTCACTTAAAAGTGTGAAAATAAAAGTGTCTAGAATCAACTTTCTTTTGGCACATTATAAAACGAGTGTCTTCAAAAAAAAAAAAAAAAAAAAAAAAAAAAAAAATTATTTTGTTATCACAGAACACGCGATCTATAAACAGAAGGATGCGCAATTAAAATTAAAATTTTAAAAACCGTAACAAACTATACATCTCTCCAAATTTCCACAAAACCCCATGCAAAAGCCACATCAAAAATCTAACAAAACATATCTTTTATGTATAAAAACTCACTACCTTATGCACAAAATACTGTACCTTTCCCTTTATCATACATACAAAACCCTAAACGAAATTATCACCATATTTTCAAGAAAGTAAAGCAATTTATAATGGGAAACAATGTTGCTCGTCATGATCAGAAGTTAACGAATGATGGAGTCCCTTTTGCTGCTAGCAAACGCGAGAAAGAAGTTAATGACAGGGATGACGACGAAGAGGAGTATTATAGGCTAAAGATTGAAGAATTAGTGAGCGAAAAGTTGAAACTATTTGGTGGTGAAAATATTAACGTGTCGTATGAATGGACGAAATCAATGGGTGGGTCGAAACGTAAAGGTTCATTTGTTAATGAAGTTCACAACAACAAGAAGAAGAAGGTAAAGATGGTAGTTGATAGCAACGAGGCGATAACACAGTTAAAGGAGTTTATAACGAGTGATGAGATCAATGGTTCAGATATGAAGTTAATGATTCAAAAAACTTTGTATGCAAGTGATTTGAATCGAAACCTAAATAGGTTAAACATGCCGTTTAAGCAAGTTGAGACTCATGATTTCTTGACGCGTGAAGAAAAACAAATTCTTGGTAATAATTCTGAGATCATGGTTCAGATTTTGGGGCCAAATTTGAAAATGTACAAGAAACCAATGTGGTTAAAGATTTGGAGTATGTGGCGTACCAAGAACTATGTGTTGAAGACCAACTGGTATGATTTTGTGAAGGCAAACAAGAATGTTTTGAAGGAAAAGACAACTATTCAAGTTTGGTCATTTAGAAAAGACGAGAATTTATGTTTTGCTGTTGTATGTGTGGACAATCCCATGGTGAAGACGACCCTGTTTGAGGATGCATCATGTGCTGGTTCATCATTGATCTTGTAGTTTTTTAATTTTTGGTTCTTTAAAGCTGATGTACTGTATAGGGTTTATTTTGTAAGAGGTGAAATATGAGTGTATGGAATTCGTTTAATGAAATTCAAGAGTTTGAGTGTTTCGGTTCTTTGAAATCTTGTAATATCAGTGATTTCATGTATATCAGAATGTGTTTTTCATAGTTCATATATGTTTAATACAGTAGTTTAATTTGACTATAGTTGCAGTCAACTTGCAGAAGATAACCATGTGATCATAGATGTGTATAAAGAATAGGGGTGCTAGATCAGATGGTAAATTTTTTTGTTCAGAAAAACAAGTCATTGCTGCAATCCTGTGTTTTTTGTGATAATTAATCCTTCATTCTTTTATTAAAAAAAGGAGTGCAGGAAGATTAGGTTCGAGAATTTCAAAAGAGGTTCATTGTTAGAAGTGAGCTGCAGGAAGTACTTGGAAGAGATTAGACTCTAATGAGGTTTTGGTTAATGGTAAATAGATTAGCCAAAAAAATTGTTGAGGGTATAATCATTTATTCGTTTTAAATTTGTGTATTGATAATATCTGTGTCAAAATCTGTCAAAATCAGTTCTCGATAGGAATTGTTTCTCAATACATACCAGTGATTTAACCTACACATATGACCCGTTACCCTGCAACCCGCCCATATTGTCACTTCTAGTATATGTAAAGACTTGAGAATCTATACTGAGGATTCTTCTCCAAGTTTGTCATTATACCTTCCCAGTAAATATACCCGTATTCCAAGTTACATCATAGTGATCAAGTGAATACGCGCAGACCATAGTCAGCCTTTGTAGCCCGGGTTGGTCACCGGTGAAGACATAATGGTTGCTAGAGATATCTCAAATGTTTCAGTGCTATCAATTTCTTCGTTCTGGAATTATCGGGCCACCATAACTGTCCACTCACATGCAATCTTGTTATTTAAAATGCAAACAGATCGTTCAGCAGACCAGTGATCGACCCGATTAAAGTACAAGAAAGCCAACCTACACTAGGAACGACATCCATAAAAGTTTCATATGGAGCATGATCTGGAGCTTGTGTACACCTTTGGGTGCAAAATCAAAATTTTAATTAAGTTGTCTTATGAACAAGCCATTATAACCATATCTGCATAACCGTTGTGGATGTCAACCGGAAATAAAATCATTGCATTCTTTTATTCTCACGGTAATGGAACTTGCGCCTGCAAATTTCCAAATGGATTTCTCTTTGAAGCAGTTGCTAGAATAATCGAAGAAAATTAAAATTTTGTATTCATTTGTTGAACTATAATGCACTGTTTCAGGCAATATCAAACCAAACATCAAATATAACTAGGCTGCAAATTATCCCTCCAGTCAAGATGAGCAGAAAGTTGGAAGCGAACCGAAGAGCTAGAGAATAGGACATCTTTTTACTTCTGACTCTAGCCTAATACGCACTTCAAGTCGAAACTACCATGCATTCCTCGAATAGTTGAGAACCAACATCGCTCATGAATGAAATAGGATGTTAAAACTTCCTTTCCTGCACAAAGTTAATGCAATGTTTCTCTTTACCAATACTAGCTTCAACATGACTACAAAATCTTCCCAAAACTTGATTCGAATCTAGAAGAAATTATTTCCAACTTTAATTTGTAGAGTATTTTCAGACATTTTGATTGCAGATTTAACATTTTCAGATAAAATGACTCCAAAATACCCAACACGATTTTTCCAGTTTAATATGTGCATTTCTAACATAAGCGCGCTTTTAATTTCAAAATTAATATAAGGGTTGCCATGAGATGCATAATTTACCCTTTATAAACACTGATAATGTAAAACCAAAATTCATTATATATAATGACCCCTTTTTTTTTTTTTTGAAACGGTTCTTTCGGAGAAATCCTTGACCAATGAAACCCGATGGGGGGAAAACCTTCAACTTAAGCCGCCCGAAGGCACGACACTTAATTTGAAGTAAACCCTGCCTTCTCCAGATTCGAACCCTAGTGGGTTGAAACCTTCATTGAAGGACTTTGAAATCCTGGTATCAACAAACCCTGTGGTCAAAAAGGACTTCCCGGATGGTCACCCATCCGGTACTACTCTCTCTGTGGCTCACTTAACAAGTTAAGCACTCACCACTAGACCACATGGTAGTTGATATATAATGACCCCTTTGACCGTAAATAATGTTATGTTAAATGACAATATATTTTATGTAAATTAAGTATAATGCATTGTGATATATAAATAGTACATAGAGTATTTTTTTTTCTTTTTCTTTTACCATTAAAAACTAATATCTGTACATATCTAAATTGGCTATTTAAGTCAGGTTTGTCCCGTTTATTTATATACTACAATGCATGTACGTACTATTATGTTCTTTAATCTGGAAATTATGATTAACCACTTTTCTACAGTAAATCTTTTATCTTTAATAACTAGTACCTTATGCACAAAATATGGTACTAAACAATATTACGTATTAGTACGATCTTGCATGCAAATCGTTATTCATTTTATTTCGCATAAATATATACTCCAAAAAAAATCTACTAGTACACACATACATGCAAATCCCTAAACGAAATTAAAATCTTACTATTTTCTTCAAGAAACCAAAAGCAATCCATCATGGAAAATAAAAATGTTGGCAATGCTGATCGTCATGATCAAAACTTAACGAATGAAGAAGTTGGTTCTGCAGCTAGCAAACACGATGCTGATATTGTTCTTGACCAAGATGATGTAGAAGAATATTATGCTCAAAAGATGCAAGCATTAGTCACCGAAAAGTACATTCGATTTATTAATGGGACACTTGTTACGTCTTATGGGTCATCATCTGATGAATCTGATGAACAGATGGAGTCAATTTGTAGGTCGAAGCGTAAAGGTTCGTCAGTGGACGAAGTTGACAACAAGAACAAGAAGGTAAAGATGGTTGTTGATAGCGACGATGTGATCACACGGTTACAAGATTTTATAACGAGTGATAAGATTAATGGTTCAGATATCAAGTTAGTGATTCAAAAGATGGTGTGTACAGGACGAATTGCTACCCAAAATTGGTTAAACATGCCGTTTAAGAAAGTCGAGACTCATGATTTCTTGACGCCTGAAGAGAAACAAGTTATTGGTTATGGTTCCGAGATCGAGGTTAGATTGGTCGGGCCACAATTGCAAATGTACAAGAAACCAATGTCGTTAAAGATTGGGGGGATGTCGAATAACATGAACTACGTGTTAAAGAACAACTGGAGCGATTTTGTGGAAGCTAACAAGAATGTTTTGAAAGAAGGCACGGCTATTCAAGTTTGGTCGTTTAGAAAAGGCTTGCAGTTATGTTTTGCTGTTGTATCTGTGTGGACAAACCCGTGGTGAACACGACGATGCATCATCTGTTGGTTCATCGTTGATCGATCTCTTAGGCTTTTTGGTTTATTCTGTATAAATATGATGGACGTATATGTTTAGAGTCATTTGGTATGATGTGAAAATTAGATGAGTTTATGAAATTCTTGTTACGACATATATTCAAGATTTCTTAGTGTTTCGATTCTTTGCAATCTTGAAATTTTAGTGACTTTTTGTATATCAGAATGCGTTTTTCATAGCTCATTCATGTTTAACTTGACTGTAATTGCAGAAGATAACCATATGATCATATATGTTAACGTTATATATAAAGAATAGGGGTGCGCTCGCCGGTTTTGATTTATTTGCTTAAACGAATTGAGTGAATGGTAAATTTCTTTATTGCTGTGATCCTGCACATCAGTTTTTTAGTAATTAATAAGTATCCACCATTTTTTGAAAAAAAAAAAAGGTGGGAAACTTTCGAAATGAAATTCATTCATGGAAATGAGTTGCAGGAAGTGGAAGTAATGAGGCTCTAATGAGGTTTTGGTTAATGGTAAAAAGATTAGGTAAAAATAGTATTGACTGTTGAGGGCATAATCGTTTGTTCGTTCTAAATTTGTGTTTAGGAGCAATTCTTATTACATCCCGCTTATAAACTCATATCAATAGTGACTACCACCCGAAAACTAGAACCTCGGACTTAAATATAACATCATTTTGGACCTAAATTGGTTATTTAAGTTAGTTTAGATGCGTTTCGTAGATTCAAATAGACCCAAACGAACCAAATCATTTGTATCCATCAGATTTTTTTGAAATAACTGTTCCCAGTTTCCCACAGTTCCATACTCTGATACCTATTTCAGCCTATCACATTCCAAAAAACACACATGCTCGAGAAGTCGAGATTCATTAAACAAAACAGCGTAGTTACGTTCTATCACAACCAAGAATCAAATGTGACTGGATCAACATAACAGATGTTACCAGTATAGGCAAAAATCAAACATGACTATAACACAACACAACACATCAATAAATATTGCCTATTTTATATATTTTAAGGATCAGAAACTCATATGGAACTTGTCAAAAGCAAGTAATATATCCTCGTGTATAAGAAACAACAAAACTATAAGCTCATATATCAGCGGCCTATTACAACATGTTACAACTAGTTATCATCTACACCTTGTAAAAAGAAAGCCGGTAAGAGTGGGAAAAATGCCGTCCCCTCATGTATCCTGAGACTCAAAGTCTCTTCTTATGGTCTCCATCAAAAACTCGTTCCAGGTATCAATTGGCCCCGGCATACACCAATGTAAACAGTCTTGTGGTGGTGGCCGTCCATCAGCACTCCTTTTTGTGATTTTGTTTGGGTCAAGATTCCTGAATGGCCCAGGGTGACCATCGTGCCTATACGCGAAAGGTTTTGTGATATCCATGAATGCCACTCGTGATTTGTTCGTCTTTTTCTTTATACCACGGTTGAACCCCGATATTTGTTTGTCATGCATTATGTTTGTGAACCCGCTTTCGACTAATTCACCGTCCACTGCTGGTTTTACCTGTTTAACATATTAGTTGATCAGAATTTAAGCACCAAATCAAATCAAAATGTCATAGATACTAGCTGATTAAATTTAATGCAGCAAATTGATCTCAAATAGATTTCATGCGCCAAATCTGATTAACATGATTTAATTATGTTATTCTAGGATATATAAGCTGTTTTATGGGATAAAAAAGGTTGTACTTTTTCATGTATTTATGCACATAATTAGCAGAGGTGGCAATCTCAACCCATTAAATAGAAATGGGTTGATTCGGGTTATGTTTAATCTCTAACAGGTCCAATTGGTAAAATTCAAATTTTTTTGGCTAAAGGAAAACTGGTAAAAAGAAAGGTTACCCAAAGTGTTTATTTAATGCTAAGACCTGAACTTCATTAAAATTTGAGCATTATTTATAAATTTGTAATCATATTCGAGATACTAACTGTTATAAAAGATTAGGACAAAAAATGCTTTGTATTGACCTGAATGTACCAAACCTTTGACCCATTACCCAACCCGCCTATTTTGCCACCTCTTGCTATGCTGAGACTTGAGAGTCTATAATGAGGATTCTTTTCTCAAGGGAAAGACCCATCTTTTTACAAATTATCTCTAAGTTGGTCATTACCTTCCCAGTACATGACCCACCCGTATTCCAGGTTCCACCTTCATAGTGATCAGGTGAATACGCACGGACCACGGTCAGACCTTTGTAGTCAGGGTTGGTCACCAGTGAAGACATTATGGTTGCTACAGATATCTCAAATGCTTCAGTGCTGTCAATTTTCTTCGTCCTGGAATTATCAGGCCACCATAACTGTCCACCCACAATCTCGTTATTTAAAATGTAAACAGATCGTTTGGCAAACCAGTGCCCCGAGGAAAGTACAAGAACATCAACGCTGGGAATGACATCCATAAAAGTTTCATCTGGAGCATCAAGATGGAGCTTGTCTACACCTTCAGGCGCAAAATCAAATTGCTCAGTTGTCTTATGAACAAGCCATGATGACCATATCCGAATAACTGTTGTGGATGTTGACCGGAAATAATACCGTTGCATTCTTTTATTCCCACGGTTTATTGGGGCTTCAGCCTGTAAGCATTCAAATGAATTTTTCTTAGTATCAGTTGCAACTTGAAATGATAAAATAAACGTATACTTTTTTACGGAAAGCTTTAACTAGAGGTAGCAAATTTGATCCATTTACTGATAAATGGGTCGATTTGGGTTAGGCTATATCTCTAAAATGATAAATAGGCCAATTTCAAAAAATTTACTAAAAGAGTAAGCAAGTTGAAAATCGTGCAGACGTATTAATATATACAACCTCATAAATGGAATCGCATTAGGTTTTTCAAAGGATTAAACAAACGGGTTCCAGGCCAACTTACACCCACCATACAGAGTTTTACCAAAAAAACTTGCTATCGCCAATTACCCAACCCACCTGAAGTTTAGCAAGTCTGTTGACGATGAGCGTTACAAGTTTATTGTTGTTTCTTAATCCCTAGTGGGAGACAGTATACATATTTATTAGCAGTCGCCGTTTCATCTAATATAACTAGGCAGCAAAATTTATGCTAATCACTTCAGTTAAAAAAAGCAGAAAGCAGAAAAAGAAACGAAGAGCCTGAGAAGAGGACATCTTTTGATTCAGGACTCAAACCTATTAAAGTAATAATTTCATTCAATCATTCGAAACTAATATGCATAATGCAGTCCTACATAGTTTTGAAACCAACATTTCCCACTCCCACTAGTAATAATTTGAATGGGGGATGCAATTTCTAATTTCTACACAAAATTAATGGAAGGTTTCTCTTCTCTGTAATGCTTCAACGTGACTACAACATGTTGCCAAAGACAGATTCTAATCAAGAAAATTCCTCTACTTTTTTCAACAATAAGGATATTTCAAATATTCAAATGAAAACTGAACATTTTTTTTTTTTTTTTTTTTTTTTTTTTTTTTTTTTTTGCATTTCATATTTGGTTAGGTGTCGCAATGTTTTGGAATTTAAGAATAAAAACAACGAAATCGAAAATTAGTCTGTTTAATATTTTTTGTAAACTAAAAGTTTGCTTGGGTAACCTGACCCCACCCATGCCAACGCATACTCATTTGACTTTTGACGTGTTACTGAACCAGCCCATTTTTGCCATATCTAATTATTTAATCAATTATAACAAGCAAAAACTCTGTTTGAAGTCAAACTAATAAAAGTTCATATAAAATTTGTAAAAAAAAACAAGGAATGCTTGCCTGCCAGAGTATACATAACAAGGACTCCATCTGATTCCTGGCAACCGAGTCACCTATGAAAGCTAATGTCTTTCCTCTCATCAATTCTAGAAACTTTTTGGGGTCCAATCTAGGAAGGTTACATTTTGACGGTTTCCATCTCCAATTCTCGTAGTCCTTATCAGGCCTACCATTTCCTTGGCAGTTCTGCATTTGTGACAATACAGGACACGAGTTGTTCGAGTATAATGGTCCAGCTGAATCATGTACCCATTTCCCATGATACAGATCACAGCCTGCATGTCCGAATAACAAAATTATGATTTTGGGAATTTCAATGGCATTTTGTGATGTATAAGTTTACGCATATAACTTGCTGCTGCGGTACATGAATAATATAGTGCTATTTAATCTTAGTATGGACCAACATGAACAGAATTTTAAAGAATAATGCAAGGCCCTTTTCATCTTAGCATGAACAAAAAGGATTGGTACCTGAATCGACAATCTTCTTAGCACCTGAATCAGCAGTCTTGCTGGTACCTGAATCAACAATTTTCTTAGTATCTGAATCATCACTCTTGCTGGTACCTGAATCAACAATCTTCTTAATACCTGAATCAGCGTTCTTGCTAGCATCTATATCAACAGTCTTGTTGGTATCTAAATTAATAGTCTTGGTGGTTTCCGTAACAACAATCTTATTAGTATCTAGATCAACAGTCTCATTGGTATCAGTATCAACAGTCTTATTGGTATCTAAATCGACAGTCTTGTCGGTACCTGAATCAACAGTCTTGTTGGTAACTGATACTACAATGTTGCTTTTTGCATCCGTATTATTCACCTGGTTCCCTAATACACTTGTTTCATTGTACAACCCTATTTTAGTGGCTTGATCTACATTATAAAAATACCCGCTAACTTTAGATCCAAGTGGCTGATAGACCAAAAGTAAAGATGCAAAAATTAGAAACAAAGCAAGTCCCCCAACGGAAGCTGCAATTGGTAGAATTGTCTTCGGATATGAAGTCACTGACTTAGGTGAATTTGATTTCATGGTGTTTTTAAAAATCCAGAAAAACTAAACAAAAGCAAAATTAGCGGAGAAAGCTTCTCTTTGAATCAACTAACTCCTCCATTGCATCATTTTGTACCAACAGAGTGAAAACAATGATATTCACCTGTACCATGTAGAAGGAAAATAAGTAAATATGTGCCCAAATCTAGTGGCCTTTAAAGAGTTATGAAATACTTTAGATAGCTTGGAATGAAATGGAATGGTAGTATTATCAAGAAATTTTCTACACAGAAAACAACAGTATAGGTACTCTTGTATTTAATATTTTTATACTTTCATGTTTCCTTTATTGCTAAGCAATATATATATGCTCAAATGTAAGCCAAAAGAATAAGGCAATAAATGACATAATAACTTCTGCATCACTCCAGCTGTTGAACTTAAACATGACATCGACCACAATTCACAATCTACACTAAAGAATCTCGAAGATATGAAGCAAGTTAACTCAACTTCTCCAACTAACTAGAGAAATATGGGATGCCCAAGAAAAACAATTATAACAACGAGGAAACCAACAGAAAAATACAATCATGGAACACGAAATGCTTCAGTAGCAGAATAAAACTTAATCGTTAGCACTAGTTGAGCAATTACGCGTCATCTTATCAATCCACAAACGGCTAAATTTCATGAACAAGTATCTTAAAGAATGTATGTAACACAACCCCAGGATTACCAACTTCAGAACCCCAAAAATTGTCAACATAGACATCTACAGAAGAGATTATCATTCCCATACCATTTACTATGCTAGCATAATTTGGTATTATACACGAAACCTATACAATTAAGCACGGAATATACTAAAAATACTCCCAAGTCCAACGCAAACCACAATTAGAAACCATCCGGATTGCGATGCTGAGCAAACTCCCAATCACTAACTTGACAAATCTTACATATCACAATATTCTATGCAGCTAATCATGACAGAGATCCAACGTAAACTCATAAAGTGATCATAAGAAAAAATTACTAGTTTCTACAGAATCAAAACGTACATTGTATTTAATTCATTTCACAGCTTCCACGCATTAAATTACCAATCAACCCAAAAAAAAAAAGGCACTTGCACAACCTCCAATTTTTGGAATCATACAGGAACTGATACGCTTTCTAACGTTTTAGTAAAAACCTTAAATGTTAAATCAAAGGTTTTGTTTAGTTGGGATCTGTAACTTTTAATAAGCCGATTTGATTGATCTAACATATTTTTATCCAATGAAATTGTCATGACAATAATATGTTTGACTAAAATGCACCTGAAAATATCGTGATGAGTTCAGGATTTAGTTTCTGATGAGATATTTGAATAGTGTATAAAAGTAGCAAGCAATGTTCATGATCACATTCTGTTGGGTATCTGTCATCATTAGCCGAACAGAATCATAGAAAATTGTGATATTAGATTTGTTAAGTTAGTGATTCGGGTTTCGTTCAGCATACTCCCATCGCAAACGAACTTAAGATCACAACTTTCTAAGCAACTAACCATGACATAGACCCAACAAGATGTGATCATAAGCAATGCTTACTACTTGCTACAGATATTTCTAATATCTCGATCCAGAAACTAAATCATGAACTTGTCAGAATATTTTAGGTGCATAACGTATTAATCTCGCCACAAACAAGACTGCGCAACCAAGTACAATAAATGACGAGATCTTATCAGCAAATAGCCAAATATCAAAAGTCACAACTTCCATCTAAACAAAACCTTAATTTGAAAAAATTCTCAGACATAATTACCTCCGTAACCAAATTAAGCATAAATATCTAAAAATCGACACTAATAACAGGCTCCAAAATATAACCAACACTTTGACATTAACACCAACAACATTCGAAGCTCAAATTAAGCAATTCTCTTGATGTAATACAAATCAAACACATTATTCACATCAAAAACTAAACAATTAAACTTAATTCCATCATAATTTAAATAATCAGACCAAATCAAACATACATACATAAATTAAATTAGGTTTTTAACAATGTTACCTGTAGATTGACGGGAGGAGAAGTTGCCGGCGATCGGAGAGATTCACGGTCGCCGGAAAATACGCGATTGGATTTGATTTGATTTGATTCAGATTTATTTATGACGGAACGTGAGGAGAGTAAATAAATAGGATACCAAATTTAATTTAATGGAGTAATTATTGTTTTTAAGTATAAAAGACTCAAATTATATTTATATCTATATCATTTTTTGGTTACTACTGTAGTTAATGATTTGAAATAAACATGTTACGCGTTACTATGTTACGCATTAAGAAGGGATGTGGACGTTTCATATTTGATTTTGGCCATTTGGGGTATAGATAAATAAATTTTGTCAACTATGTTGCACGATCTATTTTTTTTAAATAGAGACACCCACTTAATTGTTTTTATTCCATTTGGATGTCGATCATTTATTAAATTATGAAGATGACCTATTTTTTCATTTGTTTTTAGATGATTAACGGTCAAAAGATAAGTAGGAGAATAGTAAGACGGATGTAATAATCATAGACGGAACTTGGATGAATTTATTAAGGGAGCCGAATGATATATCAATTAATTTGGGAGGGTTATAATCATCTTTCCTTTAAGCAAATATAAGTAAAACATTAAAGTTTTGAGAGGCCGTGGCTAATGAGTATATCACATCATACTGTACATATTTATTAAACTAAAGTGAAAGATACATGAGATCTTGGTAAGGATAGGTTGTACGTTTACTTACAAGTCTTGCTAGCCTATTCCCACATGACTTCTTTATTTACTAAATATTAAACGAAAGTGGAAGATGCATGAGATCTTGGTAAGGAGAGGTACGCTATACATTTACTTACAAGCTATAGCCTATTTCCACATGAGAAATATTATTATAACATATATGCAATCACATTATTAAAAGCCATGGCAAGGATGTATGTAAAGTTACAAGAAGCCACATGCATGCATTTGAGACTATAAATAAGATTGGTGTCATTCGACTAAAACACAACAAGAAAACACATTTACTTCCCTATCCATTGCATCTTATATCTCATTACATTGGAGTAATATTTCCCCTCTAACTTGATCGTCGGAGTGTATTACGGGGAGAAAGTCCTCTATACATTCTAACGATACTTCTTGTTTCTTGAGTAATACAGATAAAACAGGTCCACGTGTTCGGCAATCCAGGCTCGTCATTTGGACCCGTGAATCAAGGTATCATCAATTGGCGCCATCCGTGGGACCCGAGCAAAAATCCATAAAGAACATTACGTCACGATCTAGATGGCGGGAGAAAACGAGTGTGTAACACCTATTGTATACTCCGGGGAAGGAGCAAGTGCTTCCAAACCGAATGAGTATATTCCTGTGGCTGACAATACTACCATTACCCAACCACAACAAGCTACTGAAAGTCAACAACTGTGTGATCTTAACGATCCCATAATGCACTTTATAGCTCAAAATTTTAATGAAATTAATGCAATGTATTTGGCATTCTCCTCAAAAGTGAAACAAACTTATCTGCGACCGAGATCCGATGATCCCAAAAATGATCACCCTCTCGTTGAAGTACAACGAGCCGAATCTGAAGAACCGCCTACACTTAACCAAAAAGTCAATGCCGAGAAAAGCACCTCATGTGAAAGACCACTCAAGAAGAATTCTGATGTCAATATTCTCGATGGCCAAAAAGAACAAGACACATCAAAGTCCACAACTCAACAAACCAACGCCTCTGCAAAACGAAAACTCACAAATTACATTGTTTTTTACAATGAGCCTTTTGTATGCAATGATTCGAAAAGAAATGTGCGAGACCTAGTAGCGTCACCTTTTTCAAAGCGAATAAGAGATTACGAAATGCCAGATGGACTCAAGGTACCATCAAATCTATGGTCCTATGATGGCTTGTCAGATCCTGATGATCATCTTACAATGTTCATGGGAACTATGGATGTGCACAAACTTCCCGAGCCCGCGTGGTGCAGAATCTTTAATATAACACTTTCTGGGGCTGCGCGATTTTGGTACGATAATTTGGCACCAGAAAGTATAGACAATTTTCACCAATTGCGAGACAAGTTTAGAGCTAAATTTATGCACCAAAGGCGATTCCTGAAAACCCAAGCAGAAATACTAGGCATTCGACAAAAACCAGAAGAATATCTCAAAGACTACTTGGCTAGGTTCGGGAAAGAAACGTTACACATGGCAGATAGATCCGACAGCATGATGGTTGGAGCTTTCATCAGCGGACTTCGACTAGGTAGGCCTTTTAAAGACTTAATTTCCCGACCACCTATGTCATTAGAAGACCTCTATGTTCATGTCAACGGTTGTATAAGGGCCATTAGATAAGCTTGTGATGAGAAGTGTTGTTTATAGCCATTATGAGTAGTGATTGTGTTATGGTAAGATTAGAATTGCAAGATCATTGATGCGTGGGAATCGCAACAGGCTTTACCTCTCGAGGGATCTCGAGAAGCTTACAACCCCCACCAGGCAGTGTACCTGATCGTTGTAGTATAGTATAGTGACAAGTACCGGGGGATTGATCGTTCAGCTTAGGAATAGTGTCGCTAGGATTAGAAAACCTAATTAATAGTTCTAAAGGTGAGGGATGATTATTTTTGTATTTTTATATTTTTATGAAAGCAAGTAAAATCTCGGGTTTTGGAAGAGTGGGCGGAATTAGTTGCTATTCAACTAACCCAAAACTAATATATATTCAAAATAAAATACTGAAAATGAAATTAAACTAAATTATACTAAGGTTGTGAGCAGTAATTGGAGAAATTGTGTTTACTTAGACTTCACTACTCCCTAGATATCTTTTACACGTTAATTACTTGTTATACTTGTATGGATGACGGATTGTATTCCTTAATACCATTCGTGGGGTGGCATACATAACTCCCCAACTCTATGAGCTCTTATCTCCTCCTACACCATGACCCAGCACAACTATAGGGATTGTAAACAGTGGCTCATGCATTAAATACAACCAATAAAGACCTAGTACGCCTCGGTTCATGTTTCTTAAGACGTTCAAGCATGTTACCATTTGGAGATCTGCCAGTTTTCTTAAGCCTAACATATAAAATCATTCATCCAAGACAAGAATAGACAAGTAATCAACACATAATCAACATCTAGGTTTCATTAGATCTAAGCAAACACAAAAGAGATCTAGCCTAGCATAATGGAATTGAGACAAGAACAAGATATAAACAACCAACACATAGACATATTTATTGAATTAGAAGAACACTTATCTCAATTACAATGCAAGGTATCAAGGGTTTGGAACCCTTGAAAAACCTGTAAAAGATACACCAAATTCGTCTTTAGGGTTTCACCAAAACTTCTCCCTTTTTAATGAAAAAACTAGAAAACTATATATAGGAAAACTGGGCTGACGGCGTCAAGACAAGCATGTGACGCCGTCACCTCACCGCCAAATACTTCCTCGGACGGCCTTGATCTACTTATGACGGCCTATGTGACGCCGTCACAAACCACGGTATTTTATTCTTGGTACTTTGACGCCGTCAGGATGACTTTTGACGCCGTCACCAGCTACAGTGTTTTATTCTTGATGTCTGACGCCGTCAGGGTGTAACTCTTGACGCCGTCACCTAGTGTCTTCAGCATGGAAAATTGATACTTTGCCGTTTTCTTCACTTTTATGCTCCAAAAACGTCCAAAATGGCTTCTTTTCCAGAATTCACTCTCCAAACACCTAAAATCACAAAAGGAACGATTTAGGGCAATATTTGATCAAATAAAGTCGGATTCGGGCTTAAATGACCCCCTAAAAACGGATCATTTTTCGCCTCATCATATACCCTTACACTTGAGATTTGCTTGTCCTCAAGCAAATGAGCTTTTATTCTACTCAAAAGACAAGTTAGGGGTCATTTAACACTAATATAAAAGTAATTACAACAAATAATCGTTCCACTAAAGACCAATAGACAAGCACGGAGGTCATACACAAGCACCTCGCAAATAGTGTTTAGATACTCACATCTCTCGGGTGTAATAAAGTAATATAACACTATGGAAATGGAAGATATCTCTCACTACCTGTAATAGCAAAATAGATTACCATAGGCTTGGGAAAGGATCAAACCTCCACCACATGGCGTAAGCACCTAGGATAAACTATCAAAGAGGTCTTTTAAAGGGTTGTAACGTTAGGTATAGGGATATGAATTACACGGTTTTGTTGGATAAAGGAAGTTTTACTGGTGGCGAGTTAACAATCTTGGTTAATTACATGTACAAGATGGCGTTGCTAAGCCAAGACTAGACTCGACTTAAGCTAACAAATGAAAAATAACAAAAACATAAAATGAACATAGAATGAAACGGGATGGTAGTCCGTATGTTTTTTTCTCTTTTTCTTTTCTATTTTTTTTTTCTTTTTCTTAATTTTTTTTTTTTTTTTTTTTTTTTTTTTTTTTTTTTTTTTTTTACATACACTCTTACCCTACCATCCAAAATAATACACCATAGGGGATGAGAATTCCCCTTACACTTGAATCTTTACATACTTTACATTAAACTATTCTAATGACTCGAATTAAGAAAATCAAAACACTTGGAGCACTTTCAAGATTAACGTACATATGGGGGTAATAATATGATGTTCTTCCCCATTACTCCATAAAATAAGTACTTACCCATGAGTCCCAATCGTCCCAAAACAATATGTACAAGGATATGACTCGACTTAGCAACCATGTAATCAATTAGAAAGTTAACTTAGGGTTTAACAAATAACAATAATGCACTAAAAATGAGCGCATACACGGAAGGCTAAGGCGATTTGGGTGTACATTTAAGTGGGGTGTAACAAATTCTTCCTTTAAGTAAGATGCTTAAAGTTAGAAACGAAAAGATAGGCTCGGAGGGGTGTACTAGGGGTTTCGTGTACTAAAAATGAGTACAACGCTAAGGGTGTGGGAAAAATTAGTTGACTTAACTAGCCAAGTAATATGACTTAAATGGTCAAGTAATTATGATACGGGTTTAACACAAGGGTGATCCTAATGCCTCTTATCATGTAGTAAATCCTACTACACGAATGTAGTCTCACTAGCGGTCTTGGGATGCATCACTAACGCAAGTTCTAGAATCTAAATGCTACCGGTACACTCATAAGCACTAATAATGAATGCTTTTCCTATCAAATCTAAAGGCGAACCTCACATTTTTGGGTGGAAAATTTTTCTGAATATACGGTTATGTGCTAGTCATACAACCTCCTATCCATGAGACGCTTGCTATGGCTAAAGTTTCACTCCTAAATGTTGTAAAAAATTTTAAATTTGGCGCTAAAATTACACTAACAAGTATTTCTCATAGTTTTATTACACATCTACTATCAAACAAAACAAACTCAAGCGAAAGTGCATATGTAAGGTATCATCTTTTTACCCTCCCCTTACACTTAAGATGAACATTGTCCCCAATGTTCAAGTAAAGAATGTAAAAGTGAAAAAGTAAAGAGAATGAAATCAAATACTCCCCTGATTCGCTCGGTATGGATTACAGGTGGGCCAGGTTAGATCTTCCTCCAAGAAAATGAACAATCAAAGCTTCCCTTCCATAATATAAATCATCTTCTTGTCAAAAATAACCTGTAAATCCTGACAACAATAGACAAGACAACCTCGCGTAAAATCGGCGGCATCCTATATAAGTTACTAAATCCTAGAAAACAAAGTAAGATATAATGCTTGTGGAATGAAGTTTGCAGATTTCCTGGAGATTATAAAACTTAATAATTCACAAAAACCATAAGACTCCGTTAGAAAAACAAAATCGGTAAAATTTCCAGATTTTCAACTCCTGACGCCGTCAAGAGTAATACTCTGACGCCGTCAGAATAGACCTGCAGAAATTCTTATGTTAAGTTTCCGGAAAATTTCTGGAAAAACTTCGTCCTACTTCCTGGAAAATCCTGCAAAACTTCATTATGACTCAATACAAGCATTTGACTCTAACAAATACGAATATACATGTTCATTTAATATTGTGGAGAATCATGATCGGTTTGTTTCTTAAAAACATATTTGGGGTTTCCCCTTACACTTATCTTTTGCAAAAATACCTTTAGGTTGGAGTTAAGACTAGGCCAAACAACATAATAAAGTATTTCCACATTTTAATTGAGACACATGATCAACCAACAATAAAAATAAAACATGCATACGGAAGCAAATAACAATCAAACAAATAAAATCACACAAAACATGGGTTGCCTCCCAAGAAGCGCTTTTCTTTATTTACGAGTCTTGTAGCTAGACTCAAAGTCATGGGCTATCACGTGATTTCATCATTTGAAATGATATACCCCATATAGTTGCGATCATTACTGTTATGGTGGTAGTGCCTCAATCTATCGATACTCGCAATCACCTTCCCACCTAATTTGCTTCTCAAGTTAGCTACCCCATCTTGGCTCAATCCTTCGATTGCGAATGGCCATACCACCAAGGACTTGGTTTATCGGGTGGTATTGTTGTTTCCAAGTATCTCAAGAGCACCAAGTTCCCTTCCTCAAACGGTGTATGATTTCTTTCGTGTTGAGTATGTTTGAGTTCAATCGGAACCTTATTGCTTTTTCTTCTTTCATCCTTAGCTTTCTTATAGCTTTTGATTCTTGCCTCCCATGCAAGAATTTTATTCTGAACACGAATGGGTGTCGTGCCAATGTTGTTTTTGATCATTCTCCAACTCAAATTCTCACGCCCACTTCGCGGAGTCATGTGGAAACTAATCTTTCTTTTTCCAGATTTAAGCTCAATCTTCCTATCTTCATACTTAATGACAGCCCTAGCGGTGGTGAGGAATGGTGCCCCAAGGATTATTGGCATGCATCCATCCCCTTTATCATCAATGATCATAAAATCAACGGGGTACATGAATCCTGCAACATTGACTAATACATCTTCTGAGATTCCTAGGGGATATACGTACGAGTGTCCAACAAGAGATAGCCTAACACGAGTAGGTGCTGGCATTTTTGACGTTAGTTGGATGTAAATAGTTAGGGGCATAAGATTTACTTCCGATCCTTGGTCGACGAAAGCACTAAGATGTTTCAAGTCCCCAATGCTCGTTGGTATTTCAAAATTCCCACATGCTACCTGCTTAGTAGCCACTTTCTGTACCAATAACCTCTCGACCACTGATCCTCCAGGAAGCGTATCATACTCATCTTCCTCCTTTTCAGGAACCTGTCCGGAGGATTGGTTACGCCTATCACCCTTAATCCAATTTGTTATGGTGTTTTCGTTTATATCATGTTTCAGGTAGTAACGCAAAGGTTGGGACTCTGGTGGTTTTTCTAAGGCCTGTTTAGCAGGAGTTTCTACCTTCTCGTTATCATTATGGACAATGGTGACGGAGTTAACAAATTGGGTGGTGGGAGTGGCGCTTTCTTTCCTTAGCAGTATTCGTTCGGGGGTTTTAGCAGTATTCGTTCGGGGGTTCTCTGATTGGTATACTCCTCCAATAGACTCAACATCTCATTCATTTTCTCCTGCATCTCCTCTTTTTGTTTATAAACTGCTTCTTCGAATCTAGCAAGCCGATCAGAGTGAGTTGCCATATATTCTCTCATCCTAGCCTCAAACTCCGAGCTAAGTTCCTTGGGAGGGGAACAGGGTGGAGTGCACCTCTGAAAAGTCTCGACATGTTCTCTAGAAGGTGACTCAGATAATGGTGCCGAAGTTGGTTTTGAGACAGAATTGACAGTGGCTTGTCTAGGACTTAAGGGTCTCCTTTGCCTTTCCTCAAAATAGTCGACTTTTGCCTCAAGTTTGCATAAGAGTTCATCGGGGATTTCGGTGGTTCCTCCAGATGTCGAGACTACATTGATGGCCGCTTCTATCGTATGTTTAAATTCCCAAATCTCATTATTATCAACAGCGAGCTCTTCGATAATTGCCCAAGACTCCTCGGCATTCTTATCACGCAATTTACCTCCCGCGGCCCTGTCGATGGTGCGCTTAGTGTGATAGTCAACATGGTCGTAGAAAATCTGGACTAATAACCAAAGGTTTATGCCATGATGAGGGATCTTGTGGAGGAGATCCTTAAAACGGGCCCAAGCCTCGTAGAAAGGTTCACCCCGCTGCTGCTCAAACACCAAAATGTCCCTTCTAAGCATTGCAGTCTTTTCCGGCGGAAAGAATTGGGTGAGGAAGCGATTGGCGAGATTGTCCCATGTGGTGATGGATCCCGCGGGTAAACGCTCAAGCCATTGACTAGCTTGATCCCGTAGAGAGAATTGGAATAGGCGTAATCGGGTTGTCTCTCTAGTCTCAACACCTGGGTCTATGGAATCTACGATTTTGAGGAAGTTCTTAAGGTGTTGGTTTGGATCTTCGGAACGAAGTCCATGGAATGCACATCCGCTTTGCACCAACCGGATGGTGTCGGATCGCAAGGGGGTCACATTGTCTCCGGTGAGCTCAATGGTGTTTCGGTAGCCTTGGTGGCTAGGTCGGGAATACTCTCCTAAGGTTCAGGGCCTAAGGGGTTCTAATGGTGGGTTTTGTTGTGGTGGGATGATGGGTTCAAAGATGTTACCACCTTCCATGATGTCGGATGGTAAAGAGTTACGAACAAAGGCACGAAGAAATAAGATAGACTAAAGAAGACCTAAAAATAAAAATAAAAAATCTTACTAGAAAGGAATCTAGCAAGTAGACCTAATAAAAAGAAATCCTAACCTAGACAATAACTATTCCCCGGGCAGCGGCGCCAAAAACTTGATGCGTGGGAATCGCAACAGGCTTTACCTCTCGAGGGATCTCGAGAAGCTTACAACCCCCACCAGGCAGTGTACCTGATCGTTGTAGTATAGTATAGTGACAAGTACCGGGGGATTGATCGTTCAGCTTAGGAATAGTGTCGCTAGGATTAGAAAACCTAATTAATAGTTCTAAAGGTGAGGGATGATTATTTTTGTATTTTTATATTTTTATGAAAGCAAGTAAAATCTCGGGTTTTGGAAGAGTGGGCGGAATTAGTTGCTATTCAACTAACCCAAAACTAATATATATTCAAAATAAAATACTGAAAATGAAATTAAACTAAATTATACTAAGGTTGTGAGCAGTAATTGGAGAAATTGTGTTTACTTAGACTTCACTACTCCCTAGATATCTTTTACACGTTAATTACTTGTTATACTTGTATGGATGACGGATTGTATTCCTTAATACCATTCGTGGGGTGGCATACATAACTCCCCAACTCTATGAGCTCTTATCTCCTCCTACACCATGACCCAGCACAACTATAGGGATTGTAAACAGTGGCTCATGCATTAAATACAACCAATAAAGACCTAGTACGCCTCGGTTCATGTTTCTTAAGACGTTCAAGCATGTTACCATTTGGAGATCTGCCAGTTTTCTTAAGCCTAACATATAAAATCATTCATCCAAGACAAGAATAGACAAGTAATCAACACATAATCAACATCTAGGTTTCATTAGATCTAAGCAAACACAAAAGAGATCTAGCATAGCATAATGGAATTGAGACAAGAACAAGATATAAACAACCAACACATAGACATATTGATTGAATTAGAAGAACACTTATCTCAATTACAATGCAAGGTATCAAGGGTTTGGAACCCTTGAAAAACCTGTAAAAGATACACCAAATCCGTCTTTAGGGTTTCACCAAAACTTCTCCCTTTTTAATGAAAAAACTAGAAAACTATATATAGGAAAACTGGGCTGACGGCGTCAAGACAAGCATGTGACGCCGTCACCTCGCCGCCAAATACTTCCTCGGACGGCCTTGATCTACTTATGACGGCCTATGTGACGCCGTCACAAACCACAGTATTTTATTCTTGGTACTTTGACGCCGTCAGGATGACTTTTGACGCCGTCACCAGCTACGGTGTTTTATTCTTGATGTCAGACGCCGTCAGGGTGTAACTCTTGACGCCGTCACCTAGTGTCTTCAGCATGGAAAATTGATACTTTGCCGTTTTCTTCACTTTTATGCTCAAAAAACGTCCAAAATGGCTTCTTTTCCAGAATTTACTCTCCAAACACCTAAAATCACAAAAGGAACGATTTAGGGCAATATTTGATCAAATAAAGTCGGATTCTGGCTTAAATGACCCCCTAAAAACGGATCATTTTTCGCCTCATCAATCATATAGATCGTTGCAATGAAATGACTAAGGATATGAAAGTATGAGACAAGTGACTTAGTTTTGGATAGCAATAGACGAGAGATTTCGGGGACGAAATCTAAATAAGGGGGTTAGAATTGTTAGACCCGTTTCCGGGAATACAAATAGGCCCCACCCTAGATGAATTTGACTAAAGCCTAACGTGATTGGCTAGTCAACCCGAAAGTCAAACTAATAGTCAAAGAATATGTATTATAGTTATAGAAGATATGATGCTAACTCAAGGGGCTAAAGTTGTTAAGTTGTAAATGTGTTATTAAATTGGAATGTGGCCAAATAGGAAGAAAGATTAGAAGGACCATTCTTGCCATAGGCCCAAACTTGTGCCTAGATAATTATATCCAGGGAATTTTAGAGAATTCCTTATCATGCTAGGTATGTTTGTGAGTCCGGTTATAAGAAAAGAGAGGGAAAAGAGAAAAGAGGAAAGGAGCTTGGATGATGAAGTGATGAGTTCCTTGTTAAGGATTAAGCCATAGCAATGATCATCCCAAGTAAGTAATCTCCCTATCTTGATGTTAATGAGGTTAAGGTTTATGATTGAAGTGGGTTTTCATCATATGATTAAAGTATGATCATATGATGAGATAGAAAGAAAGATGAGTATGTTTAAATGGGTTATGTAAACCCTTGTTTATGTTATTGATTGTTATGCTATTAGGTTTTGATAAATGATGAGGTTGATGATGATGATGAATAGTAAAGATGATGATAAGATTGTGATTAGCTTAGCTTGGATGCTAAGGTAAGTAACTTGATTGATATGTGTTTAATATCTATACTACATATAATGCATGAAGCACTCTCTCTCCAAAATTTTCAGGTTTACAAGAAATAATGCATGGTTTACAACACTTTAATGCACTCAATTTTTAAAATTACAACAAAGTAAGCATATTGTACAACAAAAAACAGCTTGGTGTCATTTTAAGACCTTAATTCTACTAACCAACATTAATGCTATTAAAAATACCCCTTCACTAAAAATTACAACCATTTAAGCACAATGTACAATACCTTTTAAGTAAATACAGGTCATAAAACACAAAGCACAAGTATGTAAAGCACAATGATTAAGGTCAACAATCTATTCAACACATATAATTAATACACTAATTAATTCACCCTTTCACCAAAATATACAATCATTTAACCATAATGTACAAGCTAATCAAGCTACTAAGCCAAGTACTTAAAAATAAAGCCATTAGGCTGGGCACAGTGGTCGGTCGACCGGACTGGTCGCCCCTGCGCTGACCGAGTCGCCGCCACTACAACTACAAGGACAGATGGCTCCAAAATTCACAAACCAGTCACCCCCTTGACCGATTAATGCATTCCACAAAAGAAGAAAAAAAAATGTACCGTTAAATATCAAAACAAAAACGAAGATGAAACGAAATGAAAGAAGGAAAGAACAATCATCAATGAAGCCAAAACAAACATCAAACTTATTCCATCTATTGTCCACGAACCAAAAGTATACAGCAACAATAAAACCCAACATCTACATCTACCTCAGTTCTAACCCCATCGCAAAACCACCATCACGGTCAACACAACATAAAACCTTAGAGAGAGTTTTCGTCAGATATTCAAGAAAAGGGTATGATTTTCTTGCAAACATAGATTGTTGGTTATGTTCGGTTATCAAGATAAGAAAGAAAATAAGAGTATGTGATGTTTGTGTGGCTGCAAATCATAGCTGCGTATTTTTGTGGGGGAAATTAGGGCAGGAATGAGGTAATTCAGGTTTTGTAAACGTATTTATAAGTCTTAACATTTGTGTTATATACTGGTTTGGTTGTTAATTGGGTTGGCCAGATGATATCACAAATTGTTGGTAGCTTTATCATGGGTCTTAATAGATATTGTTGATTAAAGTTTGTTTAGGCTGAAAATGGTTTTAGACTAATTATCTTGGTAATTGAGCCGTATATTATTTGTATGGTATAGTTGATTTTGGGCTAATTTTGATATTTGGTTCATGTGAATAGTGTATACTAAAAATGAAAATGTAGGGGATATATATAGTATAAAAAAGATGGATTTTTTTTTAAATAAAAATAAAAATATAAATGTCGGTCGCATTACTATGCCTAAAAGGTCGCATATAGGTCAGAAATTTTAAAGGTGATTGTGCTGAAGGAAAGAATCAAGATTTATGTTTGGGGTAGCTTTGGTTAACAGTAAATGAAATTATACTACTGCTTTTTTATTTTTCGTAAGTCCCAATACCGTCTTCCACGATGTATAATTAGGTTGAGATGTAGACAACCTTATCTTACCTAAGGTAGAGAGGTGATTGAATCGTTTTATAGTTATAGGTTTATTTTTCCGAAGAAATGCTTAGGAAAGTATTTCCCCGGGTCGTGTCCCAACAAAGGTGTGAATGAAATTCTTAATTCCCGATTCGTGAAACGTGTTGTGAAAGTGATAAAAAGTGAAATTTATGAAATTATACTAATGAATAAGTAAATGAAGCACAAATAACCACTTAAGCACATATTTCAAGTCATTAAACCAAAAATGTAACATAGAATTGAAAATGTAAGCTAAAACGCGAAATAAAACGTGAATTTTAAGCTACACTACTCCTACGGACTTGAAAATAACTTTAAAAAGTTAAAAATGATAAAAAAATTTTGAGAAAAAGAAAAATATTTTTTTGACTTTTTATTTATTTTTTATGAATTAAAAACTAATTAAACTTATTAAAAATTAAAAGAAAATGTAAATAAGGTGAGAAAAATGCAAAATAAATTTTGGAAATTATAAAATAACTAAGAAGTAATTTTAAAACTAAAAACTAATTTTTTTGGGTTTTTGTGTATTTTTTTGGGAATTAAATCTAATTAAAAAGTAATAAAAGTTCAAATTAAATTCAAAATAAATGGGAAAAATGCAAAATAAATTTCTAAAAATCAAAAATAAATGAAAACTAATTTCTAAAATATCTTTGGATTTTTCTAGGCTTTTTCTGATTTTTTTGGAGTTTTTGGTAATTAAAATGTATTAAAAATTGAATAAAAATGAAAATAAAATAAGAAAAATAGCAAATAAAGTAAAAAAAATATGAAAAATTCAGGGAAATTCTAAATTAATATTCTAAACTTGAGAAAATTTTAAAAAGTGAAAAATAAGCACTGGAAATGCAATAAGCTATGAAACTACTTATAAGAAAATGTTTATTGATAAGCAACTTTGACCCAGAGTTGACCAAGACTTGACTAAATGACTTTTTGACTCAAAAATGATTAATGGCACAGAATTGAGATCAAAATGAACTCAGAAACTCAGACAAGGTTCAAATCAATAGCAATAAGCACTAATTAGTTAAGCAAGTACTAAGCAGAATAAGCAGATGGCAAAAACTTAATAGAAAACACAACTTGGTGAACAAATGAGCTTATATAAACCACTACTCTCAGATTATGATCAAAAATGAGCAATTGCAGCCCTATTACTCGGAAATCAGTCCTAGGTTCAAACTACCAATTTTATAAGCCAAATAAGCAGTGAAGAAAAGCTGAGGAGTAAATGCTGATGGGGGCAAAAGTTACACAGACCTACTGAGTTCCTAGAAAACCAAATAGCACTAAAACTAACACCTAAATGAACCTCTGTATTAACCCTAGAATAAGCTACTGTAGCAATTGCACTAATGAAGAACAAAGTTGGGATAGATTTGGTGGATCAAATTTACCTAGTAATTGTTGTTGGATATGCTCAGAAATGATTAAGTGTAAACTTTGCTAGGTAAACTAACCTCATAAACAAATTCAAGCCCTAATCTAAACCTAATGATGCTCTAAATACCCCTAAGAACAGGTCCTGTTCAAGCAGATTTCACCTAAGTGTTGACTTTTTAATTGCTCTACTAGTTTGACTAAATGGAATTTCTACTGATCTAATATGACTATCTAAGCTATAATAAGCTATTGTAACACTTGATTATCCTACAGGTACCCTAAGTCTAACAGATTACCAAATCTCAGATTCAATCTCACCCTTATGCTAGCAGATTTTGATATAAAAGTTAAAGTTGACTTTTGAAGTTACAATGCCTAATTTTATGGCTTAACCTGCTAAACCTAACCTAATGCAAACTAACAAAGCAAATATCTAAGCAAGAAATCCACCAGAGCATGCAAAACTCACCTAATCCAAACACCCCTTATTTGATGACTGTTTTTTATTATTCAAGTTTTCTGTTAAACCAAACTATACTACTGATGCAGTCTAAAAGATTAACCTATATGAAATGAATAAGAGCAGAAATAATGCAGAGATGAACAACTATGAAGAACCTATATCCTACTAATTCAATGTAACAGTAAACAAGCAACAGATTAGATCAATCAAACAAAAAACAGAAACTAAGCAATAATGAAACTTAATAACATCAAATAAGAATAGAAACATAGAAGAGCAACAGATCTAAATAGTATAACCAGTATGCATAAAATTGGAAATAAGTAGAAACTTACAATAACTTCCCCAGCTGAACAGGGGATTCATTTGAATATAGCCTATCTTTAATAGGCTGAAATAACACTAGAACCAAGCTTCTAACAACAATAAACCCAGAAATCATCAATATTGAACTTTATTGACTTTCATTGACCAAAAGCTATTATACCACTTTTAAGCAGAACCTTAGTAACTAAAACTCACAATAAGCTGTAGTAATGAACTTATGAAATTATGAAAGCTAAAAACATAATCAAAGCAACTGAATACTACAAAATAAATTGCAAGAGATTTAATTGAAAATAAGATTTATATTAAAATGAAATTTGAGTACACTGATTGAAATAGAAATACAATAAGCTGAAAATATTAAAACTACTTCTAAATTAGACCTACTCCTACTCCTAAAAATCTAACAGACTTCAATTGATGGTGAGGAGGGCTATATATAGCTGCTGAAGAGAGAAGAGATATCTTCTGGAAGCATCGAGAGTGTGTTTCTTTCATTCAATCTCAACCCTTGGTCCTTGCTTCAATCAAACGCGTTAATCTCGTCCCTTGGATTGATTATATGATGTGATGTATCCTCCATGTACTTTGTGATTGGTCCACGTGTCCTAATATCACCTGACACCTGCTGTCATCTTCTAGAAGCACATATGATTGGGTAATTATGACTTAAGTGGGGTAATTTGGTGGGAGGTAATACTAGGGTTCTAGTAATAGTAAAATTCTGGGTAACAAATGAATTTGGGGGGGGGGGGAGTCAATTGGGTATTTTTATTATTACTTTGACCGGGTATTTGTAAAGGTGTGGATCCGGTTGTATTTAAGGTATGGGTGATGGGCTGTTGTGAATTTGGGCTTGTGATTGGTAAGTATTAGTGATGGGTTGGCTGATTTTTTGGATTAATGTTATCTTGGATCCGGTTATATTAGTAATAGTTAAGGATTGATAAGGACCAATGTTGTACAATCTCAAAACTCAGGGACCAAATCTGTAAATTTCCAATAGTTTCTTCCAAGGGTTTATATTGACATTCTCTGATTCTTGAGGGTTGATTTTATCATTTCATCAAAATATACTTCAAAGGATCACTTTTGCCAACATGTGAAAATTCAGGGACTAATTTTTGCACTTTTGTGATTCTCTGAAGACTTCTTATGTAATTCTGAGCTTTCTTTGATCATTATGCTTCCCCGGCTCCGGCTTTTGACCTTTTTCCATTCTCGTGCTCGTTTTTGTCGATTTTGGCTTTGTTTTTGTTCATTTTTCACATATCCGTACCTGCACATACACAAATACAAAAACACATATTCTCTTGGCATATTTGGTTAGTATTTGGTGTATTTGGTCTGATTTAAGGCTAAAAAGGATGTGTGAATAAGCACACATCAAGAGGCTACTTTCAGTTCTATCTAAGATATGAAAGGACCTCCGGAAGGGGGTGAGCATTGAACCACTGACCTCTAGGTTAAGATGCAAGGGGTTTTCCAACTGATCTAACCCTAAAATTATTGTTATTTGTAAATTAATCATTAAAAAAAATATGGTCGCATAACATCACATTACTAGAAAATATAGTCACAGGGTACCCGCCGCCGCATCGCGCGAGTACCCTGCTAGTGGTTAATTGCATATTATGTGGTTATGAGTATGATTGTTATATTGATAGATTGTATTAGTGAGTATGGCCTTGATAGGTGACTTGCTTAGTTTAGCCAACTCAAGTGATAGATTATGAGTAAGGAATGGCTAAGGTATGTTGTGATGTTATGTGCTTAATGTGTTGATGACTATATGTTTTAGTGGTTGAGGTTTTTGTATTGCATATATGTGGATTAACGTATTGCTCATATGTTAATCTAGTTACTTACTAAGCGAAAGCTTATTGTTTAGTTGTTAACCTTTTTTAGGTTCTTGTGATTGTGGATGGGCTTGTAATGAAGAGTAACGTTGACCGTACGGAAGGCTAGAAGGTAGCCTGTGGTTAAGAGCTTAGGTAGAATACCGAGCTCAAGAGTCATGTTTGTACCCCTGTGAGTCAAGTAATGTTTTGTAATGAGTAAACAAGTGTCAAAACGTGTGTCAAGTTTGGCATAATGGAATGGCGGTCTTATGATATGCTAAAGTGTGTTTTATGTGTTTATATTAAAGGTAAAAGGGGTGTTTGGCATAAGTGTGATTCTACCCATCTTGGGTTGCAAACGTGTCAAGTAATTATGAAACATATTTAATATGTTAAGTTAATGATTTTGGTTACGTTTGAGGTGTAGTGGAAGTTGTATGTGTCTTATGTCATGAAATGGGTCAAACAGGTTTTGGCACAAACCCGTCTTTTTGTAAAGCATTATTCCGAGAGTCAAACGGTAAATGTTTTTGTATGAAAATGAGCTTATGAAACCTGAAAGTTTTGATGTAATATGGAAGTGGTATAAGTCGTTTTCCGGTACATGGGTCAAAATATGTAAGTGTGCAGAAAAAGGTCTATTTTAGACTGCAAAAGGGTCTATTTTGGGCTAATACTTGTGGTAATAGGGTCTATTTTAGAGTTCAGATGAATAGGTCTATTTTAGACCAGAAAAGGTCCATTTTAGACTAATACCTATGGTAATAGTGTTTGTTAAAGTTGAGTCGTTTTCGCGTAAAGTTTCAAATTTTTGGTCAACGGGCACGGGGTGTAACACAAGCAATTCACAACTGTTGATCATAGACAAAAATATTGGTAATATAAAGAACGAAACTAGACTTTACTGTTGCTATTCTAGAGAACGGATACAAAAGTATAGAACTATAAAAACCGAAAAAACCAAACGAAACTGCGATAATTCTTACAATGTCATAAATTAACTAATACATATTCGCTAAGTTTACACGTTCCTAAACAAAATAAACACCGTGTTACGAAAACAGCGGTTGCCGCAACGCGGCGGGTACATCCAACTCGTTTTTAACAAATGTCCCTGAAGACTTTAAAATTGAGAACATATATTAGTTGTTTATATCATCATCACAAGGTGTGGTAGTTTTTTGCATTTAACACCACATATGATGATGCATCAAGAACAAATGTATTTGATTTCATCATGTGTAATGCATATACAATAACGTATATAAGCAAGCAAAATTTTCAGAAAAAGCCACGAAGCAAATGGTTTATAGTCTAGCGTTAACGCAATAACGATAATATGAACCTTTAAAACTTACATCAGCAGAAATAACATGTGATTTTGTATTTTGTAACTTTCAATACTCATAAAAAAGCGAAAAATTATTAGTAAAAAATATATCTAAGTGTCCGTTTATAAAAAACAAAATAATTCTCTTCAAGATTTTTTTTTTCCTTTTTTTTTTTCTTTTTTTTCTTTTTTTTTTCTTGTCATGGTTAAATAAAAATAGGGATGGTAAATAAGTTTTTTATTTAAATAAACAAAAAACAACAAAACAAAAAAATGAGTGGCTAGTGTGAAGTTATACGAAAAACTTCATGTAACGGGTAAAAACATGCTTTAAATAAGTATGGAAATAAAAAGGTTAGAGAATAGTATATTTGGATGTTGTTGAGATAATTAATGTTAATTTTGGCATTTTTGCGTTCAATATAAACATCAACACACCAACAACATATAAATATACTATTCTCAACATGAGCGAGTCACATGCACCAAGGTATATAAGCAAGCTAATGTATGTTTCTCCAACCAATGTGGGACAACAAACTTAGGCTTCAACCTTTTTTTTTTCTTTGCGAGTTGCAGGCTACAATTATCTGGACTTTACAAAAGTAATTCAAGAAATGTAAAGAAATCGCAAAAGTAATGATATAAAACTAATTTCCTATGCATTTAGTGAGTTGAATGAGCATGTTAGCTTATTGGAAATGTTTAAAGACCTGTTTGTCGTGGTGTATGCTTTTGGGCATGATAAATGTATCGATGATTACGAAGTTGTTGGGATCTTATGTCGTGAGAACAAAGTGAAAATATACTTCTTAAAAACTCGAAATTGTAAGAATGTCAATGATTTTCCTCATATTTTTCCCAACGGTTCTTGTGTTGATACGATTTTGAGATAATTAAGGATATAACTATAATGAACCTATACAATAGCTAAGGATTATAAATTGTAATGATCTTAATTTAATATGATTTCGAGAACGCAAATAGTGAAAGTATATACAAGTTTTGGATGTGCTGCAACCTTTATCAGGTTGGCCATGGAAATGAGTACTATTTGAAGTTATGATCAATGCCCGCCTTGATCATCATCCTTGGAAATGAGTACTATTTGAAGTTATGATCAATGCCCGCCTTGATCATCACCCTTGTGTAATTCGATGGGTGGCAGTAATCATCAAGTAAATTATTGGACTAATCTAATGTTACTATAAATAATAAAGATTGGGTAAATTTCTTCACCGTCTGCAAGAAGAAGAATTTGTTCTTCTGATTCTTTCCGTGCAATCTTAAATTATAACATATGATTTCTTCTTGTAAACGGCTGTGACTGGATCTGAAACATGGTAGCACCGTTAATTGGCTTCTTGCTGAGTCTCCTGATATGCCAGGAAGATGCAATTCACGTTGTCCCATAACAGAACTGAAGTTCACTCATCTTAGTACTGTAATACATAAACCTGATAAAACCGAAATGAAAGAAGTTAGTCCAGTTGGACCTACAAGACTACAGTTAGTATATAAGGTTCTTTTGGACGAGCAAAATGCCCAAAATACCAGAAAGAATAGCTATGACATAGCTATACAAGTAGTTCTGTTCAAGCTTTGCCAGAAAGAAAAATGAAGCAGGTATCCGTACTCGACAGCATATGTTTTGCTAATTCCTTTATTATGCAACACTATAAGTACAAGTAGGGGGGAGTATTTCATTATAGTTGATTTACTTGAATAAGTTAAGGTGTCTATCCTTTATAGTCATAAAGTTGCGCGCATATAAACGATTTGTAAGTTACCAATCCTGCTACACAAGAATAAAGCATTTGAGTATACTTACATTTTACCAATAATCTTGGCACGAGCAACTCCCATTCTTAAAATGATGAAATCGCTTAATATCCCGTACTACAATATCCATCTGAGTCATTTTACTAGCATACTTCATCAAAGAATGACAATCCCCACAAATTTTTAAGTTTTTCACAATCCTAATGACCTCAGAATCTGTACCAGAAATAAGGGCAAATGCTAGCGCCAGTTTTTCACTATGACTTCCCAACGCATCTTCCTTTTCTTCTTCTTCGATATTATGAAGCACCCACTCAGTTTCAGGCATGTATCCATGTTCTCGTGCACTTTTAGTAATCTCGTCTAGTTTTAAGTATATTTCATCTGAACGATCGTGCACATGATCACCAGCTACAAAGCCAGTCACTTGACCTTTCATTTCAATATAACTCCACCCAGGATCTTTATCCACACCTTTGTTTTTCATTTTAGTCCTTATTTTTTCTACATCTTGCCACCTGCCTACCCCGGCATAAACATTTGACAGAAAAACGTAGCCACCAGAATGCTTAGGCACAAGTTCTAAAAGCTTCCCAGATGCATATTCCGCCATTTGAATGTTCTTATGTGCCCGACAGGCACTGAATAGTGCACCCCAAATGACGAAATCAGGTTCTATAGACATGTTATTTATGAAACTTAAAGCTGCGTTTAAAAGACCAGCTCTGCCATAAAGATCAACCATAACTGCGTAATGTTTCATTGTGGGCTCAATTGAATAGTCATGTTTCATTTTATCAAAAAAGTGAAGACCCTGGTCAATGTTTCCGGCATGTGAACAGGCGGTTATAATAGCTAGGAAAACTACCTCGTCTGGCTTTGCTCCTGATGACTTCATTTTATTGAAATACTGAATGGCCTTATCAAGATACCCATTAATCGCACAGCCCCAAATCACAACACTCCAAGTACGAAGATCCTTCTCTTCCGCCATATCAAAAACACGGCTTGCATCCTCAATAGACCCACATTTAGCATACATATCAACCAAAGCAGCCGTAATCCCTTTCTTCAACCCAAACCCATTACTCACAACATAATCATGCACTCTCACCCCTGTCTCAAGCGCACCCGCTTTAGCACACGCCAAAAGCACACAAACTATAGTCTGCTCATTCGGCTTCACACCTTCCTCCAACATCTCAAAAAACATCACCAACCCTTTTTCATACTCCCCATTCTGCGAAAATCCATGAATCATTGTAGTCCAAGTAACCACATCCTTCTCCTCCACACGCCTCCAAACCTCAACCGCCCTACCAACCTCTCCCGCTCCCATCAACCCATTAATCAAACAACTCCAAGTCGACCCATATCTCACCCCCATCCCCTCAAACAATTCCACACCCTTCTCCCATTCCCCAACTTTACAATACCCATCAATCAAAACATTCCACAGCAACACACCTCTCCCATTCCCCCCCTCACCCGACATTTCATCAAACAGTTGGCGCGCACTTTCCACTAGCCCGACCTTGGTATACATCTCAACCAAACAAACCAACACAAACTCATCACTTATGAAACCCAATTTCAAAACCCCGGAATGAATCTCCTTACCCAAACACCATTCCTCTAACGCGCTAACCGCCTTCAAAACAAACGCGTAACTTAGCCTATTCGGGCCAACATTGTCCCTAAACATTTTCAAATAGTACCCAATTGAGGTAATGTAAAACCCATTATCAACAAGGGCGCGGATAAGCGCATTGTACACATAAACGTTCGGGTTTTTGGTGGCGCGAAAGAGGGAAAGGGCGTAGTTTAAAAAGTTGGGTTTTCGCGAAGAGGCGGAAATGAGTTGGGTGAGAATTCGGGTGTTTGGGAAGTGGTTTTGTGAAATGATTTGTGTTTGGATTTGGTGTAGGTGTTTTAAGGTTTTTGATGAGTGGATTAAGGTTATGAACTGGGGTTCGGTTTTTGGGATTTTTTTGGCGGGAATGGGGTTTTTGGGGTGTTTGGGAATGGGGTTTGTGAAGAGACGATAACGGGATTTGGATTTCATTGTATTGTGTGTGTGTGTGTTTGGTTGATGAGGAAATGAATTCAGTGACGGGTAGTAAATTGAAAACTTGTTAATCCTCACCTATACAAAATAGTGGTTACTATTTACTATACTTAGAAATTGCCTTTCTAAAAAAAAAGCTATACTTAGAAAGAAAAAAAATAGGAAAAAAGATCATGATTACAAGCATGGTTGTCAGGATCCCGATTCTGATCTTATGATCTTACAATTTTACGATACTACAAAGGAAAAACGATCCAAATCTTACATAGGATATTTGAAAGCTTAAGATCTTATAGGATCCCGATCTTGAGCATAGGATCTTAAGATCTAATCCGATTCGATACTACTTTTCTCGGATAACAAACTAAAAAACTGCAAATTTCTGAATTATTTTTTGTAGAATTTAAAAAACAATGTGGTGATCTTATTTAATATTTCATAATCATAATTTAGAACAACATTTCGATGAAACATTCATATAATTGTGTGTTTATGATATATAATAATTTGTAAATTTGTATAATATTACAAAAACTATTGCGAAAATGACATTATAGTAGGATCTTAAGACCCCGATCTGATTTTACGATCACAATCTTGCAAATATGAAAACGATCATGGGTAGGATCCCGATCTTGAAAACCTTGGTTACAAGTGTACATTCCATTCTCTTAATATAGCAACTTGGAAATAAAGTTTGACAAATATACACATAGACCCCCTCCCCTTAAACCCTATAATTTCAGAAATAATTTGAATTTTAAATAAGTAATTATTTTAAAGGATAATAATATAGAAATGCAGCGAACTTTTCACTTTTTACTATTATATGTGTTCAACTAGTAATTTTTCTATTGAATACATAAACTTTTTAATTAGTTCTATTTTGTGTATCATCTTTTATATTATAAGAAAAATCACTTTGGTTATAACCAATGAGAGGGCTCGATTTTGCAATGGAGCCTTCTCATTGGTCAATTGATAATTCAAGGCAAAAAAATGAGGCCAGATTTGGAGGGTTGTTTTTTTTTTTTTTTTTTTTTTTTTTTTTTTTTTTTTTTTTTTTTTTAAATTTCCTAAACATAGATGTGTCAAAATCACGAAGAAAAAACTTGAGAGGAACCAGGTGTGATTTTTAAAAGTTTGGTGTCGAGAAAGTGTAAAAAGAAAATTTGTCCCATCATAAACGTGTTTCCAAATATAAAATGCACGTTCTAAAAAGTTTTAAAAACGACAGTTATCTTCGTCGAGATTTTTTCTGTACTTAAATTACGTTAACTATTGGAATACGAATACGAAACCCTAATTCGGAGCCAATATTTACTCGCCCAATGAGGGTGTTCATTGTTCATATAGCCTTCTAACCTTTGTCTCTTTGTTTTCTTATCGCAGGCAAAACCATGACGATCACCGCACTTTCATATATCGATGGCACGAATGGTAAATGTATCATCAAGGTTAAGTTGTTTCTATATGGAACCGGTATTACGGCGCCACTCAGCAATCTAAAGTTGTTGGTATATCCTGATATGATTCTGATGGACAAACCGGTCTAATTATTTGTTCATAACCAAATCCTTTGTAAAGCCAAAGATTATGCCAACTCGATAGTGTCTGCCATGAAGATTTAGAAGGATCCATTGAATAATATGCTGATATTGCTTGGTTACATGCCCAAATACAGGAAATTAATTAGGCGATTGAGATTCCTTAACTCGTGTTGAACTAAACGAGCACATTGGGATCAAGAATTCTAAAGGAGTTGTGTGTATGGTGAGCCTGTCACAGGCAATACCTTGCTTGCAAAGGTATGTATACATCAAGTTTTAGGTATAATGTTTACTTGCCATCTAAAAGTCGCTTTTTAATTCAGTGGGAAAGATAAAGCAGTTATTTGTTGTCTTTTTAATATGTTGTTTACACCTTTATTGATATGTTGGTACTTTGGCTCTACACCTTTATTGTATCACATTGGCAAATTTTATGGCCGAGTGTAATGACAGTAGATGAGTGGTGGTTGACTAACTATATGAGATGGTTACAGATTGAAAAACAGATTAGTCATTTGCTTATAGAAGTTTTATTAGTGGAACTTATTTTAAATTACACATTAATATGCGATCAGCCCCTCAATAATGCAATTATTTTGGAACTGGACTACATAGAGAAAGCATCTGTGAGATGCTACTAAGCATGAGTTTCAGGTATGGTTTTGATTATTGTAAGTTTGTTGACTCCATGCTATTTGTTATGCACTTTGGGCCTGCCTTTTATTGATTATTCTATATACATGTGGCTTTTTTTTTTTTTTTTTTTGTTATACATTGCATATTTGTTCAACCTCCGATTAATAGATTCACAGAAATAGACTAGGGGAGGCTCTGAATCTTAGTATTAGAAGGTGCAAACATGTCAAACCGACCCCTGTCCGTTGTTAAGTGATTCCCCACGGTGGTGGTGATCGGTGATGAAGAAGTACATTTGGTTGCAATGCCAAGTGAATTAAAAGAATTCTCCATGTTTTGTGTGTATATTAGCATACTTTTAAGTCCATCACCACCACCGCCAATTATCCCAACAACACACCATCACCTCCATCGCCGAGTCAAGAACCCAATCCCCAAATTGACTTTTGTAACTATAAATGAACAAGTCAACAAACCATTAATTCCACTCAACATTTGTGCTTCTGGGCTCTGGCGCAATCAAGAGGGTGAGATAATTATTGCATTATATTACTGATATCAAGAGGTTATAACTATATGATGAGTTATGCTGATAATTAGTGTAGTTTAATTTCCGTCTGATGTTCTATATCTATTATATTCATAAACAATCCAATGTATTATTGGTTTCTATTGTCTTCTTAGGATGTAACAAAGTAACAACTTTATAATTGAGAAGAAAACAAAATTTTAAGCTATACATATTTTAGTGGATGCATATCATTAGTGGATGGACTAATGTAAGTTCTATATAAACCAACCAAAGATTGTTAAATGAACCAAATCGATCATATTTAGCTCATTAGTTTTGACGGCTGTTAGTTAATATCTGCCATTGCTAAACTTGTTTTCTGATTTGCTTAGTTCTGTTATCTTTTTATGAAGTAGCAATGGATTGGGCTAAGGGAAAGTTGGGTGACAGCTATGTTGAACCGAATGACAAGTTTTGTGACAATAGTTATGCCTGGTTTGAATGAAGAGCTCCCTATCGATGTGACACTAACCATCAACAACGAGTTACTGCTCGAAAGTACTGACAATGAATCCGGACTACCTAGCTATGCGAGTCATCAGTTGCCCCAGTATATTAACTTCGAGAAAGCAGAACATGATTCAACATACATTCGTGGGGAAGTGGTGATTCTGTTCACCAAATGTCATTACAGGAAAGAAAGGAAATTTCAAGTGTAGTTGGTTGAGGTTCATTCTACGTTTAGTAGTTGACTCATTATTCGTTGTTCACTTGCTATTAATGGCTCACTCTATTACTTCATAGACATTGATGCAGAAATATCTTTTTTTTTTTTTTTTTTTTTTTTTTTTTTTTTTTTTTTTTTTTTTTTTTATAACCGATGTCTCTCATTTACATAACTAGAAATATCTTTGTGCAATATGTGATAGATGAACGGTATGAGGTACCGATAGCTACAGGTACCGAAAGATATACCTTCTTACTTAAAGTAGAATGAAGAGACCTGGAATTTGGCATAACAAATATCTGTTTCGTGTGTCCTTAGTCAATGAAACAGATGTTACATGCTGTAACAATTGCAGCTGCAGCTTCCTCTTTTTTTTTTTTTTTTTTTTTTTTTTTTTTTTTTTTTTTCTGTTATGTGGGAAGTGATTGTAGTAAATTGACCTACATGTATAGTTAATTACAAATGGATTGTGATTGACAGGGACTTTCAGTCTTTTTCATAAAGGATTTAGTAACAGGTCAAAATGGGTGTTTTCAAGGTGGCCACCAAGAATTGAAATAGGTGGGACTGAACCCAACTCTTTTAGAGTGCTTTATTTTCGATGTGTTTAACCACTTAGCTACCCTTGATCGTTATATTACATCAAAACAGTTTATACTCCTAGCATATTTTACTGTTGTTTATCACGTTTGAACATGACAGGGATCTTGTGAGAAGAAGAGTTAAAATGAGAAATAACAATAATCGCACATTTGAGATGAATCAGATGCGTCTCTATTTATTTAGATACATCCCAATTAGTTTCGAAAGTGATTTTAAAGTGAAAAACGATGCAAAGTGGTACTAGAACACCAATGCATCTAAAAGACTAAGGATCCATCTAATCCAAGTCAATGCATATCATATGTGTGATTATAGTTATTCCTCATTCGTGTTATTTTAAGTTCTCTTTCTCATTTGATCATAAAATATTCGCAATACGAATTATAACAATAATACTCCATTGATTAGCTGCTTCAACACCATTCACATCACAACTTTAAAAAACATACCCAAAATAGAAAACCAAGACATCTAATAAGTAGGCACCATGAAAGTACTATTCTATAATATTAACCTTCACATCGAAGGCGCTAACCTCTTCTTGTTTGAGCTTGGGAATACTAAGCTTTAGCTCTCCTGAATTCCTTTTCATCTCTACCTTGATATCACTGAATTTGTATAAGTCGATAAATTCTGAATCAAACCAGAAAATATACTTTCTAAAGCCTTTTGTAGCTTCTAATTTCTCGTCCAGTGGACCTTTAATAACAATACTCTTGTGTTCAACAGATACCTTCACATCCTCTTCCAGCACTCCAGGCATCTCAATGTATAAGCATAACTGTTCAGCATTTTCCTTCAGCCTGGTTGGCAAAATCACCTTTGCATTGGATGAGTCTGTCTGATTCCTCCTTTCGAGTTGCCGATCATAACATTTGATTAGCATGAATTGTGGATACACAACTGAAATCATATTAAAGTAAACAAAGGGTTTGTTAGAAATAATAATTCAGTAGCATTATCTAAAACTTCCATAAAATTTTGCAAACTACTATACATTAATTTAAGTTTATCTGATTCATAAGCAATATTTGACGTCTATTTTTTTTTTCTTTCCATACGCGTCACATTATATATTACTCCCTAAATATTTATTCCGATGCTAAAAACACTTTTCAAAAGCTTGTGTAACTTGACTAATTACTTCCACAATAAAACATAGACTGAAAGAGGGAGGTACAATGAAAAAGCTTTTTGTAAAAGCTTGTTTTGCTTCAAAAAGCTCCGGTGGCCTTTCTTGGTCAGATATGATTCTAAAATAAGCTTCAACTTAAGCATATACACAACATTTGGATAACATAAAACTAATTTGCTTAAACATAAGCAAGAACCCCAAGCCTCACGTCCCCCCCCCCCCCCCAATCAAAAGTCTATAGTCTGCACAAACAAAAAAACATAAAATTTGAAGAAAATTTACAAAAAACGTTCACGGCGATCATCCTGGAATTGAGGAGCATTAGCATCTTTGGTGCTAAAGAACAGATTAGGGATCTGGTCGACGGATTGTTTGTATTAAAATAATAAAGAGGAATGATCCATCTGTTAGAGCCAATAAGCTTTCTCAATGAACCCATCTTTGATTTTAGTTGCTTCTGGTATATCAACCAATTAGACTTTAAGTTAGAGTGTATGCTATAATGTGGATTAAGCAACCAAAATCGAGTTATCATAGAAAACTGGGTGAATGATATGGAAGCAAACAGAAAGACGCTTGATTTTTTTAAGTGTATCAACAAGGAGCTTGATTTAGATCTCAAAAAGACTGTTGATTTGGATACCAGCAAAACTTCTAGTGGCATATAATATAACTGTTGTTTCTCTGCATGTTTTTCTGAACCTTCAGAAGGGAAACAAAATATTTCTGTCAATAAAAAGATCGTCCAAAATTTACTGGAGTATGATTTAATTGGTTTAAGGTCAAACATTACTATTAGTAGATGTTTCTCTCCACCATATTTGACTATATGTACTTATGTTAGTATGATCTAATCTAACTGGTTGGAGGTCATTTGATGTTATACCTGGTCATAAATCCCCATGGATGATCAAAAATTTTCATGCTGGTTGTAGTTAGCTCTTGTTAATCACAGAAGTTCCAAAATAATGTTGCATTGTGCAGTACGTAACGCATCAGTAAAGACAGTATAGTGCCAGAGGAAATTTATTAGTGTCTTTGGTCACAATTAGAGGTGACAACTTCAACCAATTTACTTATGAATGGCATATTTTGGTTATGTTAAATCTCTTTATCATTATTGAATAAACGAAGTAATAAATGCAAAATCTGTGTCAATTAGGTTGAACATGTTGAAGTCCGGAATGTGTTTCTAATGCATAAAACCTGCTAAACTGCTAGACTGTTAATGAATTAAACAGTATATAGCTAATCATATTTGACGCTTATTTGACCTGTTCCATTTATACAGATATATTGGCTTTTGCCCGTTACATGCACAACCGCCAGCTGACCTGCTTAGTTTGCCTTACCACAATCAAATAGTAAAATGCATCGTATTTTCTCCCGGACATGGTAATGTAACTCATTTATCTTAAATAATTTGGGGGGACAGGTCACAAAAACTGCTAAACTCAAGATGCCTGGTGCATGAGGGGGCATTCATGGTTTCAGAAGTTAAAATTATTCTTGTTGGCCATTAGTAAGATGAATAGGGAACTCCATTGTTCACGTACCCCCCAAGAAAAAGTGTATGTGCTTTAGTTTAATAACTTATACATCATTGAATGCCAATGGATAATTTGGTTTCCAAAGTATTATAGTGATGAATCTTAGTTTTGAATAATGAAAGTATTAGGCTTGATTAAGATTCATTAGGTGTTCTATTCACTTGCGTTTGTTTTCCTTTCAACTTTCTCCTCTTTTTGACCTGAGAGAGTAGCTATAAAGAATTTGCAGACTAGTAATAATAGTATGTTGCTTGAAACTGTAAACGCTAGTAAATATAGATATACTCTCATTAAGCATCAAGATACAACAATATACATACCATGTTCATGTCAACAGTTGCACTTGTCAAAACTTGAGATGGTAAAATGGGCGGGTCGTGTGGGTTGGGTAACAAGAAGAGTAAATTTTGTTAGAGGTCAAAGCATTTAAGCACGCCAGATTGGGTTGACACGTGCGGAACACTTTTTGTCCAGTTGTATATGTTTCTCAAAGATATTATTAAGTGGGTTAAATACCAGCCATATAATCCATCCTATTTCATTCTAAAAGAAAGTAGATGGCAGCACAATTCATGAGTCTGCATTACAGGGGATACAAGTGTTGGTTCTTAATCCTGAGTTCCTGACTGTTTTATAATATTTTCCCCCTTTATAGGATTTTTTGCTTCTGTTGCCATCTAATATACTTATGGTGGCATGAGGGTGGCGGCGCCACCTTGGCTTCCACGTGCGTTTGAGTTACCATACCCCATGGTCTTAATAGTTGCTTCTTTGGCCATTCCAACAGGCAATAGAACAGACATGTGGCAGATACGAGGCCTTTTCTTAGAAGAAACTTTTTTTTTTTTTTTTTTTTTTTTTTTTTTTTTTTTTTTTTTTTTTTTTTTTTTGGAATTAAGTGGCTTTGAGCAAGAGACTCTTATTTAGCCTCTAAAGGGGAGAGATAGGCTTGTGTTGGTCTCCCAAATAAGAGGGAGCATCCCCAATAACAGGAAAGTAAACAACCCTGAGCTTCTTCTATGCATTCAAGCTATATATGAATTAACTTACGATTTCACCATCTGGTAAAATGTCAAGTATATTGTTTGTGTGTCCTTTCCTAAAGAGGAAGGGTGATGTATTTTCTTTTCCCTGATTTCTTTTCCTCACCTTATTTTTGATGCAAAACTTAAGGAATAAACAAAACTAATATAAAACTGCATATAGTTATTACAGTAATTTATATAGTTTTGCTAAAAAATTTAAAATATTATGCCTATGGCAGGCCAGTCCAGTAGTTCAACTTCAAGGTATTCTATCACATATCCCTTTTCATAATAAGCAATGCTACCTCATCAAATGACTGCCTTTTAAATTGTATCCGAGAGGGATGTAACTTGCACACATCAAAATGTATTTATAGACCACCAAACTTGTGACACTATGTTTTTATATCGTACAATCTAGTCTATTAAGAAACCTTGATGGTTGTTTATCACTTTTTGAACATGTTCACAATACCAACAATAATACTCCATTGATAAGCTACTTCAACACCATTCACATCACAACTTTAAAAAACGTACCCAAAGTAGTGTTAACCGTATATTCTAGATAAGTTCAATAGTTGTCATTAGTGGATAACCACAAAGTTATTAGCTGTATAATTAAGCTAATCAATGTTGATTATCCACTAATGACAACTATTGAACTTATCTAGAATATACGGTTAACAAATAGAAAACCATTACATATAACTAAGTAACCACCATGAAAGTACTATTCTATAATATTAACCTTCACATCGAAGGCGCTAACCTCTTCTTGTTTGAGCTTGGGAATAGTAAGCTTTATGTTACGAGTCGAATCCTAACAGCCCCGATCCTAAGCAAACCTCGATGCAGCGACCAAGCTAGATTGATCTAGAATCTACACCTAAAAATATCTTAGATACTTGCTAAGAATAATCTAGAAAATAAGCCAAAGTATCTTTAGATACTTGGTTAAGATCTAGAATAAGCTAGATAAGCTTATAAATATTTGTATAAGAATTATCTAGAATAAGCTAGAAATAAGCTTATAGATATTTATATAAGAAGACTCTAGAACCAATAAGCCCTTAGTATAAATAAGGGCTTATCCCCCCATTTGTAATCATCCATTTGTACTCCAAGTTTTCAAGTGCTAATATAAAGTAAGTTCTCTTATAAATCTGCAAGTGTTCATCTCTACTAACTTCCATCACTTTTGGCTTACTTAGACGGTGAAACCAAGTCGCTAAGTGCCACACGGACATTGAGAATTAGTCACGTGACAGGTGGTATCAGAGCAAAGGTTTTTAGACCTAGATATACACCATTGGAAGGAACACGATGGCAGAAATAGTCCCTGAAAAGAATCCAAGTGACGGAATTGAAACACCAAATGAAGAAGAAATCCGAGGGCGTATTACTGAAAGAAAGAAGGATGCGTCAAAAAGAGACAAAGCAAGAAGTAAGTCTCGACCTCCTAAGCCACAACACGAGGAAAGTGCTTCAGGAGATAGTCTTGAGGAGCGCGTCGCAGTTGTAGAAGCCCATGTTTTTGAAATGAGAGAACAAATGGAATCTCTCCAGGAAGCTATCAAATTGATGACCGAAGAAAATGTCGAAGTAATTGAGGCAGCAAAAGCATTGATTCGAAATGTTAAAGACGAGGTCAAGAAGGAGACTGACAAGATGTCTGAAGACCTGTTAAGTGCTCGGAAATTCTTGGAAGACGAGGTCTTCAAGATGCACGAAAAGATAGACAATGTGGCAAAAGAATGTCAAACTCACCGAAAGAAGAGTAATGATGGAACTGCTTGTAGTAGCCAAGGTACGCCTTTCTCGCCCTTGAAAGTCCCTAAGCCGGAAATGTATAATGGTACCCGAAATGCTACTTTAGTAGAAAACTTCTTGTTCGGACTTGAACAATATTTTGAAGCCATGGGAGTAGACGAGGATGCTACTAAAATTAGCAATGCCCCTGCTTTCTTGCGTGAATCTGCCCAATTATGGTGGAGACGAAAACATCATGAACGAGAAAAAGGCATATGTATCCTCAACACTTGGGAGCAGTTCAAGACTGAGCTTCGAAAACAGTTTGTCCCCCACAATGCTGATTCCGAAGCCAAAGCCAAGCTAAGACGACTCCGCCACACAGGTACGATTTCTGACTACATAAAAGAGTTTACTACAATTTTGTTGGAAATTATGGATGTGCCAGACCAAGATGCCCTTTTCTACTTCAAAGACGGGTTAAAAGAATGGGCCCGAATTGAGATCGATAGAAGGAATGTAAAGACTCTAGACGAGGCCATTGCAGCGGCCGAATCAATCATCGATTATTCTATTCGACCAAAGAGAACTCTAACTGACAAGGTAGATATAGATAAAGTCTTTCCAAAAAGATTTGACAATCAAAGGAACGAAGGCCGAGTCTCACCCAAGCGGCTGGAAGATCGAAAGAACGAGAGTCCGAAGCTTGAATGGCCATCTCAGAAAAGAGAAATGTCCAAACCCCCTCCGAAGCCATGCTTTATTTGTGGCGGGTCTCATTGGACAAGGGATTGCCCGAGTCGTAAAGCTATTAACGCCTTGGTTGCCGAAATGGGTTCGATAACAGAAGAACCACCGCAAGAGGAACTAGGATCGATTAGACGCCTGGGAACGATAAAGGAAATGCTAGCTAGACCCAACACCAAGGATCAAGGTTTACTCTTTGCAGAGTTGATAGTAAATGATATGAAGACGTTGGGGCTCATTGACACTGGCGCTACTGATAACTTCTTGGACTCCAAAGAGGCTGAACGATTAGGCATAAGATACACTCCGGAGAAAGGGAAAATCAAGACCGTAAATTCAGAACCAACACCAATCCTTGGGACAACTAAGGTAAAAGTTCGTATCAATAAGTGGACTGACGAACTAACGTTTACGGTGGTGCCATTGGATGATTACAGGGTCGTGCTAGGCCTTGATTTCTTTGAAAAAGCCCGAGCTTTTCCTATGCCCGCAACAAAGACACCAGTCATCCTCGGTAACGAAGCATCCCAGGTCACAAACCTAAAGACGAGAAGTGAAATACAACCCTTATTATCGGTAATGCAATTTAAGAGGGCCGGCAAAGAAAAGGAATGCTTTTTGGCAGGCGTAAGAAAGTGCTTTATCGATGAAACAACACATAGAGCACCAAGACGATTTGAGAAAAAGAAAGGATGGCACAAAGGAAAGGATGACACACGAGCCCACTTGAGTAATGCGGCAAAGCAAGTGAAGAATTGGATTGAAAAGAAGAAATTGGGAAATCCGCATCACGAAGAATTCTCAATGAAAGGGAAAGAGTCACCCGAGAAGAAGCCAAGATGGAAACGAGAAGATCTCCTAAAACGATTCGAATATCATTTTCGCCGCTACAAGGAAGAAAGCACGACGAGGACGTCGTGAATTTAAGTGGGGGAGGGTGTTACGAGTCGAATCCTAACAGCCCCGATCCTAAGCAAACCTCGATGCAGCGACCAAGCTAGATTGATCTAGAATCTACACCTAAAAATATCTTAGATACTTGCTAAGAATAATCTAGAAAATAAGCCAAAGTATCTTTAGATACTTGGTTAAGATCTAGAATAAGCTAGATAAGCTTATAAATATTTGTATAAGAATTATCTAGAATAAGCTAGAAATAAGCTTATAGATATTTATATAAGAAGATTCTAGAACCAATAAGCCCTTAGTATAAATAAGGGCTTATCCCCCCATTTGTAATCATCCATTTGTACTCCAAGTTTTCAAGTGCTAATATAAAGTAAGTTCTCTTATAAATCTGCAAGTGTTCATCTCTACTAACTTCCATCACTTTTGGCTTACTTAGACGGTGAAACCGAGTCGCTAAGTGCCACACGGACATTGAGAATTAGTCACGTGACATTTAGCTCTCCTGAATTCCTTTTCATCTCTACCTTGATATCACTGAATTTGTATAAGTCGATAAATTCTGAATCAAACCAGCAAATATACTTTCTAAAGCCTTTTGTAGCTTCTAATTTCTCGTCCACTTGACCTTTAATAACAATACTCTTGTGTTCAACAGATACCTTCACATCCTCTTCCAGCACTCCAGGCATCTCGATGTATAAGCATAACTGTTCAGCATTTTCCTTCAGCCTGGTTGGCAAAATCAACTTTGCATTGGATGAGTCTGTCTGATTCCTCCTTTCGAGTTGCCGATCATAACATTTGAGTAGCATGAATTGTGGATACACAACTGAAATCATATTAAAGTAAACAAAGGGTTTGTTAGAAATAATGATTCAGGAGCATTATCTAAAACGTTTTCCATAAAATTTGCAAAATACATTAATCTAAGCATATCTGATTCATAAGCAATATTTGACCTCTATTTTTTTTTCTTTTCTTTGGATATATACGCGTCACATTATATATTACTCCCTAAATATTTATTCCGATGCTAAAACACACTTTTCAAAAGCTTGTGTAACTTGACTAACTTCCACAATAAAACATAGATTGAAAGAGGGAGGTACAAAGAAAAAGCTTGGTTTGCTTTAAAAAGCTTATATCTTCAATGAATAAAATAATAATAAAGAAAATTCATAAATTCTAAAAAGAGTAAACTACATTTTTGGTCCTTGTGGTTGTATCAAAATTCCACTTTCACTCTAATTTGCAAAAAGTGAGTCATTTTAGTCCAAAAGTCCACGTGGCTTTCAGTTTTGGTCCAATTTCTAAAGGGGTTAGAGTAGTCGTTAAGTTAGTTGCAACATTAGTCCTTTAACCTAACGGTCGTTTGCAATGTTTGCACCGTTAATCTTTTCACTTAGTTAGTTTAAAAAAAAATCGAAAAAAATTTCGAAAAAAATTGTTTTTTTTTGGAAAATGTTTTTTTCCAAAAAAAATTTGAAAAATTCGAAAAAAATTCTAATAAAAAATTTTCTTAAAAATTAGTAAAAAAATTATTTTTTTTTGGAAATTTTTTTTCCAAAAAAAAATTTTGAAAAATTATAAAAAAAAATCTAAAAATTTTTTTTGACGAATTTTTTTTTCCAAAAAAAATAATTTGAAAAAAAAATCTAATAAAAATTTTTCTTAAAAAATTACTAAAAAAACTATTTTTTTTTGGATTTTTTTTTTCAAAAAAAAATAATTTGAAAAATTCGAAAAAAATTCTAAAAATTTTTTTGACGAAATTTTTTTTTTCCAAAAAAAAAAAGTTTGAAAAAAAAATTATAATAAATTACTAAAAAAATTATTTTTTTTCAGAATTTTGCGAATTTTTTTTTTGGAAAAAAAAAAATTCGCCAAAAAAAAATAATTAGAATTTTTTTCGAATTTTTCAAATTTTTTTTTTGTAAAAAAAAATTCCAAAAAAAAATAATTTTTTTAGTAATTTTTAAGAAAATTTTTTATTAATAATTTTTTTTTTGGAAAAAAAAAATTCGTCAAATTTTTTTTTTTAGAATTTTTTTCGAATTTTTCAAAAATTTTTTTTAGGAAAAAAAAAATTCCAAAAATAAATAATTTTTTTAGTAATTTTTAAGAAAAAATTTTATTAAAATTTAATTTTAGAATTTTTTTCGAATTTTTCAAATTTTTTTTGGAAAAAAAACATTTTCAAAAAAAAAATAATATTTTTAGAAATTTTTTTCGATTTTTTTTTTTTTTTTTTAAACTAACTAAGTGAAAGGACTAACGGTGCAAACATTGCAAACGACCGTTAGGTTAAAGGGCTAATGTTGCAACTAACTTAACGACTACACTAACCCCGTTAGAAAATTGGATCAAAACTGAAAGCCACGTGGACTTTTGGACTAAAATGACTCACTTTTTGCAAATTGGACTGAAAGTGGAATTTTGATACAACCACAAGGACCAAAAATGTAGTTTACTCTTCTAAAAATTTGACAAAGATTAATGGGTGTTTGGGGTTGCTTTGTTTTTGTTGTTGTTGTTGTTTTATTATTATTATTATTATTATTATTATTATTATTTTTTCCCGGTGGCCTTTCTGGGTTAGATATGATGTCATATAAGGATGATTATGATTCTAAAATAAGCTTCAACTTAAGCATATATACAACAGTTTTTTTACCTGGGTTCCGACTCGACATTACGAGCCGACTAATCCCAAGGCGACTACCCTTTTGAATAGCCCGGAGTAATCACCGGTGAACCTAGCTCTATGGCCACATGAAGATTAATTTTCTCCCCAAGGTTTGAACTTAGGACCTCCGGTGGATTAACCACTTAGGAGACCAAATCCAAACGACTGGGTCACCCCATGTGGTTAGCATATACACAACATTTGGATAACATAAAACTGATTTTGCTTAAACATAAGCAAGAACCCCAACCCCCCAATCAAAAGTCTATAGTCTGCACAAACAAAAAAAAGGAAAAATTGAAGAACAATAACAACTGGGAAAACAGAATAAAAGTAAAAGAAATTTTACGAAAACGTTCACGCCGATCATTCTGGAATTGAGGAGCATTAGCATCTTTGGTGCTAAAAGAACGGATAAGGGATCTGGTCGACGGATTGTTTGTATTAAAATAATAAAGAGGAATGATCCATCTGTGAGAGCCAATAAGCTTTCTCAATGAACCCATCTTTGTTTTTTGTGTTTTTTAATTTTAAGTTGGTTTCAGGAAGGAGTCATTTTTAATTTGTTCCAAGAAAAAAGGACGGAATGATTGGTTTTTGTTACACTTTTGAGCATTTATAGGTCCATGTGGTTTATCACATTGTTCTTCATCAAACTTCTACTAAATTTTGTCAAACCATCATAAAGATTATAACCACATTCCTGAAACTTTAGATAGAAAAGAACTGAGAAAAATCGAACATGAGAAAACTTGTTGGTTGTAACAGCATCACCCAATTTCGTCATCGTTTATGTAACACCAACGATTCTTCGAACCTATTCACCAAATCCCTTTTCCAATTTCGTCCTCGTTTTTTCAACACCAACGCTCAGGGTTCATCCACTTTTCAGGAGGTTGCTCGTCATGGTACATACTTTTAATTTAATTTTTATTTTTTTTACTTTTCTGATATCCTATTTGATTGATATATAACTCAATATACTTTGGTTGGTAGCTGTATTCATGCATGTGTGCCCTAACGTTGTAAATTAATTTTGGGTGGGAGATGGTTTTCCTATGCAGGATTGCAAAAGAACGCATAACTATTTTGTCTTAAAAGTTTTTGATAAGTAAACTTTGAAGTGGAAAAACTATCCAAACTATGCAAGTATCAAAATCAAATAGGGGTTAACAATTCGGTTGGATTGGCTTTTATACTTTTTTTTCCTTACATTTTTTGATGATTACATTGAAAGTTATTTGTATTGCCCCATTTGTTTTTTCAGAATGGACGGTTTATACGAGTCTATGTTGAAGAATCTTGATGAATTTGTTATATGAACCAAAACCAATCCAAATTGATAATTCTGTTTTGGTCCAAACTCATCAACAAAACTGGAAGCTTTAAAATTTACTGTGCAATCGAATAGGACAATTTGGTTTTGTCCAAATAGTTAATTGGTATAAATTACCTTTCTAGTAATTTAAGATTTGTTTTAGTGATAGTTGGTAAGTAATCTTTTTTACCCTGGTTTTAAAAAACCTTTATTACCTGAAATTAAACAATATATATGTAATTTTCTCTTGATAGATAATGTTCGTGAGTTATTTCTAATGAAATTGCTGTTCGTTTTCACAATTTCAGATGCATTTTACCAATTCGTAGATGCCAAGGCTGATTTTTGGCATTCAAGAAGGTGGGCTCTCTCAGATTCTTCCAATGCGTGCGTGATTTGGCCCTCCCGGTTGGACGAAAATGATGACTGTTTATCCTTAGACATAGAGATGCCTGGAGCGCCTGAAGATGACATCAAGGTATCTGTTCAACAAGACACTGTTGTCATTGAAGGCCCAGGGGATGAGATATTCTTAGCTCGACACCCATTTGAAAAGTATCTTTGCTGGGTTGATTTAGAATATGGTATCTACAATATCAGCGGTATCAAGGCAGAGATGAAGAGGAACCAAGGAGTGCTAAAGCTAATTGTTCCAAAGTTGAAACAAGCGGAGGTTAGAGCCTTTGATCTCAAGGTCAATTTTGTAGACAAGTTAGACTAGATGTTTGTCGTCATAGTCTATCGATATGGTTCTTTTTATTGAATAAAATGATGGAACAAAAACCAATTTTATTTGTTCTAATGGCATGAAATAATCTCTTCTCTTTATATATGGTCTTTTTGCTATTTATAGGTATATCTCCTCTTTAGTTGAGTTTGAGTTAGCTAATAGGTAGAATTTGAAACCATATCATGTCGAGTTGATTTGTTTAATTTAAAGGGAGAACATTACAAGAACTGGAATTTCAGTATTACTAGAAAATACTTGTGTGTTGCACAATAGTTTCATCACACCGAAATTTTTTAATCATTATCTTTTACATGCAAAGAAATTTATTATAAGTAAACCCAAGGGGCCAACTACTTTTACATATTCTACCGGTTTGGCCGCTCAAACTAGAAAGGTTATGTTTCGCACTGATTTCGTATTGTATCATAATATTTTTACATGCATCAAGGGCGGTTGTCTACAAAAGGTATAGTTTTGTTAATATTATCCTAGTATGCAGAAGCTAATAGCGTAGCTGCATGTGTTCATTGTCGGCCATTCACGATCTATTAAATATATTAAAGTAAAATGTGATAGCGGTAATTTTGGCATTTACAGATTCTGGGTTCCCCTCTTTTTTGTTGATCATGAATAACTACTGACGTTGATTTCTTTGCAAACATCAACAATAATTCTTGTTTCTGCTAGGTTTACGAATTAGAAATTGATTTGGAGAAAGAAAGAATTATTAAATCAAGAGGGAATGATAGATAATTTAGGGAGTTCTCGGATGTAATATGACTTGTAGGGTGAAATGTGAAGACGATTTTCAACAGTGGTTTTGGGCTGGATATAATCCTGTGCATCTATACAAGAAAGAAAATGGTAGAAAAACAGTTTCCTAGATAACATGCATAGGTGGATTTTATTGTGTTTCACTCTGTTCATACAGCATGATGCGGGGGAAGATTTAGTTCGTTTTGGGAGAGGCTTTCACCGCTAGTTTTGCTTTGTGTTCAGTTTGTCAAGATATAAAAAGCCATGAGTTTGGCTTCGCCTAAATCAATGTGTGCATATCCGAAGACAATTCTACCAGTAACAGCATCATTGGGAGGACTTGATTTGTTTCTAGTTGTTGCTTGTCTATCAGCCAATTAGACCTTAGGTTAGAGTGTAGCTATAATGTGGATTAAGCAACCAAAATCGAGTTACTAGAGATAACTGGGTGAATGATATGGAAGCAAACAGACAGACGTTTATTTTTTCAAGTGTATCAACAAGACGCTTGATTTAGATCTCAAAAATATTGGATACTAATTTATCTAATCCATGAAGGTCAAACATGAAAGACAAGTAGTTAGAGTCGTTTATGTATATGTATAAAGTATAGGGTCCTAGAATGACAAGAACAAAGTTAGTAACCGTTTATTCGGTTATGTTAGTTATAGAAACGTTATGTTAGTTTAGTGAAACGTTGTGTTGTTTAGTTGTGTCGGTTCATGGGTTATAAATACCCATAAAACCCAACTCTGTAAAAACTAATGATTGATTATAAATAAAACCTTAGTATACTTTATATTCGATTGTTCATAGAATTAGACTAACAGTGGCATCAGAGCCAGAAGGTTCAAGGAACCAGAGATAGAAAAGAGAGACAACGATTCAGGGAATCGTTTTAGAGAAGAAAACCAACGATTCAGGGAATCGTTCCAGAAAAAGAATAAAAAGAAAAAACCGATTGATTCAGGGAATCAATCAAGAGAAAGAGAAGAGAAGAGTTTTTGATTCAGAGTAATCAAATAAAGAAAGAAACACGATTCGATCAGAGAATTAGGAAAAGAGGAGAGAAAAAAAAAACATACCGGTTGTGTTTACCACCGCCGTGTGTTTGCCGGAGAAGATAAAGACGACAGTAACCAAATCACCACCGCTGGAGAAGAAAGGAAAAACCACCACCGCCGTGTAATTGAAACAAGAACCATATCACCATCGATTGCAAATTCGTTAACCAGAAAAGAAAGAAGAAAAAGGGGATTTTTTGCCCTAATTTGAGGTGTTCATCGAAACCAGAAGAAAGAAGAAGGAAAAATAGGAGCGTAAAAATAGGAGCGTGCTTGTATTTGGAGAAAGCCAGTAGTCCACACATTCAAGATAAGGCTTCTTTTAATTTAAAAGTTTTTTTTTAGATTAAATACCTTATTATTTAGTTACAAGCAATTAGATTTTACCATTACAATTCACATTAAGAATTGTTTGAGAATTATTGTGGAATAGACAGAAAAATTTAAGTTCGACTATTGTCTAGAAGAGATTGATAAGAAAAGTTTAGAATTGCATATTATTGTGGTTAGACAGAAAATTTAAGTTCGACTATTATTAGAATTATATTGGTCTTAGAGGAAAATCAAATCAAAAGATATGGCGGGAGACAAAAACGAAAACAGAGTTATTTTCACCACATCGTTACCATCATATCAATGCCCAGTTTTAAACAATACGAATTATACATTATGGGCATTAAGAATGAAAAAGATATTATTGGCAAATGGAGTATGGGATTTAGTAGAAGGAGTAAGTACATCAAAAGAGATTGATGTAAAGAAGGATAGTTCGACGTCAGCATACCTATTTCAAGGGTTACCAGAGGATTTGCAAATGCAAGTTGCGGGATGTGAAACAGCGAAAGAAATTTGGGATTCACTAAAGGCTAGATTTATAGGGACAGAAGATGTACAACAAGCACACTCGCAACAACTTAAATCAGAATTTGAGAGACTTGTAATGAAAGAAGATGAAACAATAGATTTATTTGCCGGGAAGTTGATGAGTATTATTACAAAGGCTGCTACATGTGGATTGACGTTTGATGAACAAACAAAAGTACGAAAATTACTTAATGCAGTGCCACATAAGTTTGTACCAGTAGTAGCAACTATTGAAATGGTTGTTGATTTTAAGACTGTAAAATTAGAGGAGATTATTGGGAAACTTAAGACTTATGAAGAAAGGCTTAAGTTTAGAAAAGGAAGCGAGGAGGATAATAGTGAGAAATTGTTGTTCACACGTTAAGGGAATAATAGAAATTATGAATGCAACTATGGAAATGATAGACGAGGAGGTGGTAATCAGACACGAGGAAAAGGCCAAGGAAGATTCACAAGAGATAGTAAGAATGGAGATAGTTATGATAGAAACAAGAGAAACCATGGAGATCAAAACTACCATAGGAGAGACTTTAGAGAAATAGAATGTTATAATTGTCATGAGTTTAGACACTTTGCTGCAAATTGTCCAAAACCAAACCGTAGAGAAGAAAAAGCAAACCTTGTGTTCGAAGATGACGAACCAACACTATTGATGGTTACTAGTAACGATGGAAAAGAGATAACATCCTTAAAGGAAGATTCGAGAAGGAAAGGAATTGTCATTGAGAAGGATGAAATTCAAAAAGAAAAGTTAGAAGATATGCGGTCAGAGATAGAAATTGATTTGAAGAGTAAATTAGAGTTTTGGAAGTTCGAAATGCTTCAAGAGTTAGAGATTGAAAAACAAGAGTTTGAGACGAAAATAAGAAATAGAGAAATGGCATTTGAGAAACAAATGCAGATAGAGTTAGAGAACCTCAAGAAGTTGAGAGATTGCACAAGCAAAGAGATGAAAGAGTTAAAGACAGTAAGAGAATTGTTTGAGAAAGAGAACCATGAAGTTGTTTCAGATGAGAAACACTTAGAAGAAGAACCAAGTATTGACAAGGGCAAATGCAAGAAGCATCAAGAGACGCCATCAAGATTTCAGAAGGAAAGCCATATTGAGAAAGACATTAAATCATGCAACAAGAAAGTTGAACCAGAAGATCATGATACAAGAAACAGATTGTTGCAGATGCAAGATTATGAAATGATGCAAATGAAGGAAGATAGTGACAAAGGAGACAAAGATGACCGAGATGAGATTGAAGACAAGGAAGAAAGAAGTCAAATCAAAAAGAAAGTTCAAGACATAGTTCGTGTTGAAGATCAAGACAAAGAAAGTGGAAACAAGCCAAAATTCAAAGATAAAGATGATGGAGCTTGAAGATATCGAAGACATGGATTAATAAATTAGGGAGGAGTATTGGATACTAATTTATCTAATCCATGAAGGTCAAACATGAAAGACAAGTAGTTAGAGTCGTTTATGTATATGTATAAAGTATAGGGTCCTAGAATGACAAGAACAAAGTTAGTAACCGTTTATTCGGTTATGTTAGTTATAGAAACGTTATGTTAGTTTAGTGAAACGTTGTGTTGTTTAGTTGTGTCGGTTCATGGGTTATAAATACCCATAAAACCCAACTCTGTAAAAACTAATGATTGATTATAAATAAAACCTTAGTATACTTTATATTCGATTGTTCATAGAATTAGACTAACAAAAAAGACTGTTGATTTGGATATGTGCAGAACTTCTGATCTAGGTAACAACCTTTATTTTCCTCTCAATTCACTATTGATGTTGTGTGTTCAAAATTCTTAGTTGCCCCGAGTTTGTTATATTTGCTTAGATTTCACGACTTAATCTTTATGTGGTAGGCTTACCCAGCTAATTCATGTGTTTTGTCTTAGTGGCATATACCGGCCATAACTGTTGTTTGTCTGCATGTTTTTCTTATCCTTGAGAAGGCAAACAAATATTTATGTTAATAAAAAGTTGGTCGAAACTTTACTATGATTTAATTGGTTTAAGGTCAAAAGTTACTATTAGTATATGTGTTTCTCCACCATATTTGACTATTTGTACTTCTGTTAGTATGATCTAATCTAACTAGTTGGAGGTCATTTGATGTTATACCTGGTCATAAATGCTCATGGATCATGCTGGTTGCAGTTAGCTCTTGTTAATCACAGAAGTTCCAAAATAATGTTGTATTGTGCAGCACGTAATGCATCAGTAAAGACAAAAGGCCATAATTAGAGGTGACAACTTCAACCAATTTACTTATGAATGGCATATTTTTGTTATGTCTAATCTCTTTATCATTATTGAATAAACGAAGTAAATAATGAATGCAAAATCTGGGCGATTTAGTTGAACAAGTTGAGGATTGCACAAATTGTGTTTCTAATGCATAAAACCTGCTAAACTGCTAGACAGTTAATGAATTAAACAATATATATCTGCTAATCATATTTGACCTGTTATACCTACCCTTTATGCAAATATGCTAGCTTTTGCCCGTTACATGCACAACCCGCCAGACCTGCTTAGTTTGCCTTACCAATCAAATGGTAAAATGCATCGTATTTTCTCCTTAAGCTGTGTAAGTTGTTATTTTGTGCAATTAACAGCCCCCTTAAGCTAAAAGCATAGTTAAAGTTATTAGTAAGAATATTGTTCAAACTTCAAAGGATTATTTTTTATTTTTATTATTTTTTTTTGGGGGGGGGGGGGGGTGGGGGGTTTAACGTGGGTTTCTGACTCCACATTGCCAGCCAACTAATCCCAGGGCGACTACCCTTTTGGATAGCCCGGAGTTGGCGCAGGTGAACCTCCGTGGCCACAAGGGATTAATTTTCTCCCCGTTGGATTCGAACCCTTGACCTCCACTTTATAAGGCTGGTATACTCTATTAATTTTTTATACGCCATCAATTAGCGAACCTATAAATGGGGGCAAAAGGGAAGTGGTGGGGGTTTGGTGGTGTGGCAGACTGTAAATAAGAGAAATTGTAAGTCTGAAGATGATCATCCTTGATTAGCTTCAAACTATGTTTGGCAAAAGTAGCTATGAGCAGTAGCAGTGAGCTGTGAGCAGTAGCCAAAAAAGCTCACAACTTCATAAAGAAGCATTGAAAAAATGAGCTTTCCTAAAAAAAAGCAAAGCCCACAGCTCTCATGCCAAACGAACACTAAAAATCAAAAAGCTCATTGTTCACCGCTCCTTGCCTAAAAAAAGCTCCAAAAAGCTTTGTGCCAAACATAGCCATAAACAGTCAGTAATGTATGTATAGCTTTTTTGAGTGTTTAGTTGCTGGTTTATTACTAGAAATTGTTAATAAACTATGTTGTTGAGTGAAACTAGGTATGGTGCACTTAAAGGATTCGTACATAACACTAAATCTCCTAGGACGTTTGCCCATTTTCAGTAAGTAACAAACATGGCACACTCACAGACTTTGTTCCTGCCTATTTAATACTTGTTATAAAAAAAATCTTACAGTTTTACATGATCTATATATCTGCAAAAAAAATAGTAGGATACTGTACTAGGATCTGTTGGTGGCATTTGATATTTGTTGTTATAATGTACTAGCAGTTATACTTCCCATACTGACACCATCCATATAAAGTTATAATAAAGATATAGTGCGACGTTGTTTGAAAGATGGATAGTAGTTGTACTTGTATTTCCGTGCAATACTCTCTTCCTCGCAAGAAAGGATAGCATAATTTCCTATGGTAGAGCTCTTTCCGCACATGTAGAAATAAATAAATGAAGACTTCAGGACATGTTGTGAAAGCCAACTAGCCAAGGATCATGTAAAGGGAGTTGGTGTCAAAATTGTGTTTAGATATCTCTAATAACTTACTATTAGGCAGTTAGCTATATATGCGTATATCCATTACTTCACAAGATTTTTGTATTTCTACATGTTGATCAATCTAAGTGCTAGTTGCCAGAAATAGCATTGACCTTGTGACAGTTGAAAGAGTCATTTCCATTTTCATAGACTATATTCTACCTGATGCCATTTTACATTCATAGTGTAACACCCCAACCCGAAAAAGGCTAAAGTGCAACATTATTGAGTCAATTCAGAACACAAGTGAAACGGAGATACAATACTAATACAAAACTTACAAATGTAACAAAAGAAAACTAATCAAAGTACAAGGTAAAAAAAAAGGGAAACAATAATACTAAGCCCAATATAACAACTTCTAAACATCTCTAAGTCCAAGAAGCATCTAACAGGGTGAAGTCTTCTAGGCCCAAAAGCAAAACCTCCGTCCATAACCCAACCTCCTACTAAATCTGCCGCAGGAAAAGAAATGCGGCTGAGCTTACAAAGCTCCGTGAACAGATATGTATAGATAACAAAGCAAAAACAGAGAAACGATATGAATGAAATACAATAATTAGAGTCAAGAGAACCATAAGAAGTACAAGATAAAGGGAAGGATAAATTGTTAAGGCATAAGGTGAGTGTATAAGGTATAAGGTGTAGTATCAATATATTTACCCCAGGCCCAATCAATATACAATCCAATCCAATAGTAACCCAATATGGAGTGATCAACTCCCAATATGTGAGGGGTTGCAATGCACGCACACCCAGTCACCAAACAAATGTAGCATGTAGTCAATATAGTAGTCTCAATCAAACAATCAAACAATCAATCAATCAAACAAATCTAGGATGCATCCATACGCCCCTGTAAACAAATCATATCATAGTAGTAGTCGATAACAAATCAGGGACGGTGGGGGACATCTCTCCAAACATTGGTGCATCAATGCTATGGTTGTGGCTACTCCACAACAAGTAATACCTAGGTAAATACTAAAGGGTCATGTAGTCAAAGTTCAATATCAAAGGTCCAATATCAAAGGTTTAAAATTAAAGGTCCAATATCCAAAGGTGAATATCAAAGGATCAATCATCAAAAGGTCAAATATCAAGGATCATTATCAAAGGGTCAAATATCAAAGGATCAGTATCAAAGGGTCAAATATCAAAGGATCAATGTCAAAGGAGCTATATCAAAGGATCAATCAAAGATGTCATATCAACGGGTCAAAATGGGGAGGTCAAAGCCAAGGTTCCCAATTCACAAGGTTCACTATTCCAAGTTCCAAAGTCCCATAGTTCATAATCAAAGGGTCATAATGAGAGTTTAAAACAACAATTCAATTTAGAAGGTTCACATCACTTGTTTAAAAAGGTTCGTAGTACAATCCCATTTAAAAGGTTTATAACAAGGGTTCATTTAGAAAAGATCTTCCCAAAAGATGACATTTATAAAAATGATCTTTAATAAAGGTTTTCATAAAATGTTCTTTAAAAGTGGTCTTTATGAATTTATAAAAATCCCATAGATAAGTGATCTTAAATTATATTAAAAGTGTCGTTATAAAATAGTTTCTCCTTTAAATGTTTTCATATCATAATTAAGAAAAGAAATTTCACCTCCCGTTATATTATCCCAAAAGAACATTCAAAGTCTCACAAGGGTTTCACCTCCCGTTACAATATCCCAAAGAGTATCCAAAGTCTCACAAAGGTTCAAAGGTTAAGGTCACAAAAGGTTATCGAACGGATCATAAGAGTTCAAACGAATAACAATAGGATCGCAAATACCAGTGAAACACATCAATCATAGAGCCAAGTACGAAGGATCATAATCAAGATCAAACGAAATCACAATACGATAACAAATCAAAGACAAATTCAAGAGAGAAGAAGTGTGCACTCTTACTGAAAGAGTACGGAATATCTGTACCTTAACCCGATGACAAAGCAAAATAATGGAAAAGACCAAACGGAAATGGAAACCATTCCTTCTTCACAGGACCTAGATGAATTAGAAATCGAGAATTATTCAACAGTTCATTTTAGTCAGATTATTTGCTTTTAGGTTATCCTTCCATAATTAGCAAGTTTCCATTTTTAGAAAGTTTCCTTATTTAGTAAGTTTCCATAAATAGCAGATTTTCATAATTAGAGAGATTTAATATCAAAATGCAAGTGGAAACACTTGTTAAACATTGTTATGGAGTTTAGGGTTCATTTTAGCAAGTCATAGTAAGTTTAGGGTTTAATTACATAACTTTCCATATTTTAGGGTTTCAAATGTATACATAAGTTAACAACATCAAACCCTCAAGTTTACAAATATTACACTTTAAATCCTTTAATTCCATTATTTACAAATTTAGTCCTTATTAATATTTAAATTACAAATATATCCATATTAGCACATTTAATCCTTAATATCATATTCATTCAGAACAACCCCTTAACTTTCATAAATTACAAAGTTAGTCCTTTAATTTAAATAATTACCATTTATATCCTTTTAATTATCAAAATTACACACAAGCCCATTTAATTATCAAATTTTCATCCTTAGCTCCCCAACTCAATTATTTTCAAATTAAACATCATTTTTCATAATTTACCAAAATGGTCCTTCTATTTTAAATAAAATACAATTCGAATTAATAATTATATATATAATTCCATTTTTAATTCTTTTAATTACAAAACTAATACATTTAACCCTTATACCAATTTTATGAAATCCAGCCTAATGTAATAGATGTTTCTTACATAACCCTTCAGTTTACAAAATTACAAAACAACCCCTCTACTTTTAATAATTTCCAGATCAATTAATTTATAATTAATTTAACTTTTAAACCTTCTAGTTTCAAATCTAACACACAACACCCCCATATTATATTTTATACTATTTACCCCTGGTCCAAAACAAGTTATAAAAATGTCCCATAAGTTTAGAAAATTACAAAAACACCCTTAACTTATTTAATTTAAAATTGGTAAACATAATAAATCAGGAATTCATTAACCCTAATTTACCAAATCATGTAATCATTTTTCTAGTCATCCTTAAACATTAATTGAACCAGAAAGATTGCAAAATCCTAACCCTAAATCGAATTGATCCATAATTCATTTTATTTCTTTATTTTTAAATCGGTATAATTACAAACAATTTCAAACGATCCATTAAGCTTCAAATAATTGCAACCATATTTTATATAAGTTATATTAACAATATTACACAATATAAAAATATGGTTGAAGCCCAAAAAATTCATATGGCTGATGATATAGTTTTGCACAGAATTAGGGTTTTTGTTTACTAAAATTCGTATAGCTTACAATACACTGTATGGATTATTTTTAACATTTTATACTGATAATATAGAGTTTAAAGTATGATATAAAAATACCATAATGCTACAAATCGAAGGGAGCAAGGATACGTGATTTTTATCTTCTTGAGTGAAAAATACGACACGAAAGAAATCCCACAGCCTACCCCGATCACTCCACGACCTATCCAATATTTTTTCCACCTCCTATAAGACAAAACACGTCCAGGAAAAATGATGGTAGCCCTTGGAAAATATTATGCCACCGGTGAGAGTTTTTGAGAGAGATTAGGTTTTTCTTTAGTTTATTACAAATGATAATATGATTCTAAAATTATATAGATGTATTTTTGGGGTGATTGGCCAAAATTATGGGCTGTTATAATGAGTCAAAATCAGAGAAAATGGTTCCCATAATTCTCTTGTACATATCTTAGTTTAAAATAATTTGTACAACTTTTTATTACATTTTGGACTAGTTAAATGTGTTTTAGGCATGCAATAATTTGTATTTAAGTTTCAAATAACTCAAATGTTCCAACAAAATTTAGATTTATCATTTGGTACAAAATTCTAAGTGTTTGGGATTTATTTGGTATTTTATTTAGGCTTTTATTGAGTTTTAAAAATTATAAAGACATTTTGGTCATTTTACACATTTGGTAAACTTTGGGTTTTACAAGTTTTTCCCCTCTAAAAGAAAATTTCGCCCGTGAAATTGAATGTATGTAAATCAAATGGGAACGTATCAAATTATGCAAACACGAAAACTTGGTTTCTCATGACCCTGTCATGTCGATCTAAGATGGTTTTCCATTTCACACAAAAGAAACATAACAAGTGGCTTCATATCAAGCGTGTAGGGTGTCGCATGCAAGGATGATAAGGGTGATCCCCTCGGAAAGATACGCGAAAGGTGTTATGAATATGTGACAGCTGAGGAGGTAGAGTTAGATGATAGGAAACCTCCTCCGAAACGTATAAGAATCAAACGGTCCAAATTTGGTTCCACACAATTCCGGTCCTTAATCAAACAATCCACAAAGTAATGGTCTCACAGAAGCGAATCGTTTAAGTAGCATGATTCGTGTGAAAACCAATTATATAATATATAGTATAGTATCGAAGTGATCCGCGTAAAATACGGATCACCCGAGTCGTTTCCCAACGAAGGCGAATGGAATCGAAAATTTCGATTCGTGAAATCGTGAATTGAAAAGTGAGAAAGTGAAAATAGCAATCAAATATTTCAAGTAATATCAAACAAGTATGAAATATGCAAAGAGTACAAGCTAATTATGCACCAAAGTTAAAAACGCGAAAACGGAAATGCAACCGTAAAATTTAAAACGTAACGTATATCGAAAAATGATCCTACGAACTTGAAAATATTTTCTAAAAATTTTAAACTAATAAAAAGAATTTTAAGAAAAAGAAAAAAATATTTTCTATGAATTAATAAGATTTTTGGAATTTTTAAATGAATTAAAAATAAGGAAAATAGAAAAATTAATTGGAAAAATGAAAATTAAATTATAAAAATTCTAAAATATTATAAAAGAATTTCTAAAAATATTTTTATATTTTTCACAGCTTTTTCTGATTTTTTATTGATTTTTGGTATTTTAAAAATGATTTAAAAATTGAACAAAATCAAAAGAAAATAAGAAAAATAGTAAAAAGGCTTAGAAAAATCTGAAAAAAATCTAAAATATTAAAAAGAACTAGAATAAAAATTTTGAAGAAAAAGTGAACAGTGGAACTGCTTATTTAAAATAGACTGCTTATCACAAGTGCTTATTAATAAGCACTTGTGATAAATACTTATGAAACTGAAAACACTGATTGAAAATGATGTATAAAACTCATATAAGATAGAACATGACCAAGTGTAAGCTTAAAATCCACAAATGCTTAAAATCACAGCAATAAGCTCAAAAATAAGCTCAAGAGAATAAGTAGAATCTAGCAAAAGCAGAGACAGAAGTAGACTGGTAATCAGCAATACTAATACTACACTACAACTTAGATCAACAATCAAGTCACAAATTCAGGCACTAATTCAGAATTGCAGCCCTAAACTCAATAACAGACCACTGTTTCACTCAATCAACTTCCATTGCTCAATAAGCAGTTGATATAAGCTCATAACACAATGGTAATGGGAGCAAAACTAAGCTCAATAATCAGAGATATCAATTTCACTTAAATTTCACTCTTACAACCTGGTTAATACTCCTAATTTAGCCTGAAATAAGCAACTAATGAATTACAATCCAATGCAACAGTAAACTTTTCCTATGCTATTCTGTTATAACTAATTCCAATTTTTATTACTCTAATCTATTTCTACTAGATTCATACAGCTACTTATAAACTAAAATTAGCTACTGATGATGAATTTGCAGCTACTCCTACAATTTCAAAATCTGAATAACACTAATGCTAACAGCAGGTAAGAGTTAAACTTTACTTTGACTAATTAATGTGGTTACTTACTATTCTGACTATTTAAATGACTTTCATAGACCTAGTTGAGTTTATTTGAGACAAAAAAATTCAGCATATAATCCAAATTTTACACAGAACTGCAAGATCCAAACACCTCTTATTAAGATCAATTAGACTACGTATCATTGAATAACCCTTCAACACTCTTTCTACTGATCTAATGAGCTTCAAATAACTATCAAAGGCAATAGCAACAACTAGATCATTCATAAATTCAGTAACATAGATCCATATTCAATTGTATAACCATGGCCACTCAAAATCTATACTGTATTACCAAACTCTTCAGATTAGAGGTTTTCAAAATCACAGCTCTCAATTAAAGTAACTATGCAGCAAAGTAATTCAGTAAAACAGTTACTCCTTTATATTTCAATACTACACTCAGATCCACACTTCAACAGATTACACTAAATTATTTAAAACATACAATCATCAAACTCAATACTACTAATAACTTCTAAAAACTCAGAAATAACAATCCAATTCAAATCTGCTACAACTAAAAACTATACTTCAAAACAAATAACTACAAAATCAGATTTAACACTAAGGAATTTGTAACCCCCAAATTTAAGTTTGTCGCAGCGGAAAGTAATTTGGGTGTTACGGTGAGGATCGAAGTTTTAATCTCATAAATCGGCTTAAAAGAAACGTTTTGAAAGTTATTTGTCATTTAAATAAAAATTTTGATAGAAGATGAACCATTTGATTTAAAATCTTATGAAAAGATATAAAGGCTTGTAAACATGACAAATTTGATTTTTACACCATTTTAATTTATCAGAGTAATAAATGCCCACTCCGTGTCTTGTCCTGCTCCGTTAAATTACCTGAGATACACATGCTTAAAAGTGTCAACACAAAGGTTGGTGAGTTCATAGAGTTTTAGGAAAAAACCCTTTATTTTGTTAGATTTCAGGAATATTTGGTATTGATAAAATACAAACAGTAATGAAACAAGTATTGAGTATATTGACTATAATCACAAATAAATCATATAAGTATTCAATCACATTCAAATAAGGAATCAATAATCCTAACATGAGCTGGAAACTCATGATGCTAATTTAATCAGATATACAATTCACGTATGGTCAAATTCCTATACAGCTGTATCTAAATATATGTTGAAAACATACATTTTTCCTTTATAGATATTGCACCAAGCCTCATGACACACAAGCTTAACCAGAAGGGGGTGTTCTATCAAATCAATGACAGATTTTGCCCTTTATTAATAGGTGATTTGCCAATTCCTATTTGTCTACGAATATAGTGTATCACGACTAATACGACTAACCAATTGCAATTGGCATTCCGTCAAGTATTAGTGGGACAGGGGGTCAATCCTTAACAGGTTTTGAAGCTGTTCACTATATTCGCGCCCACTTTACATGTGATTAATGGCTCATGATTGAGGGACTATATGGCGATAAGCTAACTTAGGCAATATCAAGGAATAATGGGCTCATTTAGAATAACATCATGTAATCAAGTATCGTATCACAGAAATCAATTTGAAAATAGTATCATTTGAGTATCAGAAATTCAGTTTAAATATTTCGCCAGTAACACATGTATATCACATACCACATAATCGTATTGAAAACATTTTCATATGAGTATTAGTATTTCAGTCAAGTAATTCATCAGTAAAATATATATATCACATACCACAATAATTGAATGGAAAACATTATCATATGAGTATCAGTATTTCAGTCAAGTAATTCATCAGTAAATTATATATATCACATATTACAATAATCAAATTGGAAGTATTATCATACAAGTTTCAGTATTTCAATTAAGTATTTTGTCATGTATTGTATATATCACATTTTAAATCACAAATCATATTAATAATTATCAATTAGGAAATTGATTTGAATCATGTATTTTATTTCATATACTTATCAATTTATCAAAGTATATGTAAGCATGTATCTCCCCCAATGAGTTAAAAACAATTATTGGAAATTGGGCTATGACTCACCTGGATTGATTTGGCAATGATGAAAATAAAGTAGGATGAGATTTATGGGAACGATTATGGAAACGTCTTTGATACGGAACCTGATAAATAAATTTATCAGAGAATATAACCAAATACTATTTGGTAAATACGAACGAATAACGAATAATTATTATTCGTTATGACGAAATAGATGAGGTGCAGTGTAATTATTATGTCATGCATGATATGATAAAATACTTTATTTAAAATATCCATCGTAGTTTTACCTTTTTAATCGTAAGTAAAAATATTAACTTTTTAGATATCGTTATATATATAATTAACGTAAAAATAAATAATATATATATATATACAACGTAATAAAATGCATATGACGTGATGGTTGCCGAAAAATAGAAAATAAAATAAGAATGTCAAGTAGATTATGTTTAGTCCTTGTCCTTTTCCAATTTTTACACTTTTTATACTAACGGTGTTAGCGTTACACCGTTAGTCCTTTTTGTATCTATTTTACATTTATAGTCCACTACTTGTCCAAAATTACAATCTAAGCTTGGAAATTAATAATATGTCATTTTATAACCTATAGTTTCTGTTTTTACCATTTTAGTCCTTATCTTTCTCGGTTTGGAATTTTTAGTCCTTTTAGGTGTCGTCGCGTTACATTTTTAGTCCAAAATTACAAAAATTATTATAAAAATTTTATAAAAATTTCCGTAGCTTATTTTATTAATTCTAAGCTTATTTCAACAGCTTATTTTGTGAAAAGCTTATTTATTTAGCTTATGGGCCTTAATTCGAACCAAACAAAAGCCCATTTAAAAATTTAGAGGCGAGGGCATGTAAAATGTTTTGGGCTTGTATTTGGGCTACTTTTGTAATTCTAAAAATATATTTTATGAGCCCAGTGGGCTGTTTAATCGTAAGATCTTATTGGGCCTTGGTTAAGCCCACTCGACAAATATATAGTTTTTAGTATTAAGTTTAGATTTGAAAATCTGATTTGTGTCGATTCAATATGGCTCGATTATGGTGTCAAAACGTGATTATTTTTGTAAGTTGTGTAAACGAAATTCATAGTTTTCTAGGTGGTCTATTAGTACGTAGAAAAATATAGTATGCTCGTTACGTGAAATTAAAAATACGATGCGTTTGTATGGTGTTTGAATCGATTACTTATTTTGAAAAACTTGAAATATTTACTAAGTGTTTAATGAAATTTCATACTATGTAACATGGTTCGAAAATGAGTTGATTGATGCATGTAACGTGAGAATAAACGTGACATGTGTGTGTGCTACGTGACTCCTAGGCCTTCCAAGATAGAGGCTAGTCACTTTTGTGTTGCTAAAAATATGTACGTACGTAAAATATATATATGAAACTATATACGATAGAACAAAAATAAATATGATGCATGACCATAATTTAACGTGTGATTTGGATTCAATTGAGTTGGGAAAGACTTACAACACCTTAGAGGTGGTAGAGAGTCGAGTAGAAACGAGTGAAACACAAGAAAATCTTGTCTAATCGTATAACCCAAACGTTATACTTATATATTAAACCCGATTTCACTTTCCTTGCTTCCAACTATGTATCAATCGATTCCTGGCTTGTAAGGGTGATGTTTAGGAAGAAACGTATATGTAAAAGAGTTTGAGAATGGAAGGAAACAAATGCATGCATGAACGTATATATGGTACCATTCGAATGGATCGTATGGTGCTAAATAACTCGAGGAAACATGAACTACTATACCATGTCAGGGATACTTGGCTTCTTAGGACAATTATATGGATATAATATGGGATGTGAGTGCATGAAACATGGGATGTGTTTGGGTGACTCATGTATCAATGTCGACAACATGTATATACATACACGATTTGCTTAAACCTTGTACTACTCGATTTTAGCTGATCATGGATGATATTTGATCATGAAATCAACTTAGAAATATTATTAGGAACCATTAGAAACAAACGGGATTCAAAACGGTTAAGTTTTGAATATATTACAAATCGATTTGATTTTGTACGAGTCGAACACTTTACCTTTTAAAAACGTATCAAAACTCAACGTATGGACGTGAGAATTGACACACTAATAGTTGGCTAGGAGGTAAATGAAATGAGACAATAAAATACGTAGGTCGTGTGTAGAAATTAGAAATGAACGAGGCGTTTTGGAGCTTCCTTAGTCGGTCTATACGAAATTTTTAGAAATAAAAATGGCTTAAGAAATTGGGTCGGTTGGGCTTAGGGAGTTCGAAGGCCCGTTTGGTTTTTGGTAATTAGTATTATTAATTAGGTTTAGTGGATTATTAATATTTTGTTAATTGTGTCGAGAACTTGTTTTGTCGTTTGACGAATTTGGCAATATCGTAATCGTGACCATTTTAATATACAAAGAAAATTTTAAATTTCCCCGTAAAAATGATGATTACAATAATGACAGAGATTATTTATTTTATTAACCGAAGTTAATTAAACGAATTTTTGCGAGGTTTTACAGTACCCACATGTCATTCCGAATTTCGTCCCGAAATTCAAATTTAATGTGATTACTTGAGTAAAGAATTTTCGAACAGAAGTTGCCGGGAGATTTTTTTTCCTAAAATTAAGGATACGTGATTCAGTTAGATTTACTTGTACCAAACAAGACAAGGTAACTGACGTGTGGAAAACTAGAAGGGGGGTTGAATAGTTTACCGATTAAAATCTTTTTAACTTGTTAAGTTAGCTTTGAAACTTTCCGTTTGATCAAAGATATATGCACAAACACAATATATAACATGCAAGTAAATGAAAGAAACGATGAAACTACAACACGAGTATTTATCGTGGTTCGGCTACAAGGACTCTTTTTCCTTGCCCTACGTCCACGCCCCGAGTATCCAACTCGAGAGTTTCTTTCACTAGTCAACAAGCTCCTTTCACCGGCGGAGAAAACCTTACACATCGCTTATACTTTTACCGACACAAAGCTAAATGTCGAGTTCTTTTACAAGGGCACAACCACTCCCGTTAGTTCTTTTACTAGGGTACAACAACTCCCAACACTCTTTGTATTTTGAGGACTAAAATACTAACCGATCACTACTGAAAATACACAATCAAATGAAGTGTAAACTACACAAGTCTACACAATGCTAAGCTAACAAGTCTTGCAACGTTGTGTTGAATACTTGTTACTTTTAGTAAGCTCGTGAATCTCTTTGCTACAAAAAGAAACTTCACATATGAAATGTTAAGAGGTTAGATGAGAGAATGAATGTGTGTGTAAAAAATAATGTCAAGTGATGAGCCAAAATTCAACTTGTGGCTCAATATTTATAGCAAAACCTTCTGCAGGTCTGGCGGATCAGGCGGACCCCTCAAAAGGGTTCCGCCCGTGTACCTCCAGGGTACCGCCGGGCTTGCAGTTGGTTTTGCAATAAATCTTGCAAACCAAACAAGGTCACATCTCATTACTCTTGCAAACCAAACAATGTCACATCACATAATATCAAGTCAAATACTAAACTTGCAAGCAACATCAAAGTAAGTCAAACACATTTCTTTTCATAAATGTATAATGACAAAACTTGCCATAAATGTGATGTGACAATTCTATTTTTAGAAAATAAAAGATGTTGTGTTTTATGAAATGTAAAATGTAGCAAAAGTCTAGTTTATGCAAGTCTTTAAAACTAAGATTATGTTTTACTTAGAAGCTAAAGTTTACATTTGTCATTAACAAAACTTAGCGAAGATCGTAATATATAAATAACGTTTTTAGGCGATATTTGTATTAACAATCTCCCCCTTTTTGTTGATGACAAAACATAAACATTGTTTTTAAGTAACTCACAAAATCTTGGTTTTTAAGACTTAAAAAATTAATATTAAACTTGTTTTTCTTAAGTTATGAAAATCATATTAAGTTTTGAAAGTTTAATATATTTCTCCCCCTTTTTGTCAAAACAAAAAGAAGAGTGGCGAAGCGGAATAATACCAATGCTCCCCCTTGGTCTATACTCCCCCTAAATGGAGTGCCAAGATGGAAAACATGGATTTTGGATCCTACAAAAAAAATTGTTAGTTGGTGATATATATAGTCAAGAATGTAGTTACCACACACATTGCAACCACAATGACAACACAAACATGATCAACCAACAATGTACTAAAGTGAGTAGAAAGAAATATCATTCCAAGTAAAATTTTGACTTTTAAAAGTCAAAAGACAAGAAATGAGAACTATTCTTCTACTTCTAAACAAAAACTTAAAAAATAACCAAGAAAGAAAAATAAAATCCTACTTTCCTAAATTGGGGCAAACGGCCTCCAAGGATTGTCTAGGATTTGTTGGGGTGGGAAAGAGCATCCAAACGTTCTATGACGTGTTGGAATGCAAAACGGGTTTCATTTTGGAATTGGTTAAGCAATGTTTTGATGGTTTCACCCATTTGCTCACAATTTGAGCAAGCATGGGGATGAGTGGGTTGAAATGGGTTGGTTTTGGTTTCTTGGTTTGAGGGTTGGTTGGTTTTTGGTTCTTGGGTGGAGGATGGATTTGGTATTGAGTCAAGCAAGGTGGTTTGAAATTCCATTGCTTGATGAAGGTGTTTCTCAACCATGCTTTAGATTTCCTCATATGAGGGGAAGAAAGTCTCAAATGTTTGGGCTTGAGAATGTGGTGGATTTGGGTGATCATTGTTTTCAAATTTTGGTTCTCCATATAGAGGACCATGGATGTCATGGTAGATGGGGTGAAACAATAATGGTTTAGGTTGATGGTACACTTGTTGTGGTGGTTGAATGTGGTTAAAAAAGTTATCTTGGTCAAGAATTGACCTTGGTGATTCATTTACAAAAGGTGGTGGTTGTGTAGGTCTTGGTGGAAGATCATTAAGATCTTGGACAAATGGGTGTGGTGATGTGGGAGGAGACCCAAATAGTTCCATTGGCTCAATTTTGGGTAATGGTGATGGTGATGAGGTTTTGGATGGTTGAGTTGGAGCACTTGGTGGAGTTGGGTCAATAGGTGATTTAGTTGGTGGTGGAGTGAGCTCATTTGGTTCATTGGGTGATAGTGATGGAGATGCAAGGTTCAAAAAGTGTTCATTTTTTATGGGTGATGTGAGTTCATCCGAGGAAGAGGAGCTTAGGTTGATGGGTTGATTAGACCATAGTGGTTTAACACTAATCCGGGCGGTTTTCCGGATGGGTCTTGATGGTTAAGAGGTGTTTGTTGACTTAGTCATGGTGAAAAATGGTTTATAAGTTTCAGAAATTGTGTTGAGGAAGGTGTGATTTGATGGTGTTTAGGATGGCTTAATTTATAGTGTTGAAGGATTATGGAAAGGAGTGTTTGGATTTGATGTTAGTCCATACAAAAATGGAGGTTTCTAATGATTTGGAAAACTAAGTGTGGGTTGTCAAATCATGGAAGTCAATCCAATGAAAATGGTGAAGTGAGAAGACAAGTTTTACACTAAATGCTTAGTGGTTTTGGTGGATTTGTGGTAGTATAAATCTCAGGGATTTCAAGGATCCCTTAAAAGGGTTCCTTCCTTTATGTTTGAGGGGTCCTTGAGGTTGTTATGGCTAAATTTGAATTTTGGCGGGAATTGGTTTTGGTTAAGTTTATGGAAGAAGGAGTATCCTATTATGCTAAACACATTGCAAGTAATGGTTTCTACCTAAAAGGATTAGATTTTGATGTTTGGATGTTGAATTGATGAAAATGAAAACAAAAATTCTGCAGGTTGCTGGCGGCACCCTCAGAATACACAGGCGGAACCCATTTGAGGGTGCCGCCTGGTCCGTTGGGCCATTTCTGGAATTCCCAGAAATTGCACTGACGGAACCCAATTTTGGGTACCGCCAGATCCGCCAGGGCTGAAAAAAGTGGCAGTCCACGTTTTTGACCCGCGAGACGATTTTCAAAATTTTTGAAAAGTCCTAAAACCAAAATTATAATTCATAACTGGTTAGGAGGTGTGTAAATTAATACACACCAAAATCCCCCCGACTAAAGTATTGTCGTGTCCTCACGCATTGTGATCAATTCACGCTTTGGGGATAAATAATTTTGATACTCTTTCTACTAACTTTGAAAGTAGCAAGGAGATTCGAAAGAAGTAATAAAATCATTTATTCCCGAAAACGCTCCGTTTTCCAAAATTTTCTCTTTCATTCCTTTATTCCACTTATACTTTCTAATTTTGTACTTTCCATAATTCATATATGTGACGGTTTGTTGAACTTTCATTATTTTGCAATAATTGTTAGGGTCAACGAGTAGAAACACTTCTATTAAGAAGCGACCATACGAATAAAAAATCGTCATCCTTGATTTTTCACAAGTCCCCAAACTAAGCGTACAAACGAGATCACAGCTTATCTACAAATTAGATGCTAACACTACTCATAACAGTTACTTGTAGAAACTCCTTACTCCCATATCCTAGGTTTTGTATCTCAATATTTTATTTTGTTGAGAAATGAATTGCTTCATATTTTCTCGTTTCAATAATTTTTAGTCCGATAGTGATACCTAAGTTAAAACGATAAGTAGTTATTCATTTTCTCTTAAGAACCACTGCAATAGAAATTCAGTCCACATCAAGGAATTTTGGTACATACAATATCAGAAATATAAGTTGCGGAGTACTCCACGTGCACCTCATGTGATTGATTACTAATAAAAAACATGCACCTCACGCGCCAACAACTTATTTATACATAAGCTCTTATTCGATACAACTTTCAACTTTCACTTTTCTTCATTTATCACTTTTTTCACTTTTCTCATATTTTTCATACTTTTCACTTTTTTTTTTTTCTTTCTTGACTTTTTTTCTCAACATCAATGGAAGCTTATCGGGTAGCTCCAAAACCACATAGATAATCAACTTTTGACTTTTGATTTTTTTTTTCACTTTTTGCTCTTATTTTTGATGTTCCTTGATATGTACCCAACTTCTAAAGCAAAAATTCTCTTAAGAAACAAAGAACTAAATATTATTCAAACCGAAATACCACTAATTAACCTAGAACATCTATTATATATATGGGTGACGTATCTGATGGGAGTAAAAAGCCACAAGTACCTCTCATGAGCTCTAAAGAGAACCACTACTCCACGTTTAGCATCTAACTTCTAAATAAACTCTATCATTTCTCGCTCTTCGCAATTTAAGATTCCAAATAATGAAACCAGCGAATACTTAGCCGATAATCAGCCACGCATATATAAAGTCAGTTACAGAAACTTGCAAATTTTAGAAGAAGAATTCGCGTTTTCTAGCTCCTGATGTAAAAGACTAGCGAAAGCTTTTAAGCTGCGCATGTATAAAGTCAAGTACGGGAACTTGCAGATTCTTAAGAAAGAATTCGCATTTTATAGCTCCTGGTGTACAAAACTAGCACAAGCTTATGTGATCATCATTGGTTAAGGGAACAAGCTAGGGCTCAATACGCCCGGTCAAGTCGAAATATTTATTCCTACTCTCGCCAGCAAGAAAGTCAACAAGGTGTCAAAACACTTATTCAAACTTTATTATATTTTTGCACAACTTTTTTCAACTTTTTCACATCTTTTTGTGCTTTTTCATGACTTTTTCATCAAAATTTTTGAAATTTTCAATTTTTTCAAATTTTTTATTTTTTGTGGAAAAACGGAGTTGCGAGAGTTCACAGCAAAGTGCAAGGCAAAAATCAGATCGAAAGATCACCCCCCCAGACAAAAACGAAACATTGTCCTCAATGTTTAAAAGGTAAGGGTTCTCCTACATAAATCTAAGGCCGTTTATTAATTATGCCAAAAGATAAATGTTAGTCGATAAGATTAGGATATATGGATAAGCAACAAATGATGAAACTCGAGTTGAGAGAAACCAACGAGCACGAGAGTCTTCAAAATTTGCGGACAATCCTGGACATTCACAAACAACCACGAAACACAAGATATGGAAGAGGTAGCCCTCCTCACGTCACATTAGAAAGAAAATAGAAATATAAGAAGATGAATTTGATAAGCATGGGGTGCCTCCCACGAAGCGCTTGTTTTTGTTCACCGAGTCACATGAGCTTGACTCGATCCCCGAATTAATTCGTCCTTGGGTGAGCAGATGGAACGGACACTTGGTACAAAAGATAGAGATGCCAGGGTCAAATACGGTGTCCTCACTCCCGGTAGAGTGGAAAGAAGAAATAATGGGATAAGTATAAAATGGTTGAACACCCGGATAGTAAAAGCAAATTCGAGTTCAGAAACCTCGTCCACCATTCTAAAAATATTCTCATTCGTACCGGATTCATAATCTATATCGGGTGGTTTTGCAGGTGGACGAGAAGAAAGCAAATCGGAAGAAATATAATTCTCGTCATTCTCAATACCCGGTGGTATCGAGTCATCCGTAGCAAGAAATAGATCGACATCCTCTAAAAGAGGGTCACGTAACGGATTATCGGAAATAGGTAAAGAGTCGATCTCAAAGTGAAAACACTCATAATCCGGAAGAGAGATATCAGCATGAATAGTGGGATTGCCACTACTCGTCTCTTCAAATAGAAAGATTTCAAGCTCGGGTAAAAAATCACTATCCATAACAGGGATAGGAGAAAAAGTCGGTGGATCATTCAATGCCTTAATACGAGAGATAAGAAGATTGACATTCAATAATGTTTCACGTAAAGCTTCATCTTGTATTTTCGTATCAACATCTTCGTCATTCTCTTCTTCTAAACTTACGAGCTCAGAAAATTCTTCATCAACATAATCGATTTCTCCACAAGATATAGAATCGTCATCGTCAGAATCGGAGAATATTTCAACACGATTTTCATCAAACGGTATATCATTCGTATCAACATGATTATCAAGATGATTATTTTCAACATCGTTAGAAATCTCCTCAGACTCACTTGGGATTGGGACGAGGTTCTCAACACTAGACTTATTGAATTCGTCCGATTCCGTTGCCGGAATAGTGTTTAGATGCTCGTCCCCCATTGTTAGAGAGTCATCAGGTTCTACGGTAGAAGAGATAGAATCATTTTGAGGATTTAGATTAATCGTAATCGTGGAATCATCGTACAAACAACACTCACAAAATTGGAATTTTCTTTCTTCGGTAAGTGGTTCTTTCATTGATCTCTCATAAGGCTCGGGAGTAGATGTCATACGACTAGTCACCATCTCTTTCAACTTATCGATCATTGATTTGATTTCCAAAATATCTGATGAGGCGAAAAATGATCCGTTTTTAGGGGGTCATTTAAGCCCGAATCCGAATTTATTTGATCAAATATTGCCCTAAATCGTTCCTTTTGTGATTTTAGGTACTTTGGGAGTGAAATCTGGAAAAGGAAGCAATTCGGACGTTTTTGGAGCATAAAAGTGAAGAAAACGCCAAAGTCTTAATTTTCCATGCTGGGAACAGTAGGTGACGGCGTCAAGAGCAAATCCTTGATGGCGTCAAGAGCAAATTTCATGAATTTCCATGACGACCCAGTAGAGTTTTGACGGCGTCACGTGAGAAGGGCGTCAAGAGTAAAAGAGTCATGACGGCCTGGAAGTGTCTAAGTCTTGACGGCGTCAGAAGTAGATCTAGGCAGTCCGAGGAGAGTTTTGGCGGCGAGGTGACGGCGTCACAAGATTACTCTTGACGCCGTCAGACCTGTTTTTCTATATATAGTTTTCTAATTTTTCACATTTAAAGAGGGAAGTTTTGGGAGAAACCCTAAGTACGATTTTGGTGTAACTTTATAGGTTTTTCAAGGGTTCCAACCCCTTGATACCTTGCATGATTAATCAAGATAAGTGTTCTTCTAATTCAATCAATATGTCTGTGTGTTGGTTGTCTATATCATGTTCTTGTCTTAATTCTATCATGCTAGGCTAGATCTCCTTTGTGTTTGCTTAGATCTAATGAAACCTAGATATTGATTATTTGTTGATTACTTGTTTATTCTTGTTGTGGATGAATGATTTATATGTTAGGCTTAAGAAAGCTGGCAGATCTCCAATTGGTAACATGCTTAAACGTCTTAAGAAACATGAACCAACGCGCACTAGGTCTTTATTGGTTGTATTTAATGCATGAGCCACTGTTTACAATCCCTATAGTTGTGCTGGGCATGGTGGAGGAGGATATAAGAGCTCATAGAATTGGGGAGTTATGTGTGCCACCCCATGAATGGTATTAAGGAATACGATCCGTCATCCATGCAATTATAACAAGTAATTAACGTGTAAAAGATATCTAGGGAGTAATGAAATCTAAGTAAACACATTTTCTCCAATTACTGCTCACAACCTTAGTATAAATTAGTTTATTTTCATTTTCTAGTATTTTATTTTGATTGCATCTTAGTATTGGGTTAGTTGAATAGCAACTAATTCCGCCCACTCTTCCAAAAACCGAGATTTTTACTTGCTTTCCAAAAAAATATAAAAACACAAAAAGAATCCTCCCTCACCTTTAGAACTAGTATTTAGGCTTTCTAATCCTAGCGACACTATTCCTAAGCTGAACGATCAATCCCCCAGTACTTGTCACTATACTATACTACAACGATCAGGTACACTACCTGGTGGGGGTTGTAAGCTTCTCGAGATCCCTCGAGAGGTAAAGCCTGTTGCGATTCCCACGCATCAAGTTTTTGGCGCCGCTACCGGGGATTGTCTATCTTTACATTTATTCCTTAACTTTTTCAAAAGAGTGCGGCGCCATCAAGTTTTTTGCGCCGCAGCCCGGGGAATAGTTATTGTCTAGGTTAGAATTTCTTTTTATTAGGTCTACTTGCTAGATTCCTTTCTAGTAAGATTTTATTTTTATTTTTAGGTTTTCTTTAGTCTATCTTATTTCTTCGTGCTTTTGTTCGTAACTCTTTACCATCCGACATCATGGAAGGTGGTAACATCTTTGAACCCGTCATCCCACCACAACAAAACCCACCATTAGAACCCCTTAGGCCCCGAACCTTAGGAGAGTATTCCCGACCTAGCCACCAAGGCTACCGAAACACCATTTAGCTCACCGGAGCCAATGTGACCCCCTTGCGATCCGACACCATCCGGTTGGTGCAAAGCGGATGTGCATTCCATGGACTTCGTTCCGAAGATCCAAACCAACATCTTAAGGACTTTCTCAAAATTGTAGATTCCATAGACCTAGATGTTGCAACTAGAGAGACAACCCGTTTACGCCTATTCCAATTCTCTCTATGGGATCAAGCTAGTCAATGGCTTGAGCGTTTACCCGCGGGATCCATCACCACATGGGATGATCTCACCACTCGTTTCCTTGCTCAATTTTTCCCACCGGGGAGAACTACTAAGCTTAGAAATGACATCTTGATGTTCCAACAACGTCAAAATGAATCTCTTTATGAAGCATGGACTCGTTTCAAGGACTTACTCCAAAAGTCCCTCATCATGGCATAGATCTTTGGCTCCAAGTCTAAATTTTTTATGACCATATCGACATCTCCATGAGGCGAGCCATTGACCAATCGGCCGGTGGTAAGCTACGTGATCTTAGTGCGGAACAATCATGGGAACTCATAGAAGATCTTGCTCTCTATGACAACGAAAGTTGGAATGATCCCCGTGATTTGAACAAAACGGTCAAGGCAATATCTTTGCCTTCGAACAATTCTAGCACTCCCCACCGTAGGATCATGGAACTTGAAGGTCGAGTCAAGTCTCTCATGAAATCTTACGAAGCTCATAAACCTTCAAGCCAAGTAAGCAGAATCGCTTCTACATGCAAACTATGCAATGGCCCTCATGAGACCCATAACTGCATGGAACTTCCAAAACGTGCTATTAACGAATTCACATCATCACACGTGGGTCAGGGTCCTCGAACTTCTGCCGAAGCCTATGAGGCATGGAAGGATAAACCTGATTTTAGAGGGTACCAAACGCGAAGCGTATCCTTCAATGACTCCTCACCACTCACTTGGTCCGAGCATTTTCCATCACAAGGCATTCCTAGGCAAAGCTGTGAAGATACTTTAAAAAAATTCATTCTATCTCAAGAACTACAGCTCGCTACGCTCGAGGCCAAATTTAAACAACAGCAGGCTGATGTGAACAACAAGATTTGTAATCTGTTGACTGCTATAAAAGAGCATATTGATAAAAAGCCCATTCACGTTGATGAGGTTAAATCTGCTACCGTCATGAGCCCACCAGCCTCCCCTGTAAAAATAAAAAGTCCTAGCAAGTTATTCAAACATCTATCTCCTAACGGAAAAGAACCTGTCAACACCCCAGGACCAATCCACTTCATAAACACCATCACCACAATATCTGCTTCGACATCCAACCCAACCCAACAACAAACTAACAAATTCAATCGGACGGCTAAAGATGAGACCTCAAGGGTTAACCTTGCTTCGGCAAGAAAACCTACCTACTCACCCGGGCAATACACCGCGCAAGAATCCGGCAAACTGGATGAAGGGAAAGAGAAATCGGAAGAGCATGAGAGAGATCCAACCATTTTGGGTAAATCTATTATGGGAGAACCTGAGAAAAAATGGAGGATGTTATTAGTGGGAGTAGCAATAAGACTAAGGAAAGTAACCCTAAGGTTTTCAAGATCCCCTGTACCATTAAGGAAAAGCTCTTAACTGATAGTCATATAGATCCTAGCTTCCCAGTCAACATGATTCCCCTTTCCCTATACCACAAAACCTTCCCAGAACACATTGCTTGCGAGAGAGTAATAGAAAATTTATCAATTAGGATTGGAGAGCTTGTTTACAATACTGACCTCACCGTGGGTGATGACGTGGACCCTCTCACCAATCAACCGTTAACCAACCTTGTCCTTGGGATACCATTTATCAATGAGTCGGGAGCAATCCTTGATGAGAAAGATGGTAGTGTATTACTCACCAATGGTGTTAGGAAGGTAATTTTTCGTAAGGATAGTGAGGAGGTGTACGAGTATCGTCCCTCCCTTGAGGGGAATCTATATGGGTCAAAGGATGGCAAGTTGAGGAATATAAGACGGCGTGATCCAAATAATCTCAAAATCCCCTGCATGATCGGTCAAAAGTATTTCGATAACATCTACATAAATATATTCCTACCAAAGAATGTTATGTCATTGTTCCATTATAACAATATCTGCAGATGGGGGATGATTTACAAGGGAGAAAAAGTGGTTGGTAAGGATCATGAAATACGTTTGTTTATAGGTAATATGACATTCACTATGGAATTCACGATTGTGGATAACATAGAAGACTATGTCGACCCTAGGTTATCACAAGTAGTTTTGGGAGCACCTTTCTGTGAAATCACTAATTTGATAGTGGATGACTTAAACGGAATTATGACCTTCACTGATGGGATTAGGAGGATTTCATACCAAACGCCATACAAGAGAAAAGACCTTAAGGAGATAGATTGTGACGGGCTTGATATGATGAGCTCCCAACTTATCTTGTGTGATGAAGATGTTAGGAGAGGGTGTAAAAACATTTCTGATTTATCATGTGGATTCTTTAAGGATGTTAGTAAGCTTGGCTCTAAATATCGACAAGATGTTTTCGAGTTCGAAGACCCGAAGTACCTGCACTACGAAAGCGAAACTGGTTTAGAAGACGACCTAGAGAATGGAACCAATGATGAAGTCACGTAGTAACCCATGACCTTGAGTCTAGCTACAAGACTCGTAAATAAAGAAAAGCGCTTCTTGGGAGGCAACCCATGTTTTGTGTGATTTTATTTGTTTGATTGTTATTTGCTTCCGTATGCATGCTTTATTTTTATTGTTGGTTGATCATGTTTCTAAACTAAAATGTGGAAATACTTTACTTTGTTGTTTTGGCCTAGTCTTAACTCCACCTAGAAGTATTTTTGCAAAAGATAAGTGTAAGGGGAAACCCCAAATATGTTTTTAAGAAACAAACCGATCATGATTCTCCACAATAATAAATGAGCATGTATATTCGTATTTGTTAGAGTCAAATGCTTGTATTGAGTCATAATGAAGTTTTGCAGGATTTTCCAGGAAGTAGGACTAAGTTTTTCCAGAAATTTTCCGGAAACTTAACATAAGGATTTCTGCAGGTCAATTCTGACGGCGTCAGGAGTTTACTCTTGACGGCGTCAGGAGTTAAAAATCTGGAAATTTTACCGGTTTTGTTTTTCTAACGGAGTCTTATGGTTTTTGTGAATTATTAAGTTTTATAATCTCCAGGAGATCTGCAAACTTCATTCCACAAGCATTATATCTTATCTTGTTTTCTAGGATTTAGAAACTTATATAGGATGCCGCCGATTTTACGCGAGGTTGTCTTGTCTATTTTGTCAGGTTTTACAGGTTATGTATGACAAGAAGATGATTTATATTCTGGAAGGGAAGCTTTGATTGTTCATTTTCTTGGAGGAAGATTTAACCTAGCCATCCTATTATCCATACCGAGCGAATCAGTGGAGTATTTGATTTCATTCTCTTTACGTTTTTACTTTTACATTCTTTACTTGAACATTGGGGACAATGTTCATCTTAAGTGTAAGGGGAGGGTAAAAAGATGATACCTTACATATGCACTTTCGCTTGAGTTTGTTTTGTTTGATGGTAGATGTGTAATAAAACTATGAGAAATACTTGTTAGTGTAATTTTAGCGCCAAATTTAAAATTTTTTACGACATTTAGGAGTGAAACTTTAGCCATAGCAAGCGTCTCATGGATAGGAGATTGTATGACTAGCACATAACCGTATATTCAGAAAAATTTTCCACCCAAATATGTGAGGTTCGCCTTTAGATTTGATAGGAAAAGCATTCATTATTAGTGCTTATGAGTGTACCGGTAGCATTTAGATTCTAGAACTTGCTTTAGTGATGCCTCTCGAGACCGCTAGTGAGACTACATTCGTGTGGTAGCTTTTACTACATGATAAGAGGCATTAGGATTACCCTTGTGTTAAACCCGTATCATAATTACTTGACCATTTAAGTCATATTACTTGGCTAGTTAAATCAACTAATTTTTCCCACACCCTTAGCGTTGTACTCATTTTTATTACACGAAACCCCTAGTACACCCCTCCGAGCCTATCTTTTCGTTTCTAACTTTAAGCATTTTACTTAAAGGAAGAATTTGTTACACCCCACTTAAATGTACAACCAAATCGCCTTAGCCTCCCGTGTATGCGCTCATTTTTAGTGCATTATTGTTATTTGTTAAACCCTAAGTTAACTTTCTAATTGATTACATGGTTGCTAAGTCGAGTCCTATCCTTGTACATATTGTTTTGGGACGATTGGGACTCATGGGTAAAGTACTTATTTTATGAAGTAATGGGGAAGAACATCACTTATTACCCCCATATGTACGATAATCTTAAAAGTGCTCCAAGTGTTTTAATTTTCTTAATTCAAGTCATTAGATTAGTTTATTGTAAAGTATGTAAAGATTCAAGTGTAAGGGAAATGTTCATTCCCTATGATGTATTATTTTGGATGGTAGGGTAAGAGTGTATGCACAAAAAAAAAAAAAAAAAAAAAAAAAAAAAAAAAAAAAAAAAAAATCGAAAAATCAAGAAGAAGAAAAAAAGGAAAAAGAGAAAAAACATACGGACTACCATCCCGTTTCATTCTATGTTTATTTTATGTTTTTGTTATTTTTCATTTATTAGCATAAATCGAGTCTAGTCTTGGCTTAGCAACGCCATATTGTACATGTAATTGACCAAGATTGTTAACTCGCCACCAGTAAAACTTCCTTTATCCAACAAAACCGTGTATTTTATATCCCTACACCTAACGTTACAACCCTTTAAAAGACCTCTTTGATAGTTTATCCTAGGTGCTTACTCCATGTGGTGGAGGTTTGATCCTTTCCCAAGCCTATGGTAATCTATTTTGCTATGACAGGTAGTGAGAGATATCTTCCGTTTCCATATTGTAATTTACACTTTATTACACCCGAGAGATGTGAGTATCTAAACACTATTTGTGAGGTGCTTGTGTATGACCTCCGTGCTTGTCTATTGGTCTTTAGTGGAACGATTATTTGTTGTAATTACTTTTATATTAGTGTTAAATGACCCCTAACTTGTCTTTTGAGTAGAATAAAAGCGCATTTGCTTGAGGACAAGCAAATCTCAAGTGTAAGGGTATATGATGAGGCGAAAAATGATCCATTTTTAGGGGGTCATTTAAGCCCGAATCCGAATTTATTTGATCAAATATTGCCCTAAATCGTTCCTTTTGTGATTTTAGGTACTTTGGGAGTGAAATCTGGAAAAGGAAGCAATTCAGACGTTTTTGTAGCATAAAAGTGAAGAAAACGCCAAAGTCTTAATTTTCCATGCTGGGAACAGTAGGTGACGTCGTCAAGAGCAAATCCTTGACGGCGTCAAGAGCAAATTTCATGAATTTCCATGACGACCCAGTAGAGTTTTGACGGCGTCACGTGAGAAGGGCGTCAAGAGTAAAAGAGTCATGACGGCCTGGAAGTGTCTAAGTCTTGACGGCGTCAGAAGTAGATCTAGGCAGTCCGAGGAGAGTTTTGGCGGCGAGGTGACGGCGTCACAAGATTACTCTTGACGCCGTCAGACCTGTTTTTCTATATATAGTTTTCTAATTTTTCACATTTAAAGAGGGAAGTTTTGGGAGAAACCCTAAGTACGATTTTGGTGTAACTTTATAGGTTTTTCAAGGGTTCCAACCCCTTGATACCTTGCATGATTAATCAAGATAAGTGTTCTTCTAATTCAATCAATATGTCTATGTGTTGGTTGTCTATATCATGTTCTTGTCTTAATTCTATCATGCTAGGCTAGATCTCCTTTGTGTTTGCTTAGATCTAATGAAACCTAGATATTGATTATTTGTTGATTACTTGTTTATTCTTGTTGTGGATGAATGATTTATATGTTAGGCTTAAGAAAACTGCCAGATCTCCAATTGGTAACATGCTTGAACGTCTTAAGAAACATGAACCAACGCGCACTAGGTCTTTATTGGTTGTATTTAATGCATGAGCCACTGTTTACAATCCCTATAGTTGTGCTGGGCATGGTGTAGGAGGAGATAAGAGCTCATAGAATTGGGGAGTTATGTGTGCCACCCCATGAATGGTATTAAGGAATACGATCCGTCATCCATGCAATTATAACAAGTAATTAACGTGTAAAAGATATCTAGGGAGTAATGAAATCTAAGTAAACACATTTTCTCCAATTACTGCTCACAACCTTAGTATAAATTAGTTTATTTTCATTTTCTAGTATTTTATTTTGATTGCATCTTAGTATTGGGTTAGTTGAATAGCAACTAATTCCGCCCACTCTTCCAAAAACCGAGATTTTTACTTGCTTTCCAAAAAAATATAAAAACACAAAAAGAATCCTCCCTCACCTTTAGAACTAGTATTTAGGCTTTCTAATCCTAGCGACACTATTCCTAAGCTGAACGATCAATCCCCCGGTACTTGTCACTATACTATACTACAACGATCAGGTACACTGCCTGGTGGGGGTTGTAAGCTTCTCGAGATCCCTCAAGAGGTAAAGCCTGTTGCGATTCCCACGCATCAAGTTTTTGGCGCCGCTACCGGGGATTGTCTATCTTTACATTTATTCCTTAACTTTCGCAAAAGATTGCGGCGCCATCAAGTTTTTGGCGCCGCAGCCCGGGGAATAGTTATTGTCTAGGTTAGTGAGACTACCATACTGAGAAGCTATAAAACAAAAAAGCTCATACTAATACTACCTACAACTACCCTAAAAGATGCCTTGAAATCTGAGTAAGCAAAATGGAGCAGGGGAGATTAAGGCTCAAACAGTCAAGTTCCAACCACTATTCTAATAAGCTAAAAAGATCTAAATCTAAATTTTCTAATTGATTATGATAAACAAGCTACTAAAGTCTACAAATCAACAAGCCAAATTTATTTCCAACTAAAAATGAAACATAGGACTGCTTATGAAAGTGTGACCAAAAACTGATTACTAACTACTTTGACTATTGAAAATGCAATGAAACTTTGACTAAATTTAACTTGTGCTGGCCTAATCTAATCCTAGATGATGTAGATATCTAATATTATAGCTAATTTACCTAGATGAATTCTAATTCTAACATACTACAGAAAAACAGACTTCAAATTTCACTTATGCTAACTGAAATTAACGTATAAGCTAACTTTGACTATTTATTTAATGACCTACTGTTTTATTGCTTCTAGTGTCTATTACTAATCTTAGTAAACCTATTTGATGCAGAAAATCAGTGAGGAAACAACCACATAACACAGCAACTGCTACAACCAAACACCCCCTACTTAACGATTATAACTAAGAAATGAAGCAAACCAATTCAATCTACCAAACCAATTATCAAAAACAGTTAAACTAACATTATAAGAAACAAATTCAACAGACACATTCAACTGAATCAATCAACAATACAGAAACTCAAATCTATGCATTTATAGAAATAGAAATAAATCAAAAACTTACAATGAGTTAACCCTCAGCATGAACAGAGGGCTTCACTAAGCTAGCCTATCTTTAGATAGGCAAAGAACTTCCAAATCACTCCTTTGACTATCAAAATCACCCCAGTTTCACCAAAAAAATCTATGCAGTTGACTTTCATTGACTTGCTATAAATACTTGTGATATTAAAATGAAAACAGTTCCACATGAAATTACAAAGTTTGAATGGACTGTGAAAAAAACTAAATGAGCTTGTTCTAAAGCTTATAAAGACAGATTGAAAACTTATTTTTATTTATTTTCTGCAAATGATTTGACATGAATTATGATGAGATACTAATTAAGCTAAGTAAGAAACTAAGATGTAAAAGAGGAACTGATTGAATTAAATTGATAAAACAGTTAAGAAATGAACAATAAGCAATAAGAACAATTAAGCTAAATGATTTAAAGATAAAACTAATTGCATTAAAAGTAAATAGTTACACTAAGTTTTAAGCTATTACAACCAAATGAAATTTTGGCAGAACTTGGCTACTCCAAGACTCCACGTGTTGAAGATTGGTTGGCTGAAATTCTGAAAATGCATCATCAAAGCCATGTGGCAGCGTTTGATTTGCTGCAGCCAAGAGAAATGAGCGTGTGAGTGGGTAGAGAGAACAAGACCAAACGCGCCTTTGATGAATTGATTTCTGCAACTGAACCTCAAGCGCCCCTTTTTTTTATTACTCCTTTCATTTTTTTTGTAGTAGTGAATCACATGTAGCATTGGAATTAATTTTGATGAGTGGAGACTCACGTGACCCAATATAAATTCCAATTCATTTGTTTCAAGATAGCAACATGTGCCCTTTGATTGCAACTTCATACCATTTTTTTTGTCTTATATAGAGTTGCAAAAAGAAGTAGGAAGAAGGGTCACGTGACATTTCATTTTTTTCCTTTAATATCTTTCACAACTTCAGGTCCACGTTGGTCTTCAAAAAGTGTCTTTCATTATTTCATTGGGCCTCATTGGCTGTTGGGCTTCACGAATGCTTAAACAATTTTAGCCCAACCCTTTGCTCCAAATAATTTTTTGTCTTGTGCTTTTGGACTCAAAAATGCGTGCTCTTTTAATTTTTGAAAATTCTGTATTTTTCCTCGATTCACCACATAAAATAATCTTTGATCTCGAAATTTCGTGCTTCTTCCAATCTCGTGCTCGTGTTTGTCCGTTTTGGTCTTTATTTTGTCCATTTTCCATATCTTTTACCTGCACATTTACAAACACAAAAACAACATATATTTGGCGTATTTGGCTCAGTTTTTGGTCTTTTTGGTCCGGTTTTGGTCTTATAAAAGGTGTGTAAATTAATACACACCATTTGGAAATGCAAAAATTAGACATGTAAACACGCATAGCATAGGAGTTTCACCGGGGGCTAGCGAATTTCACTATACTTAGTGAAAATTATATAAACATGAAAATTTGACAACTTGCCAAAAGTTGTCTCCCTGCATCATTGTTAGTTAAAACATGTTTCAAATAGTATCAAACATCCTACCAACACATAAATTCAAGAGAACCATTGTTTACACAACCAAATTGTTTAAATAGCACCTTGTGTCAAACACTCCTAACACACCTGCACTCATTGACGGTCAATCTTCTTCTTCATTTTTCCAAGGAATCTCCCGATGTTTTTGAACATCCCCTTTGTTTGCTTGAACTCCTCCGACTCATTCGGAATATCCGGAAGTTGAGAAAGGTATTCTAGAGGTGGGAGCCTAGAGTTTGGCAAATTGTCATCTTCACTCATTGAGGAAGAAGATGATGAGGTAGGAGGATGTGGGCGTTTTCCTTGGGCTTTGTAAACTCTCTTATCACTAAGTGGAACAAAGGTGTGTGGAATGAGAGTGTAGTCGAGACGAAGACCATTTGAAGTTGGTGGAATGGGTGAGATGAACCTAAAGAGATGGGTCAAGAGCATTCCATATGGCATAGCCGTTGTGCCATGCACGGGAATGTCGGCCGCATGTAGCAAAGGCAAAGGTTGATATGGTCACGGTTCCCTATTGTGCTAATGACATTGGCTCTAAGGACTTCCTCCCATTTCTTGAATTGGGGCTTGAGTTCGTTCATTTCCATTCCATATGGGTCATTATCGACCTCATTCCCCGAACGGGTTCTCCTAGTGGTGGTGGTTCTAACAAAGAGGTGGTCACGAAGTCCGTCTTTTGAGACAAGGGGTGTGTCATAAGGGTGGATACGGTCTTGGAGGTTGTCAAGAGTTGAGAGGGAGTGCAAGTCGGAATAGAGGCAAGTACCACGGTTTGGGACACATAGGATTTGAGCAAACTCCTCAAGAGTGAAGGAGTATTGATGACCGCTAACCCTAAAGTTGATAGACATATGACCATAGTCATCCGTGGAGAGGACGGAGGATGCATAGAACTCTAGAATGACCTAGGACAAATAGGCTCGTCGATATTCAAAAGACACTCAAAGTTGATTGTAGCAAAATCGGCGTAAAGGTTTGTGCCTTCTAGGAAAGACGGGTCAATGGTTCTACCCTCATGGTCATAATGTTTTTCTAGGGCTTTAAAAAACGTTTACTTGGTTTGGGGTAAGGCCTTTGGTTTTGTGGTGTTTTGGTAGGTACTTAATGGTGTCCTTGTGGTCGTAGTGGGTTAGAGGAGGCATGATGATTCCTAGAACAACAAAATTTCACATTTTAGTTTACGTAAACCACTATTATAATATGGATGTTCTAGTGTGTGCCTATATGAAAACAATGTGGAGGTGTGGTTATCTTGACTCATTTTGATGCTTCAAAATCGTTTTATGCAAGTTTTGTTATAAAACAAAAGATAACCCAAACGCTCCTAGTTCAATGTAGCTTCGTTTGAATGTACCCGAAAATACATATTGGTTATGTATTCCCTTTAGCATTCAAGAGACATTATGCAAGTGATGTTTTAAACATAACGTTTTGATTTTGTATTCTCAATGTGAGACGAAAAAATATTTGTCCTACTTGTGAGAAATTTTTGGAAGGATTTGACATGGGGTGTTTTAGCAAACATGTTTATACTAATTAAAGATGCAATTCCTAACTATGGGAAATACGATTAGTTTTATTAAACACCTAATCTAATGCATGAGTTTTTCAAGTTAATGCATAACCCCAAGTTTTTGTTTTTGTGCAAGAAATAGAATTCCTAGACTCAGATCAGGATTGTAATCGTGTTTAGAATACTTACAATGATGATTTAGTTGCAATGTAAATGAATGGAAGACCAAGAATTCGTAGGTATGGATGGATGGTAAAGTGAATAGTAGCAATTTGGAAGTGGTGGTATGAGATAATGGGTGTTTGGTTTAATATAAACAAAGAATGTAATTCTGCAGGTCGACGGGCACGGCGGAACCCTGAGTTGGGTTCCGTCCGTTATGGCTGAGGGTTCCGCCGACCCTGCTAAGAAAAATGGTTTTGGATTTGTTTTGATTTTTGTGATTTTTGTCTAATGTCCAGAACTACAATGTAGGTTCCATGAGTCCTAAGCCTAGCCTAAGAAGATTAAAAGGTTCACGTTTAAGAGGTTTTGTGAGAATGTCGGCAATGTTATCTTCGGAAGAAACTTTCTCAATTGAGATATTTCCTTTTTGAACGTTGTCACGAAGGAAATGATGACGGATTTCAATATGTTTGGTACGAGCATGTTGAACCGGGTTTTTGCTAAGATCAATGGCACCTTTGTTGTCACAAAGAATTGTGATGTCATTGAGTAGAATTCCGTAGTCGACAAGTGCTTGCTTCATCCAAAGAGCTTGTTGACATGCTTTTCCGGCCGAAACGTACTCGGCTTCCGTTGTTGAGATAGCAAGAGCCGTTTGCTTCTTAGAGAACTATGAGGTGAGACAATGTCCAACAAAAGTACAAATACCACTTGTGCTTTTTCTGTCGACATAGTCACCGGCATGATCCGAGTCGGCATACACTATGGTGTCTATTCCCGTTCCTTTGGGATACCATAAACCTAAATGTGTAGTGCCCTTAATATACCTAAAAATCCTTTTAACGGCTTCGAGATGGGTAGTTATAGGATCTTCTTGAAAACGAGCACATAGACAAACACTAAACATAATGTCGGGTCTACTAGCCGTTAGGTAAAGTAGACTACCAATCATACCTCTATATTTAGTACTATCTACGGATTCACTTTCCTCATCCTTGGTAAGTTTAGTTTCCGTGGACATGGGAGTTTTGATAGGTTTCGAATCTTCTAGTCCAAATTTCTTAAGCATATCCTTAATATATTTAGATTGGTTAAAGAAGATACCATCTTCTAGTTGTTTGATTTGGAGTCCTAAGAAAAAGTTGAGTTCTCCCATCATACTCATTTCAAACTCATCATGCATGATTTTTGAGAAATCCACACATAATTCTTGACAAGTTGATCCGAATATAATGTCATCAACATAGATTTGGACTATGATAATATGTGAATCTTTCTTCTTAGTAAAGAGAGTATTATCAACTAAGCCCATGGTATACTTATGGTCAACTAGGAATGTTTTAAATCATACCATGCTTTTGGAGCATGCTTAAGTCCGTAAAGAGCCTTTTTAAGTTTGTAAACATGATTTGGTTTTTCAAAATCGATAAAGCCCGGTGGTTGAGCAACATACACTTCTTCATTAATGACTCCGTTTAGAAATGCACTTTTGACATCCATTTGAAAAAGTTTAAAATTGTGTGCACATGCATATGCAAGTAAGATTCTAATTGACTCGAGCCTAGTGATTGGCTCCAAACGGTCAACCTAAACTGACCAAGGGATGGTCAACTAGATCAAACAGCCTAGAGTCAATGCTCCACGGAAGCATAGTGTTTCCCCGGGTCGTTATGTCCCGACGAGGTGTGGATTGTATTCAAACGGATTTGTGATCGGGTTGAATGAATAGAAAAAGGAATTTTTGTTTTTGATTGGTTTTAAAGTAAAGGATTAAAAACTATTTTAAGCGATAAAAACTAGATTAATAAAGCAAAACTACAAAGCTTAAAAGTAAATGATTAAAGTAAAGACAATAATAACACTAGTAGCAAGTAAATAATATAAAGTTAACGATAAAAGACAACGGCTATAAATAATAAACTAGATTATACTAAGCAAGCAACTAAGAAATATATGATAAAAAGATATACTTGTTAAGCAAATTATCACGATCCTTAAACGTGGTTTATTATTTCAATTAAGTTCTCTAATTGATGAATTAATATCTTTTACGAATAAATATTTTCTCACAACGTTGGTTTATTTTGAAAACAACTTTTTCATAAAGAGATATCAATATCTAAATTAAAACCCAATTATTTTCACGGCTTTTGCCCGCTCAAACAACCAAAATTTTAATCTAAGTAACTTAAAAATTACTAATCAATATATTTTCTAACTTTTATAAAACCACACTCAATTAACGGAATAGTCTACTCAACAAGTATATAAAAAATCTACTTACTACTCATGACTACTAAACTAACAATAACAATTAATCCAACAATAATAAGCATACTTCTAAACTAACATAAATAAACTACTCGCATATAATAAAAACTACACTACAAGCAATAAATAAATCAACAATAATAACTAATAAGCTAAACATGGCAATAAATATAATAAAAATAAAAAGGTAAAAGGATAAGAGATAATCAAATGAGATGAAAAATATAAAGACGGCGAGATGAGACCCATTCCATAAGCTTCGAAATGATACTCATATATTACCCTCTAACCACCTCTAGTAACATCTAGATCTCAACTAGTTACTATTTTTGAAACAAAAGTTTAAATACAAAACAGTAATGACATCTTAGAAATTTAAATTTCCAAAGCGTAATTAATAAAAGATTTGATAACAAGTACCTAATTTTGTTTACGAAAATAAAGAGCTTAATATAAATTAGACCTACCAACAAAATAAAATAAAAAATTGCTTCGTATGAAAACAAAATTTAGCAAATAGTATGAAACAAATAAATGATTAATAGGTCATTTGTAAATGATGACAAAAGCATTAATTAAAAACTATCAAAATAAAGTATGACTACTTTTAGATTCAATGAAGGACACTTGTAAATTGGTTAACTACAAGATTTGAAAACAGAGTGACTACAAAGTTGACTAAAAGTAATTTCATACGGATTAAAAAATCAACTACAACTTAAATGAAATTGATATATTAAAGATTGAACTAAAAGCTAAGATTTAAATAATAACAAAATTGAGATAGAACATTTGTAGCAAGTTGAGATGCGTTTGGTGTGACTGCAAAACCGACCGTCTCCTCTAATTTCATATTAGAAAATTTTATAAAAGGTTGATTAGAGAAGGTAAAGTAAAGATTAAATGGGTAAAAAGTGATTAACTAAAACATAAACTTTAAAGCTTGAAATTAATATATCATAAACATAAAATAATAATGATTAAAACCTTGCATTAAATAAATATCATTACATAGTTAAAAGATTAACACTAAATTAAAAACTAATCTGATCTAAAGAAAAAAAAAAAGAACGAAAAAAATATGATAGATGGTCCCCTCTTTGTTGATGCCCTTCCTCTTTCTATATTCTCATGTAAAATTTGGAACCAAGATAAGATGAGCACTCCCAAGATGCCAAGTGGCGCACTTTGATTTGTTGGATGAGATAGTGGGCATAAGATGGATGGAGATAGAGCATCATTTTTCTCTATTTTTTTTTTTTTTTTTTTTTTTTTTTTTTTTATAGTTACATGTTTTAAAATGTGGTCAACGACAAAACAAAAAGTGCATATACGAAATATTAGTTTCGCTGGACCTGTGTAGTTGTGTAGTTTTCATTGGGCCAAGTTGGGTTGAGCTTGTGTGGCTTGCTAGGCTTGTTGGCCATTAGGCTTTGTGGGCTATAAATATCATTGGGCCAAGCTTAATAATTCTTGAGCTTAACTTCGGGCTTTAATTGGGCTTTCACTTAAGTTTGATATATCATTGAATAAGCTTCAAATAAAATTATCATTGATCCCGTAATTTCGTGCTCTTTCCAATCTCGTGCTCGATTTTTGTCGGGTTTTCTTTATTTTGTTTTTGTCCACTTTCAAAATATCCGTACCTGCACATGCATAAACACAAAAACACGATATATTTGGAATATTTGGTTAGTTTTTGGTCGTTTTCTCAGTCTAAATGGGTATAAAATGATGAGTATTTACACACTCATCACCTAGCAACCGGAGCAAAAGTTTCATCGTAGTCAATGCCTTCTTGTTGGTTATATCCTTGTGCAACTAACCTAGCTTTGTTTCTAGACACGATTCTATGTTCATCCATTGTATTTCGAAATACCCATTTTGTTCCAATTATAGTTTGACTCTTTGGTTGAGGAACTAATGTCCATACATCATTCCTAACAAATTGGTTTAACTCTTCTTGCATTGCAATTACCCAAGACTCATCTTTAATGGCTTCATTAATATTTTTAGGTTCAGTAGTTGACACGAAACAAAAATGGTTGCTTTTATTTTGAACTTTTGACCTTAGTGTTCTTTCGTTAATGTTGCCAATGACACCATCTAATGGATAACTTTTAGATTCTTTGACATTGACAATTTCTTTGTTAAATAGTTCATCTTCTTTGTCATCACTTAAAATTTCTTGATTTTCTATTGCTTGGCTTTCAACTAAGTCATCATCTACCAAAGGTGATGTCTTAGAGGGAGGTGGACTCTCGTCAAAATGTTACGTTCAACGATTCCTCGACTCTTAAGGTTTCTTTGTTCAAAACAATGTACGCTTTACTATTTTGTGAATATCCAAGAAATACACCTTCATAAGACTTTGGGTCAAATTTGGTGAGATAATCCTTGGTGTTAAGAATGAAACATTTACTCCCAAACACTCTAAAGTATCCTAATGTAGGCTTTTTACCTTTATATAGTTCATAAGGAGTTTTATTCAAAAATGGTCTAATTAAGACTCGATTTAAAATGTATGTTGATGTGTCAACGGCATTACACCAAAACTTTTGTGGAATGTTTTGTTCATTAAGCATTGTTCTACTCATCTCTTGCAATGTCCGGTTTTTACGTTCTACTACACCATTAGATTGAGGAGTACGTGGAGCTGAAAAGTTATGAGTTATTCCATTATTATCACAAAAGTTACCAAATTGAAATTCATTATCAAATTCACGACCGTGATCCGTTCTAATAGACACAATATTAGACCCTATTTGATTTTGAATTTTCTTACTTAGAATTTCAAATTTATCAAAAGCTTCATTTTTACTTTTCAAAAATTTTGTCCAAGTATATCTTGAGTAATCATCAACTATGACCAAAGTGTATAAGTTACCTCCATAACTTTGTATAGCCGACGGACCAAATAAATCCATATGTAAAAGTTCTAGACACCTAGATGTAGAAACCAAGTTTTTAGCCTTATGGCTACTATGGACTTGTTTACCGACTTTGCAAGCATCACAAAAGTGTTGGTCAGATTTCAACTTAGGTAGGTTTCGAACTAAGTCTTTGGAGGAGAGGTTTTGAATTAGTCTCATGTTAGCGTGTCCTAAACGTCTATGCCATAAAGTTGAAGATTCATCTAATGAAGTAAGACAAAGTTTGTCTCTAGATGTTGGATCCATCTTCATGACATATACGTTGTTCTTAAGAACACCTTTGGCTATGGTTATACCATCTTTAAGTATTTTACTATCGTTTTCACTAAAAAGGACATTATACTTATTACGACAAAGTTGACTAATGCTAAAGAGATTAAAACTTAAGTTATCAACATGAGCTACATCATCTATAGAAAGGGAGTCATGAGAGATTGTACCTTTTTCGATGATTTTGCTCTTAGCATTACTACCAAATGTAACGTTACCTCCATCACATTTGTGATAAGTTGAGAAGAGGCTTTTGTTACCCGTCATGTGCCTTGAACAACCGCTACCTTTAATCCATTCATCCGGTTCCAAACAAACTTTGAGGCACACCTATTTTATGAAAAACACTCAAACATTTGGTCCCCAATTTCTCATGGGTCCATTTTGGTTAAGCATGCCATTAATTTGTTCCAAGTATGAAAATAGAGCATAAGGGTTCTATGGCATGTGGTTTTGAGTTTGGTAATGTCTAGGAGTGTTTTGATTCCAAACATGTTGGTAGTTTGGTCGAGCATTGAAGTTGCTCTTTGGAAAGGGGCGTTTGGGAATTGGAGTCTTAGGTCTTGGTTGAGTAGTTTGAGCTCTAAATTCATTTTTACTAAATCCTACTCCAGTTTTAAACACAGGTTTTGTTCCATTTTTGTATGTAACTTTAACAAATTTTGAACGATCCGAAGTGGATGAGGTTACTGCTGCAGCAGGCCTGGCGGAACCTTCGGGACCAACGGGCGGAACCCTAAATTGGGTTCCGCCTGATCCGCAGGCTGCTGTAGCAATTTTATTTGTTTCTTGTGCAATCTTTTCTTGTTTCAATTAACCCATTGAAGTTTCTATTTTCGTAAATCCTAATCCTGTTTTATCAAAGGGTGACTTTTGAAGTTTCATAATTTCATCCGCACAAGAAATGCTCTTATTGAACTTCTTAAACTTTGTGGTTTGTTTTATTAGATCATTTTGAGTAATTTTGAGTTTCTCAACTTCTAGTTTAAGCTCTTCACATGATTTGCAAGATGTGTCAATACCTTTACTCTTTTCTAATCTCTTAGCTTTTTCTTTTAACTCATAAACTTCATTTTCTAAAAACTCCTTTTTAGTTTTCAAAAATCTATTTTTGTTTATGATTTTTAAGCTCAATTCACAAAGTTTGTTATATTCTTTTTGTAAAGTGTCATCATCAATAGAGGAGTAAGATGAGTCGGATAATACCTCATTTGAGTTGTGAGCCATAAGAGCAACATCGTCATTCTTTGGCTCATCGTCATCTCCTTCATAGTCACTCCAAGCACCACCCACAAAAGCTTGTTGAGGTTTGCTCTTGGGTGGTTTTGGACATTCTCCTACAAGATGACTTGTGTCTCCACACCTATAGCATTTTCTTTCAACCTTTCCTTTCCTATCATCACGATCTTTTCGGAAAGTTTTCTTGTCATCTTTAGGTTGCCTTACAAACTTTCCTCTTCTACGAAAGAACTTCTTGAAGTCTCTAACAGCCATAGCATATTCCTCATCGTCACTATCCGAAGTAGATTCTTCATCATCACTTGATTGGACTCTAGCTTTCAAGGCAATGGACTTAACTTTTTCTTTCTTGCCTCTAACTAGTTCCGAATCTTTTTCCATTACCATTTCGTGAACTTTGAGGTTTCCAATTAGCTCATCAAGTGACATGCTTGAAAGATCTTTGGATTCTTTAATTGCCGTCACTTTTGCTCTCCACTTCGGATGGAGTGCTCTTAGAAATTTCCTGACAAAGTTCTTACTACAAAAAGATTCGTCAAGTGCTTTAAATGAAGTAATAATAGTATTAAATCTAGCAAAAGCATTATCAATAATCTCATCTTCGGAAATAACAAATTGTTCATATTGTTGAACAAGAAGATCAATTTTGTTATCTTTAACTTGTGAGTTTCCTAGATGAGTGACAATTAAAGATTGCCAAATATCTTTGGCGGTTTTACACAAAAAGACTCTTTCATATTCTTTCTTAGGCAAAGCATTGTAAAGCATCATTTTAGCTTCATTATTTTTACCTATTAATTTCTTTTGATCATCATCTTTGATGTTAGTAACTATGTTATCACCATCAATAATTATATACCACAAATCCATATCTTTAGATTTCACGTAAGTTTCAAAACGGTTTTTCCAATATATAAAACCATTTGCTTCAAAGAGTTGTGGTCTTTGCATAGATTGCCCTTCTTTGTAATTTTCAAAATCCATGGATCGTTTCAAGTTTACACAATATATTTTAAAAGCTTGAGTAACGTAGCTCTTGATGCCAATTGTGGAAAACTAGAAGGGGGGTTGAATAGTTTACCGATTAAAATCTTTTTAACTTGTTAAGTTAGCTTTGAAACTTTCCGTTTGATTAAAGATATATGCACAAACACAATATATAACATGCAAGTAAATGAAAGAAACGATCAAACCACAACACGAGTATTTATCGTGGTTCGGCTACAAGGACTCTTTTTCCTTGCCCTACGTCCACGCCCCGAGTATCCAACTCGAGAGTTTCTTTCACTAGTCAACAAGCTCCTTTCACCGGCGGAGAAAACCTTACACGTCGCTTACACTTTTACCGACACAAAGCTAAATGTCGAGTTCTTTTACAAGGGCACAACCACTCCCGTTAGTTCTTTTACTAGGGTACAACAACTCCCAACACTCTTTGTATTTTGAGGACAAAAATACTAACCAATCACTACTGAAAATACACAATCAAATGAAGTGTAAACTACACAAGTCTACACAATGCTAAGCTAACAAGTCTTGCAACGTTGTGTTGAATACTTGTTACTTTTAGTAAGCTCGTGAATCTCTTTGCTACAAAAAGAAACTTCACATATGAAATGTTAAGAGGTTAGATGAAAGAATGAATGTGTGTGTAAAAAATAATGTCAAGTGATGAGCCAAAATTTAACTTGTGGCTCAATATTTATAGCCAAACCTTCTGCAGGTCTGGCGGATCAGGCGGACCCCTCAAAAGGGTTCCACCCGTGTACCTCCAGGGTACCGCCGGGCTTGCAGTTGGTTTTGGAATAAATCTTGCAAACCAAACAAGGTCACATCTCATTACTCTTGCAAACCAAACAATGTCACATCACATAATATCAAGTCAAACACTAAACTTGCAAGCAACATCAAAGTAAGTCAAACACATTTCTTTCCATAAATGTATAATGACAAAACTTGCCATAAATATGATGTGACAATTCTATTTTTAGAAAATAAAAGATGTTGTGTTTTATGAAATGTAAAATGTAGCAAAATTCTAGTTTATGCAAGTCCTTAAAACTAAGATTATGTTTTACTTAGAAGCTAAAGTTTACATTTGTCATTAACAAAACTTAGCGAAGATCGTAAAATATAAATAACGTTTTTAGGCGATATTTGTATTAACATGACGTATTTAAGGGTTGTGAATATTGAAAATAGTGGTCATGAATAGTGAAATAACGGCTAGTAAATAGTGCCCGACGGTCGGGAATAGTGCCCAACGGCTATATTCTAGCCTATATATACCACTTTCAAACTTCCACTTCTTCCATCAACTATTTTTCTCTCATTTTCCATCAAAATGCCGCATCTCATAACCATCTTAGCGATTGTGTACGTCGTCCTTGCCGCTATCTACTTGGCGTACGTTCCGGATGAAGACTTTGGATTCTTGGTCGCGATCTTAATGTTTGTCGTACCCCTTACTATCCTTGCTATTACCATCGACAAGATCTGGGGGTAAAATCTTGAGCTAGGGTTGTTTTGGATTAAGTTCTTGTTATGTTTCTATGTACTTGTAACGAATAAGGAATAAAACTCGTTTTGTTTTTAACAATTTGTCTCATTATTGTTTTTAATGTTTTGTTTTTATTTATTTTTCAGCGTAATTAAAGTGATTCATCCTGTGGTGGCTCTTGCTGTTGTTTTGTTGGTGGGAGTCTTATTTGTCATAGCGGATCAACCTATTGAAGATTCCTTTGTTTGTATTGTAATAATTGTAACGATAGCACTTCCGATGCTAATTATTTGTTTATGTATTAACTTTTATGGATTTTAATAAAAATTTCGCTATTGATGTCTTTTATTAGTTGTTGTGAATTATTGGTGTTTTCTTGCTTATACTTTTGTCGATTTCCTATCATAATGGTGATTATATATGATAGGTATTTATTATGGGTTGTTCAATGTATTGATTATGAACAGTTTATTTTAGCTCTTTATCTTGCTTTTGAATGAAGATTGTTATTTAATTATTTGAAAATATCATTGTTCCTTTCATAACATAATTTTTCCTAAATTATACATAGTTGATCAGGTTATGTATAATTGAGGACCAAATGATGTAATGTTTGGTTCAATCATATATTTTTATAAATTGTTTTAGATGATGTTCAACGTGTTATTTTTATGATATAACACGTAATTTCTTTTTAAAATAAAGTGGAAAATTTCAGGGTTCAAGATATAAATCAGAAATTTATGAAGTAATCATTGTATATTGTCATTTGGTAAATGAGACAGAAATTGAAATTAACTTAGATTATCATTATTATGGAAATATTACAAGGGAGATTTTTCGATACACTAGAAAGATTATTGTTTAAGTTACATCCATCGTAACTTGAAGTGAAATACAGGAAAGAGATACAACTTAGGAAATTTTAAACTAGATTTTATTTATCTTCAACAGGAATTTATTCATCTGTTCCAATCTAGTTGCCATTCCCTTGATACTATCAAGGTCTTTAAAGATTCTTCATTTTCTTGTAAAGGTCTTGGCTTTCCAATTAACATTGTAGTTTGGACATCGTTTCACATGATGACCATGTCCACCACATCCGTGACATACAATGGTTGTTGGTTGTACTTTCATGTCCTTAGTCCTGCAGCTAATTGCCTGGTGACCTATTTTCTGACATTTCGTGCATTTAACCCTACATTTCCCAGTGTGATGCTGGTTGCATTTTTGACACCAGGGTAAAGTTCCACGATAACCACTTCCAGTAACAGGTGTGACAAGACAATTTCTATTAGCTTTCTGATTGAGTCCCAGCTGACGTTGATACTCCATACGGTCTTCTAGATGTTTGCGATAACGGTCTTGAGCATTGAAGATGTTGCAGTAGATGGGATTGATGGTTCCTGTCTCGGGGAGTTTCCTCTTCTGATTATTTCCATTTGGTAAAATTCCATGCCTAATTCCTTGATGATGGTTGATGGTAGGGTTGATCATTCCTTCTTGAATCTTTAAGTGAGGTGGCCTATACTTCATGAAACTTGCAGGGTTTTGATTACCAAGTATACCCGTCTCTCTTCTCGGATAAACTACAGTAGTCCCTTCTAGTACCACCGACACTATGTCTTTTACCAATTTCTGGATAGCTCCAGGAGTCATGGTGATTTCTAATGATGATTGATATGCATTGTTCATGTTGTCCATTTTCTGTAAACATAAATGAAACTCAACATTAGAATCCATATAATATCAGAAAATTTTAAATAATGAAGTTAATTATTTCATTGATGATAGACTGAATTGACTCCCTACTGTAATCTAATTTCAAGATATGTCTTTGTTGTATCATTTATCAATAATCAACTCTTGATATGGGATTACTAAGGAACAAACCGACTTGTCTATTTAAAATGAAGTTTAATTATCTTTTCTTCATTCTTTAAATTCATTTTCAAAAATTGGTATTTAGACGATTCTTAAGGTTTTAGGTTGATTATGGTAAGTTTTAAGAAATCTTAACAATTTGTAAGAAATCTTACGGTAGATTTGAATAATATTACAGAGGTAAACAGAATATTAATAACTTGACCGATTATTTTTGCAAGATAAACGATACAAGATCTTTTATTAATACTCCATTGATCTGAATAGAATCATTTGGTTATTAAAGAAAATAACAAATGATGAGATTTTTGCATGAAAATATGATGATTCATCACATGCATGATTGATACGGAAGAAAAGATTGATTCATAACATAAAGATATAACAGAAAGGATGTTATTATACAATATGTTTTGATTACACGTTCTGAAGTTTCAGATTTATTGAACATTTCATGAAATATTAACCAAGTCTATTTGGTTTATTAGGAACAACAAGGAAACTTGTAAACTTAAGATTAGTTACGCCTCTGACGTAAATAACTAATTTCTTTCTCAAGTTCAAGTTGTGCAGCTTCCATGTTTGAGAAACGTTCTTGACACATGTTCATTTGGTTTGCCAACATATTCTCTAATGCGGCAATCTTTTGACCCTGGTTTCTGGCTGCATCTTGTTGATCCCAGTTGAGCTAATACGATCTTATATAGAAGTTAACTTAAACAAATACTTAAGCTTAAACGCGGAATATAAAAGCTTAACTTAAGAAGATTTAGAATTCTCTTTCAACACTTCAATATTATTAATACGAGCACTCGATAATGCTAGGGTTTTACAACCTTGAAGTGAATAATAACACGTACATACTCTAACCCTAGGATCCTCCTTTTATAGGCCAAGGAGTCCTACTAGGTTTACAATACCTTTCTCTACAAGATAAGAATAATCTAAATAGATAAACTATACAAAGAATCTATTCCATAATTATCCTATCGTATACAATGTTAATCCCTTCAGCAGTAGTTTCACCAAGCAGCAGATAGTCTTCAGCAGCAGAGTCATTAACACTAGCAGCAGTTTCATTGTAGCAGCAGTATTACTCAGCAGCAGAGTTACTTAGCAGCAGTGTCACTTGGTCAAACCCAACAATCCTCCCCTAAACTTAATATTTATTTCTAAATATTCAAGTTTCTTCAAAGCTCAAAACATTACTAGGAGGATGCTTCCAAACACTTCATCTCTTGAAAATTCAGTTGATCAAATATCTTCTTATACTTTGACAGCAAATTGAATGCTTGATCATCAGAATCATAATCTTTCTGCAGCTTAAGTGTTTTGTCACTATTAACCATCTGATTAACAACATTCCAGTATCTTACCACTGGATAATCCTTTTCAGCTAGCATGTACAAGGTAATTGGCCCAAGAGTTAACATATGAACTCCAGAATCTTGAAAAAGTCTCCATCTTCTTACCTTGTAGTCAGCTATCTCTGTCCATTCAGAGTCATCCATTGAAGGTTCAAACATAAGTTTAAGAGCTCTCCACATAACATTATCAGAAGCAGTTAAGATATGATCAATTTGATCTACCTCATACTTTTTACCATCAAATTTCTTAGCCCCAAACTTTGCCTTGTATAACTTCCACAAGTCTTCAACATCCTCTCTATCAAAGTAGTGTAACATCTGTTGAAATCTAAGAAATCTATGAGTTTTACCATCAGATCTCTGGACATCATGAAATGCTCCAATGTTAGTATCATACCCTGTAGTTACTTTGATAATAGGATACTTGATTCCTAATGGTTTAGCATCAACCACTTCAGGATCTTCCATCTTGCCAACCACAGTATAACTCTTCAATTGTTCTTTTTGATGCTCAGAAGGAATGTGATCAAGACCATATTTAAACTCATCTCCTTCAGGCATAGAACTACTTCCTTCTCCAATCTTTCTCTTCTTCTTTGCAACTGACTTATGAATAACACCTTTTCTTTTATCACCCTGCACAGAAGAAGTAGTCTTTGCTGCATCACTTTCAATCTTTTCAACAACATTAGCTTCTTGTATCTGCTCTGCTTCAACAATCTTTTCAGGCACCAACTTCTTGTTCATCTGAGCAATATGTTCCAAGTCCTCAGCACATCCCATAGTATAAAAAGTATCTGTTCTCTTCTTTGTTTGTTGATACAAATCAAAAACTTCTTTGTCAGAGTAAGCTTTCAATTGCACCAATGTCCATCCACCCATATTCTTTAGATATCTTTCATACTCTTTCCTTTGCTGTTTAACTGTTGGACCCTTGAATACTTTAACCTTTCTTCTAGCAGCAGCATTCTCTTTTCTCTTATTAGAAGCAAAGTTACTATACCAAGATTGCACATTAAAATTTGGAACTTCATTTTCTTCAATCTTGATCAGCTTGTTTAATTCAATATCAGCAGCAATTCTGATCTTTTCATCATCCCATTCATCATACATTCTTAAACCTTCAGCCTCTTTCTCAGCCAGCTGCTGATCTTCCAAATTAAACAACTCTTGTGTTTTAATAGCAGCAGCTTCATCATGTTCAACTTGCAATGGCTTAGGCCAAGAATCAAAAGGTACATCAGTAAAATCAACCCCTTTATATATCCATCTATGAGCATCAACTTGCTTGCCTTTACCCTTATCAGTAGAAGATGATGTGATTGTCTTCTTTTGAGTAGCAGCAGGTTCTCTTATTGTTATTCCTTTTTGAGGTTTTCTTGTTGCTGATGTTATACTTGTTGTTGTGATAGGTTGTGATAATGATGGAGTTGGTAATGGTGATGTATGGGTGTCAGCAGCAGTCTTCTTACTTAGCAAGACCATTGCCTCTGCAGCAACATTGACAATAGAACCAGCAGCAGAGTCTTGAACTTCAGCAGCATTTGCTATTTCACTAGCAGCAGAACCATCAACATTCTTAGCAGCAGTAGAGTCAGCAACCACTGAAGTCTTTAACACATTATCCACCTTTTCTTGTGCAGCCACCACCTTTTCCATAACTACTTCATTCCCAGACTTATCAGCAACCACAAAATCTTCATCATTCGGAGGACTATCCACATCCATATCTTCAATCACTGGAACCTCCCCTGAAACTAATCCAGCATCCATATTTTGAACATTATCAACTTTTTCAAGATTTACCTCCCCTGAATCCATGACAATCTCTTTCCTCCCCTGTTTGGAAGCATCCTCTTCCAAAGGAGTAGATGGTTCAGAAGAACTTACAACCTGAGTAGTCCCCACTTTCTTCAATCTGTGCAATGAGGTTGAAGATTTTGATTTCTTGAAGCTCTTAATCTGTTTTCGCATTTTGATGATGACCTTGGCTTGACCAGCAACAACATCAGATAGATTAAGAACCTTATCTTCCAAAGACTCACATTTCAACCCCAAAGCTGTACAAGTATCCGTCAATTCTTTAATAAGTTGCATTGTAGTCTCATCACTTCGACCTGTATTACCTGGTCCGAGAGGTGAATCACTGACATTGTCATCATGTACAAGTGGATCCGTCAATTCATGAGTCACTGGCCTGTCCTCATCACTTCGACCTGTGTGACCTGGTCCGAGAGGTGAATCTTGGGACAAAAACTCAGTATCAAACCTAGTTTGATCATCTGAGCCCCCTATGTTTTCCATTTGGCTAGGGTTACCATCCTGAAAATCAGACTCATAAGAATCTTTTTCTCTAGATGTTGCCTTGGTTTGGGTCTTAATGATGTTATCACTGTCCTGCTCTGCTGCTAAGCTAGAAGCAGTAGTGACAGCCCTTGCCAACATGTCCTCTCCATCACCTAGGACAGCCTCATCTGGTACAGCCATACTAACACTATCCTGAGGTAGATTAGTGTCCTTTTTGGTTTTCCTACGTGTATATTGTTTTGTAGGTTGTGTAACAGATGTAGTAACATTGGGTGTGTGATGGGAATCAGTGGGATTTCCTGATCCTTCACCCTGGTTGGTGTGCACAATTTGTTCCATAAAAGAAGTAAGATTTGTATGTGCACCAGAAAAACCTTTTCCATGTTTATTCAAAAAGGTAAAAGTCCTTGAGGCCAATTTAGGAGCCTCATATTCAGCATGATGGGCTCTAGTTTTAGAAATTTGTTTTTCAATAAAGATTTGAAGAAATCTTGGATATAACAAATAAGCACCATCTTCAACACCTTTAAGAAACCCAGCCAAAATCATTTTTGAAAAATTAAATGGTTGACCTTTGCACAGACATATCATTGCAGAAGCAATGGTAGTACTGAACTCATGCCACCCAGATGTTTTAGGACTCAAACAATGAAGGAATAGATGTATCAAAAATTTGTATTGAGGACAGAGGAGAGCTTTTTGAAATTTTAAATTAGTATGTTTCCCCTCATACCCCAATTCCTTCAAACCAGCAAAAATAGCATCATTGGCAAGGCAAGTGGTCTCTGTTTCATCATCTAAGAGAAGATATTCCCTTATTGATGATTCAGTTACACGAACCTTTTGCCCATCAACAAAAGCACTGACATGTTTTTCCCCATTCATAGTTTTGAGTTTGGCAGTAGACCAAAACTGTTTGATGTAGGAAACATATATAGTAGGGTTCACAGTGAGTGCATACCTAAGAGAAGTAGCATTCAAAAACTTTACCATGTCTGTGAATCCTTCAGGAATTAACTCTTCATTCAAAGCAACCACACTGTTGTGTTGCTCAACCCAGGTACGTGAGATCTCCATGAATTAGGTTTTGGTGAATTGGGGATTTGTGAGTATTGGAATGATTGGGAGTAAGGGTTTGTGATAACTTCAATTTAGAACATATGAAAACCAATAATGAAGGTCAATTAGGTTTTTAAACTGATGAGTAAAAGTTACACATAACACCCTCTTACTTACAACCGTAGCAGCAGAACCGTATCATTCACAACTAGCAGCAGAGTGATAAAACTAGCAGCAGAGTGAACTTGAGTCAGCAGCAGAGTTGACTATTGAACTTGGTCAACAAAATCATAACAATTAATGCTCATATTACTCCGTAATCCCTATAAAATCGGCAAGATCTTTTCCCCAAATTACGCAATCAAACCCTAATCATTTTCAAAAACGCCTCACACACAATCAATACTATCCATCTTTACAATCAAATCATCACACAATGAAATCAACACCAGAAATAATCAATATCTCTTCTGATTCATCATCAGAAGATGATTCTCCAATGGAACCCTTTGTTCCACCCTTTCGTCCTCCAAGATTTGGTTGTAGAACCAAAGAACAAGCACGCAAGAGGAAGCATGATCTTCCAGTGTTTAAAGATCTCCTCAACCTCAATCAGACTCCAAGCACCTCAAGGGGAAAACAGCCAATGTCCCCTGAGGTTCCAGCATCATCAGAATCATCAGACGACCAATGGTGGACGTTTGTGCAACCACCTCCTCCAGTGCATCATCATCAATCTCCCTTCATCTTCACATCCTCAGATGAAGAGGAAGAAGAACCACCAACCAATCCACCAGCCACTCCTGAGAGGCCACAGTCTTCAAGACCAAGGCCACAATCTTTGAGAGCAAGGCCACAACCATCACCTGGTCTTTCTCTTGGACCATCAAGACAAAACCCTCCTCTCCCAAAAGATAGAGATGTGGTGCTCGGGCTTCCATGCCCTAGGAAGGTGTAGGTGTTAGGTTAGGATGTCTGTTTTGTGTTTTGTCTTGTGATGTATGATCTTTGTACTTCTCTGGAATGAATAAATGATATGAACTTTTCTTGTATCAATACTTGCAAAGCACCATTCATATACCTGCAAAATGTTAGACCAAACACCACAAAGCAAACAACCAACATATGTACTAGCAGTAGAGTTAAAAAAAAATCAATGAGCAGCATAGTACATTATGTCTCAAACATATACATATTAACAAGCAGCAGAATAACAAGCAGCACATGCATTACAAACTTTAACAAAAACAAAGAGATAAGGTTTTCAAAGATTAATCATACCAATGTTAGCAACTAAAAATTGAAACCTCCCCACATCAAAATGTTTAGTGAGAAGATCAGCAACATTGTTATCAGTATGAATTTTAACAATTTGAATCAACTTCTTTTCATAGCAATCCCTTATGAAGTGATGCCTTATCTCTATATGTTTTGTTTTAGAATGAAACACAGGATTTTTAATTATGCAAAGTGTGCTGTTGTTATCAATATGGATTTTAGTATTCATGAAATTGTACCCATAATCCAATAATTGATTCTGCATCCATAAGACCTGTCCACAGCAACTTGAAGCAGCCACATACTCAGCTTCTGTTGTTGAATTAGCCACCACTGTTTGCTTCTTGCATTGCCATGACACCAACCTGCTTCCAAGAAATTGACAACCTCCTGTTGTAGACTTTCTATCCAAAGAAGCTCCAGCATAATCACTATCTGAGTAGGATACCAAATCAAATGGTGAATCCTTAGGATACCAAAGGCCCAATTGTGGTTGATACCTCAGATATCTAAAAATTCTTTTCACTGCATTGAGATGTGATTCCTTGGGACACACTTGAAATCTTGCACAGGCACATACTGCAAACATAATATCAGGCCTTGATGCAGTAAGATACATCAATGATCCAATCATAGACCTGTACAAGTGTATATCCACTTCCTTTCCATGTTCATCCTTCAGCAATGGCTTATCTTTTTCCATGGTAGTCTTGGCAGGCTTAGCATCTTCAAATCCAAACTTCTTCAAAATATCATTGACATACTTATCCTGACTGATAAAGATGCCATTTTCTTTCTGTGTAACTTGCAGACCTAAGAAGAAGGTGAGTTCTCCCATTGAACTCATAGCAAACTTGTCCTTTATAAGCTTCTCAAAACTAACACACATAGCTTGGTTTGTAGACCCAAAGATGATGTCATCAACATAAATTTGAACCAGCAAAATATCATCTTTTTGTCTTTTGAGGAACAAAGTTTTATCAATCTTGCCCCTGCTGAACCCAGACTCTAGCAAGTAGGTTGACAAGGTGTCATACCAAGCTCTAGGAGCTTGATGTAGACCATACATTGCTTTATTGACCTTGTAGACTTTGTCAGGATGATCAGGGTCTTCAAAGCCTGGTGGTTGAGCCACATAGACTTCCTCAGTAATGGTTCCATACAGAAAAGCACTCTTCACATCCATTTGATACACTACAAAGTCTTTGTATGAAGCATAAGCCAAAAACAATCTAATAGCCTCTATTCTTGCCACTGGTGCAAATACTTCATCATAATCAAGCCCTTCTTGTTGTGTGTATCCCTGTGCTACTAACCTGGCCTTATTTCTTATGACAATCCCTCTCTCATCTCTTTTGCATCTGAAAACCCATTTTGTGCCAATCACTCTTTTACCATTTGGCAGTTCAACCAAAGTCCATACTTCTTGCAGCTTGAATTGTAAAAGCTCATCTTGCATTGCTTCTACCCAACTTGCTTCTTGTAAGGCTTTGTAAGTGTTTTTGGGTTCAATTTGAGAAAGAAAACATGCAAACAGGCAATTTTGAAGATCTTTATGACTATTTCTTTGATGCAGAGATCTGGCAAAGAAACTTTGATGTTGAGGATCTTTCAGGGCTTTAGTCATCTGCCTAGTTTGAATGGATGAGTGTGGATCACTTAAGATTTGATCTTTTGGATGATCCTTGTGTATTCTTGTGGTAGGTGTAGGACTAACAGGAATATTGAGTTCCAAATTAGTATAATCAGCATCAGCTCCAAATAACTTACCATCAAGTGCATCATTATCAGTATCATAATAGATATTCTCAAGATCAGGCATGTTTGGATCATCTGGATAGATAGTATCATCAATGGATCTACCCTGAGTGTCCAAATGAGGAGACAAGGAAGTAGCAGTAGAGTTAGTAGGCTTAGAAGCAGAATGTGGTGAAGCAGTAGTTGTATCTTTTGGCCTAGCAGTAGAGTCGTCTGAGTCAGCAGTAGAGTCTTTTGGCTGTTTAGGAGAGACATCAACAACTACCTTGGGAACTTCAGGAGTTTCTTTTTCTGCTTCATGAGGTATAACAATACCTTCTTCAGTTTCCTTTGATTTTTCATGAGAAGCAACATCATCTGAAGAACTTTGTTCCTTCTGAAGAGGTACAAAGGTTGGACCAATCTTCAATTTCTCAATCACAACAAACTCTTCCTGTGGTTTATCAACACTGGCAATAACAGGAACATAGTTCATTGTTTTAGCAAGAATATCAACATCAAATAACCATTCTGGTCCCTTCCCTGCAGAATTATATGTGTTTTCACTAAACTTGATATGCAAATTCTCCTCCACATGTTTGGTTCTTTTATTATATACCCTGAAGGCTTTACTATTAACAGAGTAACCAACCAAATTTCCTTCATCAGCTTTTTCATCAAATTTGCCTAGCTGATCCTTTGTGTTTAAGATAGTAACAGGACATCCAAATGGTTTGAGAAAATCAATCATTGGCTTCTTTCCATGAAATAGCTCATATGGAGTTTTGTTATGAGGCTTGACTACCTTACTTCTGTTTTGCACAAAACATGCAGTGTTCACAGCTTCAGCCCAAAAAGGTACAGGTAGTTTTGAATCAGATAGCATAGTCCTTGCAGCCTCAATAAGTGTCCTGTTTCTTCTTTCTGCAACACCATTTTGTTGTGGAGTTCTTGCTACACTGTATTGTCTTAGTATTCCTTTTCCCACACAAAATTGGTTCATCTCACTGTTCTTGAACTCAGTACCATTGTCACATCTGATAATCTTTACCTTGTGATTGTGCAGGTTTTCAACTCTTGTAATGAAAGCTTTGAGTACTCCTGGGGTTTCATCTTTGGTTGCAAGGAAGAATACCCAAGTAAACCTGCTAAAGTCATCAGTGACAACCAAACAATATGACTTCTTGTTCAGACTTTTTACAAATACAGGCCCAAATAAATCCATGTGTAGCAAGTGTAGTGGCACAGTATTTGTGTTCACAATCTTGGACTTGAAAGAAACTCTGTGTTGTTTACCCTTTTGACATGCAACACAAGTTTCACAATTCTCAAAAATCTTTGTAGGCATACCCCTCACAAGATTTCCTTTCACCAATTTGTTCATAGTCTTGTAGTTCAGATGTCCCAGTCTTCTATGCCATAATTTGGACTCATCAATAGTGGCCTTTGCAATTAGACAAGTCAAAGCCCTCTTAGGAATAATATTCTTAATATGGTCACTGTATATATTTTCCTTTCTAGGGACCTTCAGTAACACAGATTTGTCATCTGGTAATTGAAAATCAGGAGAAAGAATCATACACTCAGTGTCTGTAAAAAGAACAAAATTCTTTTTGTCACACATTTGTGAGACACTAAAAAGGTTAAACTTAAGTCCTTTCACAAGAAACACCCTTTCAAAGTCCAAATTACCAGTCCTTAGAGTTCCAATACCAACAATTTTTCCACCTTTTGGATCATTCCCAAAAGCTACATAACCACCATCAAAAACCTCAAGATCTTCAAGTTGAGATTCATCCCCAGTCATGTGTCCAGAGCATCCACTGTCAACAATAACCATATCCTTAAGCTCATCCAGTAGATTGACCTGCACATGAAAAATAGAGAAATCAGTTTCTCTTGATGACCCAAGCCATTACTGACTTGGATCTGCCCTGTGCATCAGTATAATTAAATTTCTTTAAATCACTTGATGCACTGCTATTCTTGGAAACAGTATTTGTAACATTTGTTTTTGGTTTCCAAGTCCAGCAAGCTGAGGCCTTAACAGCATAAAAGTGATTACCAACAACTGTATTTGGAAGATGTTTTGGCTCAGAAGTAGAAAGTTTTGTACTAGCAGCAGGTTGCTTGCTAGCAGTAGAGTACTTACTAGCAGCAGAATGCTTGCTAGCAGTAGAGCCATTAGAAGAACTAGTTGTTGATTTGAAAACACCTTTTGGTTTGGCAGCATAAATTGATCTAGTAGCACCAGATCTCAACAAAACAGCTCTAGGAATCATGTTTCTATTAGGATGAGGGTGAGTTTGTTTTGTAACATATTTGTGATTCACCCTTGTGTATTGATTCCAAACAGGTTTTTGGTTCTGAGGACATCTACCAATCAAGTGATCAAAACTACCACACTTATAACAAGCCTTCTTTTGTAATTCAAACTGGTCACCTAATCTTTGTGAAACTAGGTTGTTGAAATTTCTTTGGTTCCCTCTAGGCCTATTATCAAAACATCTCAATTGTTCTCTAGACACCTCATTGTACTCAACCATTCTCCTAGCAAGTTTATTCCCTAACACAGGCTTGACAAACTTAATCTGTTCTACCTTAGGTTTAACCTGAGTAGGAATCTCTTCCTTTTTAACTGTTTGTTTTGGTTGAACCTGTTCTTCTTCACTTTCACTATCAGAACACCATTCTTCAATGATTGGAGCCTCAGGAAACTTTCTAGACTCAACCTTAGGTTTTTCTATAGTACTTGTGCTACTTTCACCTACAGGTTTTTCAATTTCTAGCTCACTAATGAAAGATAGCTCTTTGCCTGGTGGAGCAAAAGCACTTTTGGCTGGAGGAGCCACTTCATTATATCCAATTCCACTGCCTTTTCTCATCAAGGTACTCTCTATAGACTTATTTACCATATCAGAAGCAAATTGTTGTTTCTTTACTCTTACTACATGTTTTTCTTTTTCAGCAAGAGCAGCTTCTTTTTCTTTTTCAGCTTCTTCTAACTTATTTTTAAGAACTTCTACTTCACTATTTTTCTTAAAAATTTCTATATCTCTGAGATTAAGTTGTTCTACATATTCCTTTTCACACTCTTTGAGATATTCTAGCCTTCTCTCAACATTTTGAATACCTACTTTATAACCTAAGTTATCAAGTTTTAGACGTTCAACTTCTCTATTTAAACTCTCATTCCTAGCCTTAAGAACTTCTATAGTGTCAGAACAAGATTTAAAAGAACATCCAGATGATTCAGAATCATTTGATACCTCAGAGTCAGAGCCTGATGATGAACCATATGCCATAAGTGCAAAGTTATGCACTTTGGGTTGAACAGCAGCAACCAAAGAGAAATTTGGTTCTTCTTCAGCCATATCACTCCAGTCATATTCTCCCAGCCCATCACAAGCTACCATTGCAGACTTTGATTCTTCAGTCTTCTTAGGAACTTCAGCATTCTTCTTTGGAGATCTACACTCTCTAGCAAAGTGTCCCTTCCTGTTGCAATTGTAGCATTCAATCTTGGACTTGTCAAACCCTGGACTCTCCTTAGCCTTGTATTTGACTTCTCTTCCAGTCTTTTTCCAGAACTTTCTTGCTCTTAAAGTCAACATTGCCATTTGCCATTTGAGATCAATTTCTTCAAGATCATCTGGATCAATATGATCCAAGTCTTGATTTATGACATGTGATCTTATGGTTGTTGTAAGCTCAGCCAAGAATGCACATAAAGCAACATCACTGGTAGAAACCTTGTCATTTGAACTAGCAGCAGATCCAGATCCATCAGCAGTAGATACTCCATAAGCAGCAGAGTGAGTATCTTGTGTCTCTTTTGATTTTGAAGACACAAAAGCAAGGTTTTGTGTACTAGAAGATGAAGTAGAAGAAGTAGCTAATTCAGACTCATACACCCTTAAATTGTTGTAGAGGCTCTCCAACTTCATTGATTCAAAGTCAGGCTTATTCCTCCACACCACTGTGTGCATACTCCATTCAGGTGCAAGACTTCTTAGAAACTTAAGATTCACATCTTCCTGTGGAACAACATACCCAACAAGCTTTAGATGACTAACCAGTTGATTTAGCCTGTTGTATGTACCAATAATCTTTTCTCCAGGTTCAGAAGTAAAGTTTTCAAACTGATGCTTCAACATATTCTTTCTGGACTTCTTAGTAGCATCATTCCCTCCAAACCTGAATTCCACTGCATCCATTAATTCTTTACCTGTTTCACAATCATCAAAGTCCATTTGAAATTCATTAGGTATTCCCATTAAGAGAATACTATGAGCTTTGATTTCCAGCTTCCTTGCTGCATTAGCTTCAGCAGACTTAATTGGAATCTCCTTGCCATCTGCACTCTTCTCAGGTTCAGAATCACCATTGATAATCACATTCCACATGTTAAAGTCAATCATGCGAATGTATTGTCTGATCCTCCTCTTCCATAGCTCATACTCAGAAGGATTGAGCATAGGTACCCTTGAAGCAGTCACCATGTGAGTTTCATCACCCATCTTATGCAAACGATTTGGAACAGCAAACTTTAAAGAAACAAAATCTTCTTGATTATAACTTCTAGATCACAAGCTCTGATACCACTTGTTGATCCCAGTTGAGCTAATACGATCTTATATAGAAGTTAACTTAAACAAATACTTAAGCTTAAACGCGGAATATAAAAGCTTAACTTAAGAAGATTTAGAATTCTCTTTCAACACTTCAATATTATTAATACGAGCACTCGATAATGCTAGGGTTTTACAACCTTGAAGTGAATAATAACACGTACATACTCTAACCCTAGGATCCTCCTTTTATAGGCCAAGGAGTCCTACTAGGTTTACAATACCTTTCTCTACAAGATAAGAATAATCTAAATAGATAAACTATACAAAGAATCTATTCCATAATTATCCTATCGTATACAATGTTAATCCCTTCAGCAGTAGTTTCACCAAGCAGCAGATAGTCTTCAGCAGCAGAGTCATTAACACTAGCAGCAGTTTCATTGTAGCAGCAGTATTACTCAGCAGCAGAGTTACTTAGCAGCAGTGTCACTTGGTCAAACCCAACACATCTCTGGCCATCCATAGGGTTCTCTCAATATCTCCAATTCTTACATGTGTCTGACCGTGTTCTCTTCTTGCACAACGAACCCTGGAGTCCAAACTTCCAAGTTCCTGGTTGGTGTTGTCCTTTATTTCATTAATCTTTATTCCTAACTCACATATTGTTCGCCTCTCAGCATCCGCCCTCTTGAACAATGCGTCAAGGTTACGGTCGTACCATTCAAATTGAGTTGGTCGTAACCCTTTTAGTTGTTCAGTGTGAGCATCCAATATACCGGCATGTCGATAAATAAGATTCCATATTGATTCAGGAGTGCTTATATCGTAGTCGGGAGAGTTAGGTGAGGATAAATTATTTGGAGAATCTGGTATTGTAGAATCTGAAGTACAGGGTAATGGAGAAATTGGCTCAACATTCGTCCATGATATCTCTTGGCTTGAACCTTGTCCAACTTCGAATGTTGCCTGGCCACCAATCAAATCTTCATATTATTCGGTAGCTCTCCTGATTCTTTGACGTAAAGGTGAACGAATAGGTGACGACGGAGGTGATCTCGGATTGAGTTCTATATTAGGTTGGGATTTTGATATTTGTACGTAAGGATCTTCATTATTTGGAGAATTTTTATTGATAGTTGAGGTATTAGTATTTTGGATATTTGTTTTGACATTCACAGGCGTTCCTGAAGACATGCTACAGTAGTAACCGAGAATAATATATTATGAGTATTTTGTATGTTAAAATATAACAGTACAGATGAAATAATTATTGTGTAAGAGTAACTATTAAGCATGTAAGATAATCTCAACAGATAAGGTATTGAGCACGACAGTCTGCAGACACGGAGGGCATAAAATAGTATGGTGTAAAATCATTTATTTTGAAAATATAGTTATAGTTTTAATGTTTGAAAATATTTAATTCTCTATAACTGTAGCTCTGATGCCAGTCTGTAACACCCCCAAATTTAAGTTTGTCGCAGCGGAAAGTAATTTGGGTGTTACGGTGAGGATCGAAGTTTTAATCTCATAAATCGGCTTAAAAGAAACGTTTTGAAAGTTATTTGTCATTTAAATAAAAATTTTGATAAAAGATGAACCATTTGATTTAAAATCTTATGAAAATATATAAAGGCTTGTAAAAATGACAAATTTGATTTTTACACCATTTTAATTTATCAGAGTAATAAATGCCCACTCTGTGTCTTGTCCTGCTCCGTTAAATTACCTGAGATACACATGCTTAAAAGTGTCAACACAAAGGTTGGTGAGTTCATAGAGTTTTAGGAAAAACCCTTTATTTTGGTAGATTTTAGGAATATTTGGTATTGATAAAATACAAACAGTAATGAAACAAGTATTGAGTATATTGACTATAATCACAAATAAATCATATAAGTATTCAATCACATTCAAATAAGGAATCAATAATCCTAACATGAGCTGGAAACTCGTGATGCTAATTTAATCAGATATACAATTCACGTATGGTCAAATTCCTATACAACTATATCTAAATATATGTTGAAAACATACATTTTTCCTTTATAGATATTGCACCAAGCCTCATGACACACAAGCTTAACCAGAAGGGGGTGTTCTATCAAATCAATGACAGATTTTGCCCTCTATTAATAGGTGATTTGCCAATTCCTATTTGTCTACGAATATAGTGTATCACGACTAATACGACTAACCAATTGCAATTGGCATTCCGTCAAGTATTAGTGGGACAGGGGGTCAATCCTTAACAGGTTTCGAAGCTGTTCACTATATTCGCGCCCACTTTACATGTGATTAATGGCTCATGATTGAGGGACTATATGACGATAAGCTAACTTAGGCAATATCAAGGAATAATGGGCTCATTTAGAATAACATCATGTAATCAAGTATCGTATCACAGAAATCAATTTGAAAATAGTATCATTTGAGTATCATAAATTCGGTTTAAATATTTCGCCAGTAACACATGTATATCACATACCACAATAATCGTATTGAAAACATTTTCATATGAGTATCAGTATTTCAGTCAAGTAATTCATCAGTAAAATATATAGATCACATACCACAATAATTGAATGGAAAACATTATCATATGAGTATCAGTATTTCAGTCAAGTAATTCATCAGTAAATTATATATATCACATATTACAATAATCAAATTGGAAGTATTATTATACAAGTTTCAGTATTTCAATTAAGTATTTTGTCATGTATTGTATATATCACATTTTAAATCACAAATCATATTAATAATTATCAATTAGGAAATTGATTTGAATCATGTATTTTATTTCATATACTTATCAATTTATCAAAGTATATGTAAGCATTTATCTCCCCCAATGAGTTAAAAACAATTATTGGAAATGGGCTATGACTCTCCTGGATTGATTTGGAAATGATGAAAATAAAGTAGGATGAGATTTATGGGAACGATTATGGAAACGTATTTGATACGGAACCTGATAAATAAATTTATCAGAGAATATAACCAAATACTATTTGGTAAATACGAACGAATAACGAATAATTATTATTCGTTATGACGAAATAGATGATGTGCAGTGTAATTATTATGTCATGCATGATATGATAAAATACTTTATTTAAAATATCCATCGTAGTTTTACCTTTTTAATCGTAAGTAAAAATATTAACATTTTAGATATCGTTATATATATAATTAACGTAAAAAGAAATAATATATATATATATATATACAACGTAATAAAATGCATATGACGTGATGGTTGCCGAAAAATAGAAAATAAAACAAGAATGTCAAATAGATTATGTTTAGTCCTTGTCCTTTTCCAATCTTTACACTTTTTATACTAACGGTGTCAGCGTTACACCGTTAGTCCTTTTTGTATCTATTTTACATTTATAGTCCACTACTTGTCCAAAATTACAATCTAAGCTTGGAAATTAATAATATGTCATCTTATAACCTATAGTTTCTGTTTTTACCATTTTAGTCCTTATCTTTCTCTGTTTGGCATTTTTAGTCCTTTAGGTGTCGTCGCGTTACATTTTTAGTCCAAAATTACAAAAATGATTATAAAAATTTTATAAAAATTTCCGTAGCTTATTTTATTAATTTTAAGCTTATTTCAACAGCTTATTTATTTAGCTTATGGGCCTTAATTCGAACCAAACAAAAGCCCATTTAAAAATTTAGAGGCGAGGGCATGTAAAATGTTTTGGGCTTGAATTTGGGCTACTTTTGTAATTCTAAAAATATATTTTATGAGCCCAGTGGGCTGTTAAATCGTAAGATCTTATTGGGCCTTGGTTAAGCCCACTCGACAAATATATAGTTTTTAGTGTTAAGTTTAGATTTGAAAATCTGATTTGTGTCGATTCAATATGGCTCGTTTATGGTGTCAAAACGTGATTATTTTTGTAAGTTGTGTAAACGAAATTCATAGTTTTCTAGGTGGTCTATTAGTACGTAGAAAAATATAGTATGCTCGTTACGTGAAATTAAAAGTTATACGATGCGTTTGTATGGTGTTTGAATCGATTACTTATTTTGAAAAACTTGAAATATTTACTAAGTGTTTAATGAAATTTCATACTATGTAACATGGTTCGAAAATGAGTTGATTGATGCATGTAACGTGAGAATAAACGTGAAGTGTGTGTGCTACGTGACTCCTAGGCCTTCCAAGATAGAGGCTAGTCACTTTTGTGTTGCTAAAAATATGTACGTACGTAAAATATATATATGAAACTATATACAATCGAACAAAAATAAATATGATGCATGACCATAATTTAACGTGTGATTTGGATTCAATTGAGTTGGGAAAGACTTACAACACCTTAGAGGTGGTAGAGAGTTGAGTAGAAACGAGTGAAACACAAGAAAATCTTGTCTAATCGTATAACCCAAACGTTATACTTATATATTAAACCCGATTTCACTTTCCTTGCTTCCAACTATGTATCAATCGATTCCTGGCTTGTAAGGGTGATGTTTAGGAAGAAACGTATATGTAAAAGAGTTTGAGAATGGAAGGAAACAAATGCATGCATGAACGTATATATGGTACCATTCGAATGGATCGTATGGTGCTAAATAACTCGAGGAAACATGAACTACTATACCATGTCAGGGATACTTGGCTTCTTAGGACAATTATATGGATATAATATGGGATGTGAGTGCATGAAACATGGGATGTGTTTGGGTGACTCATGTATCAATGTCGACAACATGTATATACATACACGATTTGCTTAAACCTTGTACTACTCGATTTTAGCTGATCATGGATGATATTTGATCATGAAATCAACTTAGAAATATTATTAGGAACCATTAGAAACAAACGGGATTCAAAACGGTTAAGTTTTGAATATATTACAAATCGATTTGGTTTTGTACGAGTCGAACACTTTGCCTTTTAAAAACGTATCAAAACTCAACGTATGGACGTGAGAATTGACACACTAATAGTTGGCTAGGAGGTAAATGAAATGAGACAATAAAATGCGTAGGTCGTGTGTAGAAATTAGAAATGAACGGGGCGTTTTGGAGCTTCCTTAGTCGGTCTATACGAAATTTTTAGAAATAAAAATGGGTTAAGAAATTGGGCCGGTTGGGCTTAGGGAGTTCGAAGGCCCGTTTGGTTTTTGGTAATTAGTATTATTAATTAGGTTTAGTGGATTATTAATATTTTGTTAATTGTGTCGAGAACTTGTTTTGTCATTTGACGAATTTGGCAATATCGTAATCGTGACCATTTTAATATACAAAGAAAATTTTAAATTTCCCCGTAAAAATGGTGATTACAATAATGACAGAGATTATTTATTTTATTAACCAAAGTTAATTATACGAATTTTTGCGAGGTTTTACAGTACCCACATGTCATTCTGAATTTCGTCCCGAAATTCAAATTTAATGTGATTACTTGAGTAAAGAATTTTCGAACAGAAGTTGCCGGGAGATTTTTATTCCTAAAATTAAGGATACGTGATTCAGTTAGATTTACTTGTACCAAACAAGACAAGGTAACTGACGTATTTAAGGGTTGTGAATATTGAAAATAGTGGTCATGAATAGTGAAATAACGGCTAGTAAATAGTGCCCAACGGTCGGGAATAGTGCCCAGCGGCTATATTCTAGCCTATATATACCACTTTCAAACTTCCACTTCTTTCATCAACCATTTTCCTCTCATTTTCCATCAAAATGCCGCATCTCATAACCATCTTAGCGATTGTGTACATTGTCCTTGCCGCTATCTACTTGGCGTACGTTCCGGATGAAGACTTTGGACACTTGGTCGCGATCTTAATGTTTGTCGTACCCCTTACTATCCTTGCTATTACCGTCGACAAGATCTGGGGGTAAAATCTTGAGCTAGGGTTGTTTTTTTATTATTTTTCTTAACACTTAAATCGCATATCAAATGTATATTAGAGCTTCCTCACCACCTCCTTTCTTTCTCACTTTATGAAACATATGAAATGAGATCTTAAAAGTAAATTACCTCATCAATTTTTTTTGAAATTGAGTGCCACAGATCATCATCATCATCATCATCATCTTCCTCATCCTCATCCTCATCAACCCCATCATATACCTGTCATCATCATCCCCATGATTTGATTTTCATGTCGGCAAAAAAATAAAACCATCATTACTTGTCAAGGACAATATATCTCTATTTCTGCAAAATAAATGTACCTCAGTAGCACAACTCATGTAATCCTCAAACTGCGTATTGCATTTTGCTCATGGTGGCTTCGGTAAAGGTAGACCTAATAACTAAGTATATAAGTAAGAATCAAGTTGCTCATTCAAGTGTGTGCGTTATAAAGCAAGTTGATATTTTGCCAAACCTTATAGTCAGGGGCGGAGCCAGGATTTGTAGTTAAGGAGGGCTGAAGTTTATAATATAACCCGAAAAAATAAAAGTTTAAAAATGTTTTCCAACTTTAGTTTATACAAATAAACCATCAAAAAACTTATGAATGCATTACTAAACCTAATTTTTTTTTAACATATTTGGTGGATATTGAGTATAGTAAACTGAAAATAAGGTCATTTTTTTATTTATGTTTTGGGTGTTCAAAAAATATAAGTATTCGGAATTTCAGATATCCGAAAACTTGATCATAATTTACTAAAAAGTTGGGTTTTATGAAAGGACAGTTTTGGAAGTTATAAAAAAGTTTTTTCAAAAATTATAATTATCTGGATATTCAGATACATAAAACTGTAATCTGAAATTTCGGATATCCGAATTAAAAAAAAAAAAAAAAAAAAAAAAAAAAAAAAAAAAAAAAAAAAACTTAGATAAAATATTATGTCTAACATAAAACAATCATCGCAAATTTCGGATATCCAATTTGTGATATAACTAGTTGTTGACAAGTCTCTTAAAAATTTTAAATTAACAACAAAAAAATATTGTCAAAAATGTCTCATTTCATATTTTCACTTCAGTGGCCACTTAGATAGAAGATATTTCATGTCGATTGTTTTCTTTTTCTTTCATGATAGAAAAATCGCTAGTTGAGAGATGTTCGTGGTATATTGAATGTTAAATTATGGGCTAAATAATGGTATGTTAATACAATCATTGGACTTATTGGAGGGGGCCTAGCACCCGCTAGCCACGCCTTCCCTCCGCCCCTGCTTATAGTATCCCATGGACGATGGAGTACCATTGCAGCAAGAATGACATACTTAGGCTGAGTGCCTTGATCATTTTCCTCATCTGTTATTCGGTACAAAGTTAGTTAATTAGTGTTTAGAAGTAAAGTTCTTACCGCTTGAAATAATTTGCTTACATGATTAACACTTAATCCTTGCATCTGTTGATTCGTGGTCACTGGTCCATGTACTTAGAAACACGAAGATTCTCTAACGACCAACAAAATATCGTTAATCAAAGAGTAACATTTAATAAAAGATACAAATATCAAAACATGTATTAACAACTTACTCATTAAATTTTTTATCACCTTCAACATAAGAAATTATTTTCTACAAAGACCGAGATACGTCACAGAAAAAGTTAAACTTCTATTCAAAAGAGCAAAACTGATTTGTGTAACTCCAACAAAAGTCATTCTACGAAAAACAGATATTGCATGAAGAAGAATAGAAGATTATACCTCGGAATAATGTCTCCTCCAAACAAAAAGTTGATGTGTGTATTTTCACTAAATCCAAGTGCTTTCTTAAATAGCCATTGTTAATTGGTCCCACAAACTCGGCTAAGGCTGGCTATTAAGTACGGAGTATTAGCTATAAAGTAGATTTGACATGAAACTTTTAGAATTTTAGTTAAATATGTGAGTTATAAAACTTTTAGAATTTTAGTTAAAGATGTGAGTTATAAGTTAAGTGTCGATTGTATGAAAGTCTTTGTAAGGAAAATCGAACTTGTATATGAGTAGGCGGGATGTTACAAGTGGTATCAGAGCCACTCCAGAGCCGTCAGGATGGTGGGGGCCAACCTCATCGAGGACGATAAGTCCCTAAAGGGAGGTGATTGTAACACCATAGGCAAATCCCACATCGGTTGTGGCCTGGAGGATGCTGGGTTCATAAGATAACATTCGTCTTACAATGATACAACGCGTTTTGTGATCTACTGCGAGTGGTGTTCTCAGGAACTAGCAGTTAAGCGGGATCGTGTGAGAATAGTATTGGTATGGGTGAACTACCGGGAAGTCTCACACGAGGGCCACAAAAATAAATTCGTGAGCCACCAGGCCAAAGCGGACAATATTGTGTAACAGTAGGAGGGATGTTACAAGTGGTACCAGTGCCAAGTTGAGCCGTTCGGGATGGTGTGGCAAACCTCATCGAGGACGATGAGTCCCTAAGGGGGGTGTGATTGGTTCCAAACGGTCAACCTAATTGACCAGGGAATGGTCAACCAAGTCAAACTGCCTAGAATCAATCTCCGTTGAAGTACAGTGGCTTCCCCGGGTCGTTATGTCCCGACGAGGTGTGGATGGTATCAAAACGGGTTTGTGATCGGGTGAATTTGGACGGGAAAAGGTATATAAGGGTTTGAATGATTATGCTACAATATGAGGAATGAAAATAACTTAGAAACACTATACAAACGATTACTGATGATCAGATTTACTAAAAACGCGAGCTAAACCTAAAAACGCGTTCGTATGATTTAAATTTACGTTGACGTACGAAATAAAACGCGAGTTTTGTAAAATAAAATACCTACGGATATGAAAATTACATTTTTACAATCCTAACGATAAAAGAAAATTTTTAGAAAAAGAAAAATAATTTTTACACTATTTAATTAATTACTATTTAATAACTAATTAATAATATTTAAAATACACTAATTATGAAATTAAGCTAGAAAAATGAAAATTTAATTCTAAAAATTCCAAAATAATATAAAAGTAATTTTAAAACTAAAAATATATTTTTCTTACTTTTTCTCTATTTATTATTAATTAATTATTATTTATTAAGTAACTAAAATTAAGAAAAATAGAAAATGAATAGTGAAAATTATGAAAAATTTCCTAAAATTATTTTATGACATATAAAACCTAGGAAAAATATAAAAAAGTACTGTTGTTAAGTAAAAATTAATAAACTTAATTAATTATCTAATATTACTTAATTATTAATAAACTAATACTAATTATAATAAATACTAAATGGAAGGATAAAAATCTGGAAAAATTACTACAAATACTTTAATATACCAGGAATTTAATAAAAATATAAAAACATATAAGTACTTAACAAAAATTTAAAAAGAAAAATTAAAAAGCTAAATTATGTTAAATAGAAGCTATCACTAGAAATTAAATTTGGTTTTTTTTGGATTTTTCTTTTTTCAAAACTAATTAAATACTGATATAGAGCAATTTTAATAAAGACAAAAAGTTTAGAAATTGAAAATAAGCTCAGTGCTCACTAATAAGCTTATCAGGTTGAGCTTTTTGGCTCTTTTTGATGTTTTGAGCTTATGAATAAGCTTGAAACAAGCTACTCAGTAGGCACAAGCTAAAGATTAAGCTGCAACTGAGTGAGGTGTACTAGTGATAAGCAAAAACAATAAGAAAATCACAAACATTAAGCTGAAATTATCAAATAAGCAAATCCAAATACACTACCTATCAACAGTCACTGCAGGCAACTTAAAGGCTGATTCAGCTTATCAAATTAGCTTATGAGCTCAAATTAAGCTAGGAACCTAAAAGTACACCAATTGGACTTTCCAACAAGACCACAAGCTCAGGATAATCTTGTGAGATGAGCTCACAAAGAGCTCATAAATACCCCCTGAATGCTCAGATATGGGGTTCACACTTAAGTGAGTTTAAAAGAGTAGCAGCTATCACCATTTGAGCATAAGGCAAAAAACTAAGATAAACAAAAACTACAAACTACAAAAACAAGCTTAGCAACAACCATTGCAAAGTTAAAAGCAAGCTGAGATCAAGAATCATGCAAGCTTAGTCCAATCTGAAACACCAGCAACAACAGGCTGCTCAATTTGTATTATGACCAGTAAAAGCTACTTCTACAAATCACAAGCCCAACTGTTCACTACCTAACAACTTCAAATAAGCTAAGCTAAGTTCAAAACAATGACCAGGGGCTTAAATAACTAGAATTAAACTAAGATTAACAGGTAACAACAAAAGAAAGCTTATAAGCAAGCTCAATCCTGAACTGACCCAAACAGGCCTTCAAGGCTTATTGCAGACCCAAAATAAGCTTATCAAACGAGCTAATGAAACCTAAACAAGCTTGGGATCCTAAAGCCTGGTACAAGTGCTTCCCAAGAAGCTTAAATACACATTGTGGGGCCCACTGGTCAGGCCTGTGGGGCCCACCAAAGTTGGGTCTGTGAAACTGTGTGGGTGCAGGGCAGAGGTTGCTCAAACGGGGCAACTTGGGAGTCAAATTTCCATGAGCAAATGAGCTCCAAATCCTAAAATTCTTTTTGATATTGAAAGACAAGTCACCAGAGATTATAAATCAACAATAGTTATCTATTTCTAAACTAAATTGAAGCCTACAAATCCTCTTGAAAACTATCCCATTTCGACAGTGATAAAATTTTGACTTTTGAACATTATGCACTAATTTTACTTTGATGACTTTTGATTGAACTTTGGCTTTTTGAAAATGATAAATTGACTCTAAATGGAACTATTTCAAGTAACCTAAACTAGTTTAAAACCTTAATGAAGATTATGCTTAGTTAAAATTGTAACAGATATGCATGTATGAACCTTAAAAGGGAATTGTGACTTTTTGCCTATGACAACTGATTTCTATGTTATAACTACACTAATTTGGACCAAATGATGAAGTCTAAACACTGTTTAAGTACTGAAAACTACCAGAGGTGAGATAATCATACAAATCCAAACACCCCCTTAAATACAGATTCAAGGGGATTATGAAGCAATCCAAGAGATTAAACTAACGAACTATTAAATTAACACTAGCTAAGCATAACTGAGCAATAATGAACAACAAACAACTACCTAGCCTACTCAAAACAGATTATACCAAAATAATATAGAAAATTCTTACAAATTTATCCAAAGCTTAGTCAAGGATGAACAAGAACTCAAACCACCACCCTATAGCTTCCCATGAAGCTCTAAACCATGCTTCACAGGTTCTTTTCTTCTTCTTGTGATTATTTTTGATTTTCACTGACTTTTCCTATTTTTTTTAGTTTAGAGATTTTGAGTTACAATGAACCACAATGAGATTTTTGAGTTAAAATAGGCTAAATAGACTTATTACAAGTTAATGAAACAGAAAGTAAATCATTAAAACCTTTTATAAGCTAACATGAGAATTTAAGCTAAAAATCAAAAGTGAGATATTTAGAGAACAAATGATATATTCATCTACTGAAAATGAAAACACAAGGTTTCTTGAAGCTTAAGATTACAATTCTTAACTAAAATTAAACACTGGAAAACAATCTTTAAAAATTACATCATTTAAAATTATACTAATGGCTACAAACTAAAATTAACTACCTAATTAGCTAACCACCCTTCTCTGCTTCTTCCTCTTTCTTTTATAAGCTCCCAGAAGTGTTCCTCGCCTTTTTCTCATCTCTGCCATCAATTGTAACTTTGGTACCATTAGGAGTTGTGGAGGGGGGTAGAAGTAATAATGGTGTCTGGGGGTTGACTTTGATTGAGGGGGAATAGGGTGGCTTAATAGGTGTGGCTGGTGTGTGGAGGGGACACAGATGTTGGGAGAGCAGGGGTGGTAGGGGTAGGCTTGTCTGGTTTTGGCGGGCAAAAAGGAAAGGGAAGGGTGGAGGGTTGACTTTGTGTTGACCCTGGAAAATAAAAACGTGAAGGGTGGGTTTAGTTTGTGTTTTATTATTTTGTGGTAGTGGGCTTAGGAAAAGGGTAATGGGCTAGGGGTGTGTAGTGGGTTGGATTAGGAGTGGGGTGTGTTTTGGAGTGATAAGGTTTAGGTCCGTTTGGTTTGTTATAATAAACATAGGGACCAAAAATGTATTTTCTGATTTTTTGAAGGGTTGAGTTGTAATATTCCCAAAAGTCATCAAAAGGACCATACATGCCATAATTGAATAGTACAAGGGTAAAGTATGATAATTTCCAATTTTAAAATACCCGAGGACTAAAGTTGTCAATTTTGAAACCTGAGGGACAAATTGTGTAATTTTCTCAAACTTTTCACCCAAAGACTTGTTTTGATAATTTTTGAATTCCAAAGGACTTGGGTTGACTTTTCTTTCATTTCAAACTTCCAGGGACTAGTTTTGTCAATGTTTGAAACTTGAGGGATTGAAACTGCCAATTGTGCAAACTTTGTTCGTTTTTCATTTGTTTTTAAACATTTTGCATCTAAAACATATAAAACACATTTTTGGAATAATTTCTGTATTTTGATGCGTATTTGAGTGTTTTTGGATGTTTTGGCAGTTCATATAAGACAAAAATGATGAGTATTTACACACTCATCAGGGTGATTGTAACACCGTAGGCGAATCCCACATTGGCTGTGGCCTGGAGAGATGATGGGTTCATATAATAACATTCGCCTTACAATGACACAATATGTTTTGTGGTCTACTGCGGGTGGATTTCTTAGGAACTTGCAGTTAAGCATGCTCATGTGAGAGTAGTACTGGCTTGGGTGACCTGCCGGGAAGTCTTCAAATGAGGCCACAAAAACAAAGCCGGGAGCCTGCGGGCAAAGCAGCAGATAATATTGTGGTCTGAGTAGGTGGGTTGTTACAAGCACTTAGTATGTATGTAGTGGCACATTTTGTGTGTCACTAAATGAACATTTTTTTTATTATCTACTACTTACTTTGTGTGTTTTTCTCTACCGAACAGAATGGTTTTTGATTTGGTATACTCATACACTTCAACATCCTCACCAACAACCTGAAATGCCAGAAATGACATTATTTTTTTATTATTTTTCTTAACACTTAAATCGCATATCAAATGTATACTAGAGCTTCCTCACCACCTCCTTTCTTTCTCACTTTATGAAACATATGAAATGAGATCTTAAAAGTACATTACCTCATCAATTTTTTTAGAAATTGAGTGCCACAGATCATCATCATCCTCATCAACCCTATCATATACCTGTCATCATCATCCCCATGATTTGATTTTCATGTCTGCAAAAAAATAAAACCATCATTACTTGTCAAGGACAATATATCTCTATTTCTGCAAAATAAATGTACCTCAGTAGCACGACTCATATAATCCTCAAACTCGTATTGCATTTTGCTCATGGTGGCTTCGGTAAAGGTAGACCTAATAACTAAGTATATAAGTAAGAATCAAGTTGCTCATTCAAGTGTGTGTGTGTTGTAAAGCAAGTTGATATTTTGCCAAACCATATAGTCAGGGGCGGAGCCAGGATTTGTAATTAAGGGGGGCTGAAGTTTATAATATAACCCGAAAAAATAAAAGTTTAAAATGGTTTCCAACTTTACTTTATACAAATAAACCATCACAAAAACTTATGAATGAATTACTAAACCTAATTTTTTCTAACATATTTGGTGGATATTGAGTATTGTAAACTGAAAATAAGGTCATTTTTTATTTATGTTTTGGGTGTTCAAAAAATATAAGTATTCGGAATTTCGGATATCCAAAAACTTGATCATAATTTACTAAAAAGTTGGGTTTTATGAAAGGACAGTTTTGGAAGTTATAAAAAAGTTTTTCAAAAATTATAATTATCTGGATATTCAGATACATAAAACTATAATCTGAAATTTTGGATATACGAATTAAAAAAAAAAAAAGAAAAACTTAGATAAAATATTATGTCTAACATAAAACCATCATCGCAAATTTCGAATATCCAAATTTGTGATATAACTAGTTGTTGACAAGTCTCTTAAAAATTTTAAATTAACAACAAAAAAATATTGTCAAAAATGTCTCATTTCATATTTTCGCTTCAGTAGCCACTTAGATAGAAGATATTTCATGTCGATTGTTTTCTTTTTCTTTCATGATAGAAAAATCGCTAGTTGAGAGATGTTCGTAGTATATTAAACGTTAAATTATGGGCTAAATAATGGTATGTTAATAGAATCATTGGACTTATTGGAGGGGGCCTAGCACCCACTAGCCACCCCTTCCCTCCGCCCTTGCTTATAGTATCCCATGGACGATGGAGTACCATTGCAGCAAGAATGACATACTTAGGCTGAGTGCCTTGGTCATTTTCCTCATCTGTTATTCGGTACAAAGTTAGTTAATTAGTGTTTAGAAGTAAAGTTCTTACCGCTTGAAATAATTTTCTTACATGATTAACACTTAATCCTTGCATCTGTTGATTCGTGGTCACTGGTCCATGTACTTAGAAACACGAAGATTCTATAATGACCAACAAAATATCGTTAATCAAATAGTAACATTTCATAAAAGATACAAATATCAAAACACGTATTAAGAACTTACTCATTAAATTTTTTATCACCTTCAACATAAGAAATTATTTTCTACAAAGATCGAGATACGCACAAAAAAAGTTAAACTTCTATTCAAAAGAGCAAATCTTTAAAAACTGATTTGTGTAACTCCAACAAAAGTCATTCTACGAAAAACAGATATTGCATGGAGAAGAATAGAAGATTATACCTCGAAATAATGTCTCCTCCAAACAGAAAGTTGATGTGTGTATTTTCACTAAATCCAAGTGCTTTCCTAAATAGCCATTGTTAATTGGTCCCACACACTCGCCTAAGGCTGGCTATTAAGTACGGAGTATTAGCTATAAAGTAGATTTGACATGAAACTTTTAGAATTTTAGTTAAAGATTTGAGTTATAAAACTTTTAGAATTTTAGTTAAAGATGTGAGTTATAAGTTAAGTGTCGATTGTATGAAAGTCTTTGTAAGGAAAATCGAACTTGTATATGAGTAGGCAGGATGTTACAAGTGGTATCAGAGCCACTCCAGAGCCGTCAGGATGGTGGGGGCCAACCTCATCGAGGACGATAAGTCCCTAAAGGGGGGTGATTGTAACACCATAGGCAAATCCCACATCGGTTGTGGCCTGGAGGATGCTGGGTTCATAAGATAACATTCGTCTTACAGTGACACAACGCGTTTTGTGATCTACTGCGAGTGGTGTTCTCAGGAACTAGCAGTTAAGCAGGATCGTGTGAGAATAGTACTGGTATGGGTGAACTACCGGGAAGTCTCACACGAGGGCCACAAAAACAAAGCCGTGAGCCACTAGGGCAAAGCGGACAATATTGTGTAATAGTTGGAGGGATGTTACAAGTGGTATCAGTTCCAAATTAAGCCGTTCGAGATGGTGTGGAAAACCTCATCGAGGACGATAAGTCCCTAAGGGGGTGATTGTAACACCGTAGGCGAATCCCACATTCGCTGTGGCCTGGAGAGATGATGGGTTCATATAATAACATTCGCCTTACAATGACACAATATGTTTTGTGGTCTACTGCGGGTGGATTTCTTAGGAACTTGCAGTTAAGCATGCTCATGTGAGAGTAGTACTAGCTTTGGTGACCTGCCGGGAAGTCTTCAAATGAGGCCACAAAAATAAAGCCGGGAGCCTGCGGGCAAAGCAGATAATATTGTGGTCTGAGTAGGTGGGCTATTACAAGCATTTAGTATGTATTTAGTGGCACATTTTGTGTGTCACTAAATGAACATTTTTTTTATTATCTACTACTTACTTTGTGTGTTTTTCTCTACCGAACAGAATGGTTTTTGAGCTGGTATACTCATACACTTCAACATCCTCACCAACAACCTGAAATACCAGAAATGACATTGTTTTTTTATTATTTTTCTTAACACTTAAATCGCATATCAAATGTATACTAGAGCTTCCTCACCACCTCCTTTCTTTCTCACTTTATGAAACATATGAAATGAGATCTTAAAAGTACATTACCTCATCAATTTTTTTAGAAATTGAGTGCCACAGATCATCATCATCATCATCATCATCATCATCATCATCATCTTCCTCATCCTCATCATCCTCATCCTCATCAACCCCATCATATACATGTCATCATCATCCCCATGATTTGATTTTCATGTCTGCAAAAAAATAAAACCATCATTACTTATCAAGGACAATATATCTCTATTTCTGCAAAATAAATGTACCTCAGTAGCACGACTCATATAATCCTCAAACTCGTATTGCATTTTGCTCATGGTGGCTTCGGTAAAGGTAGACCTAATAACTAAGTATATAAGTAAGAATCAAGTTGCTCATTCAAGTATGTGCGTTGTAAAGCAAGTTGATATTTTGTCAAACCTTATAGTCAGGGGCGGAGCCAGAATTTGTTGTTAAGGGGGGCTGAAGTTTATAATATAACCCGAAAAAATAAAAGTTTAAAAATGGTTTCCAACTTTAGTTTATACAAATAAACCATCACAAAAACTTAAGAATGCATTACTAAACCTAATTTTTTTCTAACATATTTGGTGGATATTGAGTATAGTAAACTGAAAATAAGGTCATTTTTTTTATTTATGTTTTGGGTGTTCAAAAAATATAAGTATTCGGAATTTCGGATATCCGAAAACTTGATCATAATTTACTAAAAAGTTGGGTTTTATGAAAGGACAGTTTTTGAAGTTATAAAAAAGTTTTTCAAAAATTATAATTATCTGGATATTCAGATATATAAAACTGTAATATGAAATTTCGGATATCTGAATTAAAAAAAAATTAGATAAAATATTATGTCTAACATAAAACCATCATCGCAAATTTCGGATATCCAAATTTGTGATATAACTAGTTGTTGACAAGTCTCTTAAAAATTTTAAATTAACAACAAAAAAATATTGTCAAAAATATCTCATTTCATATTTTCGCTTCAGTGGCCACTTAGATAGAAGATATTTCATGTCGATTGTTTTCTTTTTCTTTCATGATAGAAAAATCGCTAGTTGAGAGATGTTCGTGGTATATTAAACGTTAAATTATTGGCTAAATAATGGTATGTTAATACAATCATTAGACTTATTGGAGGGGGCCTAGCACCCGCTAGCCACCCCTTCCCTACGCCCCTGCTTATAGTATCCCATGGACGATGGAGTACCATTGCCGCAAGAATGACATATTTAGGCTGAGTGCCTTGATCATTTTTGTGGAAAACTAGAAGGGGGGTTGAATAGTTTACCGCTTTTTAATTCCTTTTTATGTTGAATAACTTTAAAAACATTTACGTTTGGTTAAAGATATAAACACAATGTTATATGTTTGATTCTTTGAAAAGCTTTTCATGTGAATAACAATTCTAAATTTACTAGTTTCATACTTTGAAAAGCTTTGCTTGTGATGATCCTAACTCTACTTGTTTAGTTCTTTGAAAAGCTTTACTTTTGTTTGAAGATATAAACACATCTTTACTTGTTTAGTTCTTTTAAAAGCTTTATATGTAACTAGCTATTTAACAAAAGAACAACATGTAGTGAGCAAAGATAAAGAAAGAAACTATCAAACCACAACACGATTGTTTATCGTGGTTCGGCTACAAGGACTCTTTTTCCTTGCCCTACATCCACGCTCCGAATTTCCAACTCGAGAGTTATTAGCACTAATCAACAAGCTCCTTTCACTGGCGGAGAAAACCTTTACAACGTCGCTTACACTTTTACCGATACTAAGCTAGATGTCGAGTTCTTTTACAGGGGTACAACCACTCCCATCTTCGCTTACACATTTACTGACACTAAGCTAGATGTCGAGTTCTTTACCAAGGGTACAACCACTCCCGTTAGTTCTTTTAGAAGGGTACAACAACTCCCAACACACTACGTATTTTGAGGCCTAAAATACTAACCACTTACTTCTATATACATGACACACATGAAGTATAAACTACCCAAGCTTATACATGACCAAGCTATCAAGACTTGCAACTTTAGAGTTGAAGCTTGTAACTTCTTGAATGATCTTGTGAAGTCCCTTGCTACATAAGAGAATCACACAAATCAAAAGGTTACTGAGTTAGTTGAGAGAGTATGTGAAAATATGTCCTAAAGGGGTTACTCAAAACTAACAAATGGTTTGGTATTTATAGCAAACCATTCTGCAGGTCTGGCGGATCAGGCGGACCCCTCAGAAGGGTTCCGCCCGTGTATCCCCAGGGTACCGCCAGGCTTGCAGTTGGTTTTTGCAATAAATCTTCCAAACCGAACAAGGTCACATCACATTACTTCTAGTCAAACACAAGACTTGCAAGAAAGCATAAGGTTAGTCAAACACTCTTTCTTACCATAAATGTATATGGACAAAGCTTACCCTAAATGTGATGTGACATTACTATTTTAAGAAATAAATATGATGTGACAAGACACTTTCTAATTTAAAAAATAAAAACAATGTTTTGTTTAAAAGGAAATGTAAACCTTAGTTAAACAAGACTTAAACACTTTAAGTGATGATTTACTTATAGCTAAACTTCATACTTTGTTATTAACAAAACTTAGCAAAGATCGTAAAATATAAATAACGTTTTTAGGCGATATTTGTATTAACAATCTCCCCCTTTTTGTTGATGACAAAACATAAACTTTATTTATAAGTAAGTCACTAGTTTTAGTGTTAAGTCTTATAAAGTTAGTATAAAAACTTGTTTTTGCAAAGATGAGGTGATAAGCACTAAAAACTTTTGCAAAGATGAGGTGATAAGCACAAGTTTATATAAATTCTCCCCCTTTTTGTCGAAACAAAAAAAAAGAGTAGCGAAGCAGAAGTATGCACTTGCTCCCCCTTGGACGATACTCTCCCTAAATGGAGTGCCAAGAGATGAGACATGGATTTTGAACCTACAAGAAAAAGGTTAGTTGCCGCACAAGACAAGTCATGAAAGCATTTCATGTCTAAAACACAACTAAGAGTTGTTAAGCGGAATAATGCAATACTCATGCTCCCCCTTGAATATTACTCCCCTAAATGGAGTATCAAGGAAAGAAAATATGGAAAATGATCCTACAAAAAGAAAGTTAGTTTCTAAAACACAAGATATACAAGTTACCATAACAAGGTATAGTGCAATCACAATACTTTAAATGGTCAACAAACAAAGTATATCTCATAGTAGGATAAAGTTAATTTCATGTAAAATTTGACTTTTAGGAAGTCGAAGACGAGAAATGATGTGAATAACATCCTACTTCTAAAAATAAAAGACCAAATTAAAAGAAACTAAGAATATAAAAATCCTACATCTATAAAAAGGAAACCATCACTTTCCTTAATGAGAAACATTCTTCCAAAACAAGGGTAAGGTTGTTTGAGAATAAAAGTAGGTGGTGGAGGATGTAGCGGGTTTCATTTTGAATGTTGTGGGGGTGACACGGTTTTGGTTTGTTTGTTTAAATGGTGAAACATTTTCCAAAAGAAACGGTTTTGTTTCATTTTGGAGACTCTAAACTTGAGGTGGTGAGACGAGGATTGTAGAAGATCCAAAATGTGGTTTAGTATAAACCTCATTTCTTCGGATAGCTCACGAATTTCCCTTCGACACCCTTCACTAATGTGAGCGGTTCTTTCGCAATGATTGCAATCATGGCGGGGAAAGTTTGGTGGAAGAGTGTTTGATATGTTGGTGGTGGATGGTTTGAACTTGAAGGAGCAAAGGTGGATGGTTGAGTAGTGTTTTTGCTTCCTTCATTTGTTGATTGAAGTGTTGTTTGTAAAACCATGATATGGTTGATTTGAGAGTCAACCATACGTTTGAAGGCATGAAGGTGGTTTAAATGAGTATCAATCTCATTATGAAGGTTTGGAGGTTTTTCCCATATGGATGCTTCTATTTTCTTATAAGAAGAAAGTAGTGATTCAAAATGTTGGGAAGGTTCTTGTGGTGATGGTTGTTGTTGTTGTGGTGGTTGTTGGTTTTGAACAAAATGGCGGAAGCTTGGTTCGCCGGAAGGATTGCCATGAAGGTCTTTGTAAATTGGGTGAAACACAAATGATTGTGAGTGAGTATGACCTTGATCATTTGGAAAAATGGATGGTCTTGCATAACGGTAAGCCAACCGTTCTACTAATGATGGTTGATGGGGTTCATCATCTAGTTGCTCACTAGGTTGTTGTTGGGTTTCCATTTGAGCAATTGTGTTAAAGAGTGACAAGGATGGTGGATTTGATGATTTGGGTGATAGGTCTTCTAATGTTTCCAAATAGGGTAGTGGTGATGTTGGAGGTGTATGGAAAAGTTCCATTGGTGTAGGTGTAGGTGTTGGTGATTGAGGTGATGAAGTTTTTATTGGTTGATCTTGTTGAGAAGGTGATGATAAATCACTTGAAGTTCTAGTTGTTGGAGAACTTGTGGCCATGTTTGTGTAGCAATGTGTTGGAGAGGGTGTTGGAGTATCAAGATTAAGTAATTCTTGAAAGGTAATTACATTGGTATTACAATGTGTTGGGGATTGTGTTGAGGTAGTGATGTTAAGGAAATCTTGGATAGGTGAAGAAATGTTAAGAGAAGCATCACTTGAAGAAGATGAGCTTGACTTGATGGTTTTGTTGAAGGAACAAGGTTTAACACTAATCCTAGTGGTTTTTGAGAAGGATTTTGATGACTCGGATGATGTGTTGGATTTAGTCATTTCAAAGGTGTGGTTTTGATGTTTTGAGAGAAGAAGTTTTAATGATGATGGTGTGATTTGAATTGTTGCAGGACTTTCAAATTTATAGGATGAAGGAGATGTTGAAATGGGTGTTTGGATTTAATGTTCTACCATTCAAAGATTGAGGTTTCAAATGATTTACAAAATTTTCATGAATATGTCAAATCAATGCATGTCATTCCAATAGAATAAGGTGGAGTGAAAGACCAACATATGCACTCAATGCTTTGTGATCATGGGATGTGATTTGGTTGAAAATGTTTCAATGGTTTTGAAGGATCCTTTAAAAGGGTTCCTTGGGTTGGTTATGTTTGAATTTGAATTTTTGGAGAGAAGTGGCTTCCTAATTGTTTTAGTGAGTGAAAGTTGTTCTAATATGGTTATTGGAGTTAATGGAAGATGTTTCTCACTTAGGATAATGGTTTGACACTTTACAAGTTTTGGACTTAAGAAAAATGGAAAAAATTTCTGCAGGTGTCTGGCGGAACCCTCAGAATACACTGACGGAACCCATTTGAGGGTGCCGCCTGGTCCGTTGGGCCATTTCTGGAATTCCCAGAAAATACACTGGCGGAACCCAATTTTGGGTACCGCCAGATCCGCCAGAGCTCAAAAATTAGGCAGTCCGCATTTTTGACCCGCGAGACGATTTTTAAAATTTTCAAAAACTCCTAAAATCAAAAATATAATACATATCTGGTTAGGAAATGCAAAAAATGAACATCTAAATACTCATATCATATGACTTTGACCGGGGGCTAGCTATATTCACTAAACTTAGTGAAATTTATCATAAGCATAAAAAATTGACAAACACCTCAAATATTGTTATTATGCATAAAAGTTCATACAAACATAATCTGACAAACGTAATAAACCATGAAAGTGAAAAACAAATAATTCACGTAGTTTAACACATTAACAATTCTAAAGCATTCATAACCCAAACACTCCTTAATCTCCTCATAACCGGTCTATCTTCTTGTTGAGCTTGTTTAGGTACCTTCCAAAGCATTTGAACATTCCTTTGGTTTGCTTGAACTCTTCGGATGCATTGTCAATGACGGGGAGTGCTTGAAGGTATTCTAAAGGAGGTAACTTAGAGTTAGGAAGTTTATCGTCCTCGCTCATGCCGGACGATGATGATGATGGTGTAGGTGATCGAGTACGTTTGCCCTTACTTTTGTAAACTCGTTTATCACTTAAAGGAACGAAGATGTGAGGAACGAGAGAATAGTCAAGGCGCATTCCATTTTCGTTAGGAGAAATGGGTGAGATTGCTCTAAAGAGGCGGGTAAGAAGCATTCCATATGGAAGAGCGGTTGTTCCAACTAAGGGTATGTCGGCCATTCTTTTGGCAAGGTAGTAGGCTAAGTTGAAGGGTTGACCGGTGGAAATGCTATAGAGCATGTAGCAAAGGCATGTGTTGATGTGATCTCTATTTCCTATGGTACTTATGACGTTAGCCCTAAGAATTTCTTCCCACTTCTTAAATTGTGGTTTAAGCTCATTGAGCTCCATACCAAAAGGATCCTTATCTACAATATTCCCCGAACGATTCACCCTAGTGGTAGAGGTTCTAACAAAGAGGTGTTCTTTAATAGTTTCCTTACTAGTAAGAGGTGTATCGTATAGATAAAAACGATCAATAGAATCAAGACTTGAAATGGGCCACTTATCCGTGTAGAGGCAAATTCCCTCATTTGGTACACCAAGTATGATAGCTAAGTCTTTTAAATCTATGTCATGCGGTATTTGATTGGTTGTGAAGTTTAATGATATCTTACCAACAACACTTGTGGAAAGGTTTACGGTTGCATAGAATTCCAAGATGAACCTAGGACAAATTGGCTCATCTATATCAAGGAGACAATCAAAGTCAATTGCGGCAAAGTTTTGGCGAATAGATGTTCCTTCTAGAAAGGATGGATCAATGGTTCTACCTTCGTGAACATAGTGTTTTTCTAATGCCTTAAAGGTTTCTACTTGAACCGGGTTGAGACCTTTGGTCATATGGTGTTTGGGCATGTACTTAAGGGTCTCCTTGTGATCGGATTTGTTTGCGGGAGACATGTTGATTCCTAGAAAACATAAAGTTATATGTTAATGACTTTTAACAATGTGGATGTTCTAATGTGTTCCTATATGCAAAACAATGTGAAGACTTGGTTATCTTGACTCATTTTGATTCCCAAATTGTTTTGTTAAGCAAAGTTTGTCTTAAAAACAAAAGATAACCAACACTCTCCTAATTGAATGTGTCTTCGATTGAATGTACCCGAAAATACATATTAGTTATGTATCCCCTTTTGCATTCAAGAGATAGTATGCAAGTGATGTTTAAATGATGTTTTTTATTTGTTTTAACAATGTAGTGATGAATCATGTACTAGTCTTGGATGTGATTTTTGAAAGACAATGCACTTGGTGTGTTTGGCAAATCAAAAAGATACAATTCTTAACTAATGAAATACATAATTGACTAGCCACCAAGTTTTTCATGAATCAAGAAGTTTTATGCAAAAACCCTAAGATTCTAGTTAATGATTGTAAGCAAGAATGTTATAATTGAATCAAAAATGCAATTGTGATTAGAATACTTACAAAGTTAGTTGGATTTGAAGAGATTGGATAACAAGCCCTAAAATTCGTGAGTATATGTGTTTTTGAGAGGGTGATGGCTGTTTGAAAGTGGATGATTAAGTTAACAGGATGTTTGGCTTTGAAATTAAAAATAAAACAATCTGAGATTTTGGCGGACCAGGAGGAACCAAAAAATGGGTTTCGCCCGTATGGTCTGAGGGTGCCGTGGGATCTGCAGGGAAAAACTCAAAAGGAATTGTCTTGATTTTTGTGGTTTTATCCTAATGTTCAAAACTAAGGTTTTAAGTCTTATGAGTCTTTGACTAAGCCTAGGAATTATGAATGCTTCTCATTTAAGAGATTTTGTGAACGCGTTGATGGAATATTTAACGTGGAACACTTTCTTAGTTAAGATGTTCCTCAATGAACAATCTTATCAAGGCGATGATGAGAGATCACAATGTGTCTATTAAGAACATAATGGAATGAATTGTTGCCTAGGTCGATGCTTCCTTTGTTGAAGAGATAACAATGTTTATGAGATGAATTCCGTTGTCGATATGAGTTAGCTTACTCAAATGGAGCTTGTTGATGTGCTTCTCCATCCAAAACTAATTTGAGAACCTTACGTGTTTTGGAGACTCATTGGGTAAGTAAGTATAAAAGTGCAAGTACCACTTGTGCTTTTCTTATCAACTTATTACCGTCATAATTCCATATTGCATGTACTATGGTTTCTATTCCCGTTCTTTTGGGATACCATAATCCTAGTTGTGTAGTACCTTATGATGTATCCAAACAAGCTCAACTAAAGAGTTGTTCGAGGATCTTCTCTAACACGAGCACATAGACAAATGCTAAACATAATGTTGGATCTAATTGTTATGATAACAAGTAGTCTTCCGAACATTTCTCTACGTTTAGTGATGAGTGGCCTTTTACTCATCATTTTAGGCCCGGAAAACCCACCAAAATGACCAAAAACACCAAAAATGACCGTATAATGTTACAAAATATCCTTGGAGTGTGTTTTTGTATTTCAGGTACAAAAGGATTGAAAACAAGGCAAAAGTCAGCAAAACGGAGCATGGATGGGATTACGGAGCTTAACGGAGCAGGACCGGATAGATTCGACACAATTTGGAGCATTTATTGGAGAATTGAAGATCAAAGTCAATCCCGGGAGTGTGACATGGGGGGAGGTATGGAAATCCGCAACACAACCGAAATTACCATCTTACCCTTAACCTAAACCCAAACCAAAACCAAATTACCTTTCTACCCCTAAACCCAAAACTTAATTTCAAAACCAATTCCAAAATCAAAAACCATTTTCCAAAATAAAACCTCAAAAACATTTTGTCAAAAACCTTTTTATTTTTACAAAAATTATTTTCCTTTTGAATTTTATCTTTTTCATTTAAGTTTCTTTTATATATATATATATATATATATATATATATTAAAAAAAAAAAAAAAAAAAAAAAAAAAATTTACTACTACTACTACAAAAATGTTTTACAAAATTCAGTTTTATTAACACTTTTTATTCTCGTATTTTACAACCTAAAACTAATTTTATAAAAACTAATCTTACTTCTACTAAATCCTAAACATGTTAACACTAAAACTAAACCCAACCCATCACTACCCCTTCTCGGCCCACCATCCCAATAACACACACTTAACCCCTGATGGATCTTAACACCTTGTACTTGTGTTAGATTGATACTTTGAATTATATCACTAAGTATGCGGAATTTACTTAGTAACACTTAGAAGTTTGATTGTGAGTAAGACAGTTGTATATAAACAATGTATGTAAACAAACTATTAGCTCCAATATTATTAATAATAATAATACGAGTGATCTTGATATCATTAGGGTTACACTATGAAGCTCTAGGAAAACGTATATCAAACCTTTAACCTAGGATCTCCTTTTATAACACAAGGAGTCCTCTTCTTCAAGATAAGTATAAAGCTAATAGAATAAAATATACACAAGATCTATTCTAAATTAATCTAGACGCGTTTCCTAACAGTTATCTAATAAGCAGTGGTAATGTATTGTTCTTGCAGTGGTAATGAGTTTCCACTGCAAGTACAATCTTCTGCAGTTGTAACTTCTTCTCTTAGCCGTGGTAACTGTTAGTATAATTCCCAACAATCCTCCCCTAACTTATGATTAATACATAAATCGATAAGTTTCTTCAAGCATTCAGTAAACATGAGGATATGGGAATTCTTCCAAACACTTATCTTTTTCTTCTTAACTCTCTATCAGCTCTCACACTTTGATCATAAATCCTTTGCAGCAAATCATCTATGACTTCAGTTCTTTCCCAGCACCTAAGCTTCTCTGACAACATCACTGTTAATACTCCAGCTCTTAATGGATATTCTTTCTCAGCCAGCATAAAGACATCAACTCCATCTTGAGTAGAAACATGATGCACAGAACTTGAATCATAGAATTTCCACAAAGTTCTTGTACCATGAGCTTCAAATCTCCAATATCTATCACTTGGGTCAGGTTCATATAATCTTCTGAAGTGAACCCATAACTCCTTAGCCTTGACATCAACAAGTTCATCCTTCTTAAACTGATCTTGAACAATTTTCCACAAAGTATCCAAATCTTCTCTATCACAAGATCTAACAATATCTTCAAAATCTCTGCAAATACTTGTGACACTTCCAGTTCTGATGATCTTCCAAGCTATACCAAAACTATCAGAAAAGATTTCCCAACCAACTACTGGATATCTTGATTGTAGAGGTTCAATATTAAGTATATCAGTCTCTATAAACAACATGTTTGTAACTTGCTCTTCTGTCAACTTGCTAGGACCCTCTTCTACTTGAGATGATTTCTGAGTCTTCAACTTCTTTGCATCTTTTGATTCAAGACTTACTCCAGTCCTTTTTGTCTTCATTGTTATTGGTTCTTGATCCATTGGAATGAAATTACTATTTTGTCTTTTGATCCTGTAGTAAATACCTTCAACCTGATCATGTGACATTCCTTTGAATTGAGCCATTTTCATATTACCAACATGACAACAAAAAGTCTTCATCTCTGCAATAATCTGTGCCTTTGTAAGTTTCCTTGGCTTCTTTTGACCATTTCTAACATCCCCAATGATTTGATCAAGAGCCTGCTGATTCTTCATTTGAATGAAATCTTTAAGTTGTGCAGACCTTTGTTCTTCATCCAAGGTTGTATTTGCAATCAATTCAATAGCCTTCTTCCTGATTACTTGATCATTATTAATCAAGTAGTCAATCTCTTCTTCTGTAGGCACATAACTAAACAATGGAGGTTTCTCATGTATGACAGTTGGTGAGACACTTGAAATAGGTTCTGCCATTACAGCTTCAAGTTTATCCAACCTAGTTGCTTCCATAAAGCTAGCAACTTCATCTTCTTTAAGCTTTTTCATTCTTTCATACTCTTCAGTTTGTTGTTGCTCTGCTAATCTTGCATCAAAATCAATCTGAGCTTGTTCATACTTAGAAATCTTTCTTGTCTCTTGATCTGAAGTAATTACAATAGCCTTTCCTTTAACTGATCTTACTGGCAGCTTCTTCCTCTGCAGTGGTAATTTCTTGACTAGCAGTGGGAACATTTTCACTTGCAGTGGTAATTGGTTGATCAGTGGAAACTTGTTTTGCTTCAGTGGAAATTGGTTGAACAGTTCCAACTAAATCATCAAAGTAAAAGCCAGTATCAGCATCCATATCTTCAAAATCCAATTTCCTCCCCTCAGTCTCAGATACATCATCTTTTGCTTGAGCATTATCAGAATCATTGAGCTCAGCAAAATCTTTATCAAAATATTTACTCCTCCCCTTAAGCTCTGCATCTATTTTCCTCCCCTGTTTGGAAGAATCTCCCAAAACTTTAGTAGAACTTGCAGAAAACTCATCCGAAGGTGAAGATGATGAAGATAACACAACTTTAGATCTTTTCTTCTTGAGATTCTCAACTTCATTCTGCAATCTTTGAATCTCAGCCTTTAATTGATTCAGCTCTGTAGCATGTTGTTCTTTGGTCTGTGTCAGGTCTTTCTCCAGAGCTTGAAGTTGCTTGACTAATTTGGTACAAATGTCCATCAATTCAGGTAGTTGCACACTGCCTTCATCACTTCCAACTGTGTAACCTGCTGGGAGAGGTGAATCATGAGGCATTGATTCAGGCTCTTCCCTAGTTGGACTAGGATTAAGCCTTGAACCACCACTGCTTGTTCCTAAACCAAAAGGCTCAGCAACATGCAATGTTGAGATGAGAGAAGTTGGCTGTTTAGACCATCTCTCATAAGTGTGAGTGACTGCAGGGGTATGTTGAATTGGTGGAACAACAATAGTGGGTGTGTTTTGAGATGCAGCTGGGATTGGTGCATCCTCACCCTGTACTTGTGAAATTTTAGCAAGCATTTGAGGCAAAAGTGGATGAACCTCCCCATTCCAAAGTTCTGAAGCCTTAGACATATTTTGAAAAACTTTTGGCTTAAGAGTGGAAGGTTCATAAATTCTATTGTGAGGTCGCAGTTGAAACTCATTTAACACTGCTTGCACAACCCTTGGATACATCAAAAATTTATATTGACTCTTTACATTGCCCTTCATATTATTGAAAATAAACTTTGAAAAATTGAAAGTCCTATCTGTTGCCAAACAAACCAAAGGATAAGCCATGGTTGATGCAAATTGTTCATAATATGTTTTCTTAGGACTTAGGCAATGTAAAAGAGTGTGAATTAAAAATCTCCAATGGGGACAAAAACATCCTTTTCTAAAAGTGACTTTTTGTTCAGATGTATCATACCCCATTAAAGCAATATTGGCAAAAATATCTGAATTGGGTAATGTGATGATACCATTGAGATCATCCAATTGGAGAATTCTCCTCAAGGATGACTCAGTAACATCAATAGTTACCCCATCAACTGTAGCTCTTAGAGCATCCACAGATTCTTGTGTGTCTCCCTGTTCAAGAGTTATGGACTCCAAAGTGTTCCAGAACTGTTTGATATGAGAGACATAGATTGTGGGATTAATAGTTAAGGCATACCTTATATGAGTTGTGTTTAGAAAATCCACAATCTGATGAAAAACAGGGCCACTCTTCTCGTTTGACTTTTGTAAGTAGGCCACTTGGTTGTGCTCCTCGACAAATTTTAGAATCGCCATGATATTTGTGAAAAAGAGAATAAAAGTGTTAGTAATCAAGATAAAAAGCAAGCCGTATGATGATCAATTTATACTAATAGGGTTTGAAGAGGTTGCACAATGTGAATTATCTTTGGAAAAAGAATAATTTATAATAAGTAAGTAGATAATTCATAAAAAAATTTACCCAATTAATAAGGAATGACGGTTATTTTTACAACGGCTAGTAAAAATTGGATTACTGACACAACAGTTGTAACGGCTAGTTCATCAGTGGAAAAATTATGCTTGCAGTGGTAACTAATGAACTAGCAGTGGTAAATTTTTTACAACATATCAAAGAGCAGTGGTAAATAAAACATGAAAATTTGTTGCTCTTATCATAGTTTTTAGCAAACTACCAGCTATCAACGGATTTGATATGTCTTTACCATTAGTCGTTTGCTTATGGACTAGCCAACTCTTGATCACATGGATGTATGGTGAGTTGATAACCTAGTTTTTGGTAAACTATCAACCATAAATGGATTTGATAAGTCTTTACCAGTAGCCGTTTGCTCTGGACTAGTTGATTCTTATGTGGATTAGACATGGTGAATCAATAACCATTTGTTGTGTGTCTATTTTACACACCTTATTACTCCAATGACTCCAATAATATGGGTTGTATTCAACAACTCAACTTAACCCATAAAACTTAACCCAAAGTAACTTTTTAACCAAGTTACTATTCACAAAAATATCTTTCAAAAGTCAACCCGATAATAACCAAATTTACTCCTCCAACCTACCAAAACAAGTAGGAGTAAATATCCTTCATTAATTATAATTCGACCTTGACTTTGCATATAAAAGGGGCTCAACATCTTTTATCTTTCATCAACAATCTTCTTCAATAAATTCTTCTGAATCTTCAAGATCTTTGTCTCCAGTACTTGAAGTGAGAGGAACATAATTCATTGTATTTGATAATGCTTCAAGATCAAATAGCCAATCTGGTCCTGAACCTGCTATGTTTGCTTTATTTTCAAGAAACTCAACATGCAAGTTCTCTTCAATCTTCTTTGTTCTTAAGTTATAGACTCTAAAAGCCTTGCTAACCATAGAGTATCCAACAAAGAAGCCTTCATCTGACTTTTCTTCAAATTTGCCCAGATGATCAATGGTATTAAGAATAGTAACATGACACCCAAATGGCCTCATAAACTCCAAAGTAGGAGGTCTTCCTCTGAACAACTCATAAGGTGTCTTGTTCTTTGTTTTGACCACTAAAACCCTATTCTGAATGTAACAAGCAGTGTTAACTGCTTCAGCCCAAAAAGTCACTTGAAGCTTGGAATCAGCTAACATGGTTCTAGCAGCCTCAATTAGTGTTCTATTTCTTCTTTCTGCAACTCCATTTTGTTGAGGAGTTCTTGCAACACTAAATTCTCTTTTAATACCTTTGTCTCTACAGAAATCATCCATAACTTTATTCTTGAACTCTGTCCCATTGTCACACCTAATGATCTTGATTTTCTTTTCAAATTGATTTTCAACCTGAGTGATGAATGTCTTAAGGATGCCTGTGGTTTCATCCTTGGTACTCAAAAAGAAAACCCATGTGAATCTACTGAAATCATCAGTTACAACTAGACAATACTTCTTCAAATTGATGCTGCTCACAGAGGTAGGACCAAACAAGTCCATATGTAGCATAAAGAGTGGATGATTTATTGAATTGAATGCCTTGGACTTGCATGAAGCTCTGTGTTACTTTCCTTTGAGACAGGCAACACAAGTTTGGTCATTTTCAAATCTTTTCTCTGGAAGTCCTCTGACAAGTCCATCTTTTACAATCTTGTTGATGGTCTTGAAGTTAACATGACCAAGTCTTCTATGCCAAAGCATTGATTCATCCAAAGTGGCTTTAGCAAGCAAGCAAGTAACATCATTATTTGCCACTATGTTCTGCATGTCAATGCTATACAAATTTCCTTTTCTAGGGATTTTAAGCAAAATGTCACATTCATCTGGAAGCTTATAATCCTTAGATAAGATATAGCATTCATCTTCTGTGAATAGAACTCTATGCTTTTTGTCACACATCTGTGACACACTAAAGAGGTTATACTTGAGTTCTTTCACATACTGCACATCTTCAAAGTCAATGTTTCCAGCCTTGATTGTTCCTTTGCCAGAAACTTTGCCACCAATTCCTCCTCCAAAGCTGACAAATTGTCCATCATAAGGTTGAAAGTCTGAAAGATAGGACTTATTGCCAGTCATGTGCCTGGAACATCCACTGTCTGAGTATCCTTGATCATTAGTAATCTTTGAATGTCCCTGCACACAAAATAAAGGAATTAGTTCCTTTTGGGGACCCAAGCCACAAATGACTTGGATCTGCCTCGTGTATCAATATAATTATATCTTTCAAAGGTCATTGATACACCATTGGGATTGTTTGAGGTGATGGTTCCTTTTGGTTTCCATTCCCAACGTGCTGAGGCCTTAACAGCATTTCCCACATTTACCTTTTTCTTGTTAACAGACCTACCAGTGGTAACCTTTGGCCTTGCAGTGGTAACTGCTGGCTTAGCAGTGGAAACTGCTGATTTTGAAACTTTAGGTACCCACTTCTGATTATTGTTAACTTTCTTTTCAAAATTTGTCTTTTTCCCTGTTTGAGTAGATTTAACAAAAGTAGTAACAGGGGACTTAGGGTAAACTCTGTTTTTATTTCTGGCAGTGGCAACTGCTGGTCTAGCAGTGGAAATTGTTTTAATGCCAGAATGAAGCAAAACAGACCTGGGAATCATTTTGCTAAGTGGATTTGGGTGAGTTAAGTTATTTGCATTTTGTCCATTCACCCTAGTATTCCCAAACACTTCCCTTCTTCCCAAGTGGTAGGTACAGCTACAAGCCAAATGGTCAAAGCTACCACATATATGACAGGGTTTGTTATTGAACACAAAATCACTACCAAATTGCCTAGATTTAACATGATTCCAACTCCTCATATTGCCTCTAGGAGTTGGTGATCTACTTCTGTACATCTCTGCATATCTAGTAGTGGGCCTAGTGAAATTAGGTTGTGACCTAGGCTTCTCTTTGACTACATCAGGAATACTTCTTTTAACTTCCACTTTAACATTCTCAGGAACACTAGGTTTAGACTCAACATTTAAATTTTCATCTTTAAGAGATCAGTCACTAGCACTATCAAATACATCAACCTCAACCTGAACCTTTTCAATTTCAACTGGTTTAACAAACTTTGGTCCATAGGTCATAGGTGGTTCCTGGAATTCTTCTAAACCTGTGTAAGCTAAGTCAATGCCAGGAGGTGATGGAACACCTCTTAGAGGTGGTGGAACAGTTTTGTATCCAAGACCTGATTTAGCTTTGCTCACAATTTGGGCTTCCCAAATTTTATCAATACACTTGGATTGATGATCCAATATTTGCTTAGTTATCATTATATTCTCACTAGCCACTTTAACCTTTTCTAGTTCTTCTCTAAGAACCTTATTAACAGCAACCTGATAATCTAAGTCTCTTCTTAATACTGCAATATCATCATTGAACTTAGATTCATTTGCCCTATAATGCTCTAATTGAGTTTCTAAAACTCCTAGGCCTCTTTTATGATTTGCTAAGTTATAATTTGTATGAGTTAACTCTATGTGTTGCTCATTAAATTGTGCTTTAAGTTTCCCATACTCTTTTAAGGCCTTACAAGATTTAGAACAAGCATTATCAATTTGTACCTCAGAGTCAGAAAAAGCCATTAGTGCAAGCTCTGTAGCAACCATTGCAGACTCTGAATCATCATCCTCTTCCTTAGTCATAAAGCTCCAATCAAAGCTCACTCCATCAATGGCCAATAGCCCCTTTGGCTCATCAGTAGTAGATTCCTTCTTCTTGTCCTGCTTGTACCAAGTTGTCCTGTTGTCAGACTTCCTTGGCTTCCTACACTCCCTGGCAAAGTGCCCCTTCTTATGACAATTGTAGCACTCCACCTTCTTTTTGTCAAAACCTACTGTTTCATTGCCACTGATGTTGATCTTTCTTCCAGTCTTCTTCCAAAACTTCTTTGTCCTTAAGCTTAGTAATGCCACTTGCCATTTAATGTCCATCTCCTCCATATCATCTTCATCAATTTGATCCAGATCCTCATGATTGAGAATTGAACCACCCACTTGACTTGATATAAAGGCATAAAAAGTAGTATCACTAAGCCTTGCAATCTGTCTCTTTGAGCTACCAGTGGAAACACTTCCACTACCAGTGGAAACAACAATGTTAGCACTGTCATCATCACTATCACTTTCTTCATCTGAACTATCATCAAGAGAATTGTCTTGATTTTTGTGGTTTTATCCTAATGTTCAAAACTAAGGTTTTAAGTCTTATGAGTCTTTGACTAAGCCTAGGAATTATGAATGCTTCTCATTTAAGAGATTTTGTGAACGCGTTGATGGAATATTTAACGTGGAACACTTTCTTAGTTAAGATGTTCCTCAATGAACAATCTTATCAAGACGATGATGAGAGATCACAATGTGTCTATTAAGAACATAATGGAATGAATTGTTGCCTAAGTCGATGCTTCCTTTGTTGAAGAGATAACAATGTTTATGAGATGAATTCCGTTGTCGATATGAGTTAGCTTACTCAAATGGAGCTTGTTGATGTGCTTCTCCATCCAAAACTAATTTGAGAACCTTACGTGTTTTGGAGACTCATTGGGTAAGTAAGTATAAAAGTGCAAGTACCACTTGTGCTTTTCTTATCAACTTATTACCGTCATAATTCCATATTGCATGTACTATGGTTTCTATTCCCGTTCTTTTGGGATACCATAATCCTAGTTGTGTAGTACCTTATGATGTATCCAAACAAGCTCAACTAAAGAGTTGTTCGAGGATCTTCTCTAACACGAGCACATAGACAAATGCTAAACATAATGTTGGATCTAATTGTTATGATAACAAGTAGTCTTCCGAACATTTCTCTATGTTTAGTGATGAGTGGCCTTTTACTCATCATTTTAGGCCCGGAAAACCCACCAAAATGACCAAAAACACCCAAAAATGACCGTATAATGTTACAAAATATCCTTGGAGTGTGTTTTTGTATTTCAGGTACAAAAGGATTGAAAACAAGGCAAAAGTCAGCAAAACGGAGCATGGATGGGATTATGGAGCTTAACGGAGCAGGACCGGATAGATTCGACACAATTTGGAGCATTTATTGGAGAATTGAAGATCAAAGTCAATCCCGGGAGTGTGACATGGGGGGAGGTATGGAAATCCGCAACACAACCGAAATTACCATCTTACGCTTAACCTAAACCCAAACCAAAACCAAATTACCTTTCTACCCCTAAACCCAAAACTTAATTTCAAAACCAATTCCAAAATCAAAAACCATTTTCCAAAATAAAACCTCAAAAACATTTTGTCAAAAACCTTTTTATTTTTACAAAAATTATTTTCCTTTTGAATTTTATCTTTTTCATTTAAGTTTCTTTTATATATATATATATATTAAAAAAAAAAAAAAAAAAAAAAAAAAAAAAAAAAAAAAAAACCTACTACTACTACTACAAAAATGTTTTACAAAATTCAGTTTTATTAACACTTTTTATTCTCGTATTTTACAACCTAAAACTAATTTTATAAAAACTAATCTTACTTCTACTAAATCCTAAACATGTTAACACTAAAACTAAACCCAACCCATCACTACCCCTTCTCGGCCCACCATCCCAATAACACACACTTAACCCCTGATGGATCTTAACACCTTGTACTTGTGTTAGATTAATACTTTGAATTATATCACTAAGTATGCGGAATTTACTTAGTAACACTTAGAAGTTTGATTGTGAGGAAGACAGTTGTATATAAACAATGTATGTAAACAAACTATTAGCTCCAATATTATTAATAATAATAATACGAGTGATCTTGATATCACTAGGGTTACACCTTGAAGCTCTAGGAAAATGTATATCAAACCTTTAACCTAGGATCTCATTTTATAACACAAGGAGTCCTCTTCTTCAAGATAAGTATAAAGCTAATAGAATAAAATATACACAAGATCTATTCTATATTAATCTAGACGCGTTTCCTAACAGTTATCTAATAAGCAGCGGTAATGTATTGTTCTTGCAGTGGTAATGAGTTTCCACTGCAAGTACAATCTTCTGCAGTTGTAACTTCTTCTCATAGCCGTGGTAACTGTTAGTATAATTCCCAACAACCCCACACACCCGTTTTCTTCTTTTACTACTAATAAAACCCACTTTGACCAAATCAGTCAAACCCCCACTTCAACCCTTCCCCGCCAAAACACAAACCACCAAATCCATCCCTTTCATCCTAGTTATCAGTCCCCACAACAAGCCAACTCCTAATCACATGCTCATGTCTCTCCCCTTGCCACTGTGGCAATCCCAAAGGTCACACAAAAGATCCTACGGCCAAGAATTTTTGAGTAAGCACCAAGTTCAAATTGATGGCTGGGATGAAGACTGAAAAAGCCCAAGGACCACAAGCTGTCTCACTCTCTCACAGAAATAACACAAGAGGAACAAGACAAGAGGAAGAAACCCTAGCTCCTCAATGGCTATATATACCAGACCTCTATCACAGTTTTAGGTTGTCCAATTTTTCATGTATTAGAAAATTTTAGACAAATTTACTTCATTGTCATTTAAATTTAAGCATTTCCATTTAAGTTTTATTTCAATTTCAGTATTGTAAACTCTCTTTCCTTAATGCAATTCAGTTTCCTTTATTTTTATTTGTCCTTTACATCTCAAGCAATTTCACTGTTTCAAGTACTTTAAGCTTTCCATACTGTCCAAACAAGCTCATTCAAGCTCACAAAGTTTGTTGAGAGCCTTTCGTACTATCAAACCTGATTTCATAAGCCTTTCCTTTTAAAGTTTTCAAAAAATTAACAAAAAACCAAAAATATTAGGATAAGTAGTTTTAGTTTTTTTATGGCTTATTTCCTTTTCAAACTTACTTCATTAGTCTCATGTTAGCTTTATTTACACTTTTCCTTCAAAAAACTTGGCATAAAAATTGTTTTTCATTCAAAAAAACCAAACGGCCAACCCTTAAGGGGTGTTTGGCACAGTCCTTTTCCTTAGCTTACAATAGTTTTTGTTAGCATTAAAAATATATATATAGAAGGTGTGCTTGTGTGTGTATTCTGTGTGTTTTTTAATAAAAGCTTTCTATTTCATCTCTTATTCTTATTACATATTAACGCCACATACATCTTACCAAGTCACCATCTTTACTTCATATTAGTGCTTTATTATTGTTAAAGTTGATATATCTAAGGTCCTACAAGTGGTATCAATCGCCTAACAATGATTTAGGAGTGTGTGGAAATCGTTATTTATCAAACTTTCTCTTTAAAGTTGCGTTTTTTCTTTAAAAACGTGGGCTTTTCTTTAAAAGTTTTGATTTTTTACGTGTTTTTAGTGCTAAAGTTGTAGTCTTTATTGAACTTTTAGTGTTTCTAAGTGTTTTGGGAAAGATTTGATCAAAAGAATCGAGTGGAAATCAAGTTTTTTGTGGAAAAATCGGATTTTTGAAGCTTTTGGCAATCTTACGCGTAACAAGTACGAAAGGACAAGCATTATCCCACTTTTTGGCTGAAATAGTACTGTTTACGCATAAGTTTTGAGGTCAAAACGCCTTTTCTACGCATAAGCTTGGTCAAAACCCTCTTCCTACGCATAAGTTGTGTTCTTACGCATAAGATCCTACGCTTAAGTTTGTTCCTACGCAAAAGGTGAAATCCTACGCATAAGATCTACGCTTAAGATCCTACGCATAAGTTTTCTACGCAAAAGTTCCTACGCATAAGTTTTCTTCAACGATCAGAGATTACTCGGTACTTCCCTGACTTGGATAAGTTTGTGGAATACTTCGACACGGGATATCTTTCAAGCTTGGATAAGTTTGAGAGATTAATTTGGTTGAAAAAACCTTACGCGTAACATTCTTACGCATAAACTCTAAGTTTACGCGTAAAATCAAAGTCTACGCATAAACAATATTGTTTACGCATAACCTTAGATCTTACGCATAACTTAAAGGTTACGCATAACATCTTACGCGTAAGATTATTCACTGTTTACACATAAGTTCAGGATTTTACGCGTAAGTTTTTGACTTTTGACAACCAAACTTCAAACGGCCATAACTTTTGAACCGTAACTCCGTTTTCGACGAATTTGCTGTCAAAACGACCGTGAGACCGAGAAGAAGGACACGTTGAATAAAGTTATTCATTCACCCCAAGTTTCGAGGCCTAAAAACGCTCCGAGAAGAAGTTATTGAGGTTTTAAGGTTTTAGATCAAATTTTTCACCATCCAAACTTGCATCAACTTACACTAAACACAACTCCTATTTCGTTGGAACGATCCAAGTATCAACTTTATCAATCTACACTTCATCAATGGCTACTCAGCAAGATATTCATGCAGCCGGTGCGGAAAATCGACCTCCAATGATTGAAAAAGGTGGATATCTCCCATGGACAAGCCGCATGCTTCGTTACATCAAAACAAAGCCTGATGGTAAATTAATGATCAACTCCATTACAAATGGTCCATTCAAGCCAAGACAAGTTCAAATTGAAGGTAATCCAAATACAACACCTCCTACTCAACCATTCGTGCGTGAACAAACAGAAGCAGATTACACAGATGAAGACAAGAAGCAGATCGCCGCAGATGATATGGCAATGCATTTAATCCAACTTGGATTACCACGGGAGATCTTTGCTGCGGTCGACAGCTGTGAAACTGCTTATGCTATGTGGGAACGTGTTAGAAGGATATGTCATGGAACAGAGATTAGACAACAAGACGTTGAAAACAAACTTCTTACTGAATGGGAGAATTTCACATCCACTAAAGGTGAACAGATTGAATCCTACTACACAAGGTTTTGCACTTTGATAAATGAGTTAATCAGAAACGAGTTGACACCTCGAACAATTGCAACAAACATCAAATTCATCAATAACCTTCCAGAAGAATGGGGTCATTATGTTACAATTGTCAATCAAACGAAGGATTTACATAAGGTGAATTATGATCAACTCTATGACTTTTTGAAGCAAAACCAAGCTGAGGCTAATGAAGTAAGGAAAGAAAGATTGGCAAAGAATCATGATCCTCTTGCATTAATTGCTACTACACCAACACCACTACCAGTGAACACACAACAACCATCATCATCTTCCACTCAAAACTACATGCAATCATAATACATTCAACAACCAACACCGGTCTACCAACAACAGTTCTACCCACAGCAACAACAACATGTTATTCCACAACAGCAATACCCACAATACGAAGACCCGAAATTCACTGAAAATGATGAAGCTTCTGCAGCATTGACCCAAGCGTTTGCTTTTTTGTCAAAGGCATTCCATGGACGCTATTCTACACCAACAAACAACAACCAAAGGATTTCATCAAATACTCGCAACAGGCAGATCGCTCAGCCGAGTTACAATATGGGTAATGGAGGCCAAATGGTTGGAGTTTATGAGAATCAGCAAGGATATGCTACTGGATTTAATATGGGCAATCAGAATAAGCAGAATGCAGGGAATCAGCATGGTCAGTATGCAGGGAATCAGATGGGTCAGTTTGTTGGAAATTAGAGGGGTCAGAATGTTGGTAATCAGGCAACGGGTAATCAGAATAGAAATGTTGCAGCTCCAGTAGTTGGGAATTTGGGAAATGTGAATCAGGGTAATCCGGTAAAGTGTTTCAACTGTCAGGGTGTAGGTCATATGGCAAGGAACTGTCCTACTAAGCCGAACAAGAAAGATCTAGAGTACTTGCAGAAAGCAGTGATGTTGGCACAAAAGGTTCAGGCAGGGTTTCAGTTGAATGCCGAGGAAAATGATTTTATGGCTCTTATGGATGACATGGAAGATAGAGAGGATATCGATGCGAACTGCATATTTATGGCGAATCTTCAGGAAGCTAAGTATGACACGGATTCTGACACACTTCCTGTTTATGACACCAATGCACCATCTGAGGTATCAAACTTCAACACATGTCACAATAATGATATATTTGATATGTCTCCTCATGAGGAACAGCATACTGAGAAGCTAGCACCCACTTATGATACATACCTGGACACGCCAAGTAGTAGCAATACTCCTTCAGCAACTCCAGATGTGAATCATAATGGAGGCTTCGTTTCACAGCATGCTGAGAATGATGAGGAAACACGTGCTTTATTTGAATCATTATTGAATAATTGTCGTATTGAAATTGAGAATGTGCAAAAGGTCAATCGCGATGTTAAGGCCGCGAATGTAAAATTGACCACTGAGCTTGAGAGTTACAAGGAAAACGTTAAAGCTTTTGAATTTCATAACAAAAGATTGTCTGAATTAGAAACTGGTTATCAAAATTCCGTTTCAAGGGAAAAACAATTGCAACTCAAGTTTGATACACTTGATGTTAATTCTTTCAAAAAGATAAAATCTTTAAACACGAAAATTTCTGATTTACAAAACCAACTTTCTAAACAAAAATCAGCTTATACCAATCTTGAAAAAGAAAGGGACGAGCTGGAAAAGGACTTTGCAAAGAAAAAAGACAAACTTTTGGCCGAAATCGTAGAGTCAGAACACATGATTGCACATTTAGAAGAATTAGTGGTTAAGTCGGGTCAGTCAAGTCAAACAATGAAAATGATTTCAAATCAAACTAATCCGATTTACCATACGAAACATAAAGTGGCTCTTGGTAGCAACACCCCCTGTAATCTCAAGAAAGCTCAGCAAGAACAGAATGTTTTGTATAATGGTAATGTGATTTACACCAAACATGATCCTCCGTCGTTCGGGATTCTGTGCAAACGATAGAACATGTCGAAGAGAGCATAAATAAAATGAAACAAAAGGATTTGAAACCCATTGATTACAACAAATTGAACAAACTTTCGGGAATTACTTTTGTTCCACAAAAAGAACCATCTGTGTTTTCCATAAAACGACCATTCTCAAAAATGTTTTCTAAGAAAGTAATTGTTTCCAAATCTCTTTCAAAAATGGAACAAATGTCTTCTAACAACACTTTTAATACAAGTGAGGCTAGAGACATTCTGGATGACGTTAAAAAGAGAATTCAAAAACTTCAAAATATTGTTAATTCTATAACTACAATCAATATTAACAACTGGCATTCCAGTTTTCATATTGAGTAGAAAAAGGTTTTTGAAAATGAAATTACTATCCCACTGAATAACATCAGTGCGAGGGTAATCCATTTTGAACAAGCTTTCTTAAAAGAAACGGCCGACTTTGTCAAGGACCACAAATCCCTGGTAAACGAAGCTAATGAAACTCGTGAAAACATGAATGTTTTGGAAAACCTAAATGATTCTCTCTTCGAAGCTGTTATGACCACTGATATTATGTCCATCATTTTACAAACATACTCTGTTCAAGACGATGAAAGAGTAAGAGCTGAGACCTCCGCAATTGTTTCAAAATATGGAAATGCTCTTACAAAGCTTGAAAAAGAAAATGTGTCATATTTTAAACAACTTGATCGAAAAAAGGAAGAATGCAAGTATGACAAATTGTCATATGAGCGTGCCTTAAAGAACATGAAAGAGCAAAATGATCTTTTGAGGGCTCAGCTTGAAAGTCAAAAAGGAAAGGGTGAGGAAACCAAGTTTGCAAAACCATTGACTTCGGAGAAACCAAATGTTTCAAACACGGTTCAAAAACCAAAAATGTCAATTTCATGGTTTGCTCCAAAAGTCGTTGAGAAAAAGGATTTGACAAAACCAGTCACTCCAACACCCTTGCCAAAGAAAAGTGAAAATGTTAAGATTGTTGATAAAGGAAAAGCGGTTGTCGAAACACCAAAAGTGATAGCACCTGGCCTTTTTAGGATTAGTCCCACTAGTACGTCTGCCTCAACATCTAAGACAAATGCGTGCAAAAAGGATAATTCTAAAGAGTCTAGTGATGCTAAAAAGGACAACAATATAAATCCTAATGCGTGTGCCTTACCTTCTACAAGATTAGAAAGCACCTCTAGGAGCAGCAGACTAAAGCCTAGGAGCAATACAAGGAACAATAGAGTCTCGTCTGCCTCTACGAGTAGTAGCAAGAATAAAGTTGAAGAAGTAGAAGAACACCCTAGGAATTTATCGCTTTGTAATAAGAAACATGATTCATCTGAATGTAATGTTGACAGTACTGGTTCTAATGCATGTAATGACTCTGTTTGTTTAATATGCAAGAAATGTTCACTTAATGATGTTCACGATGAATGTGTTTCTAAGAATGTAAATGTTACGCCTGAACAGAAGAATGTTCCAAAAATACCTAGTGCTAGATCCAGATCTGTAGAAAGATTAGTTGCACGATTTAGGACTACCACTATTAGTCGAATGCCTAGGAACTATCTTAAGTTTTGTATGTGGATTCCGACGGGTAGAGAGTTCACTCTTAAAAACGGCAAATTAGAACTAACTCAAGCTAATCAAGTAGCAACTGTCTATGAGTGTGATCCTGCTTTTACTCCTAACCCCATGGAACCAAATTCAAAATGGTTTCCAAATACAAACTCTTCTGTTCTTGGCAGGTTATAGAAATATGTCTTTGGATCGTCGACTCGGGTTGCTCCAAGCACATGACCGGGAATTTAAAGCTGCTAATCAATTTCGTCTGGAAATTCATGGGAACTGTACGCTTTGGAAATGATCATGTAGCAGCAATTCAGGGTTATGGAGATCTTCGGTTTGGGAATTTTTTTAATCACTCGGGTTTATTACGTCGAAGGGTTGGGACATAATTTGTTTTCAGTTGGGCAGTTTTGTGATGCAGATTTAGAAGTTGCATTCAGGAGAAACACGGTTTTTATAAGAAATTTGGTTGGTGATGATCTCTTAACTGGTAATCGTGGTACAAACCTGTATGCTATCGACATCAACCAAATGGCTTCTACATCACCAATTTGTCTTATGACAAGGGCAACCGAAACTAAGTCCTGGCTGTGGCATAGAAGATTATCCCATCTCAATTTCGACACGATCAACAAGTTAGCCAAAGACAACATTGTCACCGGACTTCCTAAGTTCAAATACACCAAGGAACACCTTTGTCCATCATGCGAACAAGGAAAAAGTAAAAGAGCATCATATAAACCCAAAACCGTACCTAGTTCGGAAGCAAGGTTACATATGTTGCACATGGACTTATGTGGCCCAATGAGAGTTGAAAGCATTAATGGGAAGAAGTATATTCTTGTTATTGTTGATGATTATTCAAGATACACTTGGGTAAAGTTTTTGAGATCAAAAGACGAAGCACCAGGTATCATCATTACCTTTCTGAAGCGTATTCAAGTTCTACTTCAAGCTCCAGTAAGGATTATAAGAACAGACAATGGCACAGAATTTACAAACCAGGAGTTAAGAACTTACCTTGAAGATGTTGGAATCACACACCAAACATCCGTTGTTAGAACTCCACAGCAGAATGGGGTATTTGAAAGAAGAAATAGAACTCTTGTGGAAGCTGCTCGCACAATGCTGATTTTTTCTAGTGCACCACTATTCTTATGGGCTGATGTTGTAGCCACTGCTTGTTTTACTCAAAACCGATCCCTAGTACATCCAAGATTCAATAAAACCCCATATGAGCTAGTGAACAATCGTAAACCTGACATCTCTTACCTTCACGTATTTGGCACTTTGTGCTATCCAACGAATGATAGAGAAGATCTAGGAAAGTTAAAAGCTAAGGGTGATATTAGATCTTCATTGGATATTCAGAAAACTCGAGGGCATTCATGGTGTATAATAGAAGAACGAAAAAGATAATGGAGACGATGAATGTGAAGTTTGACGAGATTTCACAAATGGCTTCTGAGAGATACGCTCTAGAACCCGTGCTTAATCCGATGGCTTCTAATCAAAACGGATTAGGACCCGCACCAAACCAGCAGACTTCTGGACACATCAGTTCAGAACTCGTGCCTCAAGGAGCTCAGTCAACAAACACGGATAAACCTTCAGAACAAGAACTGGAAAATTTCTTCGAGTTAATGTTTGATGAATACTATGGTGGAACTTCGACAAATGCATCAAATCAACATTCCGCTGCACCCGCTCAAAACCATCAACCACCACCACCACCACAAGATGCATCCACAACAATCGAAGCTGAAGCACCAACTACATCAACATCATCTACATCTACTCAAGCAACTCCAGTACTTGAAACTGTTCTACCAAGCGTTGATGAGCAAAACCAAAACACAAATTTTCAAGAAGAACCAACAAATAATTCAAACAATGATGCGTTAGAAGAAGAAGAAATATTTGAAAACCCGTTTGCAACAGACTCTGCTGAATCTTCTTCAAGGTTATAAGAACCATCTAACACACATTCGTTAAACCTAAGGTACCCTTCTACGTTTCAATGGACAAAAGACCATCCAATAGAACATGTTATTGGTGAACCTTCAAAGCCAGTTCAGACAAGGAGACAACTTGCCACTGATATCGAATTGTGCATTTATATTTGCTCAATCAGCCTCAAAGAACCAAAGAACATTCGGGAAGCAATGGCAGAATACCCTTGGATAGAAGCGATGCAGGATGAAATTCTTCAATACGATTTATATGACAGTTGGGAACTTGTTGAACGACCACTTGATATACGTGTTCTTGATCTCAAGTGGTTGTGGAAGAACAAACTGGATGAGGAAATGACTGTTATTCGCAACAAAGCTCGTCTCGTGGCTAAAGGTTATCCACAAGAAGAAGGGATAGATTTCGAGGAATCATTCACGCCTGTAGCTAGACTTGAAGCAGTCCGGATTTTCTTAGCCTATGCCGCTCACAAAAACATCACAGTCTATCAGATGGATATTAAGACTGCTTTCCTAAATGGAACTCTGAAAGAAGAAGTGTATGTGAGTCAGCCAGAGGGATTCATCGACAAAGATCATCCAGACTACGTCTACAAGCTTAAGAAAGCAATTTATGGTTTAAAACAAGCTCCAAGAGAGTGGTATGACGAACTATCATCTTTCTTGCTTAAAAACAATTTCACAAAAGGAACGGTTGATGACACATTATTTATCAAAAAATTCAAAAATGACATTTTGATCGTTCAAATTTATGTGGACGACATCATTTTTGGATCAACCAATCCTAACCATTCAAAACATTTTGAAAATCTCATGAAAAGCAAATTTGAAATGTCCATGATGGGGGAATTAAAATTCTTTCTTGGTTTACAAATACATCAATCCCCTCGTGGTATTTTTATCAATCAAGCTAAATATACAATAGAGATTTTGAAAAAACATGGAATGGAAAATTGTGATTCTGTTGGTACACCAATGGTCACTTCACCAAAAATAGGTGCTGATTTGTTTGGGAAACCCATCGATCCAAAAAACTATCGGAGTATGATCGGTTCTCTCATGTACTTAACTGCTAGTCGACCCGATATTCAATTTGTTGTTTGTTTATTAGCACGGTTTCAGGCAAAGCCTACCGAACTTCACCTCAAAGAGGTTAAAAGGATCTTTCGGTACCTACGAAGCACCATTAACATGGGACTTTGGTATCCGAAGGATTCGGGGTTTAATCTAACAGCTTTTTCAGATGCCGACCATGCTGGTGATCAAGTTACAGCAAAGAGTACATCAGGTGGAGCACAATTTTTGGGTGAAAAGCTTGTAAGCTGGTCGTCAAAGAAACAGGATTGTACTGCACTATCAACCGCCGAAGCCGAGTATGTGTCTCTATCTGCGTGTTGTGCCCAAGTTCTTTGGATGAGGACACAGCTCACAGATTATGGCTTTACTTTTGACATAATACCTATGTATTGTGAATCAAAAAGTGCCATAGCCATCTCATGCAATCCCGTACATCACTCTAAGACGAAGCATTTCAAAGTCCGCTACCATTTCATCAAAGAACACGTGGAAGAGGGTACTGTTGAATTATTTTTCGTTAAGACTGATTACCAACTCGCTGATCTATTTACTAAAGCCCTTCCAAAAGAAAGGTTTGACTACTTAGTTCGACGAATTGGCATGCGAAGCCAAACTCCTGAGGAGCTAGAACGTCTTCTCGAATCTTCTTGAAAAATGTTTTAAAAATCGCTTCGCTGTAAATATTTTTGAAAAAAACAAAATACAAAATTTGAAAAACCAACAAAAACAAAATACAAAAATATAAAATTTTCAAAAAAAATACAAAAACAATATAAAATCAAAAAAAATCCAAAAATATTCTTCTCACGACATGTCTCTCGTATAAATCAATATTCTGTACGTTTCTAGAAATGTCATTCAACAATGATACGGACATGTACAGATGCTTGAACGGGAGTTCTTTTAAATGTTTTTCTAAAACATGTCGTTTCTCAAAAGTTTCTTCACGATAGCTTTCGTATACTTTAGTACGAAACCCGGACTAAAATGATGACTTCTGATTATTTTCAAATCAAGAACTCGTACGTTCAAAGATGAAATCATTTTCAAAAGTTCGAGTATAAACAAACGAAAAGGATTTCAAACATAAACTCGTTTTTCAAAATACAATTCTTGAGCACTTTTTCAAGATTGTTCAAAAGATTTCTCAAAATCTTTCAAATGAGTGCTCAAGATAACTCCCTCAAAAACCTTAATTGATTTTAAAATGTGCTATCATTAAGGGGGAGTACAAAAACTAAAATGTTCCGAATTCATGCAAAATGAAATCTGTCTTTCTCTCCAAAAATCTTTTTCTTAATCACATGATATCAAAAATATCATGATATGCTATTTTTGAGGGGGAGAAGACATGATTAAAATGTGATCAAAGATGTTTAAAGATTGTGGCAGAATCTCAAAAGAGCTCGACTCAGATATTACCAATGAATTGACGAAGCTTAAATGTCATTAATCGAAAAGACTTGTCCTGGACGGGTAATAATTTCAAGCTAGTCTAACTAGTGATGTAAGCGTGTCTCGAATAGGACTTGTCTGAGTAGAATGTACCGTATCGAGAAACTTCCTTTGGACTTGACCAGGACGGGTAATAATTTCAAGCTAGTCTAACTAGTGATGTAAGCGTGTCTCGAATCGGTCATGCTCACTAAAAGTGGATCAATTCAAAAGTGCAAACTCCTCCCGCATGTGCAAATTTCTTAAAATTACATGAGCACATGTGAAGGGGGAGTCCTTCATAAGAAATGCAAAACTCTCAAAGTGGTAACAACAAAGTGTTTTATTATCATAAACACTTTGAGAGATTTTCAATAAATGGTTTCATGGCAATGATAGGATAGTCATGGAGTTATAAGGTGACTAAGGTTAGAAAAAACCGTCCTATGATCCGCCAGAGCCGGAGGGATCTACCCAAGGACAATTCCAATAGACTAGAATTAGAAGTCCTTAGGTATGATTGAAAAAAGGAGAAAATGAGAAAGGAGAAAGAAGGGGTTGAAGAATTAAAAAGAAAAGTTATGAAAAAGGGTGAAAAGAAATAGCCCTCCAAATGTTCAACCTTAGGGCAGACACCGGGTTCAATTCGTATGCTACTGGTCGTTACTAAGGTGACACCGGTATTGAAGATAAAGACGTCATGGACCCAGTGACGCACTGCACTTAACCTTCTTAACCACTCAAGTTCTCTTAAAAGAGCTTGTTTCATTCTCACGGGGAACCGGTGTAATCTATCAATCTGTCTCTTAGAGAAGGTTGATATTGAAGCAGGAGACCTCTCCCTAATCTCCGCATAGGAAACCAAATGTGCACTTATCGAGTCTAGAGCCCCGAGATTCATCAAAAGATCTCATAGAAACACATGATCTTCCTACACTGGTTGTTCATCATTAAGGACGCCAGATGTAAACTTTAGAGTCCTACGCAGATCTTAGCAATCTGCCAAGAACATTTATGAGAGGATTCACTTTAGTGATTCTCAATGATTGAATGGAAATTCCTGCCAGGGTCAACATCAAACAGCCCTGACAGCAAGTCACTTCGGTAATTCTTTATGGATTACGCTTAGTGTTCGCGGTGGTTTCAAATGGTCTACAGTCGTGGAGTGATCCCCAGCGACTCACCCAGTCATTGAGCTACTAAGTAGGTCTTGTAAGCTCTCGCGAGAGTATCTGACATGGGAACGGCCTTGGTAAGGGTTAGAAGGAGTCTTCACACTATGCTGTTGACGATCTCTAATTCGAACCTATAAGTACCGGTTGATTTATTGCTAACTGTTTTCAAGCAGCTATACATCATCTCCATGGCGAAAGATTCTGCATGCTCATACATACATCTGGAGGTTAAAGAAAGCTCCCTCAAAGATCTATACAACACAAAGTTCAAAGAAAGATTCTACGCCAAAAAGAAGAATCTACAAAGTATAAAGACTAAAGATCAAAGTGAAAGAAAGGGAACTACGTGCATATGAATATCAAAGTCCAAAGATGTATGAGCATGTTGGAATGGCAAACAACCACCATAGACGCAGAAGTGACGAATGGCAGATTGCTCTACATCACAAAAGTACAAAGAATGATGAAAAGTCAATCATCAAATATCACAAAGCATGAAGGAACTAAGACTAATGACTATTCCACTACGACACACAATGGTCAACAACAAAGAACAAAGAAGACCTAATCACGTGGAGCATCATTCGAATGACCACCCCTTAGGGGGAGATTGTTAGCATTAAAAATATATATATAGAAGTGATGGTCATTCTCATATTGTAACTTTGTGTCGTTTGTTAAGTTTAGTAATTGTTTAGTCATTGGGCTTTGGACTTGGCAAGCTAATATGTTATGTGCTATGTTTCATAAGCCTTGTTATCTACCATGTAACCAAGTCCAAGCCCAAGCCCATAGAAAGCCTATGTATGGAACTATAAAAGGCACCTTACCTCTCATTTGTAAGGTGTGCTTGTGTGTGTATGATTTTTAATAAAAGCTTTCTATTTCATCTCTTATTCTTATTACATATTAACGCCACATACATCTTACCAAGTCACCATCTTTACTTCATATTAGTGCTTTATTATTGTTAAAGTTGATATATCTAAGGTCCTACAGTTTTGGTCCAACCTTTTAACTTCCATTAGCTTTATTTAAGTATATTAGGTATATTTCAAGTCAAAATTTTCATTTCCAAAAAGTTTCATAGCAGTTTTACTTTTTCCCTTTGCATTATAACTAGTTTAGTAGCAGCTTAGGATTAGATTTAGGTCTAGATCTCTTTTAGTTAGTATTATTGCTTTTATTCAGTCCAAGATGATATAGAATTAGTTTAACATAGGGCATTTCAGTTGTTGCATACCTGATATCAAAGTTTAGTTGGTAAAAAAGCACCATTTGATCCATTTGCTCTGCCTACAGCCCCTATTTTTGATCCAAATTTTGCTATGTTAGATTAGGAATTAGAGGATGGCATTGGGTACGTAGATAGTTTGCTGGCTTGTCAATTTTTTGGTATTTTTATTTCAATTTTAGAAAATTTTTTCTGTCTTGTGCATTAGCTCAAAGTGAGCACCTCTGTCCACTTTTTACCTCTGCAACTTTATTGCTTCTTAGCTTAGTTGGTGCTTTTTAAGTTTAGTTTATTGCTTATTACCTGCCCCTTAGTGCTTTTTAGGATTCCCTTAGTTTCCTTTTGCGTTTTCCCCTAGTTTAGCTGTTACCAGTTTTTTTTTTTTTTTTTTTTTTTTTTTTTTTATTATTATTTTTTTTTTAGCTTTTTAAGTTCTAAAATTATCCTTTTAGTTAAACTTAGTGTACTGTTGCTTATTTTCCCTTACATCTGCTCATTTCTTAATTTTTAAAAAGTAGTCGTAGTTATAAAATTTGTTGGTTTTCATGTGTTTTAAAAGTTTGCAAAAGAAAAATAAAATATATATATGTATATATATATATATATATATATATATATATATATATATATATTTTCAAAAAGTAGGGGTTGGGAAGGTTCGAACTCAGGTCACTGCAATTACACAGACTCGACACAAACGCACCCCCTCCCAACTGCTCTACCATTTGTTTCTTGCTTAGTCTTCTTTAGTTATTTATTTAACTAGTTTTCTCTTTTAGCTTATTAACTTGTTAGTGCTTATTGACTGCTTATTAGGTTTCCCCTCCCATGCCTTATATTTTTCCTAGGATAGTGTTAGCATTATTTAGTTTCCAAATTTTTTTTTAGATTTTTCACAAAAGTTTTAGTATTTTTAAACATTTAATTTCTTTTATCTAGTATTTAATTAGTAAAAAAATTATTATTATTAAATAGTCGAAAAATTAAATTTCTTTCTTTTTTTTTCAAAATTTTCTTTTATCTTTTAGTATGTAGGAAATGTAATTTGGTACCCGTAGCACTTTTATTTCTCAAAATTTACTTGTTAAGCTGTTACCGTGCCCGGTAATGGCCCGTTTTCACTTCCTTTTACGTTTTTCAAAATTTTAGGTTACGTTTAACAAATTTTCAACTTTTTAAATAGTTTTTAATTTTCAAATTTGAATTTTTTGTGTAACTTAGTAATTTCCCTTTTTAATTACATTTTTAAATTTGTGTAACTTAGTAATTTCCCTTTTTAATTACATTTTTAAATTTTACGCGTTACGTTTGTGATTTAAATTACGTTTTAGCTTAATTGTATATTACGTGCTTTCGTTAATTGTTTATTTGCATTATTTTAAGTTTTTATTTGTTCAATTTAGTTTAGAAACCCAAAATCTCTTCTTTATACCCCATTCACATCACTCGATCACGAAACGTATTCGACCTCGCATTTCACACCTCGTTGGGACTTAACGACCCGGGGACACACTATACTCACCGAAAATGATGCACATGCAAGGTTTGACTATATTGACCATCCTTTGGTTAAGTGGTTGATTCGGGCGTATCAAATTTTTGGCGCCGCTGCCGGGGAGGAGTGAAAGCTGAAATCGTTGTCGTTTTGAAGATTAGTGAAGTGAAGACCCTTCCCCCGGGAAGTTACGACTTGTTTTTGTATATATTTTATGAAAACTCAAAAAGATTTTCTTTTTCAAAATTTGTTTTCCTTTTATCTTAATTTGTTTTCCCGTCATAAAAACCCAAAAACAATCTTCGTTATCCTCTTTATGTTTAATTCTTCACCTTATCCCTCTTTCCCGTTTAATTCTTCTTCTCATACCCTCTAAACCCGTTTAATTCTTTATCCCTTATCCTCAAATCCGTTTAATTCTTCCGTATGTCTTCATCTTACCAATATTCTTGTGAATATTGTGGGGGACCCCCGAATGGTGGAAATTGCCCCGATTGTAGCATTGTGAATTCGAGAAACGGGTTTGTCTACGACCAAAATCCCTACAATGAAACAACCGACTTTTTCAACCAACCCCCACATCATATGATGGAGACATACTCTTGTGAGTATTGTGGAGGTCCTCACCAAGGTTTTGATTGTCAAAACAATCAAAATTTTGGTTATGGTCAATATCCATATTATTCACCAAATCAGTCACAACAATCATATTGTTGTGAGCACTGTGGAGGTCCACACTTTAGCTCCGATTGTCAAACAAGGAATCCATTTCCTTGTAACAATTACAACTATTTGTATCATGACCAACCTCCATAATACCAAATGATTCAAAATACACAAAGTTTTTCTAGCCCAGATTGTGGGGGTCCTATTGATGATCAATGTCAACCGCGGAGTCAAAATAACTATGAACCTAATCCTTGTTCTAGTTATGACACTTCCGATTTTGAAAATTTTTAACCCCCACAATCTCACGTCATTCGTCAATATTCTGGGAAAACTGTTGCGGAATTGTTTGCCGAAGAACGAGCTACTCGTAATGAAAAAAGCATGGAAGAATTACTTGCCGAAGAGCGAGCAACTAGAACTCGTGCCATATTTCGCAATGCTGCTCTTTTCGATTCCGGTGATGACGAGGATAGACTTGTTCCGATAAACGTTTTCCCCCAAATAGCACCCGTTCTTCCTCCCGTAGAACCCGAGGACTCTCTAACTATGGGAGACGAGCATCTTAGCACTATTCCGAAAACGGAATCGTGTAGTGTTGAGAACCTCGTCCCAATCCCAAGTGAGTCCGGGGAAAATTCTAACGGTGATTGTGTAATTGTTGAAAATGATCATCATGATATATCTAAAGATATTTCCGACTCTTCCGTTCCTTCTCTCACACCGGTTGATGGAAGTGACTCTGTTTTGGAAGAGGTCGATACTTCTCTTGTCAATGATGATTCTATTTCGACCGAGATTGTTACGTCGTCAGATCCTTTGGAGCCCGAGCTCAAGGATTCTTTACCCAATTTTGAGAAATATACTTTTGATACGGCAGAGGAGTGTGATTTACCCTCTATTGACAATCCGAATGATCGTGTTGAGATGTTCTCCGATTCTGATGATGACGATTCTTTATCTTGTGGAGACATCGATTATGTAGAGGAATTACCTTCTGAGCTCGTCATCTTAGAAGAAGAGAATGATGAAGATATTGACACTGAAATCCAAGATGAAGCTCTTCGTGAAAAATTATTGAACATCAATCTTCTCATTTCTAAAATTGAAGCTTTGAATGATAAACCTATTTCATCTCCTATCCTCGTTGAGGATAGTGACTTTATTTTCGATGATTCTATTCCGGAATTTGAAACCTTCCTTTTTGATCATATGGGAGAAAAGATTAGTGGCAGTACCACTTTTCATTCTCATCTTTCTCTCCCTGAATATGAATCATTTACTTTTGAGGAGTTCGCCCGTGAACTCGCTCACATTGATCCTCTTCCACCGGGAATTGAGTTGTTTGAGCAAAATGATCTCAATATTTTGTCTCCCGAGAGTGACTCATTTTCTTGTGAGGATTTTACCGTGGTTGATATTTCCATCTCATTCCTCTCTGAGGATAAAATCTTCAAACCCGGTATACTACTTTTTGAGAAAACTTACAAAGTTGATCTTTGCAACCTGGGGGGAGATTTTCTCAATCATGAGAATTCGCTTGATGACAAAATCCCGACCCGCCCGCCCAGGACATTTCTTGATGAGTTTATCATGATTGTTATCATGACTTTCTTTCCTTTCTTCACCTATCCGGTGACTTCTTCTCTTCTTCACTCCTTTGTGAGTGAAGATACAATCTTTGACCCCGGCATCTCAATTTCTTCTTTTGAGCCGATTATATCTCATCAGAGTGGAACTTTTGCGTACTTCAATGTTTATCCAAACATCTTGAATGAAAGTCCGATGGAGATTTTCTCTTCCACATCTTGCTTCCCCAAGGACGAATGAATTCGGGGTCGAGTCAAGCTACGTGACTCGGTTAACAAAAACAAAGCGCTTCGTGGGTGGCAACCCATGCTTATCCATTTCATCTTCTTACTTTCTTATTTCTAACACCTAAGTGTGGGGGAGTTTCCCCCACTTGTTTGCCTTCTTGTGTTGTGTATTTGACCTTGTTTTCAGGAAATCCCGTAGATTGCGATGATTGATGCGCTTGTTTTCAATCCAACCGCCCAATATCCGATCTTCTCTTTTTGCTAACCCAGGGATATTCTTTATAATCCATCGTGTGAAACAAGAATTTGTTTCCATACTTAGATGGTGGTATTACCTTTTTCCATTCAAAGTGTGTCGGCTAAGTGCCGGTACGTTGAATATTGAGGGCAATATTCAATTCTAAGTGTGGGGGGAATTCTTGTGAATTTGACCCAATTTTTCAAAAAAAAAAAATCACATATTGTACCTTTCTAGTCCCTAGTACCCCCGTTTTGACCAAATTTTTAAAATTTTTATCGTATTTAAGTTAAAAATTGCGTGAAAAAGAAGTGCTTTGCACAATAAATAATAATTTGCTATACATAAATACCTCGGTATTTGTGGAAAGTTTAGACTTGATTAGGCTAGAACAAGGGGAATCCCGACTCTGCTAGAGTGTTGATCTAGCTGCTTTCCTTAACATTTTAGGCTAAATCTTTACGAATTGTGCAAATGAAAATGCTAAGCGTAGAATAGCGGTTTTCTTTAGAGCTTATGTAAGTAATCTATGGCTTTTCTCTCCCAGGAGCTCCTAAATTGACTTAATAATGTGCTTACTTTCAAAAGTTTGAACACAAAAATCATTTTGTTAGTAAACAAAGTTTTTATACGGTTTTGACACGTACTAATTCAAAGTTTTATTTAAATTTTGGAACAAGCATACCTTAATGAAAATGCAATAAGAATGCAAAATGAAAGTTTGAAAGTTGCAAAAGTTAAAGCTTTGAGTATGAATAAGTGCTATAAACTACGGCTCGAGATCGGTCCTTGGATCCTTAATTCTGAAAGGCGTTAAGGTCTTGGAATTACCCCATGAAGCTCCGTTAGTAAAAAGCCATGAAATGAAAAATGAAAAGCAAAAAAAAAAAAAAAAAAAAAAAAAAAAAAAAAAAAAAAATGAATGAAAAATGAGAAATGAAAAAATATATATGTATGTTGATTCTGAATAAATGTTCAAAATTGCTTGTTGTAAAATTTAAATAAACCTTTTAAATAGTATTTGTCAAAACCTTGTGAAGATTTTACGAATATTTGGAAGTTTTTGATTTCAAAGACCCCGTGAGCTCCGATACTATTCTCGAGGGTGAAAACCTAGCCTCCTTAGTTTACTAAGGACAAGCTGAGAAGAAAGTCGCCACATGGAGTGATCTCATCTTTGAATCTCTAATTTCTAAATCTTCGTAGGTTGCTATCTATTTAAGCTTAATATTACTTTAGCGGTAGCTTAGTAAATCTTTGGAATCGAATTCCCGCTGATTCCGGTACTATTCTCGAGGGTGAAAATCTAGCCTCCTAAGTTTACTAAGGACAAGCTGAGAAGAAAGCTGCTACATGGAAAAGGCCCTTTCGAACCTTAGATTTCGCGGTTCTCGGTGAACTAATATTAACTTAAATAAATAACAACCCTAATAATATATGTTGATTTTTCCGGTCAAAATTTTGAAAACAAGCACACACACCTAACCTAATAATAATTGTGGGAGAGAAAAGTTAGTCTCGACTTATACAGATTACTAATATAAGTAGCGTTAGTATTTTACAAAAACGTTTGCACAAGGGTTTTAGACTTGGTTTGGGAAGTATAAAAAGAGGATGACGATTACAATTCCCCGGAGACACCCAGTTTGCGTGAATCCCGTTCCATGATGCCATCTTTTGGAAATCAAGCATGATATTTAATTTCGTTATCGTTTAAAGTATTTGAATGGAATAAGAAGTCAAAACGGGGTATACTTGGTAACTTAATAAATCTTGTGATCCCGTCATTACTTTATATGATCGGATTGCTAGGGACTAGCAATTGCTTAGTGTGGGAGATTGATTAGTGGCCTTTTACTCATCATTTTAGGCCCGGAAAACCCACCAAAATGACCAAAAACACCCAAAAATGACCGTATACTGTTACAAAATATCTTTGGAGTGTGTTTTTGTATTTCAGGTACAAAAAGATTGAAAACAAGGCAAAAGTGAGCAAAACGGAGCATGGATGGGATTACGGAGCTTAACGGAGCAGGACCGGATCGATTCGATACAATTTGGAGCATTTATTGAAGAATTGAAGATCAAAGTCAATCCCGGGAGTGTGACATGGGGGAGGTATGGAAATCCGCAACACAACCGCTATTACCATCTTACCCTTAACCTAAACCCAAACCAAAACCAAATTACCTTTCTACCCCTAAACCCAAAACTTAATTTCAAAACCAATTCCAAAATCAAAAACCATTTTCCAAAATAAAACCTCAAAAACATTTTGTCAAAAACCTTTTTATTTTTACAAAAATTATTTTCTTTTTGAATTTTATCTTTTTCATTTAAGTTTCTTTTATAAAAAAAATAAATAAATAAATAAATAAAACTACTACTACTACTACAAAAATGTTTTACAAAATTCAGTTTTATTAACACTTTTTATTCTCATATTTTACAACCTAAAACTAATTTTATAAAAACTAATCTTACTTCTACTAAATCCTAAACATGTTAACACTAAAACTAAACCCAACCCATCACAACCCCTTCTCGGCCCACCATCCCAATAACACACACTTAACCCCACACACCCGTTTTCTTCTTTTACTACTAATAAAACCCACTTCGACCAAATCAGTCAAACCCCCACTTCAACCCTTCCCTGCCAAAACACAAACCACCAAATCCATCCCTTTCATCCTAGTTATCATTTCCCACAACAAGCCAACTCCTAATCACATGCTCATGTCCCTTGCCACTGTGGCAATCCCAAAGGTCACACAAAAGATCCTACGACCAAGAATTTTTGAGTAAGCACCAAGTTCAAATTGATGGCTGGGATGAAGACTGAAAAAGCCCAAGGACCACAAGTTGTCTCACTCTCTCACAGAAATAACACAAGAGGAACAAGACAAGAGGAAGAAACCCTAGCTCCTCAATGGCTATATATACCAGACCTTTATCACAGTTTTAGGTTGTCCAATTTTTCATGTATTAGAAAAATTTAGACCAATTTACTTCATTGTCATTTAAATTTAAGTTTATTCCTTAATGAAAGTTTATTATATTTTTCCAAATATCATTAGCTATTTTGACAAAACTACATTCTTTCATATTTGGTACTAAAGCTTTATAAATCATTGTTTTAGCTTTAGTATTTTTATCAAGTTTAAGATAGTTATCTTGGTTTTCAAAAACTTGTTTTTCTTTGGTTTGAAATCACCAAAAGAAATAATATGCCAAAGATCTTGATCAATTGATTTCACATAGTTTTCAAAATTACTTTTCCATTCAAGTAAGTTTTCTTTTTCAAATAGCGGTGGGTTTTGGATAGGTTGCCCTTCTTTGAGATTTTCAAAAACTATGGTTCGATCCAAGTTTTAAAATACATTCTATTTAAAGATCTTGAGTAACGTAGCTCCTGATGCCAATTGTGGAAAACTAGAAAGGGGTTGAATAGTTTACCGCTTTTTAATTCCTTTTTAACTTGAATAACTTTAAAAACATTTACGTTTGGTTAAAGATATAAACACAATGTTATATGTTTGATTCTTTGAAAAAGCTTTTCATGTGAATAACAATTCTAACTTTACTAGTTTCATACTTTGAAAAGCTTTGTTTATGATGATCCTAACTCTACTTGTTTAGTTCTTTGAAAAGCTTTACTTTTGTTTGAAGATATAAACACATCTTTACTTGTTTAGTTCTTTGAAAAGCTTTATATGTAACTAGCTATTTTAACAAAAGAACAACATGTAGTGAGCAAAGATAAAGAAAGAAACGATCAAACCACAACACGATTGTTTATCGTGGTTCGGCTACAAGGACTCTTTTTCCTTGCCCTACATCCACGCCCCGAGTTTCCAACTCGAGAGTTATAAGTACTAATCAACAAGCTCCTTTCACCAGCGGAGAAAACCTTTACAACGTCGCTTACACTTTTACCGACACTAAGCTAGATGTCGAGTTCTTTTACACGGGTACAACCACTCCCATCTTCGCTTACACATTTACCGACACTAAGCTAGATGTCGAGTTCTTTACCAAGGGTACAACCACTCCCGTTAGTTCTTTTACAAGGGTACAACAACTCCCAACACACTACGTATTTTGAGGCCTAAAATACTAACCACTTACTTCTATATACATGACACACATGAAGTATAAACTACCAAAGCTTATACATGATCAAGCTACCAAGACTTGCAACTTTAGAGTTGAAGCTTGTAACTTCTTGAATGATCTTGTGAAGTCCCTTGCTACATAAGAGAATCACACAAATCAAAAGGTTACTGAGTTAGTTGAGAGAGTATGTGAAAATATGTCCTAAAGGGGTTACTCAAAACTAACAAATGGTTTGGTATTTATAGCAAACCATTCTGCAGGTCTAACGGATCAGGCGGATCCCTCAAAAGGGTTCCGCCCGTGTATCCCCAGGGTACCGCCAGGCTTGCAGTAGGTTTTTGCAATAAATCTTCCAAACCGAACAAGGTCACATCACATTACTTCTAGTCAAACACAAGACTTGCAAGAAAGCATAAGGTTAGTCAAACACTATTTCTTACCATAAATGTATATGGACAAAGCTTACCCTAAATGTGATGTGACATTACTATTTTAAAAAATAAATGTGATGTGACAAGACACTTTCTAATTTAAGAAATAAAAACAATGTTTTGTTTAAAAGGAAATGTAAACCTTAGTTAAACAAGACTTAAACACTTAAAGTGATGATTTACTTATAGCTAAACTTCATACTTTGTTATTAACAAAACTTAGCAAAGATCGTAAAATATAAATAAAGTTTTTAGACGATATTTGTATTAACAATTTTCCTCATCTATTATTCGGTACAAAGTTAGTTAATTAGTGTTTAGAAGTAAAGTTCTTACCGCTTGAAATAATTTGCTTACATGATTAACACTTAATCCTTGCATCTGTTGATTCGTGGTCACTGGTCCATGTACTTAGAAACACGAAGATTCTATAATGACCAACAAAATATCATTAATCAAAGAGTAACATTTAATAAAATATACAAATATCAAAACATGTATTAAGAACTTACTCATTAAATTTTTTATCACCTTCAACATAAGAAATTATTTTCAACAAAGACCGAGACACGTCACAAAAAAAGTTAAACTTCTATTCAAAAAAGCAAATCTATAAAAACTGATTTGTGTAACTCCAACAAAAGTCATTCTACGAAAAACAGATATTGCATGGAGAAGAATAGAAGATTATACCTCGGAATAATGTCTCCTCCAAACAAAAAGTTGATGTGTGTACTTTCACTAAATTCAAGTGCTTTCTTAAATAGCCATTGTTAATTGGTCCCACACACTCGCCTAAGGCTGGCTATTAAGTACAGAGTATTAGCTATACAGTGGATTTGACATGAAACTTTTAGAATTTTAGTTAAAGATTTGAGTTATAAAACTTTTAGAATTTTAGTTAAAGATGTGAGTTATAAGTTAAGTGTCGATTGTATGAAAGTGTTTGTAAGGAAAATCGAACTTGTATATGAGTAGGCGGGATGTTACAAGTGGTATCAGAGCCACTCCAAAGCCGTCGGGATGGTGGGGGCCAACCTCATCGACGACGATAAGTCCCTAAAGGGGGGTGATTGTAACAACCTAGGCAAATCCCTCATAAGCTGTGGCCTCGAGGATGTTGGATTCATAAGATAACATTCGTATTACAATGACAATATTGTGGTGTGAGTAGGCGGGATGTTATAGGCACTCAGTTTATATTTAGTGGCACATTTTGTGTGTCCCTAAATGAACATTTTTTTTGTAATCTACTACTTACTTGGCGTGTTTTGTCCTACCGAACAGATTGGTTTTTTAGCCGCTATACTCATATACTTCAACATCCTCACCAACAACATGAAATACCAGAAATGACATGGTTTTTTATTATTTTTCTTAACATTTAAATCACATGTCAAATGTGCACTAGAGCTTACTCACCACCTCCTTTCTTTCTCACTTTATGGAACCTATGGAATGAGATCTTAAAAGAACATTACCTCATCATTTTTTTTTCGAAATTGAGTCCCACAGATCATCCTCATCATCATCATCATCATCATCATCATCATCTTCCTCATCCTCGTCATCCTCATCAACCCCATCATATACCCATCATCATCCCCATGATTTGATTTCAATGTTTGCAAAAAAATAAAACCATCATTACTTATCAACGATAATATATCTCCATTTCTGCAAAAGAAATGTACCTCAATAGCACCACTCATATAATCCTCAAACTCGTATGGCATTTTGCTCATTGTGGCTTCGGTAAAGGTAGACCTAATAACAAGTATATAGGTAAGAATCAAGTTGCTCATTCAAGTGTGTGCTTTGTAAAGCAAGTTGATATTTTGCCAAACCTTATAGTATCTCATGGATGATGGAGTATCATTGCAGCAAGAATGACATCCTTAGGCTTGGTGCCTTGTTCATTTTCCTCATCTGTTATTCGGTACAAAGTTAGTTAATTAGTGTTTAGAAGTAAAGTTCTTACCGCTTGAAATAATTTGCTTACAAGAGCAACACTTAATTCTTGCATCTGTTGATTCATGGTCACTGGTCCATGTACTTAGAAACACGAAGATTCTATAATGACCAACAAAATATTGTTAATCAAAGAGTAACATTTAATTAAAGATACAAATATCAAAACATGTATTAAGAAGGGAGGCTTTATAAGGACGGGGGCTATTATTTTATCTTAACGGGGGCTATGCGGTTTAGGTGTACGTTTTTTGACTTTTGGCCTATTTTGGCGTTTTGTGGTTTTAGTTGTTTTTTTTTTTTTAAATAGAAAGGATTATGTATGTTTAATAATGTATTGTATGGGTAAGGATCCAGTGAGAAGAAAACTTAAAATGAGAAGGATGAGAAATAATTATAACCACACATTTGAGATGCATCGACTTGATTTAGATGCATCTCTATTCATTTATATGCATCCCAATTAGTTTCGAAAGTGATTTTGAAGTAAAAACGATGCAAAGTAGTACTAAAAATAAATTTGACCCGCAGAGGACGAAAAATGTATAGGATTCGTCTAACTTGATTAAATGCATCTAATATATGCATATGCATCTAATTTTTTGCTAGAAAATATATTATGGTGCATCTAAAAGACTAAGGATGCATCTAATTCAAGTCGATGCATTTCAAATGTGTAGTTATAATTATTTCTCATCCTTCTCATTTTAAGTTTTCTTCTCATTTGATCCTTGGTCTGTATTGTATATGTATAATGTTTTGTATATGTATAATAAGAAATGTATTTGAAGACAAACAAATTATTTACATAACTAAGCAAACGTATGATTATGGGTGGATATGTTTAACAAAATACTTTTTTTAACAAAATACTTTCTATGCGTTTTAGGTGTACTTTTTTTGACTTTTGGCTTATTTTGGCGTTTTGTGGTTTTTTCTATTCTTTATTTTTTATTATAGAAAGGATTATGTATGTTTAATAATGTATTGTATATGTATAATGTTTTGTATATGTATAATAAGAAATGTATTTGAATACAAACAAATTATTTACATAACTAAGCAAACATATGATTATGGGTGGATATGTTTAACAAAATACTTTTTTTAACAAAGTACTTTTTTTAACTTTTACAAAAAAAATTATAACTTTTATTATTTTTTTAATTTACAAAAAAAAAATTACAAAATTATAATAAAAATTTACAACTTTTATTTTTTTTTACAAAAAAATTACAACTTTTATTATTTTTAACAAAATACTTTTTTTAACATTATTTTTAACAAAATACTTTTTTTAAAAAACTTTTACAACTTTTATTATAAAAAAAAATGCAAAAAATTTGGCCGCATATGTTGACCAAAAAGAAAGAAAACAAAAAAAAATGAGGGACAAAAAAACTGTGTGGCAGTGGGGCTGGGGGTGGACCCCATTTTTATAGTAGGTCCCATTAATAACTTATTAAATTTTTTTTATCACCTTCAACATAAGAAATTATTTTCTAAAAATAACGAGAAACGTCACAAAAAAAGTTAAACTTCTATTTAAAAGAGCAAATCCATAAAAACTGATTTTTGTGACTCCAACAAAAGTCATTATACGAATAACAGATATTGCATGGAGAAGAATAGAAGATTATACCTCGGAATAATGTTTCCTCCGAACAAAAAGTTGATATTTGTATCTTCACTAAATCCAAGTGCTTTCTTAAATAGCCATTGTTAATTGGTCCCATACACTTGCCTAAGGCTGGCTATTAAGTACAGAGTATTAGCTAAAGAGTGGATTTGACATGAAACTTTTAGAATTTTAGTTAAAGATGTGAGTTATAAAACTTTTAGAATTTTAGTTAAAGATGTGAGTTATAAGTTAAGTGTCGATTGTATGAAAGTGTTTGTAAGGAAAATCGAACTTGTATATGAGTAGGCGGGATGTTATAAGTGGTATCAGAGCTGTCGGGATGGTGGGGGCCAACCTCATCGAGGACGATAAGTCCCTAAAGGGGGTGATTGTAACACCCTAGGCAAATCCCATATCGGTTGTGGCCTCGAGGATGCTGGGTTTATAAGATAACAGTCGTCTTACAATGACACAACGCGTTTTGTGGTCTACTGCGAGTGGTGTTCTCAGGAACTAGCAGTTAAGCGTGATCGTGTGAGAAAATCACTGGTATGGGTGACCTACCGGGAAGTCTCACACGAGGGCCACAAAAACAAAGCCGTGAGCCACCAGGGCAAAGCGGACAATATTGTGTAACAGTAGGCGGGATGTTACAAGTGGTATCAGAGCCAAGTTGGGCCGTTCGGGATGGTGGGGCAAACCTCATTGGGGATGATGATTCCCTAAGGGGGTGATTGTAACACCCAGGCAAATCCCACATTGGTTGTGGTCTGGCGATGCTGGGTTCATAAGATAACATTCGCCTTACAATGACACAACGTGTTTTGTGGTCTACTGCGGGTGGAGTTCTTAGGAATTGATAGTTAAGCGTGCTCATGTAAGAGTAGTACTGGATTGGATGACCTGCCGGGAAGTCTTCAAATGATGCCACAAAAACAAAGCCGTGAGCCTGCGGGCAAAACATACAATATTGTGGTCTGAGTAGGCGGGATGTTATAGGCACTTAGTTTGTATTTAGTGGCACATTTTGTGTGTCACTAAATGAACATTTTTTTTTTGTAATCTACTACTTACTTGGCGTGTTTTGTCCTACCGAATAGATTGGTTTTTTAGCCGGTATACTCATACACTTCAACATCCTCATCAACAACCTGAAATACCAGAAATGACATTGTTTTTTATTATTTTTCTTAACATTTAAATCACATATCAAATGTATACTAGAGCTTCCTCACCACCTCATTTCTTTCTCACTTTATGAAACATATGGAATGAGATCTTAAAAGTGCATTACCTCCTCATTTTTTTTAGAAATTGAGTCCCACAGATCATCCTCATCATCATCATCTTCCTCATCCTCATCAACCCCATCATATACCCATCATCATCATCCCCATTATTTGATTTTCATGTCTACAAAAAAATAAAACCATCATTACTTATCAACGACAATATATATCCATTTTTGCAAAATAAATGTACCTCAATAGCACCACTCATATAATCCTCAAACTCGTATTGCATTTTGCTCATGGTGCCTTCGGTAAAGGTAGACCTAATAACAAGTATATAGGTAAGAATCAAGTTGCTCATTCAAGTGTGTGCTTTGTAAAGCAAGTTGATATTTTGACAAACCTTATAGTATCCCATGGATGATGTAGTACCATTGCAGCAAGAATGACATCCTTAGGCTTAGTGCCTTGTTCATTTTCCTCATCTGTTATTTGGTACAAAGTTAGTTAATTAGTGTTTAGAAGTAAAGTTCTTACCGCTTGAAATAATTTGCTTACAAGAGTAACACTTAATCCTTGCATCCGTTGATTCGTGGTCACTAGTCCATGTACTTAGAAACACGAAGATTCTATAATGACCAACAAAATATTGTTAATCAAAGAGTAACATTTAATAAAAGATACAAATATCAAAACATGTATTAAGAACTTACTCATTAAATTTTTTATCACCTTCAACATAAGAAATTAGCGAAAATTACTGCAGAGGCCACTATAGAGAGTGGTTGCCTCGCAGTGGGCTGGTTTTTTTATTCCCTAAAAGGCTACTAAAATCGCTGCATGCCTGCAGCAAGATACATTTCTTACACGTGTCACGTGCTCGTTGATTTAAAAAAAAAAAAACAAAAAAAAACTTGTATTTCACATAACCATTGCAGCGAAATACCTTGTAAAGGGGTCCACTAAATCTCTCTCCTCTTTTTAGTCCCACTTTAATAATAAAAAAATATATATATTGGTACTTCACCTTTCAAATGCAGCGAAATACAATAGTGGAGGATCCCACGTTAACTGAAAAAATATATATATATAAAAATATATATATATACATATATATATATATACATATATATATATATATATATATATATATACATATATATATATATATATATATATATATATATATATATATATATATATATATATATATATAGAATCTGGATCGATTGAGAAGGTTTTTATTTTGAGAAGATTGAGAAGGTTTTCAAAAACGATAGATTTTTAACTTTGATTCATATTTTTCAAGCATAAAACTCATTTTAATGTGATTAAAATTCAAAATGTGTAAAAAAAATTTGAATCAATGTTAAAAATCTCTCGATTTTGCGATATATGTAGAATACTGAATAATCTGTACAAATTTAATGAATCATCATCATAACTCGATTTTAACAATGATTTGTGAATCAAATTTGTGATTTATAGATTCGATTCACTATAAAATGATGTTTACTTGTGAATCAAATCAAAAACATGAATCAATTTGTTCAAACGAAGATTTCTCAATCTTCTCAAAATAAAAACCTTCTCAATGGAACCGGATCCAATATATATATATATATATATATATATATATATATATATATATATATATATATATATATATATATATATATATATATATATATATATATATATGTAATTCTTGTTTTAGTTGCAGCGAAATAGAGATTGGAGGCCCACACGTTCACTAAAAACAAAAAATAAAAAGTATTTCTCCTTTTAGTTGCAGCGAAATAGCATGTAATTTTAGGGTTATGTTTTATTGTTTTTGGCTTGTAAGATTAAGAGTTTAGCTTTTGTTTTTTATTTTTTGTATTTTTTTATAATTTTAGTTTTGTTATTATTGCGGTATGTGATGTATAAAATTGTATTCATTATCATGTCATAACACAACTATGATAATGATTTGTAATTACACATTTTGCGAATTTTGGGTTAGGAAAGTACGGCAACATTTATATAACAACAATAATAAAGAAGGAATTTATTACAGGATACGTAAATTACATTACATAGTAATTTGGAAATATTAAAAACACATAAACTGTTCTACCAACTTTATTCATCAAATATTTATTAAATATCTAGCGAATTCGCTAGATATTTAATAAATATTTGATGAATAAAGTTTGTTATATTAAAAAGTTGTATATATTAAAAAGTTGAAGGGTAGATTTTGCACGTACGTCAAAAGCATATCAATATTGGGCTCGTACGTACGTATTTGCTAAATCGTACGTACGTACATCAAAAGCATATCAATATTGGGCTCGTTTTGTTAGTAATTTAGAGCTCTTCGCAACGGTATTTTTTTATTAACGAATTTGCTACTTATTTGCTAAATATTTAACGAATAAAGTTTGTTATATAAAAACCTTGTAAATATTAACAAGTTTAGGGTTGAAAAGGTAAATTATAATAGTTGAAAGCGACGTGTGTGCCTTTTTATTTGTTCTTCGCTGCAAAAAGGAGGTGAAATACACATATTTGTTTTTTTAATTATGCAACATATATGTGAACTACCTATATATATTTTTTTAATTATTAAAGTGGGCTCAAATAAGAGGAGAGAGATGAGGTGGACCCTTTTAAGTTGTATTTCGATGCAACATATATGTGAAATACAAGTTTTTTTGTTTTTTTGTTTTTAGAATTAACGAGAGGGCGACACGTGTTGGGTATGTATTTCGCTGTAGGCTTGCAGCGATTTTAGTGGCCTAATAGGGAATAAAAAAAACCAACCCACTGCGAGGCAACCACTCCAGACAGTGGCCTCTGCCATAATTTTCACAAGAAATTATTTTTTACAAATAACGAGAAACGTCACAAAAAAAGTTAAACCTCTATTCAAAATAGCAAATCCATAAAAACTGATTTCTGTAACTCCAACAAAAGTCATTTTACGAAAAACAGATATTGCATGGAGAAGAATAGAAGATTATACCTTGGAATAATGTATCCTCCAAACAAAAAGTTGATGTGTGTATTTTCACTAAATCCAAATGCTTTCTTAAATACTAATTGTTAGTTGGTCCCACACACTTGCCTAAGGCTGGCTATTAAGTACAGAGTATTAGCTATAGAGTGGATTTGACATGAAACTTTTAGAATTTTAGTTAAAGATGTGAGTTATAAAACTTTTATAATTTTAGTTAAAGATGCGAGTTATAAAACTTTTAGAATTTTAGTTAAAGATGTGAGTTATAAGTTAAGTGTCGATTGTATGAAAGTATTTGTAAGAAAAATCGAACTTGTATATGAAATACGCTAAATGAAATAAAAGGATACTCATGATTTTTTTACTCTACTTTCTAGTATCTTTTCTTCTTATAGACATCTAAAAAAGTGAATGTTAAATTTCTTATTCAAAAATGGCTTTTTCTTGTGATAAAAAAATATTTTCAAGAAAACAAAGTTTGACCTTTATCTTGCTGTTTCTCACGTGCTTTTTGTATTGGAGCATTGATGGAATTATGTCCCGAAGTGGGATTAACATTATAGACTATACTTGTATGACTCGATTTTGTTTGGTTTGCGTGACCTTGTATTAGACACCGGATATTGCACATAATATTCCCATAACTATAGATGGCATAACAAAACTTTCCAAATGTTAGTCCAGTCAATGGCTTCCACAATCTAAAAGAACTCGTTTTAATATATTTTTCCAATAATTTATAGGTAAAACCTTAAATCATTCTCAAGCACGATTTTTAGAAACTAGCAAAATGACATATGAATCTCAAAGTCATGTGCATGAAACCGGTGGTCATTCTGAAAGTCATATTCAAGCAAGTGTGGACCAGTCTCAATCTGGAAGTCAAGTTAATGCTGCTTCTGGTGTGTCTCCAAAACATGGCTGGACTAGGAAGAAGATTTTAGCAGCAAAAATGGCTTCACCACAAAAAATTGTTGGCTAAATATTTCAAAGACAATGCTTTTCATCGCAAATGTAATTCCTAGACAATATTTTCAATGTTTTAACAATGTGTATTTCTGAACTATGTAAACTACTAAATTCTATGCATTTGAAAATATATCTATTTTGCATTATTTAAGAAATCATCTCATGTTACCGTGTTGGATTAATTGAGGTTTAAATGTATCCATTTGCCACTTTTTCTAGTTTCTACCCATTGTTGCAACTTCATACATATACCTATAAGTATTAACTTTAAGAAAGTCAATTACATGTAAACCAATAAAAGCAGGAATACCATATTTATAGCCATATCCATTGACTAAACTTGATGAAGTCAAAGCTTTCTATTAGTCAACCTACATTAACGCTTCCTAAAGACACTAAACAAACTACTGTACATGCATTCTACTTGCTAGAAAGCTTTGCAAAACACAAAAAACATGTCTTTCTAAAGACACTACATACACCATATAAACGATGACTATCCAGGAGACTACACACAAGTTCCTCAAACAACAAAGTTTCTCCTTTTCCAGAAGGAGCTGAGCTATGGCTGCTTGGTGAGCAGCCTCTAGCTCGATTGCCCTATCTCGGGCGTTGACAACCTCCAATGTCTCAGCCATGAGGCCGGCTTCGCATTCTTGTAATGTCACCTCGTTACGGTGAAGGTGCCTCCTCAAGTAGAGGATCACCTCCTTTGCTCTTGGTTGCATTGGTGGATCGTACCACCCATTGAAGGGACATGCAGATCCCTAAAAATCAAAAATCAAGACATTGACGCTTAAACCCGTAACTTGAAAATAAACTTGTAACAAAAAACAACCATTAGACTTAAACCATGATTAAACTAAACGTGACATTTTAACTTAAAGCAACCCAACCATTAACGCACCTCAATCGGACAATCATAATAACGCCTTTCTGCATTGACATTGTTCCAACAAGTCCTTAAGACCGCCCACCTTCCACATCCGCATCGCGCCATTGTTAAAATTTGATCATAAATATTTACGATAAGATTTGATGATAGAGAGGAGAGTTTAGGGATAAGTGGTGAAATAAGTTTGCTTTTATTAACACCTAATTACTCTAGCACCTGCAGAAACCGCGTGCTACATAGCACACGTTATTACGAAAAAACGATAGTACCCTTGTGCTAATGACAAACTATAACATAAGGCAACGGTATTGACCGACGAAAAATAGGTCAAAGGACGCAATCAGCTTAAAAAAACTTGAAAAGGGACGTACGGAGATGTTTTTGTAAAAAAAAAAAAAAAAAAAAAAAAAAAAAAAAACCAAATTTAAACCACCATAAGAGGTTTTAAGCTTCTCAAAACCCTAACAACACAATCCACTTACCACACTCACCAAAATCACACACAATGAGCTACGCATCTTACAAATTACTCCATCCCCCAACCGGAATCACAAACTGCGCATCAGGTTTCATCACACATTCACCAGCCGATTTCGTTCCCCCCGTTTCGCCCCTCGATATCGACTCCGAGGCCGTTTCGCCTTCCGTCGGCCCAATTCCCAATCTAATTGTCACTGCTGCTCATGTTGTTGAGGTTTATAGAGTTAGGGTTTCGGAAGACGGTGGGAAGGATGAGCCGCAACGTGGCGGTGTTATGGCGGGCGTTTCGGGTGCTTCGTTGGAGCTTGTTTGTAGTTATAGGTACTGCATTTCGGTATTTGCGCTTATAAGTTTTGTTTGCGAAGTTATTATAATGTGTGTAGTTGTAGGTATCGCATTTCGGTTTAGAAGTTAGTTAGATTGTTAGTTATGTATAGGAATCGTATATTTAAAAAAGTTTGGTAGGAAATGAGGCCTAGACAACTACGGAGTATGAATTTATGTTAACCTTGCGTTGTTATTGCTGAATCATGAATGTAAATGAGTTAGGAGTGTTCGTGTTTGGGTAGTGCTGCACATGAGAATATGTTATTTAGGGGGGGGGGGGGGGGGGATTGATTATATAGATAGTTTGCGTTTTTGTGTAGAAGCTTATAGTTATGGGTTTTGAAAAGAATTTGTTTGTAGTTATAGGTACCACATTTTGGTTTAGAAGTAGTTAGATTATGTTTTTGCTTTGTTTATTTGTTTTATGTTGTGATAAGTTGTACACGAATCGTCTTGTTTGCGAAGCTGTTAAAATGTGTGTTTTGAGTTTAAGAGAGTGATACTAAAAAATGTTGGTGAGAAACGAGGCCTAGACAACTATTGGTTTAACTTAATCCTTGCGTTAAACGGATAAGGTTATTTTTGGTTAGGTTACCTCAGGAGGGCGAGTCGTTGACTCAGATGTACGCGGCCTAACCTCTTGTGTACCTAGTGAGGCTCCCTAGACCTTAGTTGTGAGGGGTGAGGTGGCTTATCACTAGACCATTTGGTGGTGGTTCCCTTTTAATCCTTGCGTTGTTATCGGTAAATCAGTGAAGGTAAATGAAATAGGAGAATGCTCGTGTTTGGGTAGTGTTGAACATGAGAATATGTTATTTAGGGGGTGTTTGGGATTGGTTATATAGATAGTTTGTTCTATAGTTCTATTATGTAGAAACGGATAGTTATGGGGTTTTGGAAAGAGATGTTTGTGTTTTAAGGGACTAAGGGTATGGTTGTAGTCTTGAACTCTTGATATAATACTTATTAGAATGAAATAAGCTAATTTAGAGTTTTAGACCCCCTTTTGAGCAATGTTGTAAAAGTCGCTAGGAGCTAGTTGAGAGGTTGACTACCTTGTATCCATTAATCGGTCTGGGATCGGGATGGAATTGTCTATATATAACAGCAACATACCCAATCCCACCAGAGCAGGGTATGGGGGGAATTGTCTATATAAATTTTGAAATTATATCTATGACATGAACATGGTTCTTCAAATAGTTCAAAGTTCACATACTGTCTTTTGAATATATATCAATCCAAATTGCTATTGTCGCATTTTTACCGATTTCGTCCTATTTTTGACTGCTTTTGACCTGGCTGACCCCCCTCAAATCTTCTCCGCATATAGCTGCATAGCGATTAATCGGTCCGCTTAGGCCTATTTTTGCAACACTGCTATTTAGTTACCTCAACTTTTTATATCCAAACACGTAGAAGTGCATAGCATATAAAAATGCAACAAGCACATGAGTTACCTGAACAAGCAATTCCAAAGAACCAAACATTACCTCATTTAGGAAAGTAGTAGTGTTAAACTTAAAAGTATTGATGATTACTATGGCATGTTACATTTATCTGTTTTAGAAACATGTATAAGCATATATTTAATCACATTTACCAAAATTTCCCTCACCCCTTTACAGCACGAATCTCATTCATAATGTTTATGTGTGCTTTAACAAACTAACTTGTTCAAAATAAACTATTAGAATGTGTGTTTAGAACTATTTGTTTACCTTAATTCTGCTTTGTCACTTCCAAATTTGTGACGGTTATTGAAATAGGAAATGCTCACGTTTGGGCAGTGTTTTGCATGAGCATATGTGATTTAGGGGGTGTTTGGGATCATACTTTATGCTTTTTATGCAGAAGCGGGTAATGATGGTTTTTGGAAACAACTTATTTTATTAGCTTGTGATGTTCAATTTAGTGAGAAAAACTGGCTGAAATAAGCTATTTCAAATTGTTTATTGAAAGCTGCGTGCTTTACTATGAAATAAGAAAATAAGCATAATCCAAACATGCAGAAGTGCTTTTCATTTTTTTTGGCAATAAGCATATAAGTCACTCAAATAAGCAACATTCCACCATTCAGGGATGCGTGTTACAGTTTTTTGTTTTTGTAACAGAAATGTGAATAATCATATTTTTAGTAACATTTGCCAAAATGTTCCACCTCTGTGAATCATGAAATCTCATTCATAACCTCTATGCGTGCTCTAACAAACTAACTCGTCAAAATAAAGTGAATGTTGCAAAAATCGTGAATCGGTCCTGAGGCGGTCGGGGGCCGAGTTGCGTTTTTTAGCCGATTAATCGGCCCAAAACCTTGTAATCGCCGATTAATCGGCCGACTTCCTTGTAAATGTCTCCAAGTTCCAGGGCCTTGTAGCTTGGAATCGGCGATTACAAGGCCTTGTAGGCCGTTTTTTGCAACATTACTACTCCAGTTAGTTTTCAGGAATACAGTAGAACTCTTATACGTTGCTCAAATTATATTTGTACGGTGCAGGCTAGCGTTATCATAGACTGGTATCAAACTTAAAAGATTGTGAGATAGGGGCAATTGCAAACAAGCAATTAGAGATATAAAACAAAACCATAAACGTAATATTTAATCGAAGTGATTAGGAAGATTTTTTCATGCCTTGTATGAGATTATCTTTTGTTTTCAGGTTGCATGGAAACGTGGAATCAGTAGGTGTGCTATCTTCTGGAGCAGAGGACCGGACAAGTGGCAGAAGAAGAGATTCTATTATCTTAACTTTTCAAGATGCAAAAATATCGGTACTAGAGTTTGATGATTCAGTGAATGGACTTCGTACAAGGTGAGGTCAACATATTTAGTTTGAAAAGAAGTGCACCTGTTCTACTTTTTTTTTTAACTAATTGAAGAAATGTGGATGCTATAGCTTTGATATAATATTTATATTAATCTTGTGCATTATAAATATACATAATTTACCTTTCTATTTTTCAGCTCAATGCACTGCTTTGAGGGTCCACAGTGGCTTCATTTGAAAAAGGGCAGAGAAAGTTTTGCAAGAGGGCCGTTGATTAAAGCAGATCCTCTGGGTAGATGTGCAGGTGTACTTGTTTATGGCCTACAAATGATAATGCTTAAAGCTGCAGAGGTCTGGCCTGATACTTTTAATCTCTTATGTCTACTCTTTCTGTTGAGTAATATAGTTTGATAATTTGTATTTCATTCAGCTTAATGAGTGATTATTGTTTTAAGTTCTATTTATATTCATAGGTGGTCGTTGTAGATCATTGATTTGCTCTGAATTATGTTACTTTGGATGTTAGGCTGGTGGTTTGGCGGGAGATGATGGTGCTTCTGGTGGCGGGGGCTCAGTATCCGCACGTATACAGTCATCATATATTATTAATTTAAAAGATTTGGATGTCAAGAATGTCAAGGATTTTATATTTGTCCACGGTGAGAAGCCCTTCATGGTTTATTTTCCCTTTATATAGCGACATTACTTGAAATTGCAGAATGAGTTTATTTCTTGTTTCTTTTTGAGTTATGAGTTGACGGCATTCAGTTTATAGGTTACATTGAACCGGTGTTGGTGATCCTTCATGAGAAAGAACTGACTTGGGCGGGGCGTCTTCCATATAAGCATCATACTTGTGTAATTTCTGCAGTTAGTATCAGTACCACATTGAAGCAGCATCCACTCATATGGTCTGCCACTGTAAGTTAATTATTCATGAAATCACAAAGCTCTCTTGTAAATCGTTCAAATAGATTTGTTGATGCTTGAATAAAGGAGTACATCCTACTATAATTTCTCTTTTTGAGTTTTTGTCAATGAAAATAATCGTAAAATTATTAGAATTCATTGAATTATTTGTCCTGACTCTTGATTGCTGCCTGACCATAATACTTTAGCTTTACATGTTCATAGCATGGTTTCCTCACCTTAGGGAGATTATAGTTTTGTTATATCCTAATAAAATCTCATATGCTGTATGTACCAGAATCTTCCGCATGATGCCTATAAGCTTCTTGCCGTACCCTCTCCAATTGGTGGAGTTCTTGTAGTTTGTGCAAATACTATTCATTATCATAGTCAGGTAAATCATCATTTGTAGTAATCAAATCTCATAGACCTATTACTAAATTAGCAACTCTTTCCAGTCAGCATCGTGCATATTGGCGTTGAATAACTATGCCGTTCCCTTTGACAGCAGGTTAGTTTTTACTTCACGGTCACTTGCTTTAAGTGCGAATTTTTCTTTTTCCATGTATTCTACATCTGTGTATTGCTCTTGCACACAACAGAAAGTGATTTCTAACATGTAAACAATATTGGTTATCAGTCAGGAAATGTCAAGATCTAGTTTTAGTGTGGAGCTTGATGCTGCAAATGCAACATGGTTATCAAATAATGTTGCCATGCTTTCAACCAAATCTGGAGAACTACTTCTGTTAACACTTGTTCATGATGGGCGGTGGGTAACATTCTGTCTATTAATTTTATCTTCTATCATAACCTATAAAAGTCAGCTTCTTATACTCTTAAGGCCGTTTCAAGTTATTTAAGATTATTGTTCTTTGTATTTACCTTATGGCGAACTTCCGAAGTTCCATATTAGTAATGTGTTTTACTTAAAAAACTCAAGAGGTTTGAACAAACATATAAATTATTACACACGAAATCTAGTTGCTTTCTGAGGTTTTCTAGCCAAAAAGTAGAAGTGAAAAAGGCTTTGCAGAGATCTGCTTTTATAGAAATAATTGCCCTAATTCAAATTTTAATGTTTGCAGGATTGTGCAGAAGCTTGATCTTTCTAAGTCTAAAGCTTCAGTACTAACTTCGGTCAGTCTTTATCCAAATAACACCTCACAGTATTGTAGGGGTGGTCATCAGGATGAAACGTGGCATGAACCAATCTAAGCTGTCTCAGTCCCAAACTGTACTGTAATCTGAATACAAACATGGGGTTTTTATGGTTTGAAAATATAACATAAAAGGATGCCCTCTTTAAGATTGAAAAAGATTGGATTCTAGGAAAAGACCTGTTCACTGAACCAAACTGAGAACTAGTCTGGAATTACTGGGAAATAAGAATCTTCTTTTTTTATAAAAAATTCTGGTTCCGGTCATTAGTTTTGCTGGTCCAGACTACCCCTACACTAAAAAAGCTAATTTGGTTCTCAATGTTTGCACTATGTTGTAAGATTTACTTGTCTTACAGGGAATAACTACTGTTGGAGGCTCTTTCTTTTTTCTGGGGAGTCGTTTAGGAGATAGTTTGCTTGTTCAGTTTCATTGTGGAGCAGGATCACCTATGGGGTTAAAGGAAGAGGTTCGCCAAACCTATGTTTTACTTTTGTCTTTAATGTTTTGCAATTCCTGAAATTACTGTAACTGTATTAAAAGTTGGAAACCTTTTCTCATTATTTGAAGTAGCACTATCGTTATGAGGTGTAATCCGCAGCCGGCTGCTAATTATATAGCTTCTTATGAATCTAGCTTCGTTGTTATGCATCTCAAGACATTAAATAAACGGATGAGGTTTTCCTTGTTCAGGTTACCCAGGGAGGGCGAGTCTTTTGACTCAGATGCATCTCAAGACATTGGTTTTTATAAATTTGTAGGCAATTGAGATGTAAGATATTATATGTGTGATTTTTGAAAAGACATGTTGAGACTATTGGGTGAGCCAAAATAGATGATTAGCTTGGGGGAAGTTACCAAAATAATTTGTAGAACCATAGGTGGTTTTGTTTAGAGTTTATGAAAAAACTTGAAAACTGATGTAAACATACCAGAGTAGAAAAATAAACCAAAAAACTCATTTGGGAAGGGTAATCTTCTATGTCTCTACTCATATGTGTTTTTTATTTCCTGATCATATAACTAATGGACTTTATGCAATACAAGGTTGGTGACATAGAAGGTGATCTTCCGTCTACAAAACGATTACGAAGATCTTCCTCTGATGCTCTACAAGATATGGCAAATGATGAAGAACTTTCCTTGTATGGCTCAGATCTGAACAATGGCCAATCTTCTCAGGTTAGTTATTTCATAGTATTCTAGTTTAGTGTAAACCATGTATTTAGCATGCAAGTATGCAATGCTTATGATATACCATTTTTTTTTTTTTTTTTTTTTTTTTTTTTTTTTTTTTTTTTTTTTAATATGATGCAGAAAACATTCTCATTTACTGTGAGGGACTCTTTGATTAATGTTGGCCCTTTGAAAGACTTCTCCTACGGTTTACGTATGAATGCTGATCCAAATGCAACAGGAGTTGCTAAACAAAGTAATTATGAACTTGTAAGTTATCTGCTTCTGGGTAGTACATAAATTTCATTTTTCATACTTGTGTTCTTTTTTTGGTAACTAAAACTGGTTGGTTGGGCAAATGGTTAAATGTTCGAAATGGGTTTTGGGTCAGATTGTGTTTCCTCTAAAACACTTCCCAGAAGTTCCCTTTTTCTAGAAAATTCTTAGTGTGTTAAATATGATTGCAAAATTTATTTTAAATATTTAGGCGGTGTCTTATGCCTTTCAAATACTCTCAGGGATACTTATAGACTGTTAAACCCATTTCACCTGTTTTCTTCTATGCTATATATTTGTATTAGTTTGACCTGTTAGATACAATCACTCAATAATGTCCATTTCATTGTTTCCGTATCCGAATATCGTCAGGTGTGCTGTTCTGGCCATGGAAAAAATGGTGCTCTCTGCGTGCTTCAGCGTTCTATCCGTCCAGAAATAATCACTCAAGTATGCCCATGTTCATTATTGTCTTTGTAACAGCGTGTTGGTTGTATAATTTTGACATGTGTATTTTGTAGGAAGCTATACCAGGCTGCAAGGGGCTTTGGACTGTCTACCACAAGAATTCACGCAATCCAGCTGAACATTCAAAAACAGCAGCGGAAGATGATGAGCATCATGCATATCTAATCATCAGCTTAGAAAGTCGGACAATGGTAATATGTTTACATACTTTTTCTCCCTTATAGTTTTTCTAAATTTCTAGATTTAATTTGGCCACGAAAACAATATACCCTTTCAAAACATGTAACAATGCTAATTAAAAATAAAGCTGCTTTGGCCACCAAAACAATATACCCTTTCAAAACATGTAACAGTGCTAATTAAAAATAAAGCTGCCATAAAGGACATAAGGCTGGTGCTAATAAGCATCCGAAGACTCATCGTTCGGCACCAAAGACGCGTCTTCCTTAAAAAAGACACCCCGGGGTGACGCGTCTTGGGTGTGTTTTGGGGAGAACTCGGTCGACCACAAGACCGACTTCTTTTTTTGTGTGATTATATTGTGGGGTAAATTTGTGTTTAAGTGGGGTATGTTTTGGTGGTGATGTTGGTTATCTTATTGCACTATGCTGGTGGTGTTGAAAAGCTGATGTGGCGATGAGTTGGTGGTCATGTTTGCGGTCACTATTACCACCAACCTAAGTCATCAAATATGATTAAGTATGCCCATGCCCTATGGAACTATGTATATTTTGGAGGCATACAACTGTCAAATTACTCACATGCTAAACATGCAATGCTGTTTTCTTTTTTGTGTGCAGGTGCTACAGACAGTCAGTAATCTTGAGGAGGTCACAGAACATGTGGATTATTTTGTTCAAGGAAGAACCATTTATGCAGGGAATCTTTTTGGAAGGTGAGACTATAGTTTTTGAATGATATGTTAATAATCGTTATCTTAGGTTGTGATTGATAGTCTACCTATGTTTCTTTTATTCGTTTGAGATCTTTGACTTGTTATATTCTTATCTTATATTCATGTTATTAGGAGGCGGGTGATACAAGTGTACTCTCGTGGTGCTCGGATCCTTGATGGTGCTTTTATGACTCAAGATCTAAACTTTCGAGCCACAAATTCTGAAGCTGCTATGACCGTGTCGTCTGTCTCTATTGCCGATCCATATGTATTACTGATGATGACTGATGGAAGTATTCAGCTTCTTGTTGGAGGTACTATCTGATTTTGATCCATTATTTATATCCATGTATTTATATGGGCTTCATATTTTGTGTCTATACGGAGTATCCCTACTTCTAATTGAATTGATTATTGATAAACCCTTGTAATTGGAGGAATTTTCTTTAGGATCTGTTAAGAGGTAAATTTCAAATCATTATTGTGAAAATGCCATATTGGGTTGAATCTTATGGCTAAGAGGTCTGGTGAGAAACCTAAAAAAGGGAAATGGTTAAGGAATGAACGGTTTTAAAACTTGCCAGAAGTGCTTCATTGCGTATTGATTATATTAAGTAAAACTTCATTGCGTATATCTTGGCTTTATGCAAAGCTTTATGCATAATGTGTCTAATATCTTTATTTTTTATTTTAAAACCATATCATGCTTGTTCTTCAAGTAAAATTGAAACCAAAACTTTTCTTCTCATCACTTCATCAGTGTTGCCTTCACACTTGCAGATCCCTCTACATGCACAATGAGCATCAATACATTGACAGCATTTCAGACATCCAAGAACTCAGTGGTAACTGCCTGTACACTCTATCATGATAGAGGGACAGAACCATGGCTTAGAAAAGCAAGTACCGATGCTTGGCTTTTGACAGGTGTCAGTGAAGCAATTGAAGGACCAGACGGTACACCTCATGATCAGGGTGACATATACTGTGTGATTTGTTATGAAACTGGCACCCTTGAAATATATGATGTCCCGAATTTTTCTTGTGTTTTCTCGGTGGATAGTTTTGCGTCTGGAAGAATCTTTATTGGAGATAACCTATTTCATGAATCTTCTGATGATTCTCAAAAGGCATCTCAGAATAATAGGAAAGATAATAGTCAGAATTTGAAGGTTGTTGAATTGGCGATGCATAGGTGGCATGGAGAGAATAGCCGTCCATTTCTTTTTGGAATACTGGCTGACGGGACCATTCTTTGTTATCATGCTTACTTGTATGAAGGTTCAGAAAATGCTTCTAAAGGTGAAGTTGTTAATGGTCAAAGTTCTTCGACCCCGAGTGCTTCAAGGCTTAAAAACTTGAGATTATCACGTGTTTCTTTGGATACGTACACACGAGAGGAAATATCAGCAGAAAACTCAATTCCACGAATAACAATGTTCAAGAATGTAGGTGGTTACCCTGGTTTTTTTCTTTCTGGTTCACGACCCACTTGGTTCATGAATTTACGAGAACGGCTTCGAATTCATCCGCAGGTTATTTTCTCTTCAGTTCAAAGCTCAAAACGTGTCAGGTCGAGTTGGGTTGGCCCATAGACTTTTTGTTTCTTTTTTATTATCGAAATTTTTACTAAATCTTATCTTATCTTACTACAGTATATTATAACACATTTATGCTTAAAGTTTTAAAAATTGAAATTTAAGTAGCAAATTACTGTAAATATACTACCCTTTTTATTAAATACTAGCACGGTACCTGCGGAATGCGGCGGCGGGTACCCTTTGACTAAATTTTGTGGAAAGCAAATGTTTTTCATTATATGTTTTTTGTAACAATATATTTTGGGCCAAGGACCTCATTATATTGTTACAAACTGGAAACAATCTTAGAAATGGAAACAATGTTAAAATTACAGTCTAACGTGTTTATACAAATACAGTCATATAAATGGTAATAATACTAAATATATCCATACATATAGTTTTTGGAGGTGTTTTTAAACTGGTGTTGTTGTGAGCAGTGGGACGTGGTATTCAAGATTATATTGTAGATTTTAGCTAATGACTTACATTTTTCAGTATTAAATTAATAAATATGCATTTAAGTTTAGCTATGAGAGTACTCAATGATCCATGATATTCTGATTTCCTATTATGTATTGATGATGGAGATGACATGGGGAGAGATACTCATGCCTGGCATCGATAAAACTTAATCAGATGATGTGTTAATAAGCTATTTATATCTTGCTCAAACATACATATACGGTTTTATATTTTAATGAGAAGTGGCACCCCATAAGTCATGTATTGATTATTAGGTCATATTAACCATAGTAGTGAGTAGTGATTTACTTTCAATGAGGGTAGTAAGCATAGTTTTTTTTTTTTTTTTTTTTTTTTTTTTTTTTTTTTTTTTTTTTTTTTTTTTTTTTTTTTTTTTATATCTAAGGCTGTTAAGTTCACCCATTTTATCCGTTAAGAGTTATAATATTACCTGAAGGAGTCTATTTTTAGGTTTTACAGTGACTAGCCTATCTACTTTTGCTTCTCTTTGTTGGGTTGATGGTTTGATATAGACAGTACTGAGGTTATCCATCAAAAACATTGCATAATGATTAGCTTCTTAGTTTTTGCATTGCTTAAATTTCTTTGTATGATACGATTGTAGAGTTTGTTTCTAGATTTCAAACTTGAGATTGGTGACTGAATTTGGTAAATGATGTAGTGCTTACACTGCTCTTTTTTTACAGCTTTGCGATGGACCAATCATTGCCTTCACAGTTCTTCATAACATGTACTGTAACCACGGGTTCATTTATGTTACGGCACAGGTCAGTGAGCATTACTTTTTTTTTTTTTTTTTTTTTTTTTACTTTCACGTTCATCTTCTCATATCTGGTGATTAAATGCATGAACTTTTCTCAATAGGGCTCTTTGAAGATTTGCCAACTTCCATCTTCGTTATCATATGACAATTATTGGCCAGTACAAAAGGTTTTTTTTTTTTTTTTTTTTTTTTTTTTTTTATATATCATTTTGCAACATTTAATTTAATGTTTACTCATCTAATATTACTATAGTTCAAAGGCTTTTTTTACCAGCAAATTGTTTTAATTTATTTGTGGTTTGACAGATTCCCTTGAAGGCCACTCCGCATCAAGTAACGTACTTCGCTGAGAAGAACTTGTACCCGCTTATAGTTTCTGTTCCTGTGAGTTCTCAGTTCTTCCATGCTTTTGATTGATCATTCTTATAATTCGTTGCACATGCGTTAGCTAATTCAAATCCCATAATTTGGAGTCTGCAAAATCAACCTTCACGTAATTACCTCAATAGAATGTGTGTATCATTTAGATTGTATACATGATACAAATGAAACTCTCATGTTGTATATAGCTGCTATTACATATATCTGTTATGTGTTGAGTACGTCAATGGTATCTCAATTTTACTGGTAGAGGTGACCAGGTGGCCGGGTGGGGTAATGGGTCAAAGCAGGCAGTTTTTGTGGTGCAGCTCAAGTTGGGTTGGTCAGGCTCTTGAAACAGTTTTTTAACTTTTAAATGGTTGCGTGAACACCTTAATGCCTTCTGAGTCATGTAGAAACTTTAATATTCGACCCCTTAATTCCTATGACATGCTTTTTGTTTCTTCTTAACTCATTGTAATGCAAAGTGCAGTAAGAGTGGTTAATGGTTTGTTTGTTTGTTTTTTTTTTTTTTTTTTTTTTTTTTTTTTAATTATTTTTTCCTGGCTCACTAACGATGATTTGCATGGTTGCATTAGATTGCCGGCCTTCTTGTACAAGACACTATAGGTCTGAGTCTATATTTGATAGTAATATTGCTATCTCTACTCTCTAGAATCTGGGCTGATGCTGTAAAATAGTGACTTGGTTTGCTCGGTAGCCCATATATGTAATTATAATTCAATAAGTCTAGCCTTGTTATACAAAGTGCAGGGAAATGGGCTTATATGGTAATTATTTCATAGGCCATCGCTTGAATAAGTTTCGATATCTGATGTAACATCTTCCATATCATTGATGGTGCAGATGTGGAAGTATTATTGATAATGTTTTATTATTTATATTTAACTATTACCATATAACTATCAACAAACACAATGTGACACACACACGCGCATATACACACACACACCTGTTCCCCTTTGGCGACCTCCCTTAATTTCCCTTTTTCCATGAAATCACCTTAATTTAACATAAATGAGCAATTTAGCAACCTTTTGATATCATGGTTTTTTCTATGGGTCCCTCATTGTTTTCTCCGTTTTCCTATCTGAGTGGTGCGTAGTTTGGGTCTGAATTTGATTGGGTTTGTTATAATTAAACCATTTGACAGTTAATGTTTTAGAACATCTTAGAATATGGATTATTGTGTGCAATGATCTGGCATTCTTCATATTCGAATAATTGCATTGAGCTAGAATTCCTATCTTTTTATTATCTGCAGGTCTCAAAGCCTTTAAATCAAGTCCTATCAACTTTGGTAGATCAAGAGTCTGCCCACCAAATAGAACATGATAATTTGAATAGCGATGGTGTCTATACGGTGGAAGAATTTGAAGTCCGTATTATGGAACCTGAAAGTTCTGGTGGCCCCTGGAAAACTATAGGAACAATTCGTATGCAAACATCTGAGAATGCGTTGACTGTGCGAGTGGTTACATTGTCCGTAAGTTCTGGACCAGTGGTTAAGTTATTTTTTCATTTTATACTTGCTGATGTTTAATACGGAGTATTTGTTTTTTGTTATTGTCATTTATAACTGCTCTGACATGTCTCACTTGTGCTAGAATACAACAACCAGAGAGAGTGAAACACTCTTGGCAGTTGGGACGGCCTACGTGCAAGGAGAGGATGTGGCTGCTAGAGGACGCGTTCTTTTGTTTTCTGTTGAAAATGGCACTGAAAGTTCACAGGCAACGGTAACTTCTTATGCTGTCACTCATTAATCTGTATAAAATCGGCGAGTCAGACAGGTTGGGTGATTATTGGCATAGGTTAAAACAAGTTGGGCTGGGTTGACATGAATTTTTTTGTCCTAAATTACTGATTTGCTAATAACTAGTGTGAATATGATTGCAAACATATCGTTAAGTCTAAAATAATTATTTTGTTAATACACATTGGGAGACTTTTGACGCGTTCAACCCTTTCAACTCATTTGGCCCCGTGAAAGATATCGCATGACCCGTTTGACCCATACACTATAGATAAATGGGTAAAATAACGGCAACTTCAGGTGTAATATATTGTTTAAACTGCTATGCCTTCTAGATTTAATGTCAGCTATCTGCTACTCTGGTTGTTCTTGAAAATAAGTATGTTTTGTTTTCTTTTGTTAGGTTACAGAGGTGTACTCAAAGGAAATGAAAGGTGCTATATCAGCAGTAGCTTCACTTCAAGGTTATCTGTTAGTTGCTTCGGGTCCTAAAATTATCCTACACAAGTGGAATGGTTCTGAACTGAGTGGTGTTGCCTTTTTTGATGCTCCACCGCTTTATGTAGTCAGCTTAAATATTGTGAGTGATCTTTAACATATATTGCCTGTCAACTGCATATCGTATTTTCAAGCTAGCATATTCCTTGATTGCTAGGCTGTCCAGTAACATAGTTTCTTAGCTCAAGAATGATTACTTCTATTTTTTTGTATAACCTATTGCAGCATAAATGAATTTTAGTGAATCACGTTCTATATCTAGATATGTCTTATTTTTGAATAGTTGATCTTCATAGCGGAAAATCACCTATATATAACATGTAATCTATTATGACCATAGTGTAATTAAATGGCCTGTTAGAGGACTCTGACATCTATCTTATATTAAATCATGAAATACTTGGTTTGGCTTAGTGTTTTGGTTAGAGGTAGAAAATTTGACTATCTACTTGTGAATGTGTCAGTTTGGCTAAAAGTGGAACTCGTTCAAATGGGTGAATTTGTTGAAAGTTGCACAAAGTTTATCTGGTGGATATAACCTTGTAAAATGTTTCTAGTCAAGAATTCAAATTATTATTGTAAATTTGTAATAATGCTGTTTTTGTAAAGCATCAATATGCGCCAACTATTTATAAAAAAAGTTATTATAAATGGACAAAGAGGTGTTTGCGGGTCAACCCATCCTGACCCCAGCATCTCAATCGGTCTTAGAAAAATGACCCTTTTCAACTTTGATCTGTTTTGTCCCGGTTACGCTACTCATACATTCCTCCACCGCTAGTTTTGGTTCTTGTGGAGTCCTATCCAGCATTGAACCGATAACAGGATCCAGTTTTTACCATTCACTCTTTGACTTTGCTATCATGCTTTGTTCTTATTAGTATATTACTTGGTTTTTGTTTGTTTTGTGTTATAGCTCAATCATGACAGTGATTTCTTGATGCTTTCTTTTCTAGGTTAAGAATTTTATCTTAATTGGAGATATCCACAAAAGCATATATTTTCTAAGCTGGAAAGAAAATGGATCTCAACTGACTTTGTTGGCCAAAGATTTTGGCTCACTGAATTGTTTTTCTACCGAGTTTCTTATTGATGGAAGCACTCTTAGTCTCATGGTCTCTGATGACCAGAAGAATGTACAGGTTAGCATTTCTTTTTGTATGCTCCTTTTAATTGTCTACCCAATGGTTTGAATCCACATCCATTGCAATAGGTATTCTTGGTGTATGCTAAAGCAGAAAAATATCATAATTTTTTAGAGGTTTGCAAATAACTAAATGTGGATTTGTATATTTGGAATTCTCATATGGGCTACCATCTGTATGCTTTGTTATGCAGTCTCAATTGCCTCAAGATTATTTCTTTAGATATGAGTTGGCAATCTCGACCTGTTACGGATTAGTTGATATAGCTTAAGTTTTTATCAGTAATGGGTCAAACGGATTACTTAAAATTTTGTTTAAATAGAAACCTATCGAATGTGTAAATTTTGAGATTTTGCGGAACAGGTCGAAACTCGAAAGTGGCCCATAGTGCAATTCCATTGCATATGCTTCTGCTAATTCTATTATAGTTTTTGATCCGTTACTGGACACGTGTTGATTTTTATTTTATTTCTTTATTTTTTGTACTTCGGGTATATATGAAATTAATCATGAAAGTAGGGGAGATATGCAATTCATCCTGTTTTTAAAAACTATGCTTATATTTACTCTCTTTTTTTTTTTTTTTTTTTTTTTTTTGCATCAAACTCAGATATTCTATTATGCACCAAAAGCGTCTGAAAGTTGGAAAGGACAAAAGCTTCTTTCAAGGGCCGAGTTTCATGTTGGGGCACATGCGACTAAGTTTCTACGGTTACAGATGCTTCCTACGTCTGATCGAACCAGTGCTCAACCAGGCTCTGATAAGACTAACCGATTCGCCCTTCTGTTAGGCACATTGGATGGCAGCATTGGGTGTATTGCACCTCTTGATGAGCTAACTTTTCGTAGACTGCAGTCACTGCAGAAAAAACTTATTGATGCTGTTCCTCATGTTGCGGGACTGAACCCCAAATCGTTTCGCCAATTTCACTCAAATGGAAAAGCTCATCGACCTGGACCTGACAGTATAGTTGACTGTGAGCTGTTGTGCCAGTAAGTTTATTTAAGCTCCAAATCCTTTGCATATATGATAAATTTATTGGATGTGGCAATATTGGCGAGTTAACAGGTTAAAACACTAGTTGTTTGGTATGGGTCAAAAGGGGCTGGGGTTGGTTTGGTTGACCCGGGAACACTTGTTGCTCATTGTTTGATTTCAAATTAATTGATGTGTCTATTTACTGTCGAAAAAGCGATATTATATCCATAAAAGATAGATCTTTCAACATAACATTTTAGGTTGTTGTATTCGTTATATTACTTTTAGGCGGCTTTCAAACAGTTTGACCTGTTCCCATTTTAGCTAAATTTGTAGTACCAAAGTCCAAAGGTGTGCACAGCCAGGTGCCTAGTAACTGGGTTTAAGCTTGAATTTCAGTGACCTATTTGAGTTATTTTAAACCAGATTGATCCATTTATTACTAAATGGGTCGAATATGTTACCTTTATCTATAGTTTGCTTTTTCCACAAAGTGGGGACATATTAAAATCGGGACCTTGCCTTCCATTTGCATCTTTCTTGTTTCTTTTTTCAAAAGGATACATACCATCTCTACAAAATTTCTTTTCCTATTTTCCCCATTCTACTTTTTTTTCCAAAAACTCGAGAACAGGGCGCAAATGACCTGTCAAGTCAAAACTGCTTATTTGCTTGCTGATTATTGTTAATTTGGGCTGTATTTGTTGGATAACCAAACAAGTATAAAGTAGCTAAACGTAAATGGATCGAATTGGTTAAACGGGTCAATCTGTACTATGTGCGTTTGAATGCTCAACAATATTGTTTCTTTACTCGTGATACATTAATTACTTACAAAATTCTCATTAGTTATGGACAATGTGGGTCAGCAACTTACGAATTTGCATTTTTTTATGCAGTTATGATATGCTTCCATTTGAACATCAGCATGAAATAGCCAACCAGATTGGGACAACACGTTCACAGATCATTTCAAATTTGAACGATCTTGCTCTTGGTACTAGCTTCTTGTGAAGTATATCATCATACTGTTGTCTTGATAAAAGAGCAACTGATTTAGTGTCTGCATGTTGTGCGATCTAACCATGTTAGGCTGTGTTAGGCGAATTTTATGTAGCATACAGTTTGTCAGTTAAGTTGTATAATTTAAGAAGTGTTCTTTTGGAGCGCTAAGGTAGAGAAGACATGTACATAGGAGCATGGGATCTGAAGTTGGATTCGGCTTTTCTATTGATTATGTAATCAGTTGAACGTTTCCGTACTCATTATTTTTGCTCTTTACAATATACTTGTGTTTTTCTTTTTTGACCGATCCTATGCTAGTTTACTTACAATGCCAGACGTCAATCTTTGTCGGTTATCACTTGAGAATTGAAAGATGTTATTGAACTAATTTGGTCAGAATACTTGATTAGTACTCACAACTATAATTTTCTTCATAAGCAAGATCGTAAAAATGTCATGTTTCGTTTGTTTTTGTCATCATCTATCATCATAAGTAGTTTGCACTTCGCATTAAGCTTGGCTACATTGTACAAAAGTCAATGTATCAAAAAAGTTAAGAAATATGATTGCGAGGCCTAAATGTGTGATTAATTTTATGCTAAAATGGATGTGAAAGTTGCTTATTGGTTTGTGAAAAAGTGTGTTCTTGCTGCCACCAACATGCTGACGCACATGACTAAGCATATATTTAGTCATATCAATTAGGGCAGTGATTCGCACACAATTTTTTTTTTATTAACACAATATTTTGTACAACACTGTAATGTACAGAAAGTATATAGTATAACACTGTAATGAATAAAATGTGGTGCGAGAATAAAAAAAAGTTATTTTGCAAATCAACTCTCTATCAATTAGGTATTTCAATCAATGCTCAAAAGTTAAATACCAATAAAGAGAGTAGTTCGCAATTGATAAGTTGCAAGCTTCATGTAACAAAAAATATCAAAAATATAATAGTGTGTCGGTTATTAACGATTTTCAATAAAACATTTTTTACTGTAATGTTTTGCAAGAACATAATAGTTACAGCTAATTTTTATTTATTTTTTATTTTTTCACATTTACCCTTTTATTGATTAGTTTTCGTATAATTTAGTATTAATCAGTATAAAATCTTAGCACATAAAAATAAAGGAAAACAGATATTAATTAGGAATGTAGAATACTCTAATTAATTTAAGAAACCGCTTAGTTTTTAATATAGCAACAATCTTAAAAGCTATGATTAACTAGCACAACCCTTATAAATATTTACTCGTCTAATAACAATAACTATCAACACCACCGTGCATCAAATTTAGAGGACGATGTACAGATTATTAAACCGCCTACTTTCCTTTTTTTCAATCACATAACCCACAAATTCACATAGGTTTAACAAGACAAAGAGATGAAGAAACAAACGAAGAGCCCAAAGATTATGACATCGGCAGATCATAAGGATCCTCGAACCACCATGTGCGGCAAGCCATGCCAAAACGGTTGTGGTTTTTTTGGTTCTCCAGCAACCAATAACCTATGTTCCAAGTGTTTCTCCAAGTATGTTAATCTAACCATCGAAAGAAGTACATTGAGTATCAAGGTGAACACATCAAACAAGTCAAACCCTAGTTGTGTTTTCGATCGTTTGTCTTTCGTGAGTGACTCATCTGATGATCACAGAACCAAGTCGTGCCAGTATTTCTGCGATAAAAAGATTGGGTCGTTGGAGTTTAGGTGTCGATGTGGTGGACGATTCTGTTGGCTGCACCGGTTTCCAGAGGAGCATGAATGCAGATATGACTACAAGAATGCAACAAGTGAAGATTTCATGAAACTAAACCCTATTTGCAAAAGCGATAAGTTAGGAACTAGAGTTTGATATATTGCATATTTGCATTGTTATAATATTTTTTGTAGTTTTTATTTAGTAATTTTTTATTTTCTGGTGTGTTTTGTAACCAATAATGCTAATGTTTTGAATCTTTTGGGAATGCTAATATATGATTGTATTCAAGATGATTAACATTAGTTACTATGGTACCTTAATCGATATACATTAGAAAAGTCTTATCTAGTGAAATTTTCATAATTATTGCATCTTGTTTTTATTTTAAGGTTTAAGTTATATAAATGTGTTATTTTTCGTATGTTCTACTATTATGATTTGTGTACCAGACAATATGTTTGGTACCTAAACTTGTTCTTTTGTATTAGTTTAATATTGTTAGATGTTTGTAGATGTGTGCTTTAACAAATGTTTCATTATTAAACGTGTATTGAGTTCCAGATGTTACACTATTTTTAGTACACGTATCGTAAAAGAACATTTGAATAACTACATGGTTATTAACATTGTATAATTTAAACCTTTATTTTAATCAGTTTTATGTAGAAAATATTTTTTTCACACCGAGTGACAAATTTTAGTAACTTATTTGTAAAGGTAAAAAATAGGGATTAATTAATACTTTTAATTAACTGTAAAGGAAAAAAGTAGATGGCCCGTGCCTGATTGTGGGCTTTGAGCTTTTTAGGGTTTATCGTTATATGTAGTTCATAAGTATTGCTTAATAATGAAATCTTAAACTTTTTTTTTTTTTTTTTTTTTTTTTTTTTAATGAAAATAACCGAAGGCAAGCGGAATCAATCTTCAAACAGCAGCAACAATAAAAGTAAAAAATAAACAAGCAACAAAAGGCTTTTTTTTTTTTTTTTTTTTTTCCTTCTTCTGGAGAAGGGATAAATAGTGACGGCTAGAGTTTGACGGGATGAAATAGAGGAGGCGGCTCAACTTATCCACCTAAGTTTGAGGATCAGACCCGTAGATAACTTTTCATTATTAAGCAATACTTATAGACCACAAATAATGATAAACCCTAAAAAGCTCAAAGCCCACAACCGGGCTTGAGCCGTCTACTCTATCATAAATTTGTAGTTATGATTATTTCTCGTATTATCATTTTAATTATTCTTCTCTCGTATTATTATTTTTAAGTATTCTTCTCATTTGATATTAACTCTATCATCCACACCATTTCACTATATAACGTACTTTCAAATCAAATCGGAAAACGTTTATATATGTTAATCACAACAATATTCGTTATAGTATCATATATAACACTTATCCAATTCTCTAGAAAAATTTCAAAAAAGATGATTTTTTTTTTGCCAATACTCATATCGGCGAGGATTTCGGCCACTATTTAAACTGCATCTGCTTTATGCATTTTTTGTGAGTTTTATAAAGTAGTACTGTAATATACATAAAAGTTATTATATTTTGTGTTTTTGTTCAATTGTGTCACTCTATTATTTTTATATTTTTTTTGAATCCTTATACTATCAAAACTTGCTAATAAAGTCATTGTACTATTAAAATTTGCTAATTAAGTCACCATACTTTGCATTTTGTTCACTTAAGTCCCATAACTATTTCTATAGTTTTATAAAAGAACATTTAGATCATTTTGGTAATTGGGTACCTAATATGAATTGGTTACTGTTTTAAAGTGTCCATATCACGTGTCATGTCATCCAACACGATACTTCTATCTCACTTTTATAAGTTACGGAGTATTTTTAACAAATATTTCTTTTTATTAATTTTTCTTCTTTAAATCTTTGTTATACTAGTATCTCTTTATCCTCCAAGAAGAAAAATAAGATTTTGATTTTAATTTATATTTTGACTACATCTTGTAATTTTAACCTTTAAATACGAGTATTTGTCGATTATGATAGTACAATGAGGATAATGAATATTTTCCATATTACAGTGAGCTAAAAAACCACTAAAATAGTACAATGACCCAAGTAAGCAAAAACAGAAAGTAGAGCATTTTATTATTTATTTATTTATTTTACTATTAACCTCAGTTCTTAGCTAAACTAAGCCTTGTGCAAAAACTTAAATGATAAATAAATATGATATTTAAAAGTATACCATAACAATCATTGAAACAAAAAACATAGTAGTATTTTGAGGATCTAACTTCATATGTAAAAAATATTTACATCATAGAATTATATTACTTTAACAATTTTTCTTGAAAGTTAATTTGAGGATTCAAATATATAACGAGATGTACATCTTTAGGTCTTTAAAAAGTTGAGGATCTGTGTGATAGCACACCTCACACATCCTCATATATGGCTCTTATGAACCCCTTTTATAAAATTAGCATAGTGTGCACTAAAAATAAGCATTTTGACGAAATCTGATTTTTATTTTTATTATTATTTTTTATTTTTTGTTTTGTTTTTGTTTTTGAAATTTGTTTTGGAAATTGGATGTATATCATTTTCTCTTTTCTAATTCGTATTTGCAGCAAAACCTTCCAAAAATCTGTGTGACCGAACCCCTTTTAATTTTGAAAGGCAACAAATCAATCTACTCTTTATTTATAAGGAAAATGATATGCATGACTAAAATTTATACTTAAATACATGCTAAACTTTTTTTTTTTTTTTTTTGGGTAAACATGAGTTTCCGACTCGACATTGCGAGCCGACTAATTATGAGACACATAATGAATATTAGACACATGAGTTAGGTCTCTATATATCACTACTCTATTTATAAATCAAAATCAATCATAAATGAAGTTTTTATTATTTATTTATTTATTTTATTTTATTTTTTTAGAACTGCAAATTTCAACCTACACTATCTATCTTACAAATTCTATCTCATATGTCTCTAACGAGACTTTAACCCACAATATCTAGGTAGATTGATGGGTCACTCACATACTGGTGGACCAAGAGACCTTTAGTCAATCATATTGAAGTTATATACTTTCATAATTATTTGAATATAGTCCACCTAATCCTTAATAAAGGTCAAGTAACGTACGTGTGCCTAAATCTAATAATAAAAATCTTTAAAGAAAAAACATAGGAAATGTTGCGGTTCAACCTACCCATAGCGACTAAGTCACTAAACCACTTGTATTACCAACTCCCGTTACTCCATGCATAAAAGCATGCAAATGCTTATTCAATCATAATCCTAAACTAGAACATTACAACAGATTAATATCGATCTTATTAAGTTATTTCACCCACCATGGTAGATCAAGAACCCAACGAAAACCCTACGGGTAAACAAATCAAACAAGCCATTTCGGTTCCGTTTCTTTGGGAAGAAAAGCCAGGAACACCAAAAATCAATTGGAAACGTGTTAGTCCTGTCATGCAACTTCCTATCAAATTGATAGCCTCGGTTCCGTTTATGTGGGAAGAAAAGCCAGGAACGCCACTTCCTGATCCTTTTACCCACCAGACAACGGAACCTGCGGATATCACCAATCCTTCTTCACCCCCACATATCCACCAATACAATAAAAACAATCCATTTTGTGATTCTTCTGATGACGAGCTTGAAGAACCACTTGATAGTGACTACCTTCAAGCTCCTTCATCACCAGCTTGGGAAACTGAGAGCGTGGCTTGGGAAACCGAGAGTGTTGCAAGCAGTTACGCCACAGGTGTGACTACGACCACTTTAGCTGGATCGTCGTTCTTGGAATGTATGTTTCCGCTCTTAACTCCAAAATCTAGTTACTTGGAACCCGCTGGTACTAGATCAAGAATTCAAGTTCCACCAACCAATTCATGTACTCAGATTGTAAGCTATGGTGGTGAAATTAGAAAGCCATTAACACTTGGTGAGATGATCATGATGAGCCGAAGAAGAAGCTATCTCAAGAGAGCTATTGAATCACGCGACTACGATCACTCGACGGTATATATAGTTACCCTCATTCTACTAAATTCCAATACGTTACGTTAAGAGCATCGTGGTCGTATATATATATATATATATATATATATATATAGCTTAATGTTTTTTTTTTTTTTTTTTTTTTTTTTTTTTTTTTTTTTTATATATATATATATATATATAAAATTAAAGGTACTTATTTATATATTTCATATTGACATGCATAATCCGAAAATTAATAATAACTTGTTTTTGCTTTTTGTATAAGTTACAACCAACTGATTGAAAGATTTTGTTTTAACTCTCAAGCTGTTTTTTTTAATTCTTCATGAAATTCATTTTTTATTACTCTAACGTGATCAGAATATGGCTTTAAAAACAAAATAAAACAAATAAATACCTAAATGAGAATTTGATGTATGATTGTTACAATTTAATATAACATTAACTTCTGCAACTTAGTTTATTATTACCATCGCCTTATATAGAGTTTATATATATTATGTTGGTTGTAATTTAACTGGCAGGAATTGATGGTAAGGAATGGATTTGGATGCTGCAGCATTGATGCTGGAAAATTGCAAAAATTGAAAAGGCAACTGCAGATAAAACTTATCTAAAATTTGCGTTGTACCACTTTGCTACTCTCATGTTTTTCATGTGTGTTTTTCATTGTTTAAGAAAACGTTACATTGTAAAATGTGCCAATAGTTGTACAAAAGAAAGTTGTCATGGCTACATTCATATGAAAAATGTAGTTGATCGAGCATTTACATGTTTAAAAGAAAGACTAGACGACTACTCAGGCATAGCTACAAGACTTTATAGCGGCAAATAATTATTGTTAGGTATTTTGGTTAAATGTTCCGGGTAATGTTTATGCATACAACGTAAAATAATCAAAGGGGAATTGATTTTATTTTATTTTTTATTTTTTTTTATTTTTTTATTTTGAAAATACGATAATTTAACTACAAATGAAATATGAAAACAATTAGTTGAAATATTTATTGTCTTCTAATTTTATTTATTTATTTTTTATTTTTTAGCCTTTTCTACAAATGATGTGTTATATATATAGTTGAAATGATAAATACATATAGTATGTATTAAATGTGATTGATAAACTTTTTAATAATAGTTATAAAGCAACTATTAAAAAACAAGTCAAACTATTTCTTATGACGACGACAACAACAACAACAACAATAAACCTAATCTCGCCGTGGCAGGGTATGGGGGAGGTAGAACGTAGACAGATCCTACCCCTACCCCAGGATAAACCAGGGATTAGAGAGACTGCTTCTAATGAGACCTCCAGCAAGTGCAAGTGTGCGTGTGAGAGAGCAAAAGAAGGAGAGCAAAAGAGTCAGAGACCGACAAGCAAAAACCAATCAAAATAGTATTTTAGATATGTAATATAGATAAACATATTGCTTATTTTAAGTATTTTAAAGTTTTAGGAAATTATTTACTTTTTACATGTAATATAAATAAAGCAACTTTTTATTATTATTATTTTTTTTTAATTGATAAACACGTAGAGATTGACCAATACTAAAATCTTGTCATTTAAAAAGTTGATATTTTATAAGTAGTAGAAATTGATATTGGTAGAGTAAACGTGTGACTTAAACTTGTTTTGAAACGGAAAGTAAAATAGTAAAACTTGTCATTTAAGCCATTTAAGTTTAAGGAGTATTATAAACAATCAACATTAGGGCTGAGCATCAAAGGTCCAAAACCAAACCGGACCGACAAAACTAACCGAACCGAAAAAAAACCGAGCCGACCCGACAGCCCCTCGGTTCGGTTTCCGTTTCATGTTTTACATGTTTTCGGTTTCGGGTCGGTTCGGCCCAAAACCGACCAAAACATACCTAAATACACCTAAACCGAACCGAACCGACGGCCCGATACAAAACCGACCTGACCCGATAGCCCGTCGGTTCAGTTTCGGTTTAGGTTTTTCATGAATTTTGGTTTTCGATTTTGTCGGTTTGGTCAGGTCGGTCTTAAACCGATGCTTAGCCCTTATCAACATTACTCAAATTCTAAGTATTTTAAGTTTAAGAAACACATATGCATTATAAGTAGCAGAGATTTGAATGTCTTTTATTGTTGACTTATCTTCATAAGGAAAGTAACAAATTGATTATGAAAGGCGTTTACATATTTTGAAAGATTTGAAATATCCTTAATTGTTTGACTTATCTTTAAAAGGAAAGTATGATACTTCTTCCGTTCCAAGTTTATTATCCAGTTTGAATTTTCAAAGTCAAACTATTTCAACTTTGAAACCTATACGTGTATATCTATACTAGTCTATAAAGTATTTAGATAATTTCTTAAATAGATAGACTTAAAAATAGACTATTATGAAAAAATTTGATCAAATAATAATATTAGTAACTGACATGTTCTTTAAAATGAAATTAATTTATGTAATTAATAATATAAATGATTGTAATTGAAAACATTTAAATACAACTAAGTAAATAACCATTATTAACTTTCAGTTACACAATTTTAAATTCACATTAAATTATACGTTACTTATTTTAGTATAAAAAAGGACTATGAAGAGATGATAGATTCATTTTAGAAAGTGATTGTGTACAATTTGTTAACATGGTGAAAGAAGAGATGTTGGCTTGAGATGGTGAAATCAACCGCGACGTTTTTGTAATACTAAGGGCATCAATTATGGTGGTTTATCAAAAGGTTTATAAAAAGATGAAGATGTCTAAAAACTTGTAAACCATAGTGAGCATCCATTTTAAACTTATGTGGCATGAATAGGTCTAAGATGTTGAACATTTTCATAATTTAATGCTTGTGTTATGTAAGATGTTTATAAAGCTTTAACAGGTTTTTTACATAGTGGAACTAGGTTTAGAAAACCAAAAGGTTTATAAATTAATGGTATTACACAGTTATAGACCTTTTGAAAGGTATACCGTAGTGTAGGGATGAGCATTTCGAACCGAATCCTGGAACCGAACCGGAACTGTACCTGTAACGTACCGAAACGGTACCGTTCCCAATATACGGTACGGTACCGGTACTACGAAATAAGGAGGAAAAAAAATCGGGACCACTAACTCGGTACGGGACCGGTACCAAATCGGGAAATTCCTGAAAAAAAGGGGAAAAACCCGATTTCCCGGTACCGGTACCGGTATCCGAATCCCGTTCGGTACGGTACCGGTACCACTAATTTATGCTCGGGAAAAATTCGGTACCACTAATTCGGTACAGGATCGGTACGGTACTGGTACCCGCGCTCATCCCTACCGTAGTGGATGACCTAATAATTGACATTGTTTTTGTCTTTATATTATCAATAACTACGGTGTCATCTCTATTACCGTGTACTAAAACACCACTATTGTTGTTTTCTCCCTTTTTGGTTTTGATGCATTGCGCATGTACTGCTATAATATATAAAGATGATTGCGATATTTCAATAGTATGCTATTGTGGGTTATTTGGTTATACGGGTACCCGGCTAGTGAAGATTTTATAGGCATAATAGTAGTGTAGCATAAGATTCCTAAGAAAAGTGTATAAGTGAGTTTTCCTTAAATAAGATTTAATCACACCACGACACGTGTACTGAATTAATTGCAAAAGGATAACTCAAACTGTGTTTTACTAGAATTAATAGATAGATAGATATCCTAAATTATTTCATAGGTTTCGTCCTCTTGTCCTTATTGAGGCCCTTCAAAAATATCATCCTTTACAATCGACTACACTGGTGACCCTTTGACGTCGACAACAAGAAAACCATCTATAACACCCGTGAAAATTTCAGATCATTAAATTACTATTTTTGTTTACTTATTATTCTATTTTAAGTAAATTTACTTTCATTTCCGGGAAAGTTACATGCCTACGTCGTAGCACGTACAATTAATTCAAACCGACACCAAACTATGCCCAGTCTACACATTATATACATTTTTGGTTCCTTACAATCCTATTTTAAAAGTCATAATTTACTTTTTCCAATTTTACGTAAACCTTGCACCTTTTACGTTTTACGCGATTTAAATCTACGTTTTTAGATTTTAACAACGTTTAAATCCTCCAATAAACTCACCACTCATCTAATATAAGTTATATTAATAAGTTTTAACATTTTTACAAGTTTAGTATTTTTACATTATCCGGTTTTACATTTCGCATATTAAAAACCTCACGTTTTCAATTACCGGGATCAAACTCTTGCAACAATTATACACGACCAAACTACTATAATCCTAAATCAACTAAATTTATACATCTTTATTTAACTTACTTCACATTCTACTTTTCTATTATCAACTCTACATAACACATTTTATACTTACATTGGCTAAATAACTACACATTTATTCTAACCCTAACTTTCACTCATACAATAAAAATGACTTTTATAGGTTACAAATCCGTTACTCAGAATTTGACATGTTTCATGAAAATATTTGTAGTTTAATCATCGTAATGAGTTATTCAATGAAATACCCGGCAAAACGACCGTAAGACATTGATCTATAACCAAATATTTTTAGTTAAGGTCTAAAGTCCTCTGATATTTTTAAACAATCTCGCAATTACCCTTGGTCATAAAGTAGTTTTGCATGTCTAGTCCTTATTAGGTTTTCCAGTGATCTAGCATATGTACCAAGTATAAGCAAGCATAATAATCTTACAAAATATATAAAATACATAACTTAACATATAATCCCAGTAGTAAAATGAAAAGTGTGAGTTTGGTATCCTTACAATCGATGATGAACAAGAAAGATTTAGAACTAAGGACACTAAACCTAGATTTATATGTTAAGTTATGTATTTTATTTTACTACTGATATTATATGTTAAGTTATGTATTTTAAATGTTTCATAAGTTTATTATGCTTGGTACATATGCTAGATCACTGGAAAACCTAATAAGGACTAAACATGCAAAACTACTTTACGACCATGCGTAATTATGGGATTGTTTAAAAATATCAGAGGACTTTAGACCTTAACTAAAAATATTTGGTTATAGATCAATGTCTTACGGTTGTTGGTATTTCATTGAATAACTTATTACGATGTTTAAAATAAAAATGTTTTCGTGAAACATGTCAAATTCTAAGTAACGGATTTGTAACCTATAAAAGTTATTTTCTTTTGGATAACCAACTGTTTCTTAAAGAATGAAAGTTTAGATAACATCTTAACTTAAACGTAGCCATAAAAATAGGGTTAAACGGGCTTGTAGAACTCTAGATATCGCATCTTTTCCGGGACTGTTGTGATGTTGATATAATTAGAACCGGGTAGTTAAAGGTAAATTGGTAATTTCACTACTGTTAGGTAATTTGTCTGTGGGACCTACAAATCTAGTTAGTACACTAAAATACCTTTTCGAGGATATAAAAAACATAATTTTTTGACTTAAGGTTTGTAAATAATGAATTTTTGAAGATAGACATGTTTATAAAATTTCTAACATCTATGTACTTAAAATGTGTAAAAAGTTATTAACTTATAAAAATGGACCTTTGGACTATTAGAAACTTGTCAAATAACACTACTTGACCATTTTAACATAAAAACCGAAGTGATAAGACCCACTATCGGAAATAGATCCGTAAATCCTTTCATAGACTAAAGAAACTAAAAACGACTAATTTGAACTCATGACACATATTTGGAACCCTTAAGTTTAATTTTGAATCATGTAATATATTTTAAACTCTTTGACTTAATTTGAACCCTTTTGACTTAATTTGAATCCTTTGATTAAATTTGAACCCTTGGACTTAAATTGAACCCTTATGACTTGTCTTTGCCTTATGGATTAATCTTGACACTTATTTATATATTATATACCAAGCATAATTAAAATAATAATATATAAGGCATATAGACATACTTATCTTTATTATTTTAGAATCTGAGACACGCGTATATGTCTAGGTTGCTAGTAGGACACTTGCAGTTTATTCATCACTACCTTCACTTTGATTGTTCACTTGGCTTACGGTGAGTTCATAGCCTCAATTTTACTATAATTGTTTTACAAACTCTGTGGGGGAGATACATGCTATATTTACTTACGATCACAATCTTTTGAAACTATATGCTTTCCGATGTTATTATTGCCTAAGTGTTTCCATATAGCCCGAAAGTCCCTTTAATCTCATGAACCATTAATTACATGCGTGTAAATGCGAATGCTGTGAATAGATCTATTTGGGACTGACATCCCCTATATCGGTTTCCAGTTGCGGTAACCATGTGCATTGTATTTGTAAAATGCTAGGTATATTGGTTTGATAAGGCGAAAAGTGTACCGCTTTTAGGGGGTCATTTAAGCCCGGATTCGTGATTATTTGATCAATTATTGCCCTGAATCGTTCCTTTTGTCATTTTAGGTACTTTTGAGGAGAAATCTGGAAAAGGAAGCATTTTGGACGTTTTTGGAGCAATTTAGTGAAGAAAACGATAAAGTCTCAAAATCCTTGCTGGGAACAGTACCTGACGGCGTCAAGGCTACATAAGTGACGGCGTCAAGCTCGGCAAAAGAGGTAGATATGGAAAATACACATGACGGCCCAGAACAATTTCAAGGCAATTTGGCCTGACGGTGTCACCAAGGCCGTCAGGGTCAGAATACATGTGACGGCCCAGAGTAAAATTACACATGACGGCGTCAGAAGTGGATCTAGGCAATACGAATTTTATCATGGCGGCGAGTTGACGGCGTCAAAAGCTATAACGTGACGCCGTCAAGGTGTAAAATCTATATATAGTTTTCTAATTTTCATTCATTAAATGGTGGAACTTTTGGAGAACTTCTTTGTGCAAACCCTAGACGAATTTTCTGTAAAAACAAGGGTTTCAACCCTTGTTCCATCCATGTTCAATTGAAGAAAAGTTTTCCAATAATCACTTAATATGTCTATGTGTTGTTTGATTTTTTTTTCTTTTTTTTTACATGCTAGGCTAGGTTTTTCTTGTGTTTGCTTAGATGTAATGAAACCTAGATGTTGATTATTGGTTGATGGTTTGTTTATAATTATTGTGGATGATTGTATTCGATGTTAGGCTTAAGAAAACTGGCAGACTTCCAATTGGTAACTTGCTTGAACGTCTTAAGAAACATGATCGGAGGTGTACTACGATTTATTGGTTATATTTAATGCGTATGCAACTGCTAGTGATACTACGTTAGGAGCTAGTAGTCGGCTCGACCTAGAATGAAGTAGAAGCCTATAGAGTTAGGGACGATCGTACACAGCCCTACGACTAGTATTAAGGAATATAACCCGTCATCCATGCAATTGTAACAAGTTAATCAACCGGTAAAAGATATCTAGGGAGTAATGAAATCTAAGTAAACACATTTTTTTTTATTATTGTTTACACCACAAATTAATTGCATCTTTAGTTAATTGGGTTAATTGGCTAGCAACTAATTCCGCCCACTCCTTCAAAACCAAGATTTTTTATTTGCTTTTATAAAAATATACAAATACAAAAAGAATCATCCCTCACATTTAGACCTAGTTTAGTAGACTTTTTAATCCTAGCGAACACTATTCCTGAGTTGAACGATCCATCCCCAGGTACTTGTCACTATACTATACTACAACGAACAGGTACACTACCTGGTGGGGATTGCAAGCTTCTCAAGATCCCTTGAGAGGTAAAACCTTTTGCGAGGGTGCAATTCCACGCATCAAGTTTTTGGCGCCGCTGCCGGGGAATAGTTATTGTCTAGGTTATAATTTCTTTTTATTAGGTCTACTTTCTAGATTCCTTTCTAGTAAAATTTTTATTTTTATTTTTTAGGTCTTCTTTAGTCTATCTCATTTCTTTGTTCCTTTGTTCGTTACTTTTACCATCCGCCATCATGGAAGGTGGTAATCTCTTTGATCCCATCAACCCACCACAACAAAACCACCCACAAACCCCACCACTACCAAACCAACCTCCTAGACCCCGAACCTTTGAAGAGTACTCCCGTCCTAGCCACAAAGGCTATCGAAACACCATTGAGCTCACTCAAGGAGCCAATGTGTCTCCCTTGCGATCCGACACCATCCGGTTGGTGCAAAGCGGATGTGCATTCCATGGACTTCGTTTCGAAGATCCTAATCAACATCTCAAGGATTTCCTTAAAATCGTTGACTCCATAGACCTTGATGTTGTAACTCGAGAGACGACCCGATTGCATCTATTCCAATTCTCTCTACGTGACCAAGCTAGTCAATGGCTTCAGCGTTTACCCGCGGGATCCATCACCTCTTGGGATGATCTCACCACTCGTTTCCTTGCTCAATTTTTTCCACCTGAGAGAACTACTAAGCTTAGAAATGACATCTTGATGTTCCAACAACGTCAAGGTGAAACTCTCTATGAAGCATGGACTCGTTTCAAGGACTTACTCCAAAAAGTCCCTCATCATGGCATAGATCTTTGGCTCCAAGTCCAAATTTTGTATGACCATATCGATCTCTCCACAAGGCGAACCATTGACCAATCGGCCGGTGGCAAGCTACGCGATCTAAGTGCGGAAGAATCATGGGAACTCATAGAAGATCTTGCTCTCTATGACAACGAAAGTTAGAATGATCCCCGTGATTTGAACAAAACGGTCAAGGTAATATCTTTGCCTTCGAACAATTCAAGCACTCCCGACCGTAGGATCATGGAACTTGAAGACAAAGTCAAGTTTCTCATGAAATCATACAAAGCTCCTAAACCTTCAAGCCAAGTGAACAAAATCACTCTTTCGTGCAAATTGTGTAATGGTCCTCATGAAACTCATAATTGCATGGAACTTCCAAAACGTGCTTTTAAGGAATTCACATCCTCGCGTGCTGATAAAGCGGAGGGTAGAGGGCTCGCCACTAATCGAAGTCCTCGAAACTTTGGCGAGGCCTATGATGCATGGAAGGATAAGCCAAATTTCAGAGGATACCAAACTCGAAGCGTATCCTTCAACGATTCTCCTCCGCTCTCATGGTCCGAGCATTACCAACCACAGAACACCCATAAGCAAAGCTATGAAGAAGCACTGCAAAAGTTCTTTATTTCTCAAGAATTACAGCTTTCCACGCTCGAGACCCGATTCAGACAACAACAAGTCGATATGAATAACAAGGTTAGTAATCTGCTAAATGCTATTAAAGAGCATGCTGCTAGTAAATCGACTCAAGCTGAAGAAGTCAAATCTGTCACCATCATGAATCAGCCAACCTCCCCTGTGAAAATAAAAAACCCTAGTAAACTCTTTAAACATCTGTCACCAAAGGTGAAAGAAGCTAGGGACTATGTTAACTCCTTGGGACCAATCCACTTTGTAAACGCCATCACTACAATACTTGCTCTTACACCCAATCAGAGCCAACAACTAACTGGGAATGAGGGTCATGAAGTTGAAGGTGAGACCTCAGAGAAAGACCACGATGTGGCTAAGAGCCTTACCGACTTATTCGAGGACTCCATCACACAAGAGTCAAGCGAATGGGAGGATTCGAAAGAAAAATCAAAAGGGCACACGGAAAATCCAGTGATTTTGGGTGAATCTATTATAGAGAAACTCGAGGAAAACGTGGTAGACATTACTATAGGGTGTAGTGATAGGATTAAGGAAAGCGACTCTGAAGTTTTTAGGATTTCTTGCACCACTAAGAAAAAGCTCATAACCGATACTTACATAGATCCTAGCCTCCCTATAAACGTAATCCCCCTCTCCCTTTACAACGAAGCCTTCCCTGAACAAATTACGTGTAAAGGACTCGATGACGTCGGGATAATGAAAAGGTTATCAGTTATGATTGGAGGATTCATCTATAACATTGATCTAAACGTGATCGATGACATAGAATCGTTCATTAATCCAACATTAACTAACCTCGTCCTCGGGAAACCATTTGTAAAAGAAACAGGGGTGACCCTAGATGAGAGTGATGGTAGTGCACTATTCACCAATGGTGTCTGGAAAGTAATTTTTTGTAAGGGTAATGAGGAAGTGTATGAATACCAACCATCATTAGATTGTGATACAAATGGATTACGGGGTAGAAGGTCGGGAAAGATAAAGAGACGTGATCCGAATAACCTCAAAATCCCTTGTATGATAGGTCATAAGTATTTTTATAATGTCTACATTGACATATGCCTACCCAAGAATGTTATGTCCCTGTTCCACTACAACAATATTTGCAGATGAGGAATGATTTATAAAGGAGAAAATGTTGTCGGTAGAGATCATGAAGTTCAAGTATTCGTAGGAAATATGACATTCACAATGGACTTTACGATCGTAGACAATATTGAGGATTATATCGACCCGAGGTTATCACAAGTTATTTTTGGGGCGCCCTTTTGTGAAATCATAAACTTAATGGTTTAAAACCGGAACGGAATCATGACTTTCACAGATGGAATTAGGAGAATCTAATACCAAACGCCGTATAAGATGAAAGATTTCGAAGGATTAGATTGCGACGGACTTGATAAGCTAGGGTCCCAACTTATTCTATGTGATGATGATTGATGCGTGGGAATTGCACCAGGCTTTACCTCTCAAGGGATATCGAGAAGCTTACAACCCCCACCAGGCAGTGTACCTGATCGTTGTAGTATAGTATAGTGACAAGTACCGGGGGATTGATCGTTCAACTCAGGAATAGTGTCGCTAGGATTAGAAAGCCTAAAATTAAGTCTAGAGGTGAGGGATGATTCTTTTTGTATTTTTATATTTTTATAAAAGCAATTAAAATCTCGGGTTTTGGAAGAGTGGGCGGAATTAGTTGCTAATCAACTAACCCAATAACTAAAGATGCAATCAAAATAAAATAACAAAAATGAAAATAAAGCTAATTAAACTAGTGGTGTGAACAATAAATGGGAAAATTGTGTTTACTTAGCTCATACTCTATAAGCTCCTACTTCACTCCTATGTCGAGCCTGCAAGAAGCTCCTAACATGGGATCATTAGAATTCGCTCATGCATTAAATACAACCATAAAAACCTAGTACGCATTGGTTCATGTTTCTTAAGACGTTCAAGCATGTTACCCTGTGGAAGTCTGCCAGTTTTCTTAAGCCTAACATCAAAATCATCCATCTGTAACAACTATAAACAAGTAATCAACCCATAATCAACATCTAGGTTTCACTACATCTAAGCAAACACACAAGAGATCTAGCCTAGCATGTTAAAATCAAGACAAGCATAAGATATATTCAAACAACATATAGACATATTGAATGAATTGAAAGGATACTTATCTTAATTCAACATAAAAGGTTTCAAAGGGTAAAAACCCTTGAAAGTACAGTAAAAATCGTGCTAGGATTTCTCCAAGTTATCCCTCCAATTGTCCCCTCCCTAATGAATGAAAATTACAAAACTATATATAGATTTTCCATCGTGACGGCGTCAAGAAGAAATATCTGACGCCGTCAACTCGCCGCCCATAGTAATATCGGATTGCCTAGATCCAGATTTGACGCCGTCAAGTGCAAATTTTCTCTGGGCCGTTACATGTAATGGGACCATGACGGCCTATGGTGACACTGGCATGCCCCTAGTGTAAAAACTCTCTGGATCGTCATGGATTCTATCTACTTCACCTCTTGTTTTACTCTTGACGCCGTCATGTAGAACTTTGTGACGCCGTCAGGTACTGTTCCCAGCAAGGAGAATTAAGACTTTGCCGTTTTCTTCACTTTTCCAGAATTCACTCCAAAAGTACCTAAAATCACAAAAGGAACGATTTAGGGCAATATTTGATCAAATAAATTAAATTCCGGGCTTAAATGACCCCCTAAAAACGTATCATTTTTCGCCTCATCAATGATGTTCAGAGAGGATGTAAAAACACTTTTGATTTATCATGTGGGTTCTTTAAGGATGTCAGTAAGCTTGGTTCAAATATCGGGAAGATGTCTTTGAATTTGAAGACCCTAAATACCTGCACTATGAAAGCGACCCCGATATAGATTTGGAGGATGACCTAGAGACCGTGATCGATGAGGATTTCACACATATAGGATAGCCCATGACCTTGAGTCTAGCTACAAGACTCATAAATAAATAAAAACGCTTCTTGGGAGGCAACCCAAGTTTTATTTGTTTTGTTTGTTTGATTTTATTTGTTTCCGTATGCGTGTCTTATTTTTATTATTTGTGAATCATGGTTCAAAGTAAATTGTGAAAATGTTTTATTTTGTTTTTAACTTCGTCTTTATCACATATAAAGGTATTTTGCAAAAGCAAAGTGTAAAGGGAAACCCAAATTTGTTTATAAGAACGAAATTGAGCATGAACTACAAAATATTAAATGAACATGTGTATTAGTAATTGTTTGAGTCAAATGCTTGTATTGAGTTATAATGATGTTTTGCAGGATTTTCCAGGAAGTAAGGCATAAGTTTTTCTAGAAATTTTCCAGAAACTTAACATGAGTTTTTTGTAGGAACATTTTGACGGCGTCAGGTACAAAAATTCTGAAAATTTTTGCGAGTTTTGTTTATACCGGAGTCTTAAAGTTTTTGTTGATTCTTTAGTTTTATAAACTCCAGAAAATCTGCAAACATTCATTCCACAAGAATCATATCTTAATTTGCTTTCTAGGATTTTTAGTATATATAGATTGCCGCCGATTTTACGCGAGGTTTGCCTTGATTGTTTTCCCAGGTTTAACAGGTTACATTGGACAAGAGGATGATTTATATTTCGGGAGGGAAGCTTTCAAAGTTCATTTTCTTGGAAGAAGATCTAACCTTGTTGACACACTATCCACACCGAACGAATCAGGGGAGTATTTGTTTTCATTCTTTTACCTTCATTACTTTTACATCCTTTTTATTGAACATTGGGGACAATGTTTAGCCTAAGTGTAAGGGGAGGGTAAATGATGATACCTTAGAGAATGCAATTGCACTTGAGTTTGTTTGTTCAATAGTAGGTGTGTAATAAAACTGAGAAAAATACTTGTTAGGGAAATTTTAGCGCCAAATTTAAATTTTTTTACAACATTTAGGAGTGAAGCTTTAGCCTGAATGAGCGTCTCATGTATAGGAGTTGTATAACTAGCACAGAAACCGTACCACTCAGAAAATTTTTTCACCCAAATATGTGAGGTTCTCCTTTAGATTTGTTAGGAAAAGCATTCATTATTAGTGCTTATGAGTGTACCGGTAGTACTTAGATTCTAAAACTTGCGTTAGTGATGCATCCCGAGACCGCTAGTGAGACTACATTCGTGTAGTAGGATTTACTACATGATAAGAGGCATTAGGATCACCCTTGTGTTAAACCCGTATCATAATTACTTGACCATTTAAGTCAATTACCTTGACTAACAAAGTCAATTAATTTTTCCCACACCTTTGCGTTGTATTCATTTTTAGTACACGATACCCCTAGTACACCCCTCTGAGCTTATCTTTTTCATTTCTAACTTTAAGCATTTTTACTTAAAGGAAGAATTTCTTTACAATCCACCCCAAATGTGCAACCAAATCGCCTTAGCCTTCCTTGTTGCACTCATCTTTAGTGCATTATTGTTATTTGTTTAAACCCTTAGTTAATTGTCTAATTGATTACATGGTTGCTAAGTCAAGTCATATCTTGTACATATTGTTTTGGGACGATTAGGACTCATGGGTAAAGTACTAGTGTTATGGAGTAATGGGGATGACGACAATTATTACCCCCATATGTGCGTTAATTTTAAAAGTACTTCAAGTGTTTTGATTATCTTGATTCGAGTCATTAGAATAGTTGATTGTAAAGCATGTAAAAGTTCAAGTGTAAGGGGGATGTAAATTTCCTATGATGTATTATTTTTGATGGTAGGGTAAGAGTGTATGCAAAAAAAAAAAAAAAAAAATAGAAAAAAGAAAAAGAGAAAAAAACACATACGGACTACCATCCCGTTTCATTTTATGTTTTTGTTAGTTTGTGATTAGCTTAAGTCGAGTCGATTCTTGGCTTAGCAACGCCATATTGTACATGTAATTAACCAAGATGATTAACTCGCCACCAGTAAATATTGCCTTTATCCAACAAAACCGTGTTTACCATATCCCTACACCTCACGTTATAACCTTTTAAAAGACCTCTTCGATAGTTTATCCTAGGTGCTTACGCCAAGTGGTGGAGGTTTGATCCTTTCCCAAGCCTATGATAATCTATTTGCTATGACAGGTAGTGAGAGATGTTTTCCATTTCCATATTGTGTTATATACTTTATTATACCCGAGAGATGTGAGTATCTAAACACTATTTGTGAGGTGCTAGTGTATAACCTCCATGCTTGTTTTTGGTTTTAAGTGGAACGATTATTTGTTGCACTTACTTTTATCTTAGTGTTAAATGACCCCTAACTTGTATTTTGATTAGAATAAAAGTGCATTTGCTTGAGGACAAGCAAATCTCAAGTGTAAGGGTATTTGATAAGGCGAAAAGTGTACCCCGCTTTTAGGGGGTCATTTAAGCCCAGATTCATGATTATTTGATCAATTATTGCCCTAAATTGTTCCTTTTGTCATTTTAGGTACTTTTGAGGAGAAATCTGGAAAAGGAAGCATTTTGGACGTTTTTGGAGCAATTTAGTGAAGAAAGCGACAAAGTCTCAAAATCCTTGCTGGGAACAATACCTGACGGCGTCAAGGCTAAACAAGTGACGGCGTCAAGCTTGGCAAAAGAGGTGGATATGGAAAATACACATGACGACCCAGAACAATTTCAAGGCAATTTGGCCTGACGGCGTCACCAAGGCCGTCAGGTCAGAATACATGTGACGGCCCAGAGTAAAATTACACATGACGGCATCAGAAGTGGATTGATGAGGCGAAAAATGAACCACTTTTAGGGGGTCATTTAAGCCCGGAATTGAACTTATTTGATAAAATATTGCCCTAAATTGTTCCTTTTGTGATTTTAGGTGCTTTGGGAGTGAAATCTGGAAAAGGAAGCAATTCGGACGTTTTTGGAGCATAAAAGTGAAGAAAACGCCAAAGTCTTAATTTTCCTTGCTGGGAACAGTAGGTGACGGCGTCAAGAAGGAATTCCTGATAACGTCAAGAGTAATTTCCATGACGACCCAGTACAGATTTGACGGCGTCACGAAGTAGGGCGTCAAGAGTAAAATTCATGATGGCCTGGAAATGCATAACACATGACGGCGTCAAAAGTAGATCAAGGCAGTCCGAGAAATATTTTGGCGGCGAGGTGACGGCGTCACAAGATTTGTCTTGACGCCGTCAGACCCTATTTCCTATATATATTTTTCTAATTTTCACACATTAAAAAAGAGAAGTTTTGGAGAAACCCTAAATACGAACTTGGTGCGAATTTTACAGGTTTTTCAAGGGTTCCAAGCCCTTGATACCTTTCATGTGTAATTGAGATAAGTATTCTTCTAATTCAATCAATATGTCTATGTGTTGGTTGTCTATATCTTGTTCTTGTCTTAATTCCATCATTCTAGGCTAGATCTATCTTGTGTTTGCTTGGATCTAATGAAACCTAGATGTTAATTATGTGTTGATTACTTATTTATAGTTGTTTTGGATGAATGAATTTGATGTTAGGCTTAAGAAAACTGGCAGATCTCCAAATGGTAACATGCTTGAACATCTTAGGAAACATGAACTGATGTGCACTAGGTTTTTATTGGTTGTATTTAATGCATGAGCCACTGTTTATAATCCATATGGTTGTGCTGGGCATGGCATAGGAGGAGATAAGAGCTCATAGGATTGGGGAATTAAGTGTGCCACCCCATGAATGGTATTAAGGAATACAATCCGTCATCCACGCAACTATAAAAGTAATTAACGTGTAAAAGATGTCTAGGGAGTAATGAAATCTAAGTAAACACATTTTCTCCACTTATTGCTCACAACCTTAGTTAATTTAGTTTATTTTCATTTCTAGTATTTTATTTTGATTGCATCTTTAGTATTGGGTTAGTTGACTAGCAACTAATTCCGCCCAAATCCTTCAAACCCGAGATTTTTAATTGCTTTCTAAAAAAATATAAAAATACAAAAAATAATCATCCCTCATCTTTAGAACTAGTATTTAGGTTTTCTAATCCTAGCGACACTATTCCTAGCTGAACGATCAATCCCCCGGTACTTGTCACTATACTATACTACAACGATCAGGTACACTGCCTGGTGGGGGTTGTAAGCTTCTCAAGATCCCTTGAGAGGTAAAGCCTGGTGCGATTCCCACGTATCAAGTTTTTGGCGCCGCTGCCGGGGAATAGTTATTGTCTAGGTTAGAATCTCTTTTTATTAGGTCTACTTGCTAGATTCCTTTCTAGTAAGATTTTATTTTTATTTTTAGGTTTTCTTTAGTCTATCTTTTTCTTCGTGTCTTTGTTTGTAACTCTTCACCACCCGACATCATGGACAACGGGAACATCTTTGAACCCGTCATCCCACCACAACAAAACCCACCACTAGAACCCCTTAGGCCCCAAACCTTAGGAGAGTATTCCCGACCTAGCCACCAAGGCTACCGAAACACCATTGAGCTCACCGGAGCCAATGTGACCCCCTTGCGATCCGACACCATCCGGTTGGTGCAAAGCGGATGTGCATTCCATGGACTTCGTTCCGAAGATCCAAACCAACATCTTAAGGACTTCCTCAAAATCGTAGATTCCATAGACCTAGGTGTTGAAACTAGAGAGACAACCCGATTACGCCTATTCCAATTCTCTCTACGGGATCAAGCTAGTCAATGGCTTGAGCGTTTACGCGCGGGATCCATCACCACATGGGATGATCTCACCACTCGTTTCCTTGCTCAATTTTTCCCACTGGGGAGAACTACTAAGCTTAGAAATGACATCTTGATGTTCCAACAATGTCAAAATGAATCTCTTTATGAAGCATGGACTCGTTTCAAGGACTTACTCCAAAAAGTCCCTCATCATGGCATAGATCTTTGGCTCCAAGTCTAAATTTTTTATGACCATATCGATATCTCCACGAGGCGAGCCATTGACCAATCGACCGGTGGTAAGCTACGTGATCTAAGTGCGGAACAATCATGGGAACTCATAGAAGATCTTGCTCTCTGTGACAACGAAAGTTGGAATGATCCCCGTGATTTGAACAAAACGGTCAAGGCAATATCTTTGCCTTCGAACAATTCTAGCACTCCTGACCGTAGGATCATGGAACTTGAAGGTCGAGTCAAGTTTCTCATGAAACCTTATGAAGCTCAAAAATCCTCAAGCCAAGTAAGCAGAATCGCTTCTACATGCAAATTATGTAATGGCCCTCACGAGACTCATAACTGCATGGAGCTTCCAAAACGGGCTTATAACGAATTCACGTCATCACACGTGGGTCAAGGTCCTCGAACTTCTGGCGAGGCCTATGAAGCATGGAAGGATAAACCTAATTTCAGAGGGTACCAAACGCGGAGCGTATCTTTCAATGACTCCTCACCACTCACTTGGTCCGAGCATTTTCCATCACAAGGCACTCCTAGGCAAAGCTGTTAAGATGCTCTAAAAAAATTCATTCTATCTCAAGAATTACAGCTCTCTACGCTCGAGGCTAAATTTAGACAACAGCAGGCTGATATGAACAACAAGATTTGTAATCTGTTAACTGCTATCAAAGAGCATGTTGTTAATAAACCCATTCACGTTGATGAGGTTAAGTCTGTTACCGTCATGAGTCCACCAACATCCCCTGTGAAAATAAAAAGTCCTAGCAAGTTATTCAAACATCTATCCCCTAAAGGAAAAGAACCTGTCAACCCCCTAGGACCAATCCATTTCGTAAACACCATCACCACGATATCTGCTTCTAGACCCAACCCAACCCAACAACAAACTAACAAATTTGGTCATACAGCTAAAGATGAGACTTTAAGGGTAGACCACGATTCACCCTGAGAACCTACCAACTCATCCGAGCAGTACACCGCGCGAGAATCTGGTAAATCGGATGAAGGGAGAGAGAGATCGGAAGAGCATGAGAGAAATCCAACCATTTTGGGTAAATCTATTACAGAAGAACCCGAGAGAAAAATGGAGGATGTTACTAGTGGGAGTAGCGATAGGACTAAGGAAAGTAGCCCTAAAGTTTTCAAGATCTCCTGCACCATTAAGGAAAAGCTCTTAACCGATAGTCATATAGATCCTAGCTTCCCAGTCAACCTAATCCCCCTTTCCTTACACCACGAAACCTTCCCAGAACGCATTGCGTGCGAGAGAGTAGTGAAAAATCTATCAATCAAGATTGGAGAGCTTGTTTACAATACTGACCTCACCGTGGTCGATGACGTAGACCCTTTCACCAATCAAACGTTAACCAACCTTGTTCTTGGGAAACCATTTATCAATGAATCGAGAGTGATCCTTGATGAGAAAAATGGCAGTGCATTATTTACCAATGGTGTTAAGAAGGTAATTTTTCGTAGGGGTAATGAGGAGGTGTACGAGTATTGTCCTTCCCTTGAGGGGAATCTATATGGGTCGAACGATGGAGAGTCGGAGAAGATAAGACGGCGTGATCCGAATAATCTCAAAATCCCCTGCATGATCGGTCATAAGTACTTCGATAACATCTACATTAACGTATTCCTGCCGAAGAATTTTATGTCATTATTCCATTATAACAATATCTGCAGATGGGGAATGATTTACAAGGGAGAGAAAGTGGTTGGTAAAGATCATGAAATCCAGGTGTTTGTAGGAAATAGGGCATTTACTATGGAATTTACGATCGTGGACAACATCGAAGACTATGTCGACCCTAGATTATCACAAATTGTTTTTAGGGCGCCATTTTGCGAGATCACTAATCTGATAATTGATGACCGGAACGGAATTATGACCCTCGCTGATGGAATTAGGAGGGTTTCATACCAAACGCCATACAAGAGAAGAGACCTTAAGGAAATCGATTGTGACGGGCTTGATAAGATAAGTTCCCAACTTATTTTGTGCGATGAAGATGTTCGGAGAGGGTGTAAGAACACTTTTGATTTATCATGTGGATTCTTTAAGGATGTTAGTAAGCTTGGTTCTAAGTATCGAAAAGATATCTTCGAGTTCGAAGACCCGAAGTACTTACACTATGAAAGCGGTACTAGTTTAGAAGACGACCTAGAGAGTGGAACCAATGATGAGGTCACGTAGTAACCCATGACCTTGAGTCTAGCTACAAGACTCGTAAATAAAGAAAAGCGCTTCTTGGGAGGCAACCCATGTTTTGTGTGATTTTATTTTGTTTGTTTGTTATTTGCTTCCGTATGCATGCTTTATTTTTATTGTTGGTTGATCATGTTTCTAAACTAAATAGTGGAAATACTTTACTTTGTTGTTTTGGCCTAGTCTTAACTCCACCTAAAAGTATTTTTGCAAAAGATAAGTGTAAGGGGAAACCCCAAATATGTTTTTAAGAAACAAACCGATCATGATTCTCCACAATATTAAATGAACATGTATATTCGTATTTGTTAGAGTCAAATGCTTGTATTGAGTCATAATGAAGTTTTGCAGGATTTTCCAGGAAGTAGGACCAAGTTTTTCCAGAAATTTTCCGGAAACTTAACATAAGAATTTCTGCAGGTCACTTCTGACGGCGTCACGAGTTAACTCTTGACGGCGTCACGTGTAAAAATCTGGAAATTTTACTGGTTTTGTTTTTCTAACGGGGTCTTATGGTTTTTGTGAATTATTAAGTTTTATAATCTCTAGGAAATCTGCAAACTTCATTCCACAAGCATTATATCTTATCCTGTTTTCTAGTATTTAGTAACTTATATAGGATGCCGCCGATTTTACGCGAGGTTGTTTTGTCTATTTTCTCAGGATTTACAGGTTATGTATGACAAGAAGATGATTTATATTCTGGAAGGGAAGCTTTGATTGTTCATTTTCTTGGAGGAAGATTTAACCTGGCCACCTTATTATCCATACCGAGCGAATCAGGGGAGTATTTAATTTCATTCTTTTTAGTTTTTCACTTTTACATTCTTTACTTGAACATTGGGGACAATGTTCGTCTTAAGTGTAAGGGGAGGGTAAAATGATGATACCTTACATACGTACTTTCGCTTGAGTTTGTTTTGTTTAATAGTAGATGTGTAATAAAACTATGAGAAACACTTGTTAGTGCAATTTTAGCGCCAAATTTAAATTTTTTTACAACATTTAGGAGTGAAACTTTAGCCATAGCAAGCGTCTCATGGATAGGAGATTGTATGACTAGCACATAACCGTATATTCAGAAAAATTTTTCACCCAAATATGTGAGGTTCACCTTTAGATTTGATAGGAAAAGTATTTACTATTAGTGCTTATGAGTGTACCGGTAGCATTTAGATTCTAAAACTTGCGTTAGTGATGCATCCCGAGACCGCTAGTGAAACTACATTCATGTGGTAGGATTTACTACATGATAAGAGGCATTAGGATCACCCTTGTGTTAAACCCGTATTATAATTACTTGACCATTTAAGTCATATTACTTGGCTAGTTAAGTCAGCTAATTTTCCCACACCCTTAGCGTTGTACTCATTTTTAGTACACGAAACCCCTAGTACACCCCTGCGAGCCTATCTTTTCGTTTCTAACTTTAAGCATCTTACTTAAAGGAAGAATTTGTTACACCCCACTTAAATGTACACCCAAATCGCCTTAGCCTTCCGTGTATGCGCTCATTTTTAGTGCATTATTGTTATTTGTTAAACCCTAAGTTAACTTTCTAATTGATTACATGGTTGCTAAGTCGAGTCATATCCTTGTACATATTGTTTTGGGACGATTGGGACTCATGGGTAAAGTACTTATTTTATGGAGTAATGGGGAAGAACATCATATTATTACCCCCATATGTGCGTTAATCTTAAAAGTGCTCCAAGTGTTTTGATTTTCTTAATTCGAGTCATTAGTATAGTTCATTGTAAAGTATGTAAAAATTTAAGTGTAAGGGGAACGTTCATTCTCTATGATGTATTATTTTGGATGGTAGGGTAAGAGTGTATGCAAAAAAAATAAATAAAATAAAATAAAAATAAAAAAAAATAAAAAAAATCGAAAAAATCAAGAAAAAATAGAAAAAAAAGAAGAAAAAGAGAAAAAACATACGGACTACCATCCCTTTTCATTCTATGTTCATTTTATGTTTTTGTTATTTTTCATTTATTAGCTTAAGTCGAGTCTAGTCTTGGCTTAGCAACGCCATTTTGTACATGTAATTAACCAAGATTGTTAACTCGCCACCAGTAAAAACTTCCTTTATCCAACAAAACCGTGTATTTCATATCCCTACACCTAACGTTACAACCCTTTAAAAGACCTCTTTGATAGTTTATCCTAGGTGCTTACGCCATGTGGTGGAGGTTTGATTCTTTCCCAAGCCTATGGTAATCTATTTTGCTATGACAGGTAGTGAGAGATATCTTCCGTTTCCATATTGTAATTTATACTTTATTACACCCGAGAGATGTGAGTATCTAAACACTATTTGTGAGGTGCTAGTATTTGACCTCCGTGCTAGTCTATTGGTCTTTAGTGGAACGATTATTTGTTGTAATTACTTTTATATTAGTGTTAAATGACCCCTAACTTGTATTTTGAGTAGAATAAAAGCGCATTTGCTTGAGGACAAGCAAATCTCAAGTGTAAGGGTATATGATGAGGCAAAAAAAGAACCACTTTTAGGGGGTCATTTAAGCCCGGAATTGAACTTATTTGATCAAATATTGCCCTAAATCGTTCCTTTTGTGATTTTAGGTGCTTTGGGAGTGAAATCTGGAAAAGGAAGCAATTCGGACGTTTTTGGAGCATAAAAGTGAAGAAAACGCCAAAGTCTTAATTTTCCTTGCTGGGAACAGTAGGTGACGGCGTCAAGAAGGAATTCCTGACAGCGTCAAGAGTAATTTCCATGACGACCCAGTACAGATTTGACGGCGTCACGAAGTAGGGCGTCAAGAGTAAAATTCATGACGGCCTGGAAATGCATAACACATGACGGCGTCAAAAGTAGATCAAGGCAGTCCGAGAAATATTTTGGCGGCGAGGTGACGGCGTCACAAGATTTGTCTTGACGCCGTCAGACCCTATTTCCTATATATATTTTTCTAATTTTCACACATTAAAAAAGAGAAGTTTTGGAGAAACCCTAAGTACGAACTTGGTGCGAATTTTACAGGTTTTTCAAGGGTTCTAAGCCCTTGATACCTTTCATGTGTAATTGAGATAAGTATTCTTCTAATTCAATCAATATGTCTATGTGTTGGTTGTCTATATCTTGTTCTTGTCTTAATTCCATCATGCTAGGCTAGATCTATCTTGTGTTTGCTTGGATCTAATGAAACCTAGATGTTAATTATGTGTTGATTACTTGTTTATAGTTGTTTTGGATGAATGAATTTGATGTTAGGCTTAAGAAAACTGGCAGATCTCCAAATGGTAACATGCTTGAACGTCTTAGGAAACATGAACTGATGTGCACTAGGTTTTTATTGGTTGTATTTAATGCATGAGCCACTATTTATAATCCCTATGATTGTGTTGGGCATGGCATAGGAGGAGATAAGAGCTCATAGGATTGGGGAGTTAAGTGCGCCACCCCATGAATGGTATTAAGGAATACAATCCGTCATCCACGCAACTATAACAAGTAATTAACGTGTAAAAGATGTCTAGGGAGTAATGAAATCTAAGTAAACACATTTTCTCCACTTATTGCTCACAACCTTAGTTAATTTAGTTTATTTTCATTTCTAGTATTTTAATTTGATTGCATCTTTAGTATTGGGTTAGTTGACTAGCAACTAATTCCGCCCAAATCCTTCAAACCCGAGATTTTTAATTGCTTTCTAAAAAAATATAAAAATACAAAAAATAATCATCCCTCATCTTTAGAACTAGTATTTAGGTTTTCTAATCCTAGCGACACTATTCCTAGCTGAACGATCAATCCCCCGGTACTTGTCACTATACTATACTACAACGATCAGGTACACTGCCTGGTGGGGGTTGTAAGCTTCTCAAGATCCCTTGAGAGGTAAAGCCTGGTGCGATTCCCACGTATCATGGATCTAGGCAATACAAATTTTATCTTGGTGGCGAGTTGACGGCGTCACAAGCTATAACGTGACGCCGTCAAGGTGTAAAATCTATGTATAGTTTTCTAATTTTCATTCATTAAAGGGTGGAACTTCTGGAGAACTTCTTTGTGCAAACCCTAGACGACTTTTCTGTAAAAACAAGGGTTTCAACCCTTGTTCCATCCGTGTTCAATTGAAGATAAGTTTTCCAATAATCATTCAATATGTCTATGTGTTGTTTGATTCTATCTTATACTTTTTTTTAACATGCTAGGCTAGGTTTTTCTTGTGTTTGCTTAGATGTAATGAAACCTAGATGTTGATTATTGGTTGATGGTTTGTTTATAATTGTTGTGGATGATTGTATTCGATGTTAGGCTTAAGAAAACTGGTAGACTTCCAATTGGTAACTTGCTTGAACGTCTTAAGAAACATGATCTGAGGTGTACTACGATTTATTGGTTGTATTTAGTGCGTAGGCAACTGCTAGTGATACTACGTTAGGAGCTAGTAGTCAGCTCGACCTAGAATGAAGTAGAAGCCTATAGAGTTAGGGAAGATCGTACACATCCCTACGACTAGTATTAAGGAATATAACCCGTCATCCATGCAATTGTAACAAGCTAATCAATTGGTAAAAGATATATAGGGAGTAATGAAATCTAAGTAAACACATTTTCTCTTATTATTGTTTACACCACAAATTAGTTTAAGTTTTATTTTATTTTGATTGCATCTTTAGTTAGTTGGGTTAGTTGGCTAGCAACTAATTCCGCCCACTCCTTCAAAACCAAGATTTTTTATCTGCTTTTATAAAAATATAAAAATACAAAAAGAATCATCCCTCACCTTTAGACTTAGTTTAGTAGACTTTTTAATCCTAGCGAACACTATTCCTGAGTTGAACGATCAATCCCCCGGTACTTGTCACTATACTATACTACAACGAACAGGTACACTGCCTGGTGGGGATTGCAAGCTTCTCAAGATCCCTTGAGAGGTAAAACCTTTTGCGAGGGTGCAATTCCACGCATCATGGCTATTACCTATTGAGAAAGGGCATATGGGCATATTTATATTCTTTTAGAATATCCGTAAATGTGTTATAGTTCGGTGTCATGAGCTTAGGGCAATAATAAATGCTTTTGAATTATGAGCGTATAACAACGTAACCCATCGTATCTTAAACTGAATTATCTTATGATCACATATTTTGCTTATTAAACACTATGGATTCACTCAACCTTTGTGTTGACTTTTTAGCATGTTTGATCTCAGGTCTCTATTAGTTGGCATGTGAATGACCTCTTTAACTCTGATATTTTATATAAATCAAATAATAATTTATTTCAAAACGTCTTATTTAGATTCGTTTTCTGTAACTTGTAATGTGAGCTATGAAGTAATATCCCAGTGACACTATCTTCCGCTACGATATTTTGGGGTACACACCATCCATCCCCGGTTCAAGAACAACACTTTAAAAGCGACTAGCTATTAATATTCATAGGCTCCGATGGTTCACAATGAAGATGGATTCCGATTGTGATGGGTTCACAGTGACGGTGGTGATGTATTTACGATGTTGATGTATTCACGACCAAGTTCAAGGCTTAGGGTTTTGTTTCTATTGAGTATGATGAACACAAAGGGATAAAGTAATTTTTTGGATTTTGATTAATGTAGGATATTAATTTTGATATTCTGTTGAGTTCTTATGATGATGGTGGTGAAAAGAATTGCAACTGATGATTATGGTGACAGTGGCATATGGTGGTGGTATAGTGCTAGAGGGTGGTGGTATAGTTGTGGTAGTGGTCTTTGCCTGAGAAGATGACTATCGCTGGAAATGAAGTAAATACAACATAAGCAACAAAAAAATAAAGAAATATAATAAAATAAAATAAAAATAGTTTTTATCGGTTAAGATTGTAATAGGTCAACAAATTAGTGATATTGGGACGAATTTTAAAGTTGCTTATGCATATCAGTAATAAAATTAGTACAATATGTATTTCAGTACATGAAAGCCACCGGATTATGTATTTTTAGACTTTTCCATAAAAGAAAAGGTTGCTAGATATGTACACGGAGAAAATTTATTCGTACACGAATATTTCATATGAACTGACCAATATGCCCTCCACCCTATTTACTTAAAATTTTACCAATTTGACAAATGAGATTGAAATCCGTTACTCATAAAGTCATAATTTCATAAGCCATTCCAAGTATCCGTATTGTCTTTTCCACTCCCGCGTACTTCCGGCAACAGCATCTTTAGATAGCTACCTACCATCACCATCATACTATATACTATGAATTGATTGAAAATATTTTTTTAACATATAACAAAGTGGCTTGGAGATAATTAATGTGTTTAGTTTGGTTTTGATATATATAAATGGGTTTGATATAGTTTTGGTTTTCTTTCATATCTTAGTTTGATATATAAATTCATATAATTTCTTTTTTTAGGATTTGAGGTTGATAAATAAATAGATACAATGTTTAGTTTAGCTGTAATATATAAATGAATATAACCTTTTTGCATCAGATCTAGAAAACTGATATATAATGGTCTTGAATTTTATATTTCAAGATGATGAAGATTTTGGGTCGAGGACATTGATTTGGATAAAAAATTTGGATTCCATGTTTTGTATCATCTTACAAAAGGACTTAATGTGTTGTTTGGTAGAACCTTAAGGATGAATGATGTAATTTATTTTATATAAAATGACTAAAATGCCCTTGCGTAAGTAGTACGAGACAACAGTTAACCCGCCTCACTAACGTATTATTGTGGAAAGGATTTTCGGAGTCGAGAAATGGAGACGTTGGGGAGGATTGATGTATTTATTTCAATAAACAGGAATCAACTTGTTATTGTGATACAACCTTAAGAATGAATGATGTATTTTACTCTTAAATCAATTTAAATGAGATCTTAAGATAACCTAAACTCTTTTCACGCAAAACCTCGTAACTCACCGTGAAGCGCACAGGGGCGTCCTATTGATTTGGGTGGCCCGATGAGAAATTACGAATGAGGCCCCACAAATCATGAAACCCTTAATTGTTATGGAACATAAAAAGTTCATTGATATTACGCAAATTGTTTCAAGTATCTTACATTAACAAAAGTCAAATACTACGGTACCAAAAAAAAAAAAAAAAAAACATACTATATTCAGAGTGTTACTAAAGCACAAACGGAGCTTTATTTCACAAAAGAAGATGCGACATTCTTTCACTTTTTTGAATATGTATGGTGTGGGCTTTTATTGGATCAAGTTTAGACAATATTTAAAAAGGGCAGTAAAAATTCAAAATGCAATATACTTAAACATGTATAAATACTAACGAAGATTTAGTAAATTGGAGGCCTCTAAAAAATGGTAGCCTTATGCGGCTGGCCCACTTGCACAAGGTAATCACCGCCACTAAAAGCGCGGGTAAAAATCCCGTTAAACGATAGAAAGTAAAGAAAAAAATGCTATGTTCTAATTATTTGGATTCATTTAATGCAATATTTTATGCTATTTGCTGTCTTTATTTCACATACTATGTATTCAGGTGTATTGCATTCACACAAAAACACATCTTATATATATAAAGCTTAAGAAGCCTTATAAATGTAAGTGGTCATGATTAATGCTTAATGAATTGATTGTATCATATGTAGTGTTCCACATTGATTTCCAGGCAACTTAAGCAAACTATCTTTAAGCGTACAATGAATATTCACATAATGGCCATTTATATGTTAAGTATATGAAGCATTTATTAGTAACACAACTCTAAATGTAAAGTGGTCATCATAAATATTTCATGCATTGAAAGTTAAATATGCAAGCTCCAAGCAAACCAACCATCTCATGAATTGAATGTTAGGAAGATGAAGTAAAACATAACCAATTGAGAATAAATGCAGCAAATAATCTTTTCGGTTGCTTTTTTAAGATTATAAATAGCCACTACCACCATTTTCACCACATCATTTTTTCCCGATCCTCACCAACATGAAACAATCAATAACTCATTCCAATCCAACAACCTTAATCGAACAACCAACATCAACCAACAACAAACAACTTCACGTCTCACAACCGACAACAACAAATCCAAAACTATGTCTTAAAACTGAAGAAAAAAACCAATCCTACAAACTAGACGCAACCATGAACCCCACAATCACACAATTACAAGAATCGAATTTTTTGAAGCCTAGCTTCATTAACATACGAACTTATTCAAGAAAGGACCATAACAAAATTGTTACAATATTTCTTTTTGTTCGGTTTGAAAAACAAAAACGCAAACAATATCAAATCACCCTACCCGAGACCAATCCTAGGATCTTGAATCCGTTTAAACGCGTCTTTGGTTCATCTTGAACATCAAAGAAGAAAAAGGTCACGATAAGGCTGTGTGTTTGTGTTTGATAAGGATTTATGATGAACTTTATTAGATTTAAACCGCAAACGAAGACATATGTTAGGGTTTTGTTCCGATTGTGTTATTTAAATGTTTAGATGTGTAATTAGTTTATGATTTAATGGTATAAATGAAGATGAGATGTAATTGTTTGTAGGGAAAAGATATATTTGATGATGGTGATAGATGTATTTGTGTGTGAGTTTAGAGATAGGGGCGGAGTACACAAAAAGTAGGGTTAGGTCTAATTGTGTTTAGTTAAATGTTAGGTCTATTGATTGATTCGAGCAGGTTTATGATTCGGACTTGGGTCACTCGATCTGATTTTTTATTATACGAATTATAATTTGTACTCTTGAATATACTAATTACTTTAATGTTTTATGTTTTTATAGTTTTGTTAAAAAGAAAATTTGTTTTATAGTTTGCTTTTAATAATGTAATTTATTTTATCTTTATCCATAAATGGTGCAAAGTAATAGACTAAAGATAAAACAAATACGTAGTAATGATTCAGGTAATCATATCCACAATTAGTATCGGTAATTAAGCGATTATGTTATTTTGAGGATTTACCATTTATATAATTTTACGGTAGTTTAAATCTGACATAATAAGTAATATCATTTTGATGATTTATGTAGTTTAAACAATATAGATATACCATTTATATTATCTATTGCAAATTAAATTTAAATCTTACTCAATAAGTAATATCACTATGGAGGTTAATTGATTATCTTAGCATGATTTTAGTTTCATTTGTAGAATGACAAACAAATTTGGCAAAATAAAATTATTATATTAGTTATTAAGAGTAGAAAAATTATATGGTGAGATTGATGTCTTCAAATATATTTATATATGCAATATGCTACAAATTAAAGATACTAACAATATTGGACCGATTTTCACAATAAAAATATATTGAAACTTAAAAGGTTTTTGTTGATAAAATAAAGTTCGAGTAATTAAGCGTAGTAATGTGGAGCTACCGTATTTGATATGATAAGTCAAAGGATAATTCATTGTCACAAGTTGATCTCAAAATATACAGACTATCCACTTTGTTACGATTTTATATAAGGGTTACATTTATTTTGAAAGAACCGTATGCGTTTAACCTCCTTTTGACATTTAGTATGTAACTTATATATATTAAAAAATTATATGTGAAAAGACTCTATTAAATGTAGCATCTTGAAAAGGGTCTCTTCACATATACTCTTTTAATGTCAATAAACTATTTTAAATGTGTGTCATGCTCAAAAAAGGTGTGATACCATCACAACTTAGATATATAATGACGAAAATAAATGTCAAAGATTACGCTATGAACACTTATATACAGCCCATGTAATGATGAAAATTAGTGTTGAACAATACACCATGAACATTTAGATTAAGCCCGTGTGCATCCCACAGGTCTGAATGACTCCACACATTACACTATGACCAATTAGATAGAGCCCGTGTGCAACGCACGGGTCTGAATGACTCGTATCTATAATACTATAAGATTAGGCCCTCTAATTTATTGTGTAGGCGTCAAGATTGCATAGAGTACAAGATAGCTAATGCTCGGAATTCAATGCAGCCTCATAATAACTATAAAATCATGAAAGGAGATGAAGTGCAAGGGTTGCCCGAATTGATCACAAGGCATTTAGTATAGGATTAAAAGCAGATTAGATGAAGTGCAAGAGTTGCGAAAGGTTGCAAGAAAAAAATTAATGATTTAACCTAATTCTTGCCTATATAAACCGGCCAAAATCACATTTAGTATGTACATTTGAAGATGATTCACATATCTTTTAGATCTTTGATTGTTGGTAGCAGTATGTAAATTATCTTTTGCAACATTTTGGAGATGATTCACACATCTTTTAGATCTTTGTAATTAAGTTGCTCTTTTTTTTTTCTTCTTAATTTAGTTATCATACGCAGGTACCATGAAAATCACACAAGATCATGCATGCTCTGATAAATGGAACCAAAGATTGGGATACCAACTATTTTCTTTATTTCTTACATATTTAGGTGATTGTTATAGATAAGCATATATATAGATATATGTATTATGTTAATGCATTTTCATATACAAGTAATTTATTGTCACACCCTCGCCGAAGGCGGAAACACGAGGTGCAACGAAATCGATATACATTACCAAAGAGAAATAAGACAATACCATAAATTACATTAAGGAAAAGTATAACATTACAACATTGTTATTGCCGACATTGGCAATTTAAAACATAAGTTTAGTTTCCAAAAGATGGTATTCTAGTACATAATGAATAGTAGTGACATGTGAAAACTTCATTATGCAAGACCTTGATGACAAGCTTACTGACGATCACCTGAAATGGATGAGAGAAAACGGGTCAACTATGAAAATAGTTGGTGAGTACAAACGTTATATATAATAAGAAAACCATTAGAGAAAGTTCACAAGCCAAAGGCGTTGTCAATTATTATGTCTTGTAGTCAAGCACATGTGGTCAATATAGTTCACAATATGGGTACATAATATATAATAAAGTATGTGGCAAGGCTCCTAAAATAAATAATATGCATTCCGTAGACAGGGGAACGAGAGGTTGGCCGACCTCAAATAGCGCTATCCATACTACCTACTGCTCCACACAAGGAAGCCGTACGAACGGTACATATAAACTGGAGTGCGAACGGCAAACCAGCAGGAGACTAACAATTGCGGATGCACGAACAGTACATCATTCACAAACTATTACATAGTATAAAGTCAAAGTTACTCCGTAGACAGGGGAGATTTTATGTTGCTCCGAACATGGGAGACTTGATAATGCTGCTCCGTAGACAGGGGAGACTTTGCACTGCTCCGAACATGGGAGACTTTAGGTTATAGTACGTACGGTACTTTAGGGTCAAAAGTTTAAGTCAAGTCAAGTTCAATTGTTCAAAACAAGTTATAAGGTCAAATGAGTTCAAAGAGTAACAAACAATTTAATTCAAGAATAAATTCATGCATCCACCCCAAAGAAGTTGAAATAGCTAGAAAAAGGGGTTCGTGAATACTCACCTGATATAAGCGATATGATAACAAAAGGTACGAACTAAAGTAAGGCGCGCACTCTATCCGCAACCTAAATGAATGATATGATCTACTTTAGATCATGAAATGAAGAAAGGAATGTACATGCACATGTTTCCTATACCACTCTTAACTTGAAAAATACTAGTTGATAACAAAATTATACATTTTCCAAGACTTGGGAAAATAAGGCAAACTAGAAAATAAAACTAGTCGAAATATATATATCGTATATATAAGTCTTAGTGTTGAAATCCTCGATTTGAAATCCTTGAAATAACATCTTGTAGCCATAAAAATATACTTGAAATCACTAATACTTCATTAATTATGAAATTGGGCACTTGGTTATTGTTTTTAGAAATCTAGAGTTAGTACGTAGTAGTAACGAGTGGGTGTACCCGCGCGTTACTGCGGGGCATTATCCATTTTATTGTATCGGCACAACCTAGAAAACACGAAACGTAACGATTTACTAAATTAATTGATTTTGTAATAGTTTTGCATATTTATAATCGTTTTTATTAGGAAAATCATTTCGTGAACAATGGTGCAAGTTTCGTAATTTTTTGAGTCCGTTTGGTTTGTCAAATGAGCCCCGGAGCGATTTTGTGAAAATTTTAGCTAAAATTGACACTTACACCCCCTCCACCCCTAACTTTCATTTACCACCCTTATATATAAAGCATTTATTTTATTTATTTCATTCATAAAAAAAAAAAAAAAAAAAAAAAAAAAAAAAAAAAAAAAACACACACACACATAAACACATTCTCTCTCCTCGATTTGAAATCCTTGAAATAACGTCTTGTAGCCATAAAAATATACTTGAAATCACTAATACTTCATTAATTATGAAATTGGGCACTTGGTTATTGTTTTTAGAAATCTAGAGTTAGTACGTAGTAGTAATATTATTATTATTTTTCTAGTTAAAAGCTGTCAATTTGTATAAGGTTTTGCCGATATTGAAACGTGAATATCTTTGTCGTTATAAGTCCGCTTTTCTCGTTCTTTATATCCATGGTTACGTCTTAGTATGTAGTAATATATTTTTTAAAGCTCGGCTCCTCTAGGTTACGTCTAAAGCCTCGTATTGCCCGTTGAAAAACGTCCAACAACATGTATTTTTCCGGAAAATAGTTTTTGTCGTTAAACTTGAAAAATTCATATCTCCTTCGTTATAAACTCGTTTTAATCCGTTCTTTCGCCTACGGCTTCATTTTTGAAAGTATTTTCTAAAAATTTTGTCAAAGTGGACCTTAAATATCCTGATTTTCCTGGGTTTGCCAAATAGGGACAGTAGGTTTATATATATATGTTCCAAATCCATTTCCTAGGCTCTAAACTAGTTTCTAACATCACCAAATCTCTTGCAAACACCACAAAGCTATTCTAATCTTACCATACACCTTCTTAGGGTGTCATAGGTTCCTAATCATCAATAATCATGTTAATCTAACAAGGAAATAAAAATAAATATTTCTAGGGTTTCAAAGTTTAAAAGTTTACTAAATAAAGTGGTAAAAGCTAGCATATGTATGAAAAATAACATGAAAACCATATGATCATGATAAATACTTGAAGAAATGATAAAAATAAATTTTTGTAAACTTAATTGGATGATTGGGATGATTAGATGATGAAAACCTTGTAATTCTTGTGTTTATATTTCAAAACTCTTAATTAGAATGATGAAATGAACAACTTTTATGCTTTGATCTTTGAAAATCAATGAATTTTGGTCATGGATTGAATTTGGGTCGTGGCTTTTGAGATGAGGAAGAAGAGAAATGGGTTTTTGATACTTGATGAGTATAAGAGAAGATAACTAGATATTTTATAGTGTTTAATTAGTTTAGTTATAATCGGGTACCGGGTTTGCTAGAAATAAATTTTAACGAAGTTAACCGGGACTTAATAAAGTTATAAAAATGTTAAAAATATGTTGGGTACAAGTATTGAGTGTTCGGGTGATTATTGTTTAGTTTTCACGAAAACCGTCGTAATTTTAATAAACTTACGATATAAATAAAATAAATTTCCAAAATGTTGGGTAAATGAATTTTATAACTTTTATGAGGTTATAAGGGATATAAAAATATGTCGGGACCATAGTGGGAATATTTAGATATATTCGTCGTATTTATTAATCGCGTGTTAACGTTTAATTATAAATACTTATACGTAAAATGTTAAATATACTAAATATATTAATTTGAAAATCCTAAGAGTGGTATAGCATGTAAATGACATTATGATGATATGCAGACTATTCTAGTCCGTATGAGAGGTCCTTACTGATAATGCACGTGAATAGTGGAATTTCTTCCGGAATGAATAGTGTTATGTGAATAGTAAAAATTTTCAAATGTTTCTCAGAATATCAAACGGACATAAAAAACGATGAATAGTATTTTGATGAATAGTGAATTTCCAAAGTTTGGAAATAAACGTAGACGTGGAAAATATCGGGTTGTTAAATTTATGTCCGTTTTCTATTGATATAGCTCACATGTGCGAATTGACTCAAGAAAATGTGCACGAGCAAGTATGTAAAGCAACATTTAAATGGTTAAATGATACTTTTTAGCGTGATTAATTTACGCAAGTAGTTGCTTTCGAATGCTCTTTCAGGAATATTAGAATGAATTTATCGTGTGCAACTGAATTATTATTGAAAAGAAGAAGGTCCGCGCATCGCAAAGTATTTTCTTTTTCTAAATGTAGAATCATTAGTGAGAAACCAATATTTACGCCCATTAAATGAGTTTGCCATAATAGCAAATACGACATATTAAAAATATCACATTGAGTAATGAATAGATAGGGAAAAATACATAATTTTGACTTAAAGCCATTTGCAAATTATAATATCAAATAAAAAAGTTGAGTTTTAAACATAAGCAAAAGTTCAAACTTTTATCGAAAAACAAAACCGGTGCATTTAATGTGAAGTATATACAATATTGAGATGGAAGTGCAAGGCTTGCCGGAATTTATCACATGATATTTAGTAATTAGTATAGAATTAAAAGTCGGTTATGGATTGAGATAAAGTTGAAAAGGTTGCAAGAATAATTGATGATTTAACCTAATCCAATATATATAGATATATGTATTATGTTAATGCATTTTCATATACAAGTAATTTATGTGTGTTTTCTATTGATGTAGCTCACATGTTCGAATTGATTCAAGAAAGCGTGCACGAGTATATATGTAAAGCAACATTTAAATGGTTAAATGATACTTTTTAGCGTGATTAGTTTATGTAATCATGCAACTTGAATAATGAATATAAATGAAAAAGTACATAATTTTTGCTCAAACGTATTTGTAAATTAAAAAAAAAATAAGTTTAAGACATAATAGCGGATTCCAAAAGTTTTAGGAATTATTAATAGTGTGTTAATTAATATTCATTTAGTTAGCTATTTAGAATTGAGTTTATTGATAAAATTTATTAATATTAGTTAGACTTCAATGTTAATTTTCAATGAAATTAGTTGTACAATAAAATGAAATGAAGCTAAAAAGGTTTGTAACGATTTTTATACAATTTTTGTGGCATTATTATATATACATTATCACACAAACTTTAACTTACATACTTAATAAAGAAAATATATAACACACATTAAACTATGACCAATTAGATATACCCCGTGTGCAAAAACCATCTAATGGACAATTAGTATTGTAGGGATAAGTAATAGACCAAAAGAAACAAAGCCATTTTTTTATCATGCAAATAAGTAATAGGACAAAAGAAACAAAGCATCATAACTTAATAACCAAAAACCCATTTATAAAATACAACACCACAAAACCAAAACAACATCAAATATTTTTAAATTTTTATACAAGAATTTCAAAACATTTCATACAACATACTAAACAATAATTAAGCATACACTCGCCAATACACAGAAAAAATATGCGATTAACAATTAGATTCGAAGCGTGTACGTAGCACAGGTTCTTCATGCCTCGTAAATTAATATAAGTAAAATCATTACACTACGTGATTAATGATAATCTTTATTATTTATGCTTTTATAGGCTTTTCAAATTGTCTTAAATTAGAAGTGAGCATTTTTTTTAAATATTAATGATAATCTTTATTATTTATGCTTTTAATTTCACATATTATGTTCAGAACAAAATTTACAATATTCTAGTTAAATAATTTCATATAAGTCTAATTCATCAAAATGTCTAAAGACATATATTATATATAGTATATTTAGAGTTAGGATCAATTGAGAAGAAAAATTAAAATAAGAAGGTCGAGAATAAAACACAACCACACATTTTAGATGCACCTACAAAAGTGAATACATCTCCTCTTAAAATTCTCTCTGTTATTTAAAATGTGTCACTATAAATTATTCTTATTATTCTCATTTTAGTTTTTCTTCTTATCGGAGTGTATTTATTATATTTGAAAATTTGATTCTAACTTATAGTTTTTGGTGTTAGATGTCATTTTTCTATTTGTAAATAGAATCACACGTTTCCAAAAGTAAAATGATTTTATGTAGTAAATGCTTAATTTCTTTTTTTATCCGAGTAATAAATATTTGGCATATTTGTTAAGGTCAAATGGTAACATGTGGACCCATGTTTTCAAAGAGTGTTATCGGCGCTATATATAACTATCCAAATATAGAACACATACATGCCACCTTGTATTATTCATTCAATTCTTTCCATACACAAAAAACACACCCTTCACCAAATCAAAAATGAATTAGGGTTTTGTTTAAATCTACAAAACACATCTTCCGTCTATCTGACGGCTTCATTTGCATCGTGAAGTAGTTGCTAAACATATACAAGAGGAAAAATGGATGAAGTTGAGGAAATGATGGAAAGTTTGGCTATAGATGAATCATCTTTTGATGATTATGATGATGATTATGTTGATTATCAGTACGAGTTTAATGCATGTCGGTTCTTTGATTTCACTGTAGATGAAACGAACGATGATGTACAAAGAGCTGAAAGATGGTTTTTATTTGCTGCTCAATATCCTCCTGCTCGTAAGTATCTAAACTTCACTTGCTAAGTTATATTTTATGGGTTTTTTTTAATGTAAGCATGTGTCATATATGTCTCAAGTTAATTAAGGTCTCATGATGGTCGCAATTGGTTTATATATATGGTTGATCATGATTCGTGAGAAGAGTTTATCTTTTGATTTTGTTTGTATGTTTAGATCTGATAACAAGTGGAGTGTTCAAGTTAGGGATTGCCAACAATGCAACAAGTATGCCAATTGTTCATGTGATTTGGGCGAATGCTAAAATAATAACATAAGTATGTGTACACTAGTGACTAGTCTAGCAAATTTCATACGTCATTAAGAAAAAGAACTTCACATATATAATGTGTAGAGATTAGAAAACATCTGTGGTTAGAAATGCGTATGAATAGATTTGATGGATACTTGAAAAAGAGTTTGCGTGAACTGTATAAACTTCGAGATGGTCTTAATTTTTCTATACTTGAGTATAAGGTTTTACTCAACTGGTTCATGCTTTTTTGCATATGAAGTTTTAACTAGACTACACACATGCGTCGAAATGTAAGAAATTACAAGCAAGTTATCTTGGGTCATATCCTGGGAGTTTATAATCTTTCACATTTGAAGTGCATGAAATATGCGCTTAAACTTTGTTGAAGGAAGCGTCCTGTCAAAATATGCGCCAAAACTTTGTTGCAATTCGTTAGGACAACTGTAATTTAACATTGAACTATATTTTAGAGTTAATTAAATATGTCAATACTATCTATCTCTTCGTGATCTTGTCATCGGTTCAACATGGTACTTTTGATTAATGAATTAATTGTTTAAATTCAAAATAAGTCGATGTGCATGATGCATAACTACACAGTACAAAATGTATCAACACGTGAAAGGGTGAGATCGTTGACTTGTTTCTGTTATAGATCTTTTTTAGGTTTTTATAGTTCAGGAAATACGCTGATATTAAACTTTCTTACATTGCAATGTTTTGGGCTACAAATTGAAACTTTACTGATCCATTCTCTTACAGTGCATCTTATAATTCTGAAAGAGATGCTGACACTCTTCAAATAGATATAAAAGGTTCCACTCTTTTATCTGAGGTTTGATGTTTGACGTGGTTATATGCTGATCCAAATATCTAAAGAAAAAAAGATAGTGACAGATGTTATTTTTGCACATACCTAATGTAATTAATCGCCATAGTTAGTACATCTTCAATAAAAAGAGTGTTAGGAGAATCTATTTTCTTGTAGTGGCGCTAAGTAGAACTATTAGCACTTACGTCATTTGGGGCATGGCTAACGTACTTTCCATGAGGTAATTTTGTAGTTTATTTAATTCTTTAGATTCTCGAATAGGATTGAACTAGACACTTTTTACCAAAGGAGGGAGTGTAATTATATATGTTTGTAGATTGTGACGTTATAAAACTATCAATGCATTAAGTTTGAATTGTATCCGTGTTCCACTGTTTTTTTTTATGGATACTCAAATTAGTTTACTCCGGATATTGTATGAAAATCTTCACTTATACATGTCTAGTTATGTATTCAACGTTTAGGCATCCTTGCATTTATAAATTATTTATACTTCATATCCGTTGGAAGTAAATTGAGAGAAGCTTCGGATAATTGTAAAGATTTATAATTTCGAAATAAATCTTGAGTCCTTGCTCATAACTGATACACTCGCACATTTTCTTTTGATTCCCATGTATTTCTCATGAATTGTGTTTTTTCCTCTTGATCAGCTTACTTGGTGAAGATTGATTTGACCAATATATTGAAAAACGCTGATTCAACTAGCTCGCCCAAACTGGACGACGCTGTTGAGCATGAGAGTCCTTCCATTGTTACTCCAGATTGCGGCATGCCTTCTTCAGAAGAAAAATTCGAAGGTATAGATTACCCTATGGGGTTTCAAGCATTCAAGTATTTATATTGGATTGGGAATACTAGATTAAATCCAGCACATGACTTTTAATTCTCTATTATGTACCCCTAATAATTTGTTACATACATCAATGTGGTTCAGGTCTGAAATATCATAATCTCTTCGCTGATGATCAGACTGTGAGTGCTAAATCAAGATCCACAATGAGGTCATCTAAACCAAGTAAATCGTTTATGAAACCCACTGCTAGTCATTTGGCCAAACAGGTTAACGCATTAGATATACATGGTGGCAGTTGTGGAAGGTGAGCATTTTATCTCAATTATAGTCTTTGGTGTATATTTAAATATTTAAATAGATAGATTATTGCTTCTAATATTCTTATTAGTTGTTTGGATTTGTTCTAATGATTTTTTTTTTCATGGCTGCTCCTAAATGCTTCACTTTGATCTTGTAATCCATATTTACTAATTTTTAAATTCATAGGATGCCTGAAGAGACCAAAAGACAGAAGCTGGAGATTGGTTTCTTGCGTAAGGTACGTATAGTTTAACGTATAACGTACTGTATAAGTATTTATTACTTGATTTTTGTTTCTCTATATCTTTCGTGAATATGAACATGCACATACGCATAAACGCAAACACATGTATATATAATGACCCTATTAATTAACTGATATTGAAAATGAAGAATGGCCCCTTTATTTTTCAAATCTATCAGGTCGGGGTGTTTAGAATTGAATATTCAAGGTAAATATCTGGTTATTATGCTTTTTGATACAATAAAGAAGCAGAATTTGAGGGTATTTGGGGTTTCTTATTTCTATTATAGTTGTACTTGCTTATCAAAACAGATTACATTAAAAAGAAATAAGAAAGTAAGCAAATACCACCTCAATAGCTGTAGTTAAGTCAAATTTTAGAATGGTCTAATAACATCTATTTATCTTGTAAATAGGTTTCACATTTGAAGCACCGAACATCATTTTCACACAAGTCAACCGCAAAGGTAAATTCCTTAAAACTTGTAAAAGTTAGACTAATCAGTGAACACAAAACATGATTGAAATGTGAGTATTGTTCGTGTTCTCAGGATGCACAGTCGGAAGGCAGCTCAAGTTCACGATCTAAAACCACCATCCCTCAAAAACCTAGATTGATGACAGAAGAGAGAGCTCAAAGGCGTAGGTAAATTTACGTCAACATTTGTATACTTTTATTGTATGCATCCTGAAAAATATCTAACAGTGGCTAATCTCTTTCTACATTTATTTTCTATGTATAAGTTTCATGTCCCAGAAGAAAGCAGAATCGCATACTCATAACTTCAAAGCACTACCATTGAACAGAAAAGTGAGTACTCTTGACAAATCACCATATTCTATATATATAGGTGGGAAATTGAGAGGGTCAAGTGGTCACTTGGTATGGATCATCGGGTTGTCCTGACTCAAAACAGTTCAATTTATAATTATTTGATTTCTGTTTATATAAATATATGGTGTCAATGCTATTAAAATAACTAGCTATGTGTTTGAATAAAAGAGTTCACGGTGTTATATGCCTTAGAACTACATTTTGGAGACTTTCAACTTGTTTGTCATATATGACCCGTTCCTTTTAAACTAATCTATATTCTTAATTGCCCATTGACACTTGGAGATAAAACAACACCAAATTTGACAGCATTAATAAAATTGGGTTGAAGTTACCATCTCTACTCTCTAGTATATACCTTGAATGTACTTTTCGTTTAAAGACAAAGTTAGCCATAACATCATGTGTAACATTCATCTTTGGCAGATATTGGAGTCTCCTTCATTGTCCATGCCTAAGAAAAGTGTGACAGATTTACCCGAGCTTCAGGTTTTATACCTACATTCTTATAATTAGTTTCCTATTTGTATGATGACCATGATATCTAAACATTTACATATAATTTCTATTGACAGAAGTTTATCTTCACCTACGACAACTGATACACCTCTTCAACATCGATCTACTAATGTATGCTGTTAAGTTGCTTAAATTTTGCTTGACGTTTTCCTTATTACTCAATCACACATTCACATTAAATAAACTAAAGGTTTCTTCATTTCCAGGTAGTCAACACAAAGAGATCGGTTTTATTATTACTATTACGGAGTGAAATCATAGCCTCCATAATGTCAGAATTCTTTTCGTATCAAAAAGAGGACTTTGTGAGTTATTATGATAGTAATGAGTCAATTTACTGTAGTACCGTGTTAAAACTGGTTTCATCATTGATTGGGAAATACCATTATAGCAACAGGAGTAAATGATTGCGCTATTTGTTATACCTGTTTCATCATGGGTCATCGGTAGAAACTATCAAACTCCTCCTAGTAGGAAACAGAACAATTGAATTTTAATATATGATTTTCTTTTTGGATACATTATCGATGATTGATTAATGGCCCAGTGAAATTTCAGTTGGTTCTTATATATGTGTTTGATTACTTACTGAGACATTTGCATGCATTCAGCAAAGATGAAAACTTTATGCTGATATCAATGCGGTCTTACTAATTCAACAGGGCTAATGCAAACCATTTATTCGGAATGTTTGGTAGTACATGTATGTCCTATGAAGGCTATGATCATATAATGTAATGATGCATTGCTTTGTAATATTTGTGTTTACATCCGAAAATTGGTTTCATTTTTACATTAAATATGTTGATGCGCACTCTAATATTGATGTTTTTATTGTTTTCGGAAACATAAAGAATTAGATAGCTTTATTATTAACTCCCCAATTTTGTTGTGCTTTGGCACTTGAATGTGTTAATGGGTTGTCTATTGTAGAAGTGGCTAACTTTTAAGATGGTATCCGGTCGGGGTTGGTGCGCACTTCGTTATTTATAAATAAGACAGAATCTCGGGTTTGTAAGCTATTTTGATCCATTTTGACCCGTTCTACTTGTTATCATGTTAAGACCTGGATTATTCTTTTTCTATATAACTGAGTAGAATTTCCACCTATGGTATATATTCTACAATGTGTGTCTTTATTATTTTTTAGTTGCTGCATGTACGTATAAAAAATTGTAACTAATAAAGTCATTGGATTCAAATTGCAATGAATGTTCAATTCGGATAGTTATATATGTTCTCATTTTTCTGTTTCTCCGGTAATTATATGTTCTCATTGTATACTTCAAGTTCTGTATATATTTGTATGGTCTTCATGCATATCTCATGTTTTTGAATTCTGATCTTGTGTCATTTTGTTAACAGTGGGGTCCTTTTGAGTATTGAGGTTGTGTTGTGGCTGTTTGGGTCAGTTCTGAATTCTGATATGGGGTGTTTGGATTTAGTTTCTGGTTTGGGGTGTTTGAGTTTAGTTTTATGGTTTGAGGTGTTTGGTGGGTTGTTTGTATTGTGTATTTTCTTTTTGTTCTTGCATATTTAAAAGCTTTTTTGCTTTAAAAAATAAAAATAAAAAAATCTGCGACAAGTCAACAGTTCAAAACTAGTAGCGTATATCTGAATGTTGGTGAATTACTTAGTTATTAGATTACCCATTTTTTCAGTTTAAATGGGTAAAGGTCTATTTTTATGTACTTAACATGATCAGTTTGATTCCAACATGATATATAAGATAACACGGTCTGTTATCTTATAATCGGTAGTTTCATGAGTAGGATGATATAAAGTTTCTGGTTTAGCACAAAAATACAATTGAAACTTGTAACAAGTTATAAGTAGTTTTGGTTCAAACTCTGGTTAATTTGAACTTTATCAAGTTGACATTCAGAAATAAGAGCTAGAATCATATAACGAGATGGGTTAAGGTTTAGAGCTCCCTATTCAACTCCTCATAAAGCTATTCAAATCAAATACTATATATATATATTTGTCGATAGTTTTGGGTCGTAATTTGAACATTGTTCAAGCAAATTCTTTCAGCCCTCTGCAATCTACATTTTGAGCATAGTTTGACAGGCATGTTTGATCTATTTAAGCCACCAAAAAGAAATTGAACTATGGAATCTAAATTGAACTTAGCCAAACATTTTCGAGTTCAGCTCAATCCCTAAACTTCGTCCATTAACATATTGTGGTTTTTTCCCTTCACAAAAGAAAACCATTTTGTTTGAGTGTGTACTAGGAGGATCAGCAGTGAAGCTTGTCTAAAACAATATTAGCATGATAAAGGTTCCTTACATCCGTTTCATAGAAAAGAATGGTTACCCAAACATCCAAGACGATCATTTCCACACTACATATACACCATTCAAAATACATAAAACCAAGAAGACATGATCAAAATTGGCTTTTACTTCCGATTTTCACACATTCTACCTAGAAGTTCTGTGATATGGTGCAGATATTCCACAGAATGACGAAACTTCCTTCCTATCTGTACATGAATATCCTAACTAAGTTAACGGCCATATACTATACTGTATAGCTAGTAACTCGAAAGGCATCATGATTGGCATCTAGTGTTGTTTACTTGTATCGTAGCCTGCAACTCTCGGTCACATTAAATCGGAACATATGGGCATGTATAATGTCATAACACTCTGTCACGTTGTTCAATCATTTTGTTATGTACTTCAATCGCCGAAGATTTCTCCTGCCAAGAAACATGAACAGTAAACATCAAGAAAGGTTTTGCTAACGTATGCCCATTGGCCACTGTCAAATTTTACTAAGCACAGGGGACACTTGCAATTCATTGATTTTTAATGATAAGAAAAAATAGTAAATCGTTATTTGTTGATTTACGATAGATCTTAAGGTTAACTGTGACATTCCAAATACTGTGTCAGTACATGTAAAATTTCCCATGTACTTATATAAATAAATAGACATATCAGATAGAGACACAGAGAGAAGGGAAGACCTCAGGCTGTGGGGCGGTATCTGCAGGAAACCAATGCAATAAAACTCCCAAGTGCATGACAGCAGGCATCAATCTGAAAAGTACAGGAGTTGTCACCTGCAATATTTCAATGTTAGACACTGAGAAAAGATTTCCACCTTTTTTGCGGACATAGTAAACGTGGCAAGATGAGCTGCTTGATTGGGTTTTGATAACGGGTGAAAGCAGGTAATATCTGTATGGGTCGTTAACCCAAAACACTGTTTGTGGCTTTAGAAGGTTCTATGCATTATATATACAACTTCGACAATTTCAACAAAGTTGTTCAGATTTAGCTAACTTCATTAATTTTACCTGTCTGACCCATTAAAGATGAAATGTAAATCGAAACATCTAAATTGCCACCTCTAAGAAAACAAATAGAAAGCTTACCAGACTGAAAGCGGTAGTTCCAAGAAGAAGGAGGTACATCTTTCCCTAGAAGAAGACATTTATCGATTAGCACATATAGACACAGCATTGACCCAAAAAAATACAAGTTGAAATGTCACAACAAAACCACCCCAAGTTTGTTCACCTTTAAATCTGACTTGTAATGTCTTTCTATCATTTAATATGATTAGCTATTTTTCTCAGCAATTTAGTGATGCACATCAATTTCTAAGTAACATGATTGATCCAAATAGTAAGTCAAAACTGGGATTCTATTGTGAGATGGAAAGAAAGCAGGAGTCGGATGAAACTAGTAGATGTATGCTGCTTTCACTAGTTTCGGTCTCACAAAATTACTTTAAAGTCAGTTTTGAACATACAAGACGATTCTACAATCAGTCTCCAAAACAACAGGAATTGCAGGAGTTTTAGTTAATGGGTCAAAACAAATTCGTTAGTGTGGGTCAAACAGAACAGTCAAGCTGATTCACAAAAACCAATTCTTTTTTTATTTTTGGGAAAATGAATGTGTAGCTTAGATTGAAAAAACCAAGTGCATATTCCCTAAATAATATAATCTGAACTCAAAAAAATGGTTTATTCAGTTTGATGCATTCAAATACACATGAGTTTTGTACGTTTGACCAGCTCAACCAACTTAACACATATGAGTCGTTAAAGATAAAAACAAAAAACCCCAAATCAACCAATTTTTATATGAATTTGTCGAATCCATATAAATGTTAGGATATAAACCAGAAACAAAGCACTACTGTTACAGCAAAGTTCTTCAAAATTCACTATGCATGGTCATTAAAATGTTTTCCAAATGAAGTAAGGAGCAAGAGTACCTCAACAAGATGAAGATTTGAAGCACGACTTAGAAGAACAAAAGCAAACTCCCCAATTTGAGCAAGCATAATTCCCACCTGCAGAAAATATAAAAGAATATTTTGAAGAATAGAATCTTTGATTCAATCAAACTCATTAAGATCCAGTTGTGTAACTTACAAGGAAAGATGTCTTCAGCCCATATCCAAAGGCCTTCGTAATTAGTGCAGCAACTGTAGTCTTAACGACTATAACCAAAATAACAGATGCTAGTAATATATCCACATGACTCCACAAGAACTTTACATGTATAAGCATTCCGATGCTAGAAAGGAAAAGAGCTGCAAATAAGTTGCGAATAGGCTCCACCTACAAAAGTACAGGGATTATGACTCATTAAGTTTTTCCTATGTCTCCATACAACAAAATTATGGAACTTCATAGTTTGAAGGAAAACAGGTCCTGAAATTATATTAATAGCTTGCAAATACGAAAGTTAAGATTATTCTTTTGCTCTCACAGGCCAAAGAGATAAAAAGTAAAAGTATCTAGGAAAAAAGGGTTTCAGGTCAGACCATCCCGACCCTATATAAAAAAATATTATACAACCAGCCCATTATTCCACTTCCAAAAAGTTCCATCAAAGATTGCATACAAAATTACCTGGTCTAAAGTATGTTGTGCAAAATCTGTTGTAGAGATCATAACACCAGCAACAAAAGAACCCAGTTCAAGACTTAGCCCCAATTTATCGCTGCACTGAAGGTTGCAGTATAATATAAGAAAACCATGGTGAGAAGCAAAATAGTTAAACATTGAACAAACTATGCAAGAACACGGTTTGGGGAAGGTAATCTAATTAGAGGGTTTTAACGATTTAAAATGCATGCCTCACGGCATTGGTATGTATATTCTCAAAGAAATTCCCACAAATGCTTCTAAATAGATTGATCAGAGTCTTATTGAAATTTCTAAATCAAAATAATATTTAATTTGTGTAAGGAGATCGTTTAACTTACCCAAGCAGATAATAAGCAAAAAGCCACAGCAGCAAGCTGGTATAGTTCATTCGTCTGAAGCACAAGAATGAACAAAGTTTAGTAAATTAGAATAAAACATCAGAAGCAAGTTGTGTGCTGGTTTGAATATTAAACTACATATTGATAAACTATATCTCCAAGTTGGGTCAACTTGGTAAAAAATGTGAAAAAACATGTAATCAAAATGCAAGTTATATTATGATGAAGTTTTGGGTAGCATGAAAGTAAATTCCATTCCACAACTTTTATAGACCCTTAGTAAGCATATACTTTTTGCACCAAATATTTTTTATCAGTATGAGCAAAAGAGCGATAATGACTTGTACAATTACACACAGACAACTGGCTCCTACTAAGTACTAGTGGGACAACATGAAGAGATTAATGATGTGACATTGGCATAACTCACTTGAGATGATAGTTTCACCATCAGCTTGAGAAATCGGGGCACAAATGACCACGTCAAAAGTGATGCACCAAAAAGATATGTTGACAAAGTCAGCAGCCTGAAGTGAACAGAAGAAATTTTAAGTTATACAATGATCATTCCCTTTAGAGACGAAAAAAAAAAAAAAAAAAAAAACAAAAAAAAAAACAAAAAAAAAAAAAAAAAAAAAAAAAAAAAAAAACAAAACAAAACAAAACAAAACAAAAATAAAACAAAAATAAAAACAAAAAAAACAAAAACAAACACACACACACACACAAAAAAAAACATACTAACATTTACCATTCCAGTTTTAAATTAGTCTTAGTAAAGATGGCAAAGGGTTGTATCCCATGATAGGTTGTTGTCCGGGATGGGTAACGGATCAAAACAAGTATTTTTGTTACATGTTGATTTGCAAGACACACTTTTTGTCGAATAGCATTGTCTTTTTTATAAATAACATAAAAGTACATTTTGAACCCATTTGTAATTTAAAATTATAGTTTATTATATCTAACCCCTAACACAGTTTCCTTACCAAACAACTTTTGATCTAACCTGTTTGACACATTAGATATAAAACTTAAAACACATAAGAAAAATAGACTTTGGGCCACCTTTAATTTGACCTTTAATTGCTATATACAGTTATATACACTTTGGGCCACCTTAAATTGTACCTTTTCGTATGAAATTTTATTCCTTCAAAAGAATAGCTTAAAAGCCTAAATTGGGTCGAGAATCAATCCCAATAGACATCTCAATGTAGATCGTGAAATGGTTGTTACTGCATGCACATCGACAATAATAAAAAGATACCAAAATGGTCTAAGTGAAAGACTTACACTCTTCCCATTGAGACCATTCCCTGTAAAACCCCACTGGTGCCACCCAGAACTGGCAGCAATGCAAAAAGTATCCCAACGGCACAATCCTGAACAATACCAAGCAACAAAATGATAAATAGAACATGGATCACAAGGTAGAGATGACAATTTCAAATCATTTGTTGATAAAAAAAAGAGGATCAAAGACTAAATGGGTAAATTAAAAATATAGCTTACAAGAAAACGGGTATCACGGTTTGAGCAGGTTAAAAATTACCCAAACTGTATATTTAAGGCACACAACTTCCTAAATCATTTTTTTTACAATAAATAACATTGTTATTTAAATTATACACCATGGAAGACGGTATTGGGACCCATAACCCGTGGAAGACGGTATTGGGAGTTACTTTAATTTACTTTACTTTTATTGTAATAAGATTTAACACACTAACTATTTATTAAATTCATCAAAACATTTTTAGGTGGCTCAGCCAGAGCCGTTTTGACCCGTACATATAAATGACCCGTTACCCAATCCACCCATTTTGCTACTCACATCAAGAATAGTAGGGCTACTAATTACCTGAAAAATGAGAGTCCCAATAGTGACTTGACCATGAACAGCATTATTGCTATTTTTCTCAACCAAAAATTTCACAACCTAAATAGAGGAAAATCAATGAACACATTCTTATTTTGTACCAAAAAGACAGAAAATAATTGAAAATAAAAGATCAGGGAACAAACCACTGCTGTTGATGACATTGACAAGAAGCAGCCAACAAAAATACCTTCAGAAATCTCTGCTCCAAAAAACTGTGCCAATTGCCCATTAATTTAATACAAACTATAATGTGAACTGTGAAGCTATATATGTGCATAAATATGTGGCTTAAAGTACCATGGCTAATGTTCCACACAAAAACATAAGAATAAGTATTTGAAGTAAACCTCCAATAATAGCTACAGGACCCACAGCTTTTAGCTGCATTAAAAACAAAAGATGAGAGTATTATAAACAAAAACACTAGCATTAAGTTTAGATTAAGAAGCATATAGACAGCAGGAGATTAACCTTTGGCATAGAAAACTCGAGTCCTAAAGCAAATAAAAGAAACACCACACCGAACTGAGCAAACGTCTCCACCTGTACCATCTCACTTACAAATTGTAAGCCACCAGGTCCAACCAGAGAACCCGCAAGAATATAGCCGACGATAACCTACCAAAGCCACCATGAAACAAGGTAATTCAGCTTATAGCTAAAAAAAGTTACAGTTAAAGATGGAAAATGGGCAGGTCGGGTGGGTTGGGTTGAGCAAACGATCAGCACTGGTCACTTTTTACGGGTTGACCAGTTAAAGGCCTGTAATACTTTTGTCTAATAGCATTGAAAATACATTTTAGGAGACCAACAACCCACCAACCATTCTTGTTTAATCCATTTAACCCGTTAGACCTGAATCAACCCACTCATAGGTAGATGGTCAATGAAAGAACTCAGATATACACACCGGTTGTCCCAGGCAGGAACAGATAATTCCACCAATAGCAGCAGAAACAATGGTGACCACCAAATCTGAAATGAGCCTATGGACATAAAGCACATAAAACCACAGTTACTGTAGGAACAATATCAATTAAAAAAAACTTAGGACTGCCAGCTTTTCATCAACATATACCATGAACTCTAATTGACTAATCGTTCATTCAAAATAAGTATCTGAAACATATAAAAGATCTGACCTTACATCAACTTGAAGTATTGGAAATTTTGATTTTTTATTTGATATAACAAACACATTGTCCTGCAATCAGGCAAACGCATATTAGGGGAGGTGCCACAAGGTAAAAACTGAAGCCTAACACATTATATTGATATCATGTCCTGTAATCTGTTCACCTGTTTGTCTATCAGCGTTTGCGTGCCCTCATCTTCACTGTCAATAGAAAAAACGTTATAAACAAATTAGTGGCATTAGAGCAGGCATTTAGTGCTATAGGAATCATTATAGCAAAATGAGACATGACATCATAGCGGCATATAGGAAGTGAAAAGGAGAGATATTCCACTGCACTAACTATTAAACAAATGGCTATAGTTCAGTTAGGTATCACATTTATATACACAATAAGCATGTTAAGATACTCACCTTGCCTCTTGAGTGTCATTTTTGTTAGTCTTGTCATGCGTAATTTTAGCAACAGTCTCCAGTACAGCCTGCAAAACGTCATTTGAAGAATGTCATATACTGTTACTGAAATAGCCGAGGCGTGGTATTGACTATTGACTAAAATTTTCAAAACTTCTTACAGAAAATAACTTACTTCTTGATCAGCCACGCTGTTATTGAAACTGCTTCGATTGGAACCTAACATTATATGAAACGGTAACTGGTGTGAGATACCAACTAACCAAATGAGCTGAAATAAAGTATGGGACCGAAGATGTGCCAACCTATTAAGTTACTAAGGGATTATGTAGAAGCCAAATTCTATATACCATCAGATCATGTCACAGATTCCAAAGAATTATTTCATGGGGGACAAAGTAGGTCAGTGTTTGTATTATACTATCATGTCACAGATTCCAAATAAGTGCCAAATAATAATTTCACGACAGACAAGTAGTTCAGTGTCCGTATTATACGCATCAGTTGCATTTTACCATCTTCTCAGCTATTCAGTGTAAACATAATATCAAGGTGATACTTACGGTAAAATTCTCACTTATACCAGCTAACTGCACATGTTAATCCATAACTGTACAAATATAATTTTCAAGGACCAGTTGTGAGTTGTCAAGTTACGAGGTAATTACACATTCAACGCACCACAGGAAAATACAGTAGGATACGAGGGAGGTCATATATCTGATCAGGCAAACATGAAATGCAAGAAACATTGAGGCACTAGTACCACAGCCAGTATAAATATTCTCATTCCATAATCCATGGTTTTTTTTTTTTTTTTTTTTTTCCCTCTAATGTAAAAGTAAGATGTACATGTTTCAAAGCCATGTTCAAGTTCCATAATGGATGTGCCACAACAATACAAATACCATAGTAAAGTCCACGTAAAAAGAGTGATTCAATGGATAATACACCCCATCATAGCCCTCAGAATCATCAATTTCATTAAATTTAACATGCTTATATACAAAGTTGACTTTCACTTGTAAAGTCCAATTTGACAAACTCTTCATATTTCTTTTCCTACACTTTCAATATTAGCAAGAAAACAAGCCTGTGTAATTAAATGATTTCCACGTAACAATCTGAACTAATAGCCAATCAGGAAAAAGGGGTCTGTATTCACTGTAATCTGCTTAAAACGAATTGCTCTTTTTCTTTCAAAGTACACTTAAGACTTAATTTCATCACCGTATATGTATTATAACTTCCAAATTATCAGGAATCACCAAACTCCAAAGGACTGGGAATGACACACTAATGTTTGGTGTTTCAAGATCAACTAAAGCACCTAACCTTTATTATATTACATTACTTCACCACCAATGATCGGGCAGCCACACAAAACAGCCACTTCACTATTAAGTGTTCCACCACTAATATAGTAATATCAACCAAATTCCAATTTTTAAGCCGATATAAATTGCAGGCAGATCTCTACACAGTCATAAATTAATCAACTAAATCGACAAATTAAACCTCAGATACATAACAACACAAACTAATAACAATATACAGATCAAACCAAAACACAGTCACATTAACCTCTGAAAACCATTTTAATTGATTTATGAAAGTGGACATTTATTTTGGGACAAACCAAAACAGAAAGGTGGACTTATAAGACCATCCGTAATGGATAGTCGTCCTCCCCTGTCACCCCATAAGAGGACACATCCTCCCCGGTCACCCCTTGTTACATGACCGTGGTCACCGAGTCCTCCCCTTTGTGTGTGTGAGTGTGTGTTTATGAAATGGTTTTTGTGGGGTATATTTGTGTTTAAGTGGGGTATTTTTTTTGTGGTGACCGCTGTCGCCTTATTACACTTAGGCTATGTTTGGCGCAGAGTTTTTTAGAGCTTTTTGGGGCGATGAGCGGTGAGCAATGAGCTTTTTGATTTTTAGTGTTCGTTTGGCAAAAGAGCAGTGAGCCAGTGAGCTTTGCTATTTTTTAGGAAAGCTCATTTTTCCAATGCTTCTTTAAGAAGCTGTGAGCGGTGAGCAGTGAGCTGTGGCTGTGACCTACTACTCACATCTACTTTTGCCAAACATAGCCTTAGTCTAAGTGGGGACGGAAAGAAAGCAAGTTCTACGGTAATTAACACTCATCACGAAAAAGTCATATTCGTCGACTAATTAATATAACTTGAATAACCAAAAGTAACACAATTCAACCTCAGCAATCAGCATCAAGCATTCAAGCACCTAACTAATCCACTACACAAATCGTAAACAGATCAACAAACATATAATGCATTAAACCAACAAAATTTAAAAAAAAAAAAAAAAATTATACCATCATCAGATGATTCATTATCCGAAAACTCCTTCTCCAAGACACGATCAAACATTTTGGCGATACTCGCGTCACCGGAGTCCGGCGCAGACGAATTCACCAAGCTCCCGTAAAATCTCTCCCTAGTTTCCTTATCAGATCTCGAAGATACTGATATCCTTCCACAAAACAGCACGATCATGATCATGATCGTTGTGTGGATACTCGTCATTGTAATAGCAGATTAAGATTGTGGGTTCATGAAGAGATGAAGAAACCCTAATTTTGGAATGAAAGTCAATAAAAAGATTCGGGTTTACGTAAAATGATGGTGAAAGGAATGATAATGGGGATTTGGGATTGGGTGGTTTTTTTGTAGGGAGGTGATTTGCACACTCCCACAATTGATTGGGACACTCAAATTATGAGTGTTCTGACCAGAACACTCATAATTTGAGTGTCCCAATCAATTGTGGGAGTGTGCAAATCACCTCCCTTTTTTGTATCAGGCGGGATGTGTACTTTTATCAAATACTTGAATGAGCCCTCTAGTTTTATGTGTTACAAAATCTTACCCCCTATTATTTACTACTCCTTCCATCTCAAAATCAAAAAATGAAAAAATTCTTGATTTTTTTTAACGGTGGGTTAGTTGTTAGTTGTTAGTTTTTAGCTCGAGTTAGTGTCGCATCTTCGGGCATATATACCAACCGAGAGCCTCTCCTTAGGGGATAACCCCACTCCTATCCCGATTCGCCTGATATCATTGGCATGCCTAACTCATGTATCTAAAATACATGTCTAATCTTATGTGCCATCACTTTATTAGTGACAGTAGATGGACCTACTTCACAAACCAATAAAACATTTCAACATCACTTTAGGCATAAAATTAGTCATACATTTAGGTCCCCAACACTTTCCAAATCAAAATTATAAGCTATGATTGGGATGACTAAATTTGTGCCTAAAATTATTGTAGCTAAAAGACCTACTTTTTCACAAACCATCATGACATATATTTTAGACTTAAATTTAGGCTAGGTCTCTCAATCATTTTCCAAAAGTTATTATCATAAGACAAAAATCTAACATGTATAATAAAAGTGAGGCGATTATAATTTTCAACTACTCAAATTAATAGAATATTCTTCCATTAAATTCTTTTTTTATTACTTAAAAAATAAAATAGACAACTATTTTAAGACATCACAAAAAAGAAATATGAACTATAATTTTAAAACGAAAAGAGTATTTATGAGTGAGTTTTGCTGATGACTAGCGTTATGGTTAAAAGATAAATTTTTGTTATCCGACTAGAATAATGTATCGATCATTTTTTTACCTTCAAAAGGGTAACATATATGTTTTGCAGATTTTCATCTAATGAAATGTGGATTTGGAAAGTTGGTTAAAAACTGAAATTGAAAATAAACTAAACAGGAATAATAAACTCAAAAAATTTGACCTTAGATAACTAAATGCGTTTGCTCAAAAATAAAAAATAAAAAATAAAAAAATAAAAAATAAATAAAAAAAAGCGAAGAAATATAATATCAACCTAACTTGACCTTAGATAACACACAGTAAACTCGAGTGATTTCTAATATTAACTAAATGCGAAGAAACATAATATCAACCTAACAATGTTCGTGACTTTAGAAGGTTCTATGCATTATATATACAACTTGGACAATTTCAACAAAGTTGTTCCAATTAGCTTAACTTCATAAATTTTACCTGTTTGAACTTTGATGCAAAGCGTGTGTTTTTTCAAATTAATATAATTTGTGTTTTTTGAAAAGTTATCAAGTTTATAATTGATTATGAAAAGACATAATTTAAGTTGTCAAGTTTAGAATTGATCATAAAAAAACATAATTTAAGTTGTCAACTTTAATTGGTATTTACTATTTAGAGGTAATTTAAGTAAACTACATTAATTAAAGTTCCAATATTCATATTGTTTCAAGTTTTAAGAAAAAAGATACATTGTCGTAGAGATAAAGTGAACTTTTTCAGTTTGATTTTGTCTGGTTTAAGGGGAAGAAAAAACTCACTAAACCTAGAGGGGCGAGGTGGCACAACGCAAACTAAAACCACATTTTGAGAATTATTGTCAATAATTATCATTTCACCAGTCATGTATAGGCTTATTTTGAGATTTAAGAGCTTATATAATTTTATCATATCATAATAAACTTATATAAGCCTACAAGTCTCAAGATAAGTTGAAAATTTTGGGCTTATGAAATATAAAGACGAAACAAAATAAGCTTGTAAGCCACATATAAGCTTAAACAAACAAACCCTTATCCTTTTACCTGTTTGTGTAAAGATAAGCGAGCTAAAGTAAATTAACAAATTTGTCTTTCATAAAAAAATTATTACTAATAAAGACCAAAAACCATTTTAGCCCGAAACACTCCAATCGATTAATTTGATTTCAAGTTATCAAAGTTAGCTTAGACATGGGAGTATTAAATTAAAATTAACAACCACTTAATTAAATCATTGAAACGAGTAAAACAAAACACCTCAAATTAGTAAACTGGTATAGTAGTTTGGTACAACACACAAACTAATAAAACAAAACTACTACTTGATAATTTGGGTGCATAATTAGTCTGGTGTGCCTTTATAGTATGGATTTGAATGCTAGCTTATATCTTTTTCCTTAAGAAATGTACAAGTTATACCTTTTTCATTGAAGTTGCATGGTTCGTGCCTTTATGCCATGGTATGGATTTAAATTTACGTCATTCATCAACGACTTTTGGATTTAATTATCAAAATAGCCATAAGCACATAAGCCCATAAACTAATCAAATAATAAGGAATTTTAGACCTTTTAGTTTTGAGTATTATCCACACAAAGTGCTAGAAAAACATGTATTTTTATCAAGTAAAAACATTTTGGTTGCCCCTTGATTTGTTTCGACTATAAAAGATAGTATATTGTTTGTTATGTCAATTAGTAATATTTCTTGAATAACACGTATACTTATCAAATTTTCGACCCTGATCAAGCATTATATGCACACTGGTACAAGAAAAAATCATTGCAACATTCATGCACTGAATGTAAATTTACTAGTTAACACATAAAAAACATGCAGATACAAAATGCAAGACACTAGATGTTAGATTTTCATGTGATGGATGTTATTACCTGTGAATTAAATTTCACAGTACTTCTTGGCAGATGCATGTGCCAGTGCCGAACTATGGTCTATGGTTAAAGATCGGAAAATAATAACTAAAGAGCAATAATTTATAGTTATAAATAATGGCACCATGGAACAAACAACATATAAATGATTAATATATAGAGTACTAATGGTAATTTGTGTTCAGTACACAGTTAAACCTTTGGACAGTTAATCAAGTAAATCAGTGGGGTTTGAATGCTGAACGAAGATAATTCTATAAAGAAAATGATATGCGACTATAAATTACAAACTCTAAGGAATATTACAAACAAAAATAATCCTCTCGCAAAGATTGTTTATGTCGTAACAATGAAGGGAAAATGATACGAGTTTTGAATGCTGAACGAAGATAATTCTACAAATCAGTGGGGTTTGAATGCTGAACGAAGATAATTCTATAAAGAAAATGATATGCGACTATAAATTACAAACTCTAAGGAATATTACAAACAAAAATAATCCTCTCGCAAAGATTGTTTATGTCGTAACAATGAAGGGAAAATGATACGAGTTTTGAATGCTGAACGAAGATAATTCTACAAATCAGTGGGGTTTGAATGCTGAACGAAGATAATTCTATAAAGAAAATGATATGCGACTATAAATTACAAACTCTAAGGAATATTACAAACAAAAATAATCCTCTCGCAAAGATTGTTTATGTCGTAACAATGAAGGGAAAATGATACGAGTTTTAAGTCTTCCCCTTTCTACTGTAGTATTAAGGGTGTTTACTGTTTGGTTCGGTTAGTTTGGATGATAAATCTCTATTGTACTTATAAACACAGTTTTACACTCTATAACAGAAACGACCAAATGGGTCGGGTCAGTCAAGACTGTCTAGACTTGGTTCATTTAGGCTGAAACAAGGGTTAACATTTAACTGTCAAGTTTGAGAATGACAGGAAGGAAAAAAGGAAAATTTTGAGAATCAAATTTGTGTTTGTTTCAGAATTGACCAGGCATGGTTGGTTATGATAGAAAAATGGGTGTGTATAAAGCTATATATTATGTGGTTCAAACACTCGCCCAAGTAGTGCAGGATCAGGTATTCAGGGTTGTTTCCACCCAGCCTGCAACAAAACGGCACAGTTATAAGGTAAATGTGTGAGTAGTGTGAAAAAGTAGAAATCATATAGCAACCCAGTCAACCAAGTTAGTTCAACCGATTGATTGACTGAGTAACCAGAATCATGAAGAGCTTGGTCATATTGGTAGGTTGGAGTGGGTAGGGGTGGTTGTGAACCCGGTCTAGTTTTACAAAGGAAAAAAAAAAAAAAAAAAAAAAAAAGTGTCTTAACTTAATGTACAAAATCAAACATCATGGAAGGAGGGACAAAACAATCTCAATAGTTGTTGCCTCAATCATTAGTATTACTATCGACTATCGATAGTTTTTTCCTTTCTTCACCACAAACGACTAGCTCTAAGGACCAACCATACATAATTCTTAACCAGAACAAAACTATTTACTTACACCACTACCAATTGTAAACGTATATGTATGCCAGGAGTGCAGATGACAATTATAAATTATTTCTTTAGAATCACAATGCATATAGCATATCATAAAACAAATCATCCTCGTCTTCTCCTTTCCTAATACTACCCAATACGCCTAAATACCTAATGTAGATATATCATATCGATACGTATGTAGTCATCCAAAATTAACATATTATATTGCATTCAAAAGAATATAAATACAATTGCTAATTAAGATCTCTTACAAAGTGCAATTATAGAGGTGGCGGTGGTGGAAACTAAAGTTTCTAGTTGTAAGATCCGTGTTTGCATGATCAAGTTATTAAATCTTATCGCATGCGCGCACGCACACATGCACACATGCATCAATATGTACATGTGAATATACTCTTTTCTCTCCAAACTCAGAAACATGGTGTAAGAGCAAATAAACGGAAATCATAGGTCTATCATTTGTTTTCGAAACCAAACACTATGCCCACCAACAATCAAACATCTCACACCTAAACTTTAGGAATCTTTTTCAGTTCATCAAATTTTCTATGATAATGTAAAACACAATTCACCAGACAGCTAAATCCCAAATCATGAGTTCACCATACATCTTATTAAAGTCATAACAGTATTTTTTGAGTTTTGAAAATAACTTGAACATACCAACAGTTCTTCATATCTTTTGGGCTTTCGTTGCTCTTCATATCATGTTGTAAAGGCCCAAACAGGAGTAATAACCTGCTTTCTTCCTGCCGCTATGATTTCCACATCCTCTCTTATGGTCTTGAAATACTGAAGCCCAGAAGAAGTGACAGACGAGTAATAACTACTCACGTATAGCACTGATAGGCGTTTGCAGCCATTTCCCAAATGAAGTAGTCCACTATCGCAAAGCTCTGGACAACGAAACGCATGAAGTCGCTCTAAATTGTGACACTCTGATCCAATCGAATGCCAACCAGAAAAACTAACTTTTACACATTCTGATAAGTTCCACTCTTGCAGCATTGGACACCCTTTTGAGATACTTATAACAACGTCATTTGTAACAAAGCCGCACTTCCAAAAGTTAAGGATTTTAAGATTTCTAGCAAAGCCTAAACCGATTGCTGCTAATCCTTCAATGGCCTCTCGAGGACAAGCAAGACTTAAATACTGTAGACCAGCTCCACTTAAAATTTCAGTAAAACCCTTCGATTGAATTGCACAATCGTCGGCTTCTAAACAAGCCAAGGTTGGAGAACACCCTTGAAAGTTTACACCAGAAATTTGTTCGCACCATGATATTTTGAGTGCTCGAAGTTGACGACAATTTTGGTTGAGAGACAAAATTCCAATGTCAGTTATATTAGGGCAAAAAGAAAGATTCACTTCTTTTAAGGACTTACAAGATTTTGTTAAGATTTCCAATTCGTTATCACCAAGATAACATTGAGATAGACTGACAACTGCTAAAGAGGGACAACCAGAGGCAACATGCGAAAATCCTATGTGACTGATGCTGTTACACTCATCGAGATATAGAGTATGCAATTTAGAGCCATAAATTTGCAGTTTAGTTAGACCAGAATCGGAAACTTTTATGCATTTGCTCAAGCACAACAATTCTAATTGCCTAAATCGATTAAGTAATCTATCAAGCATAGAGGAAGTAAGATGCTTGCAACTATCTGGGCGGCGATGCGACACGGGTAGGCATCCAAGTTCCAAGCATTTACGGCTTGAATTTTCAATATCCAGAAAACGGTGACAAGTTTGACCAAAAGATTGTTTATCAAAATTTGTTTCTAAGTTTTTAAAAATCAAATATAAATGCTCATCGGGAATGTGCATAATATTAGTTTGGCTACGTTCAGAGCCTGGATCCATTACTTTAGATTGTATCATTTTAACACGCAAGGCAACCTAAGTATGTGGTTCAAGAAATTGCATAATTCTGTGAATCTCTATACTGTATAGAATACCATACTTGAACAACAAATAGTATCCCCATGATCCATACCTGTTGAAACACGAAATAATATACGTTATACATTAGTTAAAGGGGAAACATTTCTACTAGGACAAATTGGCATATTAATCAAAGATGCCAAAAACAAAAGTGTTCAACTTGCATTTTATAGTTGCTTAAGATCACAGAAATCTAGCCATGTATACATTATGATAAATTACTATACCAATTCATCATTTCAACACATTATATATTATTTTCATCTTCAATATATATACTTATAGCGTCAAACTCGAGTAATACTTTTTAGGGTGCTAAGCAGAAAAATCTTAAAAATAAAACCTGTAGCTAGCTATAGATTAGGCATAGAAAAAAAGTCCAAACAAGAAACATGATCCACGTATTCACATCCAGGAATGTCATATATCCGATATAGTAGCTAATAAGGTCTTTTAAGACTCCAAATTCTTGCTTAAATTTAATCAATAATATATAGCTAAGAATTCATTTAGCTAACAAGCATTTAGTTTAACTATACGACATATATGTGCCAATGAACAGAACCAAAAACAGTTATGATGAAGTTTAATACGCCAAGACTAAACTATGAATATAGGATTCATAATGCTATATATAAACCCAACCAAAATTTAACAGTATTTGACGGTTTTCCCATTAGAAAAAATCCACATTGGTTCCATCCCTTAACAATTTTCTAATACCGGAAATTAGGTGTTTAACATATATCACATTTCTTCGTTTTATAAGTTATGTGCAATAAAACCACTAAGGGGGCATATGGGATTACATTTTTTTTTTTTTTTTTACTTTTCTGCTTATGTGCTTATATTTTAGGCTTGTGTTATCAATAGGCAGATAAGTTAGAGACAAAACTAAAATTGTTCATTTACCATCATATTTAACCTTTAAAAGAATAAAAATGAATTTGATTAAAAATCTTCATCAAATTATTACATTTTCATGCAACTTTGAAAACATGATAAAATAAACATATATGATATAAAATCTATCAGAAAAATAAATAAAAATAAATAAATAAATAAAATGATAAAATAAACAACAACAAAAAACGATCACATAACGTGTATATAACCTAGTTAATATCTATAAACTGAAATTCAGGTAAAAAAAATGTATGAATAAAATTTTAAGACATAAACAAATTAATAAATAAACAAATGAAATCTGCAGATGATTGGATATATACCTTTAGTCTTAAACGGTTGATTATGACAGATTATAATAAATTTTGTGTTTCACAAAATATATAAGGTTAGGGTTTTGTAAATGTACGAGAGGAGTGAAAGAGCTTGGGATAGTGTTTGGTTTTTGTTTATTAAAACTTGTGTACAGCTATTCAGGTTGCTTTTTGTTCTTAAACCTTTTTTTTTTTTTTTTTTTTTTTTTTTTTTTTTTAATTGTGGTATTGTCCAAACAAAAAGACCACGAGAGTATTACATGGCGTTCGATTAGAAAAAATTTTCTTTCATTTCTTATTTTTTGTTTTTTTGGGAAAAGGGAGTGAGTTTGATTTCCAAAAAAAATATATATAAAATTTTAAAAACGCGTTTAATTTGAGAAACATGTGTTTGTGTTTTCTATTTTGCAAAACTAGAAAACATGTATAAGTGTTACTGTTTTATATCTCAATTCATTATTCACCTTAGTAATATTATAAAACATCTTCAAAACACAAAAACAAATATTATAAACTAACCAACTAAGTTATAAAATAACTAAAAAAAATATAATACAAGAAAATAAAGAATTAAGAAAGTAATATATACCATCAAATAACGTTTTCTTCCGATTTTTTACCTTTTTTCCGATTTTTTACGTTTTCGTCTGATTTTTACGTTTTCATCTTTTATTTATGTTTTTTTAGGTTTTATCTAACGAAACGTAAAAAAAAGACGAAAATGTAAATAAACGTAAGTAAACATAAAAAACATAAAAGAAAGGACGAAAACGTAATAAAGCATAATAAAATGAGCGAAAACATAAGAAAACGGACGAAAATGTAAAAAAAACCCCATGAAAATGTAAAAAATAGAGGAAAATGGACGACAACGTAAGGAAACGGACAAAAACGTAAAAAATCAGACGAAATGTAAAAAAACAGACAAAAACGTAAAAAATCAGACGAAAATGTAAAAAACAAACGAAAACGTAAAAAAAATCGGATGAAAACGTAAAATAAGACGAAAACGTAAAAAATCTAACAAAAAAGTAAAAAAAAACAGACGAAAACGTAAAAATTAGACTAAAACGAAAAAACGGACGAAAACGTAAAAAATCCGACAAAAACATAAAAAATCGGACGACAACGTAAAAAAAACTGACGAAAACATAAAAAATCAAACAAAAACAAACGTAAAAAATCTGACGAAAACGTAAAAAATGGACGAAAACGTAAAAAAATGGACGAAAACTTAAAAGATCTGACGAAAATGTAAAAAATGAACGTAAACGTAAAAAATCTGACGAAAACGTAAAAAATCTTACGAAAACGTAAAAAAAATCAAACGAAATCGTAAAAAAACTGACGAAAACGTAGAAAAAAGGGACGAAAACATAAAAATAGACGAAAACGTAAAAAACCGGAGAAAAACGTAAAAAAATCTAAACAAAATGTAAAAAATCGGATGAAAACGTAAAAAAACCGGACGAAAAAGTAAAAAATCTGACGAAAGCGTAAAAAACCGGAGGAAAACGTAAAAAATCTGACGTAAATGTAAAAAATCTTACGAAATCGTAAACGGACGAAAACGTAAAAAATATGACGAAAACGTAACAAATTATGTAAAAAATCGGCCGAAAACACAAAAAAACGAAAAAAAAAATACAGACGAAAACAGATTGGGGGATATTTTAAAGAAAAATAGGTGAAAAAAAAAGTGTTTTGTAGTTTTGTGTATTAAAGCTATAAATAGAAATTTTGTGTTTTGTAAAAAATTTTATTAAAAAACACTAATTTAAACGTGATCACTGTTTTATTTGTTTTTCACAAAACATTTTTGGAAAACTAGGGTGTTTTTCCTTAACTAAACGCACCCTTAGTATTTGTTTTGTACTTTTGGTTGGGTAGGTAGTAGAGTATAAATTAAGTCAGAGCTTTGAGTACTAAAAGGATCGGTTATTTGGACTCCCCTAAAATGATTGTAACATCTTCATAATTTTTCTATTATTATCTATTTTATAAATTTATTTGTATCATATAACTGCGAAATAAAAAATACGAAACGTAAAATATAAAGTTTAATAAGACAAAAATAGTAAAACAAAATAAATACGAAACAGAAAACTATTAAAAATTGTCTTGTCTAATTAATAAAGGATAAGGAGGATAGGCATAACAATTCCCGTATCAGAACATATGGTTTATACTTTGTATAACTTTGCAGCCTTTATATCTTTATATTTGGACTTTTGGTGTAATATAAACAAGTCTTGCTAGCTCAAAAATTTATATTCTAGTATTGTCGATCGAGTAAGTTGAGACCAAGCTCGAGCTTGAAAGTTGATTACTCAAGTCGAATTTCAGACATGACCCGATTACACGATCAACCATGCATACATATTCTCTAATTCGTTAATAAATTGTAAATTTCTAGCTAAAAGTAATGAATTTGATAAATAGTAAACAACGAGATATAACAAACCCATGCATTGCAGCGGATACGAAAACATTTATATTACAACAATCTAACGATAATATGCCTTTTCAATTTATTACGAATCGTGTGTTGCATCAGGTACAAAAACATTTACTATACATCGACGAAATAAACTTTAACGATACTATGATTTTCTATTAAAAATTATTACCTATAATTGGCACATTGATGTGAAGAGTGCAAATATAAAATATATTTGGCTTGGCTTAGCAATTAATTTGCTATATTATAAAACTTAATGGATAGTAAAATCTAAAGCTTTATGAGTATAAGGGCCAATTTTACATCTTTGTAAACTTTTTATAGTGATATGGAAATAGTTAAAATGTAAAGCCTAATACAGGTTAAGTACTAATCTTATGTTTTCGTAAATTTAAAGGGCTATTTTTGATATTTGATAAAGTTGAGGGGTCTTTTTGACATTTGCCAACTAAGTTACTGTTTATGAATAGGTAAAAAAAATATTTATTTTAGAGAAAATTCCTAAATGATGCCAAAAAGTTGAGGCTTTTCTCAAATGAAGCAAAAAATAAGTGGTTTTCTCAAAAGAGTCATGTGCGAATGTGCGAACGTGCGACTCCACTGAATGTGCGACACATGTCTATTTTTTTAATAATAAAGTACATTGGTAGGTGGGACTTTGACTTTGAATTTTTGTTTAAATGACAAATATACCCTCTTTTAAATATAAATACTTCTCACACTAAACTCTCTCTATCTCTAAAAAATTTCAGCCTCTCTCTCTTAAAAATTCCAGCCATCTCTCTCTCAAAAATTCCAGTCACTCTTCTCTCTCTTTTTTTTCCAGTCACCAATCTTCTCTCCTTTTTTTTCCGATCAACACCACCATCACCACATGATTAACACCACCACAGATCCGGCCAAGAACACCACCATGATCAACACCACCAAAGATCCGGCCAAGAACATAAATAACACCCAACAGATCCGACCATCACCTTAACATCAGAAATCAGATCCAACGTCATCCTCAAACATCCGCACCTACAAAAAAACATAAACACACAAGGATCCAAGCATATGCACCCAGATCTGTATATTAAAAAAAAATAAAAATAAATAAAAAAAATAAAAAAAAAAAGACGATGAAGATAAGGGAGCCGAGAAGATGGCGGTTGGTGGTGGTTGTGGGGTTGAGAATGGTGGTGCTAGAATTTCAGATTGATGGAGATGGTGGTGCCAGTGTACACTGTGGTCGGCAGGAATGACAAACAACAAAAAACCACATAAATTGTGGTGGCTTCGAGTGGTGGTTGATGCGAATGGTGGTGGCTTCGAGTGGTGACTGATGGATTTGATTTGTGTTTTTGGATTGTGTTGCTTGGCTATGGTTAACTTCATATAATTAGTCTCCTATTATTTATGTTTGGTTCTTGACTTATGATGTGATATAAACTGAAGTCAAGAGTGTATTTGGTTTGATGTGATAAGAATTAAGTATGTGATGATGTAAACAAAGTAGTAACTATTAAAATGATTGAGGTCATTCGGAGTGTATAATGGAATAATCGTCGGAATCTGGAAATAAAGTGAAGTCGCACATTCACACATTTAAGAGGTAGTACAGTCGCACATTTAATTGACTCATATAAAGATAAGGGTAAATAAGTAATTTTGTAATAATAGAAAGAGAATTTTCAGGAAAACACCCACCTACCAACGTACTTTATTATTAAAAAAGTGGACACTTGTCGCACATTCAGTGGAATCGCACGTTCGCATATTCGCACATGACTCTTTTGAGAAACCACTTATTTTTTTCTTCATTTGGGAAAAGCCTCAACTTTTTGGCATCATTTGAGAATTTTCTCTTTATTTTACATCGACGAAATAAACTTTAATGATAATATGATTTTTTTTTTAATATAAACTTTTACTTATAATTGACACATTGACGTGAAGAGCGCAAATATAAAATATACTAGGCATAGCGGTTAATTTGCTGTATCATCATAAAAAAATAATTAAAGCACGAAATTAAAAATAATAATTTACTTAAAAGATTAAAAAAACGCGGTCATTATATCTAGTCAACTAAACATAAAAACATTACCCGAAAATTATTTTTATGGGCCGAAAATGGGCCTAAAGTTATATTAACAATGGGCTTTATACATAGTCGGCAAAGAAGAAAACCCAGCTTTCCATATATACTGTATGTGATATCGCTCCTTATTTTCTTCATACGATTAGTATTCACCTTGCACCCCACGTTACTATACCCCTAGAGATCAATTTTCTGATTCGATCACCACCATGTTACGACCAGTATCCACCGCATTCATCCAAGATCTACACACAATCACCGTCAACAACAGCCTCCTTAAAACCCTTTCGAAAACCACATGTCGAATCTGCATTGACGAATTTATGCCTCAAGACAAGATTATACGATTATATTGTCGTCATGCGTTTCATAAAGAGTGTATTCTTGATTGGTTTTCGACAAACAATACGTGTCCCATATGCCGTGACGAATCCCCACCAGAAACTCCAGATTATTGTTTTGTCCCTATAAAATCCCGACGTGTTCGTCTTGGTCTACTTAAATTACCAGAGTTTTCTAACCGTAGAGATGACACTGTGTTTCGTCTACACTTTCATATGCGAGGTTTTGACTTGGAGGACTCGGAGGACAGTCTGTCTTGGCCACAAAAGGGGTTGGATAAGTGGCTGATCCAATTTGGTTTTCCAGAATTTGTTGACGTAGCGTGCGGACCCTTTTGGTTATCGGCTCATGATCCGATCACAAGACGTTGTCGATGTGTTTGAAGACTGTAATTAATTTGTACCTACTGGTACATGTGTTTAGCAAGATGGGTTCTTGATTGATTTACTTGATCAAGTTTGATTATAATCTTTGTATTATTTGATTTTTTTAGGGTGTTTCTTGAAAGTTATTATTATCTGTATGACTGTATGTTCTTGTGTATGTGTCAAGAATTAGGATTATTTTCTTCGATTATTAAAATTAGCTAAATAATTTTGTATGTTCTTGAAACTTATTATTTGATTTTTAATGATATATTATGTAATTTTTATGATTTTTAAATCATATTGTTACATTTAAAGTTTTTATAGCATCTCTATTTTACTGATGGTTTACGTTTCAAATATAAGATACAAATTTGTAATGATTGTTTTAATGTGTAATCCTGCTTTGATAATATTTTATACAAATATTCAAGCCCGAACGGGCAATGGGGCAAATGGGCTCGAGCCCGAACGGGCACGGGTCAAACGGGCTCGAGCCCGAACGGACACGAGCTAAACGAAATTTTTGATATCCATAAATTTATTGTCAAAAAGAACATAATAAACTAAAATATATTCACATATTGTACAAACCAAGCAAACTACTAAACAAAAAATAAATAAATAAAATAATACAAACTAAGCAAAATTTTCAAACTTTTGTCATAAAAAACTAATCACCAAAGCTATTGCCAAAAAATGTACAAATAGAATAAATTATTAGCCGAAAAAATTAAATTACAGGGTGCCCGCAGCTGCATCGCGCGGGGACCCTGCTAGTAAAACTTAATAGGTATTGAAATCTAAAGCTTTATGATTATAAGGGTCAACTTAATGTTTTAGGTCTTTTAGTAAACTTAAAAGGGTGACATGAAAATAGTTAAAATGTATTGCTTAATACACTTAAACATTTTTTTGAACAGATAATACAGTTAAACTACTAATCTTATATTTTCGTGAAATTAAAGGGCTATTTTGACATTTAATAAAGTTGAGGGGCCTTTTTGACATTTGCCAACTAAGGTACCGTTCATGAACAGTAATATTAACATTTTGGTTGAGTTTGGGTCGGGGCTTATAAGAGCTTATAAATGCTTAAGCTTTTAAAATAAGCTAGATTGTTACACATACTTATAAAAACTTTTATAAGTCATGAGTAATTGAAACAGGCTTATGAAGGTTTATAGTTAATCAAATTACTTAAATATTATTTAAAAGATAATGCATTATAATGCAAAAGCTGTAGTTTTATGCGGTTATACATTAACAAGTTTCTACTCCAAAATCATTCGTCAAACAACTTTATAAAAATATAAGCTCAAGTCTTAACTCATTTCACGGAACATACCCTTTGACTAGCTAACTATGTAAAATTGTAAATGCAAATGTTTGATGGATCAAACCCAAAAAATTTGGACACAAATTGATTAAATGGCCTTTGTTGGCCCAAACTAGAAATTGGACAATAGTCGAATTAGTTGAAACAGACTAGAAATTAACCATACTTAGAGCACTGGGTGCAGCTCGCCACTTCCCTCGCCAGAGTGACTTGGCATCCTTGCCACACCTCTTCACCACACCAGGTGAGCTTGTTGTAGCTTGCCACTTTGTTGCTACTTGTCTGAACGACGAAACAAATAAACGTCCTTTTCATCATTGTTTGTTAGATTTGGTATGTTAGTAATTGAGTAAAAAAAATAAAATAGGTAATGGTGGGACCCAAACAATTTAAGAACTTTATGTACGTTTATGTTTTCAAATGACTCGACCTATTACCTAACCTGCTTGACCTGTTTATATCGTCTCTATATAAAATCTGACACATTTCATTTCAATTATTTCATTTAATGGACAAAACACATGAAAACGTTAACAATAATAAAAAAAAAAAACAAAAAAAAACAAAAAAAACTATTTGGCCAAAATTTGTAAAAGATTTGAATACATTTAGCCCCCCCCCCCCCCCCCCACCCCCCCCTCTCTCTCTTTTTTTAATGGCCCATATATTGCTCATTTAAAAGTTAGATGAGCGCAACAGGCACATATTTTCTTTTACTTGAAGAATATTACAATTATTTTTAAATAAAAACTTATAAATATAACATATTTATTTTTTAAAATATAAATGAGGTGTCAACTGTCAAGTTTGAGGAATTTATTTAATTATTTTGGGTCATTTCTAAAGCGATTCGTATAACATGTGCCCGTTTGGCCCGAGCCCGTTTAACCCGTGCCCGTTTGAACTGTGGCCCGTGCCTGCCCGACTCGCCCGTTTTGCCACCTCTAGTTGCAATGATGCACAACGAAGAAAACATGTTGCATGTTTATTAGAAGAGAGAATTGCAAAAATCGTCCCTAAAGTTTGGCCAAATTGCACGTTTCATCCCGGATGTTTGGAAAGTGCAAGGATCGTCCCTGTGGAGAAAACTTTGGTGCAAGTATCGTCCTTTTTGGGGAAACCTTTGGTGCAAGTATCGTCCCTGTGAGGACGATACCACAGGGACGATCCTTACACTTTCCAAACATCCGAGACGAAACGTGCAATTTGGCCAAACTTTAGGGACGGTTTTTGCAATTCTCTCTTATTAGAACGTTAAGAAGTACTCTATCTCTATCAAAATACTTATCTTAACTACATTATAATGCATTTAGGCCATTCCTAAAAAAGAAGTCTTAAAAAATAAGGCCAAAAACATTTTTTTAATTGGAAGGATTTCAAACTAACACATACATATGAATAGGAGTTAAGTTACATTATAAATTTTAATCTCTTTAATTGTAGGAGCCACTAATATTTATAAACCTCGTTAACTTGCAATAGCCCATTTAATCAATGTGACATAACAACCCAATTACAAAACAAACACAAAAAAAAAAAAAAAGAAAAAAAAAAAAAGAAAAAAAACGTTTATACTATAACTACCTTTTAATGCATATTTCATATATATAAAGCTTACGAATTAACCAACAAACTAACACAGTTTAATCTCAGCTTCTAAACACATGTTACACTATTAATAATTTAAATGTTTTACTTTTAAAAAACATATATCTACAACGTTTTAAAGTATGAGACAATACCAAATAAGGAAGGTTTAAAAAAAAAACATTTGCTCGTCACAAACATAGTCCCTTAGGTACCCGCCGCCGCATTGCGCGGGTACCCTTCTAGTTTTCCATAAGTTGTTTTCCATCTCATTTTCCACGTGGCAATCTAAGAAAAAACATGTCACACTTCATATTAAGCAAACAGAACTAACGATTAACTAGATCATAACATTCACTCAAAACATTACCAATCCTATATTTGAATCGCACTAATGTTTTTCGTCTCATTAGCTAGCTCAAGATCATATAATTCCACATTTATTTACAATACTACAAATTATTCAGGGGGGTTTGAAGGTTAAGGAGTACGTGCATGAAAAAATAAAAAAAAGAAGATGATGAAACAGTTAGGAGTTTATGAAGATGATGATTATGATTATATTAATGGATATGATGATGGTGAAATAATTGATAAGAATCCAAATGCGGTTTCAAATTTCAAAATTTCGGAACCGTTAAGGATTGCATTGAAGACAAAAGGGATTGAGTCGTTGTTTCCTATTCAAGCGAGAACGTTTGAATCGATATATGATGGTCTTGATTTGATCGGGAAGGCAAAAACGGGTCAGGTATGTAGATTGGTAGTTTTAGTATGTGTGTTAGTTTTAAATGGCAACACTATGGATGCAAGCATTGATCACTCTTTATACTATGTGAATTACGGTTTTGTTAGCATGAATCCATGAACTGTATCATCTTATGCCGAAATTGCATAAAATGGTAATGAATTATTATACGACAATGTGTAATGTGTACTTGAGACATGTAATTAACTTTAGTCCAATGAATCAAAGATATTGTTAAAAGACGGTTGAAAATGGGAAATCTGACCGAAAAATGCTAACACAATTATTAACACTTATTAAAAGTTCGTTTATACCGGTAACTTGAACGTACTTGTCCCAGGATTAGTCTTTCAAACATCTTGAAAAGTTTTATAACATTTTGAAAAGTTAGTAATCTTTTATATTGAGCAAAAGTGAAGTGCATGCTCCCCAAGTAGACATCGGCTTATAACACATTACCTAACAAAGTACTACAAACCATCTAGAACTACATTTCTTGCACTTTTCCCTTTATAGAAATCTCAAATGCATAAGAAGCTTGAATTACTAATCTGCATTTCTAGGTTTTATGCATTTGGATGAAAGAGTGTAAATTTGCATTGTGAACTTATTGTCTCTTAGTGTTTCGTTTTAGTATGATTCTATGGTGATTTGTAGCAAGAATAAACTCATTGGTTAATTATGATGATATAGGGTAAAACATTGGCATTCATTTTGCCGATACTCGAGTCCATAACAAATGGACCAAAGCAAGCCTCGAGAAGGACTGGATATGGTAGAACACCAACCATTCTTGTGCTTCTTCCAACTAGGGAATTAGCAAAGCAGGTAATTCATTCCCCTTGAATTCCTAGCACAATCTTTTAATATTTTAAGTTCTTGACAAAGTTTGTAGACAGTTTATGCCTTTATGATACTTATGTCATAGGTTTTCACTGACTTTAAATACTATGGCGATGCGGTGGGTTTGACTTCCTGTTGCTTGTATGGTGGAGGAGGAGCGTCTATTTCTCCTCAAACTGTACAACTGAAAAGAGGAGTGGATATAGTTGTGGGAGCTGTTGGCCGTGTTAAGGTATTCAATTTTTTTCAAAGGATATGAATTTTCAGCTATGTCAATTATGGTACAAGTGATTTTCTACAATTCATTAGTGATCTTGTTGATGTACTGAAAAGAAAATAGAACCTACATTTTCTAAGTCATTCATTCACGCATTAATGTAATTGTTATGTAGGATCACATAGAGAGGGGAAATCTTGATTTCAGTTCATTGAAAGTCCGCATCCTTGATGAAGCCGATGAAATGTTGAGGCAAGGATTTGTCGAAGATGTTGAGTATATTTTAGGTAATGTGATTTTCGGAATCACGGTTATCATTTATGATCAATAATTGGAGTGTAACAATTTGATTGTTATTCAGTTGTATGTATCTAAGCAAATTTACTAAAGTGGTTTTTTTGTTATTTTCTTTAAATTATAAGGCAAGGTGAATGATGCAAGCAAAGTTCAAACCGTCCTCTTTAGTGCAACTTTACCAGCTTGGGTAAATCATGTAATGCTTCTTTTATGATTCTCAGTGTTCTTGATACTACGTTTACTGTATATAGAAGAATGTTTCATGGATAGTCAGCTCTCTTATATCATGGATAGAATTTCACAATAACAGTAGATGCTGAATATTCTACCCATTTACTTAAGAATGGGTTGATTTGGGTTGTCTTTTATCTTAAATGGAACCCGATTAAGTGGTCAAAGTCAAACGGGTTGAAAGTCCCCCAAATCTCTTTATAAAGTTTCATATTATTATTGTAACTTTGTAATTATAATGTTTTTCTTATCATACTTAATATATTTTAATTATTTATAAGGATGTTTAAATAGAGACAGAAAAGAATTAGCCAGTCAACCCAACCCGACCCGTTTTGACCCGTACTAGAATTCACCCGTTTGAACTGCCCATCTAGCCACCTTTAGAAAAAAGCATACTCAAGTATCTTAAAAATTCTTAACTCCTTCCTCAGATTGCTTCACAGTTTCTGAAAGTGAACAAGATGATTGTGGATCTTGTTGGTGTTGAGGTCATGAAGGCTAGTGAAAACGTGAGGCATATTATCATGCCTTGCTCAAGTTCAGCCAGATCACAGCTCCTTCCTGATATTATTCGCCATCATAGCAGGTTGCCTATTTACAGTGTTGGTTAATTTTAGCGAGAGTTTCAGTAGAGGTTCCAAGATTGGCATGTCGTTTAAGTTAACTTGCCATTGTTTTTAGTAGACGTCAAGTTGACTAGCTGATTCTTTGTTGTCAATTTTTGTATTGTTTTTATCACACAATGAACTTTGGCGAATTTTAAACCGTTTGATCCATTCTCCTTTAGAAATACTTCTATAAATTGAGATAAAATGCTACTCAAACTGAGTCTTTCTTATGTAATTGGGTCAATATAACCACCTCTAAGTTGTACTTTTGGAAAATGCTCTTATTTGTTGTTTTATTATCTGTGCAGTGGAGGACGCACCATTGTTTTCACAGAGACAAAAGACTATTGTTCTGAACTTGCGGGCATATTGCCTGGTGCACGTCCTTTGCATGGGGACATACAACAGTCACAACGCGAGGTAGGACTACTGCATCAACATGAAACCATGGTGGCAGCTTTCAGTAGTCGGCATGATAGGAACTTCAAGCATACTGTAGTTTATTTATATAGATTAGAAGCTTCTTAAATATACCTTTTGTTAACTAGTTGTGGTGAACAGGCAACACTTGCGGCATTCAGATCAGGGAAGTTCATGACACTAGTTGCCACAAACGTGGCAGCACGAGGACTAGACATTCATGATGTGCAATTGATCATTCAGGTTTGATACAACTTGAACTCATTCATGCACATTATTCTTTTCTTTATTAAATGCGATTAACTTTTCTTCTTTGCAGTGTGAACCACCACGGGACGTTGAAGACTATATTCATCGATCTGGAAGGACAGGAAGAGCAGGTAATTCTAAAATAACAACGTTCGGCATTACATTATCGTTTTATTTTTGTTGGTAACCTTGCTTCCTGATCTTTCGCTTACTAATTTCTTAAGGAAATTCTGGTGTTGCCATCACTCTTTATGAGCCACGGAAAGCAAATATATCCAAGTTGGAGAGGGAAGTTGGTGTAAAATTTGAACACGTTTCAGCTCCTCAGCCGTCGGATATTGCAAGAGCTGCTGGTTTGGATGCTGCAGAAGCAATACTGCGAGTTTCTGATAGGTATGATCAATCTTTATAATTTGTTAATGTTTCCTCAACCACTTTTGAGACGTAGGAACTCCCCTTGGATGATGTTTTCTTTCACATGAGTCAAATAGTCAAATCGGTCTGTTTTATAGCATAAACCTGTTAAATCATTTTGTTCGAGTGCTGATGTAATAATAATGTTTTGAAACTATAATTACCACATTATATTTCTAAATATGGATAAAAAAATAGTTTACACTTTACAGATCAACTCTACCTGGCCTGAGTGGCTGAGCCGCTTTGACCCGAACCAAAAAACACATCTTGTCACCTCTAACCTATAACTATAAAAACATATGCAGTGTGATCCCTGTATTCAAGTCAGCTGCTGAAGATCTGCTAAATACTTCTGGTCTCTCACCAGTAGAACTGCTAGCAAAGGCACTTGCCAAGAGCATTGTGAGTCAGTCGTAACTTTTCCCCTTTTTTGTGGTTCCAATATTTTTCAGTGTGTAAACTATGACTTTTACTTCTGCTTGCTTCTTTCTGCAGGGTTATACTCAAATTAAGCAGAGATCACTACTAACTTCCATGGAGAATTATGTGACACTACTTCTCGATCCTGGAAGACCCATTTACAATCCTTCGTGAGCACTTCATTTACATTTTTATTTACACATGTTGCACTTACAGTTATATAATAGTTTCTAGTTTATTTGAATAAACTGACTTGAGAGGCTGAATATACTTAAATAAAAAGTTTCTACACATTTGACCTGCTTTATGTTTCATTGGAAGTAAACAATAACCCATTTTCAAGTATATGGGTTGAAACTGCAGTTGCATCGTTCCTTTCTTACTATTGTATCCTATTATGCCTCATACCCAAGGGATTCATACGTTTATTGCCAGTTTTGCATATGGTGTGTTGAGGAGGTTTCTGCCCGAAGAGAAGGTTGAGTCTGTTAGAGGACTTGCATTGACTATTGATAAAAGATGTGTCGTCTTCGATGTTGCTGCTGATGATTTGGACACCTTCCTTGCGGGTATGATATGTTTGTCTTTCATGTTACTCTCAAGTATAGATGACAATTTGACCCATTTACAAATATATGTGTTGATTTCAGTTATATTTTATCTGTCTGAGGTAAAATTAAAAAGGTCAACTAAAAAGAAAATGAGTCACATGGGTCAAACTGGGCAAGACGGGTTTAAAGTTACCTAAGAGTATAAAAAATGGATAAAACCTCTTTATTACAGTAAAATACTAAAATGTCTTCCAAATAAAACAGCCTGATACGAAATTTCTACTAGTCACCGAAGTACCTAATTCGCCCATAATGTCACTACTAGTTTTCAGACTTGTCTGGATATGACTTCAGTCCTTCACGTGATCATTTCATATTTTTCGTGTTTAAATGCAGGTAATGGTGGTGATGTAAGGCTGGTGGTGATAAACGCATTACCTCAGTTGCAAGAAAGAGAGCAACAATCAAGGGGAAGATACGCAGACAATGCTCGTAGTAATGGATATGATAACAGGAAAGGTGGAGGCGGCCGGGGAAATAGTAATGCTGTTGGTTTTACTAGAGGAGGGCGAACTGGTTTTTCTGATCGCCGGAATGATAGATTTTCTAGAGGTCCTGCAGGTGGAAGTAGAGGCCGAGGGGCCTATAGAAAATGGTAAGAGTTTTATCAGCATTCGATTTCCTGGTCACGGAAAGTTATTTGCTTAGATTGGTAAACGAGTTATGTACTTCTGTTGCCAATTGTGCCTATTTCGCAACTCAATTTTGCGATAAAACAGAAACACTTGAAAGAAAATAGGTGACATAAGTGTATTATTTCCTTTTACCACTTTGTGAGTGACAAGTATCAAAACATATTGCTCTATTTTATTTTTTACTTTTACTTTTTTTATAAACTTTGTTTATGCTCAATTTAAATATCAAGTATATTATTTCCTTCAACCACTCTTTTGGTGTTTTGGGCAATGATATAAAGGCCTAAACTTAAAAATTCATGACTAACCGGTTCATCATTCGACACATCAAATGCACATTTTCTCACTTTTAATTTTGATTTTTGATTTTCACACATATTTTAATTATGTTCTTAAACATATCTTTATGCATACATTTTATGCATATGATGCATACATCAAATGCACATTCCTAGTTTCAATTAATGACTTTTTAAAACAAAGATAAATCTTTATTAGTGACGCAGTATATTGATAGCATCGTATACCATTGTTTTGAAACCCGGGTCAACCTGACCGGTTAAACCGCTTTTGGTTAAAAAAAAAAAAAAAAAAAAAAAAAAAAAAAAACGGTTCTTTGAGGCTTGAAAACCGAGTTTGACCTGTCGAGCTTCATGAGATCCATGTTACCCGGTTTACCAAAGTCGGCCGTGTTTGATATTTTTATTTTGGAAAATATATATGATAAGTTTGAATTGGTCGTGGTGGTAGATAATTTATTTTTAAGTTAAAAAACTTGCATTCTTGTCAAATTGTATTTGTTTGGTATTGTATAATTTATGTTTTATAAACCTATTATGTGATTGTTATTGAACTTTTTAGGTTCTATATATGTTTGGTATTAGATATTAACATTGTGTTTTTGAGTTTTCTTATTAAAGAAAAGTAAAGAAATATAGAGTAAACACTTTTCTCTCAAAATTGAGAGGAAACACTTTACTTTAATAATCAACAAAATCATACTAACTTTCATTCCATTTTATTTTCCTATTTAACTACTACTTGTGAACACAATTTCTTATGTTTCGTTTCATTTTCTTTCTTTTTCTTCCTTAACTTTAACTCGAGAAAACAATGTAAATGTTTTATATGTGTTTGGTGAGCTCAAATATTGCAATTTATTTATATAAAAATTCATATTGACCTAACGGTTGAACTGGTGAGCCAGCTACTCGACTAAGTTGATTTGAAGTTTTGAACATTGTCAGTATACATATACTTTTTTTGTTTCTTTAAACAAAAATTTTGATTTAAAAAAGTCACTAATCAAAATTTAGAAACTTTTTAATCAAACTTATTTATTAGAGTGGAGGGAGTGGGCTCGGCAAACTCTCGGCAAAAATCGGTGATCTTCGGCAACACCGATGCCACCGTTCGGCAAGAATCGGTAAAGCAAAAATTCGGTAACATTTACCGATTCATAAAGTGTTGGTGTTGGTAAATACTTGAGAAGGAAGAGTGATGTGTAAGGTTTTTATTGGGTATTGATGATGTGGAAATTTGGTGAAACCAATGCCACCAAATTGGTGAAAATTGGGGTGAATTGGTGAAGTGTGAGTTGTAAGGTTTTTATTAGGTATTGATGATGTAGAAATTTGGCAAAATTTGGTGAACTGGTGACCACTCCCTCCGCCCTTACTACTAAAAAATATGTTAATCCCAATTCCCAAACACCACCTAAAATGACATGTTCGTCCACCTCCTCCTTGCACTTTCTAGAAGAAAAAGAATCCAAACCTTCCCGAAACTGCATCAACAACCCAATTCACTTTTTTCATGCTCCTACAACCACAACAAACCCTTTGATCAAAACCCCAAAACCCCAATTGTTCAAAATCACAAACAAAAACCATGTCATGGTACAGAAGATCTCAACTTGGTTTCAACACTTTAAAACATTTATTCACTTCCAAAATCATCACCCCAAAACCCCCATCTCAAAACCCTCATTTGAGCAGGTTTTTATCCTTAACAAACAACCCTTTTAAGGTTTCCAACAATATCCCAAATAACCCTTTTAAGGTTTCCAATTTTGTCAACCAAAACAACCCTTTTCGTGTTTCGAATAGTGTAAACAACCCTTTTAAGCTTTCCAATTTTAGTAGTAGAAATGACCCTTTTCGGGTTTTGAATTATAGGAGTTACTATGTTGATGCAAGGCAAGTTAAGCATTTTAAGCCTAGAGGGTTTAAGAATTGGTTTGAGAATCCTAGGAATGTTATGATATGTGTTGTAGTTGGGACTGGTGTTGGGGTGACTATATATTTTGGTAATGTTGAGACGATACCGTATACGAAACGGAAGCATTTAGTTTTGTTGTCGAAAAGTATGGAGAGACAGATAGGTGAGTCGCAGTTTCAGAATATGAAAGCGGGGTTTAAGGGGAAAATACTGCCTGCGATGCATCCGGAGAGTGTTAGGGTGAGGATGATATCTAAGGATATAATTGAGGCGTTGCAACGAGGGTTGAAGAAAGAGGAAGTTTGGACGGATTTGAATTATGCGAGTGAGGGTGGTGGGGTGTCGGAGAGGAGAGGGAAGGAAGCGGTGATGGCGATGAATGAGGAGAGTGTTGGTGGAGGGAAGTGGTTAGGGAAAGACGAGGTTATTAGTGATATTTGGGTTGATGAGAGTCGGAAGAAGGGGAGAGAGAAAGGGCAGAAGGCGGATACATTGCATTTGGAAGGGTTGAAGTGGGAGGTTTTGGTGGTTAATGATCATCTTGTGAATGCGTTTTGTTTGCCTGGTGGGAAGATTGTTGTGTTTACGGGGTTGTTGGAGCATTTTAGGACTGATGAAGAGATTGCTACCATCATTGGTCATGAGGTATGTTCTGTTTTCTACCGTTTCTATTTACATTTATATGCAGTATGTGTTAGAAGTTATCTGTTAAGTTTTACCAAGACTTCACTATTTGCGCATCAGGAACTTTTATGCTATAATCCTTAACTAATGTAAGATTTCGTGATAGACCATAGAGAAGTTACTAGGGAGTTATGTGATCATTGCAAAGGATTAGGCATAAGTCCTTTTCTTTTTGGTAGTCAAAATGTTTGTGAACACTATACTACTTGTAGGATCAGACAGTTCTTCTGCCGTAATCAAAATCTATGCATTATAAGGGCAATTCACGTCAAAGTCCGCATCATTTGATTTTATAATCAAGAAGTAATTATACTACTAGTTCTGCATCATTACTGATATTAGCATGAAAAAGCAGTAAAGTGTCTTATTGGTGATTATATAGATCAATAGAGGGCAGTAGGATCTGAAGTTATCAAACAGTAAATGTACCTTGGTCTGTGCTGCTAGGCTGTAGATGACTTCATTCTGCCTATGATATTTGGGATATGCAACTTGATGGCCGATCCCTGAGTTATGACCTTGTGTGGCACAAAAAAAGAAATCCTAACATAATATAAATAGTACATATATCCAGTTAAATTCATGTAGAAAGACTAGATTTTCAGTTGTGATTTGTGTGGTCGCGTGGTACTGAAATGTTCAAAATGGGGTTATTATAGTTTGGGTTTATTGTCTGCTATATGCCAGTACGAAACAAATGAAAATGAAAATCCATAGGCGACAAGTATAATTACAAAATGTATACTTCATCAAAGGATCTGTGTGGCATGTGCCACACCTAGCCAACATGTAAGTCTTCCCCTGATGCCACTTGACCATATAGATCATACTGTATTATGAATTATCACAACAATTGAAAGAATCATCATATCGAAGCACTAGTGTTCACATATCATCAGTGTTATCTCTGTTGCAGTAGTGTTACCCATTGTATATGTATGCAAAATCAGCTGAAAACCTTGCCTAAATGACAAAAGAGGTTCAATCACAACTACCAGAAAAGAATATGATAAACTGAAGCTACAAAATTAGTATGCTTACTTAATGAACGGCACCCCTTAAATGCTTTAACCAAAGTTATAAGGCTCTTTTCAGGCTCTGTCCTAGCACGGACAAGTATCATGGGCTTGTGTGGGTTGGTATAGAAGGGCATTCTCTGTATGAAATAACTTTTGTGTGAGCAGATTAAACTTGAACAATATGAATGAACTACATCACAGTAGGAATTACCTGCCATTTACTTAGGTGGGTAATTCTAGAACTAAAGGAAAGACAGAACACGAATAAAAGCTGATGATGTTACCGAACACTCTAAGCTGATGATTTTATGTTGAAGTATCAATAATCAGTTTAAAGGCATATGCAAACACCCCTTAATGAATATAGACAATGGATATGACAGACGGATCATCTATTCATCATTTGTTATTTACTATTACTGCTATGTATGACTTGCTAGGATTTTGTTAATGCAATAATGAGGTGGAAAGTAGTTTAAAAAATTGAATGTTGACTGGTTTGCAGAGTCGTCGTATTTATCTGAGTTACTTAGCTGGCGTTGTCATTACCGAGTATGATGATGTTTTGTCATAATTTAGGGATATTTAACCATAGTAAAAAATTTATTTGGCATGTGATTGACTATGTAACAAATAACAATTACCATGTTTTTTTAGGCTATGCATTATATTTCCTGTATTTTTTGCTAACCATGAAAATGTTTGTAGGTTGCACATTGTGTAGCAAGACATTCAGCTGAGCAGATTACAAAGAACCTTTGGTTTACTATTGCGCAGCTAATTCTGTATCAGTTCGTAATGCCAGATCTTGTCAACACCATGTCAAATCTTCTGCTTAGGCTTCCTTTCTCCCGAAGGTATGTTGTAGGTTTATGGCACTGTCAATTTCTTGGCAGATACTGGTCGTTAACTTATTGATGTTTTTCACCATAACATTTTCTGTAAATTTTTATATATCCGTTGAAGTCATGTTGCATATATGAATATATGATATTCATCGTTTGGTTTAAAAAAGTTAAGAGGTTGTTTGGGGTAATACATAAGCTTAGGGGGTGTTTGTGTTTGCTTTTTTTTGTGAGCTAATTAGCTTATTTAGAAGTAATAATGCTATTGTAGTGTTTGGATAAGCTTGGCTTAGGCTTGTGAGCAAATTAAGGGTGTTTTGATATGGCCATTAATGTGGGTTATGGGCTTATTTGGGCTTATAAGTTCTTTATATCAGATTATTTCGATAAACTATTCTAAATACTCATTAAGAGCTTGTGAGCTTATTCATTATAAGCCATATGTCGTTTATTACAAATAAGCTAAAGCCTACAAAATAAGCTTAGGCAAACAACCCCTTGAGTTTATTAGCTTATTTAAGGTACTGTTTTTAATAAGCTCATCTACACTAGCTTTTTAGCTTATATTCGCAGTGCTTATGTTTGTTACTGGCTGTCCCCCGTTTTCTTTTTGTTCTTCTCATTTGCTGGAAGTATTGGTTCTTTTGGGTATTGTTGAGGTTTTTGTTGTTGATAAGCGTACCCAAACATACCCCATTTCCTCATGCATCATTTTTTGATAATGCATACACTAATAAGCTGTGTTTGTAGAAGTAATACAGTTTAAGGTGTTATTAATATGCTCACCCAAACACCCCCTAAATGTATGGTGTCTAATGTGTGTGTATCTGTGTATTAGTACTTTATGATTAAATCACCTATATTAGATATTAACAAATATGAAACAAACACTCTATGCTTGGTATTGGTACAAATAACATGCATATCTACACATCCTTTTTTTATGTGAAGCATCTGGAAAATTAATTTGTAAGGTGGTTCTTGGTATTTATATAAATGTATATGTGATGGAAAACCGTATTTTGTGTAGGATGGAGATCGAAGCTGATTACATAGGGCTACTGTTAATGGCTTCCGCTGGGTATGATCCACGTGTTGCACCAAAGGTATTTGAAAAGTTGGGTCAAGTATCAGGTGATTCTGCTATGCAAAATTACCTTTCTACCCATCCATCCGGAAAGAAGAGAAGTAAATTGTTATCTGAAGCTAATGTAATGCAAGAAGCACTCTCTATATATCGAGAGGCTGTAGCAGGACGTGAGGTTGATGGTTTTTTCCTTTAGGTGGCATCTTGGGATTTATTCGCATCCTAAATGCAAGCTCATAAAAGAAATTGTACAAAAGAATGATTAACTGATATGTATGTTCATCCTTTCTTTTAAGTGTTGTTCTGCAATTTATAAATGTGAGGATTGAATTTGTAATTACTTCCGTGCATTTTATTTTACCATAGCGTCAATTTGTATAAGCATTTTTTTTTAATTATTTTTTTTAATGTATATGGGTGTGGTGCAAGTGAAATTGAAGAAAGTGAATTAAATTATAATTAAGTATTTAGATATTTATTGGGTTTTGACTTTTGATTATGATTGGTTGATAACTCGGATACAACCCCAAAAGATATGGTAGTACAACAAAGAATTGTTTGTAATTTGATGATGCAGGTTCTTATAATGAATTGCAGTAGAAATTAATTTGTTAATCACAACCATAAAGGTTGTTAGCAAAACTTATATTCAGTAGATTGCATTGACTTTTATATGTAAGAAGTATTTTATTTTATTAAAAATTATTAATTTTTGAAGATTTTAAGTTTTAAGCAAATGTTTTTCCTCTTTTCTATGTTAGTATAAACTAGCATGGTATCCGCGCGTTACGGTGGTAGTTACTCTGAAATAAAATTTTCAGATAAATAATGTATTTTAGTTTATTATATTCTTTTTGACAATAAATTTACGAATATTAAGAATTTCGTTTAGTTCGTGCTCGTTCGGGCTCGAGCCCGTTTGGCCCGTGCCCGTTCAGGCTCGAGCCATTTGACCCGTTGCCCGTTCGGGCTTGAATATTGTATAATGTGCTTTATTATTGTATTAGTGATATTTAATGTTGGAATTGTGTTTAAGTTGGTTGTACAATATGTTTGATAATTTGTATTTATTATGTAAGGGGTATTTTAATAACTGCATAAATTGTATTTATTAACCAGTTAATTAATTGTATTTAACAGTGTTGCAAAAAAAGGTCTACAAGGCCGATTAATCACCGATTAGGTGCTACAAGGCCACCGACCTTGCCGATTTATGTAACTGGGTTAAACACATGGGTCAACCGTGGTCAACGGTGGTCAATGGTGGTCAAACTTTCCGGAAACATATAAATCTTACCGGAAGTACCCAAAACTCACTGTAAACTTAGTTTGATCACTTATATTAACTGTTTAAGTCTATTACAAGTTATTTTTTTGGAAAATACCTTTCCGGAAATACCTAAAACTCACCAGAAATACATAAAACTTGCCGGAAATAACCAAAGTTTGTCAGTATTTGTATTGCCAATCCGATTAACCACCGATTAATCCCGCTTAGACCGATTACAAGCTACAAGGTGGTCGACCGCCTGACTACCGATTCATGTATTTAATGTACATAATGATTTATTTATTGTATTTAATGTTAGTACTTCTTTTTTTAGTTGTACTTTGAGTTTAAGAACTTGTAAATGTTAGAAAATGTGTTTTAATTACTTGTATTTTTAGCTTTATAACTTGTATTGTTTAATTTTAAGAGTTTCTATATTAAATACGCATTAATGCTTTATAATATAGTAAGATTATATTAGGGATCAGCACGGTACCGGTATCGTACTGAACCCGTACCGAATTGATGGTACTGAATTTTTCCCGAGCATAAATTAGTGGTACCGGTACCGTACCGAACGGGATTCGGATACCGGTATCGGTACCGGAAAATCGGGTTTTTCCCCTTTTTTTTTGAGGAATTTCCCGATTTGATACCAGTCCCGTACCGAATTAGTGGTTCCGATTTTTTTCCTCCTTATTTCGTAGTACCGGTACCGTACCGTATATCGGGAACGGTACCGTTTCGGTACGGTTCTGGTTCGATTCCGAGATTCGGTTCGAAATGCTCATCCCTAGATTATATAAATATTATATTATGTTATGTTTTACTCCCTCTGTGACAAAAAATCTTTTATATAATAAAAGAATTACATCATTTCAGAGTTTTTTTGACAGAACAATCTTAGAGGAAAAATAATTGGACCAATAGGAATGCTCAATTTTGACACATAGGCAAAATCAAGCAATATGATTGGACAATAAAAGTCAAAATTGAATTGATTTTGGTCAAACTTTAATAAATTTGATGAAGAATTTGATTAAGAAAAAAAAACACATGAAAATATAGGTGTCAAATTTATGAAAATAAAAACTTAAAAAAAGAGGAGGTAATTAATAAAACATTAGTGGTTGAATTTTAAATATATTATATGGAGTTAAGTGTAAAATAATAAATCTCCATGTTTTTTGATAACTTTTGATAATAAACAAATAACCCCTTACACTTTATACCCCCTACACTTTATAATATGAACTTTGTTTACAATTACATGAGTATTAGTAGTGGCTTGAGACTTCCATCCATTAAACTTACAAAATTTTTATAAATATAAAAATTAGGTTTAATATAAGTTAAATCATTTTAAAATAAATATTAGTTTTAAACTTGCATCTATTAAAATATTTTTTACTATGTCGTTAAATAAGGACTCATGTTATCATATTTAAAAGTTGAATCTATGCGTACATGGATTTGAATATTAAATACGGCTAAATTATTATTAACGGTAATATAAATATCAACGACTCGAGTAATTATTATTTAAAATTTATATATGGATATCCTGAAAGCATTTTTAAAAACTTTACGAAGTATATTCAAACTTCATCAGCTCATCATGTGCTACTAAACTCGCATATTTCGTACAACATGATACCAATTGTTAAAAGTTAAACAACAACATCGACCATAACATCTATGTCTGCTAAATAAAAGTTTATATACGTATTTATTTTAACTTATAACAACGGCAACACTCATGCTACTAAACTTGCACATTTTATATAACATAAAATCAAATATACGCGATTATACTTATAACAACGACTCATGTAATTATTATTTAAAGTTTATATACGGATATCCGGAAAAACATTTTTAAAAAACTTTACGGAACATTAGATTATTAAGTGGGTAAAATCTAACTTAGGCTGATAATTTATAGGTTAAGATTTGACATTAATGACTTAAAGTAGTTGTAAGCTTAATGAGACTATTGTTAGATTTCAGAACATATCTTTTTTAAATTTAAGATTTTGAATTTTAATTAAGCTGTACTGAATTTGGTGCATCATAAATATATGAATTGATGTTTGATGATTAATTTTGAAAACCATAATTTGTTGTTGGAGTAAATTTTGGATTTCGGATTTTAATTAATGTGATACTTTAATAATATGTGAGAAGCCAAAATTAATGGGCATCGAATAAGACACTAAATGTTGATGTAAGTTTTGGATTTATAAACAAAAGGTTCGAATTTCTAAAGTCAAAATTATTTATCACATTTGATCTAATTCTTTGTTTAAATATTGAATATTTATTACGTTCTAAGTTTGGTCGGGTTATGGAGATTGGATTGTTTTCATGGTTTTTTTCGGATGATAATTCATCTATTTTGAGGTCGTTTGTAAAAGGCAGGGTTTTCATATTTTATTTATGTTCCTTACGTTAATTTTGGACTTTGTATAGACCGGTAGTAAACGATGAATTAAATGCAGGTTTTAACTTGGAATATTGATGTGTGGGCTATGAGACTGGAACTACATCTTTGTACGGTTATACCGGTCACATCCTTCTTCCTAATGGAGAGGCATTTGGGAAAGGCACCAGAGCACGTGAAACAACATTCAACATTTAGCAAGATAAGTTTAAATGGTCTATGTTATAATGCCAAACGTGTAAAACGAGAATCATATATTGCAATATCTAACAAACAGGGCTTGGAATTTAATGTTTTTGTGTTTTTTTATCGACAGAGGTTGTCATTACAAAATGATGGTTACGTTGGGATAAGTCGAAAGATGTTCCGCCAAATGTACTTCCACAAAAGAATACATAAAGCCTTACATTTTACTTGAAGTTGCATTCTCGATGTATCTTAAGTAAAGTGTGAAGTTCAGTATAGTTTGTAAAACTAAATTTAATTTCAAGAGGTGCTATTATTGAGTTTTTGGAAGTATAATAAATATTTTTCATATAATGTATATTGATATTAGAATTTTCAAAATTTTAACATCCACACTGTAGGCATACGTTAGATTTATTAGGTCCATTCTAATATGGTCTAAAAAGTTGTACAAGTCAATACTGAATCCAGCATAATTTTTTATGTAAATATTCATAAATGATAGTTTAACTTTCCCTACCTGTTTCATAATAGTCAACTTTATTGGTGCTATTGCTACACTTTCAACTTGCAATAACTCAACATAGTATACAGGCGTGATATAACAACATAATATAGTATTACGAAAAGCTTCACTATCTGAAGAAATTAAAATAGAGACTCAATTTATGGGTGGTGATTAACAGAATGGAAGCAGGCAACCATTGGCGAAAAAGACCTTATCACTCTATGTCATGAGTCATCAACACTCCCCTTCTACTCATTTCAATAAAAAACTTATTTTTAAAACTATTAGTTATACAAAAACCCAAACATAACAACTTTAACAGACTAACAAATTATTGACAGAGAGATCATCAAATGGACCGCACGACTTTAAAAAAGTTACAATCAAATAATATGTACATTTTGTAATGGTATCATCAAAATGCAAATCGTGTTATGTTATTTGTTTACATCAATAAAAATAACTAACGCGTAAAAAAAGGAAGATATGTGGGTGAAATTAGAAGATTCATAAGCAGTGGAACGTAATAATTTTGTATCAAGTCTTTAGATGCGTCATTGATATAAATTATTTAAAAAAAAAAAAAAAAAAAAAAAAAAAAAATCTAAAGTAAATATCAAGGTTTTCAAGATCGGGATCCTACCCAGGATCGTTTTTCGTCTTTGCAAGATTGTAAACGTAAGATCGGATCGGGATCTTAAGATCCTACTATAATGTCATTTTCTTAATAGTTTTTGTAATACAATACAAATTTACAAATTATTAGATATTATAAACATAAAATTATATGAATGATTCATCGAAATGTTGTCCTAAATTAGTATTATGGAATGTTTAATAAGATTAACATGTTGTTTTTTAAATTCTAAACAAAATAATCCAGAAAATTGTAGTTTTTAGTTTGTTATCCGAGAAAAGTATGATCGGATTGGATTAGATCTTAATATCCTATGGTCAAGATCGGGATCCTATAAGATCTTAAGCTTTTAAAGATCCTATGTGAGATCCGGATCATTTTTGTTTTGCTGTATCATAAAATCGTAAGATCCTAAGATCAGGGATCCCGATCTTGAAAACCATGGTAAATATGATCCATCTAAAAGCTCCATGTGTTATACTAAATGAATAAATGTAAAGTTTAATATATTTTAAGACAATATATTCGGTATAAATACATGATAAAAGTTTTCTATCAAGACTCCGTGCGTGCACGGGCATTATAACTAGTATATAATATAAAAAAATGCATTTATTAATACTTTGATTTTTGTAAAATATAATAAAAGACAGTTTTACTCTTTAACTATTAATTAATGATTTCAGTAAATAATAATTTTGATTTAGGGGTAGTAAGATAAACTTAAATAATTTCAACTTTTATATTTAGGCATGCATAATTATTTTGGGATAAATTGGAAAGGAAAATTAAACAATAATATTGAGACAGAAAGAGTAATCAGTAAATAAGGTTCTCAAATATTTACTTAGAGTAAATTGCAAATGTAGTCCTTGTGGTTTGTCAATTTGAAGGCTCAATCCTTATCATTTTAAAAGTGCTCTCATTGTTTCGGTGAGGAACTTACAAGTGCACTTTTGGTCCCTAGCTAAAGTTAAATTATTAAAGTACCATCTTCTTCTTCCTTTTCACTTTCGTCCCTATGAGGGTAATTTAATTATTTAATTTTGGCTAGAGACTAAGAGTGCACATGTAAGTTCCGCATAAAAACGCTAGATGCGCTTTTCGAAACGATTTTTGCAATTTATTCTATTTACTCCTTTTTCGTTGAAGATATTTTGTACACAAACAAAAGTGTTATATTTAATGGTTTTTCTAACTTGTGCCCTTGGGGCACAAGTTAAGCATACCAAAAAAGTACAAAAAGTATTTAGGAACACATAAAAAAGTACTAAAGAGTGGGTTCCTGAATATTTTTTTATACTTTTTCGTGGGACCCTTTATCATTTTGGTGTGCTTAACTTATGCCCCATGGCACAAGTTAAAAAACCCTATATTTAATTACCATCTACATTAATCTTAAGAGTAAATTGCAAAAATCGTCTTTGTGGTTTCACGAATTTGCAAATATAGGCTAATTTTTCGAAAATGCAAGTGTACTTTTTGTGAGGAACTTTGGTTGCAATTATCGTCTCTGGGACCATGCCTGCACTTTTAAAGTTTTAAATTTCTCATTTCATGAACAATAATTGCACAACAAAGTTTTCTATAAAGACTATGACTGCATTTTTGAAAAGATTGGACTATATATACCTGTGATTTTGTCAAACCATAGGGACCGTTTTTGCAATTTACTCTTGAACTTAAAAGATCCAACATAGACACGAAGCCATTGACACTTATTGTTAACCGTCTGCTTAGCTCGTTGTCTCGTGGATGCTGAGAACATTGACACGTAGCCATTGACACTTACTCTTTTGAGTTAACTACATTTTTGGTCCTCGTGGTTTACCGGGTATAACACTTTTGGTCCAAAATGAAATTTTGTAACGGATCTTGTCCAATATCCGCTGACCCGTAACACTTTTGGTCCAATGTTAACACTCCCGTTATCTTTGACCGTTAACTCATTTAGTTGACTAAAAATTGAGGGCAAAATAGTCATTCTCCATCAATCCCCTATATATTTACATCCCTTTTCTTTTTGGATCTCATTCACAGACAACCCTAAACCCAAAAACACACATCACACAACCATGGTTCGGTGTCCAATGTGTAATTCAATAGGAATTATCAAAACATCATGGACTGACATTAATCCAGGAAGGCGTTTCTATTGCTGTTCTAAAAGGGTAAGTAATCAATTACGAGATCTTGTAAGTATCACATACTTTCCCTAATTTGGTATTTTTCTTGATTAGGGCACGAACCATGGTATCATTGATTGGTACGACCCACCAATTTGTGAAAGAGCTGTTCAAATTATTCCTGGGCTTTTAAGGAACATGAATGGTTTACAAGCTAGTGTTGCAAGATACCAAGGTGAAGCAAGAAGGATGAAGATCATGTTAGGGTGTACTTGGCTGCTGTTGGTCTTGTATTTTCTTGTTAAATGAAGTTGTTGAATGTGTTTGATAATGCCGGTTGTAGGTCTTTTGTGTTTTCCCAAGTTAATCCAATGCTCTTTTATGTTATTCCAAGACTTGTTGACTTTTAACATGTCAAATGGGTTTGTTTGTAAGCATTCAACTATTAACATGTCAATTGTAAGCATGTCAAATGGGTTTGTTTGTAAGCATTCAACTATTACCATATTCTGCAAATACCTTACAATATGCAAAATACCAAAACATAAAACCTTGCATAGATTGCAAAATACCAAAGTTATAAAGTCTTACAGAAGATCAACTAACTTAAATACCAAAGTCATAATAGGTAAACAGACATAATAAGATAGAGTTACAGAAGACAAGTCTTAAAACACATGACCATAGTTAAACAGACATAATAAGTAGCAAATATCAATCCATAAGCTTTTTTTTCCCTCTCCCAGTTGCACCTGCATAAGGATTTGGCCTGACTGGCTTGGAAAACCTTACATTTGAATTGCTACCTTTGAGTGGTGAAAGCCTGCTTGCTGAGAACACTTGTGGTGCAGAAGAGATGATACATGCAGGAGGGGCAACTTGAGATGGTGTAGACTGACTTGGTGCAACTTGAGATGGTGCAGGGTGAGTTGGTGCAACTTGAGATGCTGCTGACTGAGATTGTGGTGGTCTTTGGCTTGACTGAGATGGTGCAGCAGGGGTCTTTTTCTGTTTTGATGGTCTTTGGCTTGACTGAGATGGTGCAGCAGGGGTCTTCTTTGGTTTTGATGGTCTTTGGCTTGACTGAGCTTGTGCTGGTCTACCTGTACAAGATCTGCTATTGTGTCCTTTTTGTTTACATTTCCTACAAGTAACTGTTTTCCCAGCCCTACTCAATTTACCATTCTTAACCATGTTGTCAAATAACTCTGCAGCACTCTTGTTTCTTTTCTTTGGAGGCCTACCAATGGGAGTGTGATAATCTGGTGGGGTTAGAGTAATAGGGCTATATGATGTAGGCCACATCTCTGGACCAGCACATGGGTTGATCTTAAAGCTATACATTTCCTCCCATGTTGTTAACCAATAAGTAGGGTGTACCCATGACTCAGGTATCCCAGGTTCCAAACCATTCTCTGCCATGTTCCAAATAGATGCCACTGCATGTTTGCATGGCATCCCTGTCAAATCCCACTTTCTACATGTACAAGTTCTTTCAGTAACATTCACCACATGTTGCTCACTATATGGACCAACTGTTTGATACATATCCCCACCATTCCATGTAACATCAAATTTAGCAGCTTCTTTCTTAATGTTATCAAACAATCTAGTAGCAACAGGGGTGAGTGGACCATTACTTTTCTTAATTACATTTTGAACTATCACAATCCTTTTCATCAAATAGTGTCTAATGAACTCAAGGCATGTAATTATGGGCTTATCCCTACCATCCAAAAGTTGTTTGTTTAAAACCTCACACATGTTGTTCAAAAGAACATCACAGTGAGGTCTTGCTGCAATTAGAATATTCAAACTATGAATGATTGAAATTATATGATTAAAGTGTTTGAAATTATAGCATGCAGGGTAACAAAAACTTACGAGAAAAGTGTGACCTTGCCCAATGCTGAGGAGGAATCAGTTTCAACCAATCATACACCTCCTTGTTTGCTATCCTGACTTCCTCCATGTTTCTGTTAAAGTGTTGTATGGTAGTAGCAGTAGCACATCTCCATAATAGATCCTTAAATTCTTGTCCTCTCCATTGCAACTTCATGTTATCATAGATATGCTTCAAGCAAAACCTATGTTCTGCTGCTGGGAACAGTTGTGCCAATGCTGGTACAAGACCCTACAAAGCAATAGAGTTAAAAGTTTGCATACATGTCAAATCAAATTCAACATCAACAAGAAGATAGAAAAAAGGTGTTTACCTTTTGTCTGTCTGTAACAAATGTGAAGTTAGAATTCCTGACCAAATCCAAATCATCTCAAAGGATATGTTCCATTATTTGGATCCACACCTACTGCTGTCAAGATCTGACTAGGAAATGGCCCAGACATAAAGCAACCATCAAGGCCCAACAGATCTCTTTGCCCAGCCTTGAATCCACTTTTCAAAGCCCCTAAACAAATGTAGATTCTTCTAAACTTTCTTGTTTGACTATCAGGTTCAAATGTTCTTTCAACATCAATCTTCACAGTTGTGTTGGGGTTCTTCTCTTTCAACTCTAAACAATATTGTCTCAGCTGAGCATATTGTTTTGTATGATCTCCAATCACTTTCTCTTCTGCCATTTGTTTTGCCCTAAATATTTTCTGTTTTGACAGCCCTAATTCATACTTCTTTGATAGTTGATCTTTGAGAGCAGAAATTGGTATTTTAGGATTTGGTTTGATTGTTTGCTCAATCTCCTTAGCTAGAAATGAAGCTGTACACTTTGGGACAAACCTGGATTTAAGACAAGTATGGTTATCTCTAAATATTTTAACATACCATGTACCTTCCCCTTTAGGTTTTTGACAGTGCAATAACCAAGGGCACTTTAATTCCACAGGATCAGTGTTTTTCCTAAACAATTCCATGTCAACATCAGGGTCATTAATCTGATCCTCTAGATCACATTCAAAATCACTATCTTCACTGTCTTCATTTGAATCACTTGTATCACTACCTTCACTCTCATTATTTGAATCACTTCTATCACTACCTTCACTCTCATCATTTGAATCACTTCTATCACTACCTTCTCTACCATCACTAGTCTCATTTGTGGCAGGGTAAGAAAATAGAGGATCAAACTCATCAACAATAGGACTAGGACTAGGTCTAGGTCTATGTCTAGGCTCACTTGACTGCCCTAAATCAACATTTTCATTCCCTAAACCATCATCGGCAGGATCTAAATCAACATTTTCTATAACAGTTGTATCAACAGGATGATCAACAAATACCTCCATTAGTTTGAACTTACTCACATAGCTTATCATATCCAACACATCAACATCTTTGAATAATGGTTCAAGCCCGTTATCTAAATCTTGTGTAGGTCTTTTGAAATACACTTTCATTTTAGGATTGACATAACCTAACTCTTTAAGCATACCTGTTACTTCTATCACTGAGAACCCATCTGCATCAACATCATCAAACCAGTCTGCCTCACCATCTTTGTATACACGTCTAGGAGCCCTAGTTCTTTTTGGACCAGGAAAATAAGTGAAATGACCTCCATGGTTGACTTTCAGGGAAAAAAGATTAAGCTCATTCTCTGTATTAGGAAAATACAACAATCAATCATCAAGCAGTAAAAAACATTTGAAAAAATAAAAAAATAACAATCAATAGCTAAAACACCAAAATCACTTACTGTATTTCACATATGGATTGAATGTGGCACCTTTTTGTCTCAACTTCCAATTAGAAATTACCATTTTTGGGGGAATTAGGGTTTTCAATTGATTTTAGGTGGGATTGATTTGTGAAAGTAGGTGGATGGTTTTTGATATGACACGGTATTAATGGGACTCAGATATAGAGAGTGTAATGTATTATAGCGGGAAAGAGTAAAAGACCAATGTGTCCCTGATAATAATAATCAATTACATGTTCCCCGTCACATGAATGTCACGTGAGGGCAAGAGATAACGGGAGTGTTAACATTGGACCAAAAGTGTTACGGGTCAGCGGATATTGGACAAGATCCGTTACAAAATTTCATTTTGGACCAAAAGTGTTATACCCGGTAAACCACGAGGACCAAAAATGTAGTTAACTCTACTCTTTTTGTTACTCTCTTAAGTTTACAAATTTGACAATATAATAAAACGATAATAAATGTTTTTTCTTTCTCTTCTCTCTTTCTCTTAATTCTCATTTTCGATATTTTCAATTCTTTGTCTTCTGTCTCTTTGTTTCCATGTCTTATTGCTTATCTTTTCTTTAGTTTTACGATATTCGTGATTATACATGATAAAATGTGTATTAGTTGTTAGAATATGATAACCATGACAATCATATAAATCAAAGTACACACGTATGCGGAAGCGTAGGATCAAGTATAACACATAAATATTAACTAAAACATAAATAAGAACGTACCGTGGTGATTCTAGCCCGAACAAGAATCAAAAGCAATTGTCTTTAACAATATGAAGAACCCTAATTAGGGTTTATATGGATCAATGATTAACCTCTTACCGTTTTGTTAATCGATCCCTTGATAACAACAAAAGTATGTTGTTACCTCGTTCTTGTACACACAAACTACCAACGAATAAAGGTTTGATGCAAGTAAACAAAACACTTATATTTTAGACTTGGAAAAATCGATCCAAACCCTTGGGAGGTGTTGATTCGATCGGCCAAGAAACAAAGAAAGAAAACAAGGATTTTAGGGTTAGAGTGTGTGCACAAAAGATGTGAAACCCTAATCCTTGACCTTGTATATATACTAGATGAATCTTGGGGAACAAGCAAGGCATGGATCGAAACCCATGGGCCTTAGATCGACCGGCCATACACCCATATGGGTGTTCCGGATCCTTCTTGCTTTCCAAATTACATTCTAGTCCTTATCTTTCGTTACTAATGATTGTTAGTCCATACGGTTAATAACTAACGATCATTTAGTCCATTAAGTGTTTATAAATATATATATACGATACATTTAACATATATATATTTATTATACATTATTCTTGTTTGTAAAGTGTGCAATCCCGAGGTCTCGGGTTCGATACTAGACATTTACATATTAATATTTATCCATATATTTAACAGCTCCCACTTGGATATCTATTAATAGTAAAATGACATTGGTTAGCGTCTTGCAACACTCCAATGCCCCTAGTTCAATCCGAGCTAGGTTTTCAAAAAAAAAAACCTTTAATGATTCATCATTATAATTATCCTTTTGTTACTAATACCACATTAATAAAGATGTGAGGTTCTTTATTAAATTTCTGTTTCTCGTCTCTTTATGATTTAACAAAATTACCAAAACATCTGAACGTATTCCAGATAGACTTTGGGCGTGGCCACGCAAACATTTTGTCAACCCTACGAGGGGCCCAGCAGTATTAAACTTTTGAACAAATCAGAAGGAACAAATTCTTTCTTGACTACAAGAATAACCCATGAACTTTGCAACACTTCTGAAAACAACCCTTATGACTCCCTGTTATGGTGAGCGGTAGATTGCTTCACAAAAATGCACTACATCCATGACACTTATCTGGTATCTCAAGTCTGAGGATAACTTTAAATATGATTCTCACATTAAATATTAAATCATATTATTGGGATAAGTCCAATATTCAATTCATCGAATATTATGTGAAATTGGTATGTCAACGCATCAATATACTTTCAAGTATATTCTTAACCAATACTCAGATTTGTCTTAGTTTAATGATATTCCCATATCATTAATCGACAATGGACAATTTAGAACAACATAAGTTATTCACGGATTTAAACATGCAAATACAGGACACAATTTATTATTAATGAAAACAAACGTACTAAGTACTTTAATTCATTATAAATAATAATTGCTTAATGTCCTTTATCCAAATACCAAAATAGATCAATGCATGATGACTCTAGTTAATGAATCTTGTCTCAAGTTATAACTTGAAGACAAATTATGCCTCAAGTAATGACAATCATACTTGTTTACAAGGCATTTATTTCAACTAACTTTGATCTATCCGAATTTTGAGAATACTTAATTCAAGAATTCAATAAGTAAAATTCTTGTATGTGTTCATCCAACTTTCTTGATATAGCCACATAGTATTCATAAATAGTGTGACATCCTCAATCACTAATTTATGATAATCAAACTTTCAAACCTTTTAAAGTTTAAAGTATTCTAATTCTTTAATGTATAATGCAACTATGCTCTTAGTAAGCACAACTAGTTCTCATGGCCATTAACAAGGATAAAATCCTACCATGACTAGTTATTGAGTGTCATCTCAATTAAACCAGCATCATTGTATATAATCACAATATGCTCTTAAAATTTCCGTAAACTTAATATCCAATGTGTAATGTTTAGGAGCTATTCCATTTTGAGGATCATTATTCTAATTTCAAACATTTTCCATTAGAATATCTATTACACAAGTTATATACTAACTTTTAATTGGATATCAAATATTGTCAAATCATTAAGCACTTAAGCATGATACAACAATAATATAATGCACATGAAAATCCTTCAGTCAAACTTAGATTTATATTCATGTTCTATCTTTTCATAATATATATCCATTTTCTAAATGATATATTATGTTCTATTAGAATTTATTTACCGCACATGTTTATTTAATAATAAACTTTTGTTCCAAGGTTGTATGTTATATTTCCTAAATCTTTCAAGTAACGTTTCATTCCAAATTAAGTCTAACCATTTACTTATATGGAATGTTACTTTTATACGTTATACAACATATATGATTTAGTAAATCATAACATAATACTCCCACTAGCTTTCTGGAATACTTAGAAATTACCTTATTTTAATTATAAACCTAAACATAGATTTAATAATTTATCATAAGAATAATCTCCTAGATGCATGCATTTATCCATTCATGGATTATTGCATTTTGTACACTTCCAAAGATTTTCTTGAATTCATAAACTCCTTTTTGATTACTTATCGTCCTCGCTCAAGTAATTATTCAAGAAAGAGTTTTTGATATTCCATTGTCAAATTTCACATTCATGTAAATATGACTATTACCATCTTTATATCTTTAATGTACTTAAGAAAGAGTATTCAATCATAGTTAATAGCTTAAGTATAATTAATAATCTTGTCATAAGATATTCATTAAGATATGTGTACAATTTTGTCCATATGATCATTTCACAAAGATTTAAACCACTAGGGTTACATTATCTTTGAATAAACTCATCATCATTCTCTAACTATTAAGAATTAAGATAATCCAAATTTTTAAATTTGAATATCTTTATGAACTGCATCTTTAACATTCAGAATATGAGTAATTCACCCAATTCATTATTTTGGTAATACTACATCATATAATCATCAGCATATTAATTAAATAGCTGAGATATCCAAGTGGATCTATGAATGATAATTCCATCATCTTGAGGTTTATCATTTACATGTTAAGCCTCATCATGATTTTAACTAGTGTGGTTTTAGAAGATTATGTATCTTGTAATTCTATCTTATCAAGATAAAACTCCCACTTGCCTTTAGTAATATATAGAATATAAGTACTTAGCAATTAGAGCAACAATCCAATTTTCTCTTTTAGGACATTACAAATACACATTGACAGTTCCTGATATTCTTTTGTTAACAACCTTCTTATAAGTAACTTAACAAATTTAGAACTTCAATTTAAGACTTAATGTGATTCATCACAACAACGTCTTATTAATCTTCTAGGAGCCTAATTGAGTATATTCAAGCCATACTCAATTTCTAACCTTGATAACTTTCGGAAGAAAAGAAGTCATAGTTATCTTTAATCAAACAATACCAATAGAGTTTGATTCTTTCTAATTGAACACACAACATACTTGTAGTATTTCATTAGAAGTAATATTGTAAGACAATCAAACAATATGTAAGATAACCATATATCTTTTAGCTTGTCTATTTACCAACTAAATCAACTTAATGGTATAATAGTATTTTCAAGCCAACTGCATGCTTTATAACACAAATACTTTTTACCAAGTCACTTCATGTTCATGTCTCATAAAAACATAAACTTGTTATAATCCCACTATACGTTATTAATCATTGATCAACTCAATGACTTCTTGTATATGTCTTAATTAAAGGCCATAACAAGCTAACGTCTTACTTAATTATAAGTCTTGTAATACTTAGAAGACTTCATGTTTATAACTATACTATAAAGTATAAACATGTATAATTAAAGTAATCATGAACACCATCATTTGGTTTCAATAATATTTTCAAGTTAACACACTACTTCATGTTTATTTATGTCATTCTAAGAATACATAATTATTGAAGTAGTATTATATTACTTTATGCATTTATGTCATTCCAATAATACATAAATATTATTGTTGAAGTTATCCTGTTATCATATTGACACATGTTCTAATAGATATCTAATTTAGAAACTGTAAATTATCCATGTAGGTCTCACGCATGCATGGAAATTCACCTTGTTGTTAATATTTAGCCTGCGTCTCACGTTTACTAAATTTCAACACCAAGTGTTTCTAAGATTAGATGTATTAATCTAATTAGAATTATAATCTCTTACTTGCAGTTAAGAGAATCCTTTGAATCATATTCTTATGTGTTGTACCTTGCACACAATGTAGATTTCTCCCACTTGTGCATGGTACAACACCATGTATCATATAAACAACACGCACGCGTTTGTTAATGTGAACAATATGATTTGTGTCATAACATAGTAGATATAGAGTTACTCAATCAATCAAGGAAACGTACATGACTATCCTTGAAAATATTAGTGTCTATATTTGGAAAGTAATTACCTTGAGATATTCAAAAGATAATCTAAGTTACAATCAAGACAATAAATCTTGTAACTCCCACTGAATTAGAGAACATAATAATAATCCCTTATTCATTCATAAGAACACAATACTCCCACTAAATTTGACAACATTGTAAATGTTTCATTAATTAGTGAAAGAAATAGTGTACTATTTACTTTCCTACATCTTTTAAGAAAACCCATTCAAACAATTATATAGGTTATAAAAGGATGTAATCTACTACATAAATGTGATTCATCACATTCCAAATTATTAACTTGAAAAAGCTGGGCATGCAATTTCTTCCTGTATAGATCTACCATTCCAACAATTGTATGTAGTATCTTTAAATGGTCAAATCAAAACAACTAGATAAAATAATCTAATTTGTCTTTTACCATTATGCAGTAATCAGTCTAGCTTCTAATTTAATAACTCATAAGGTGCATATACTCTTACTATTAAAGTTTGCTATGAGTTATGTATTTAGAATTTAGACAATTCTAATCATCCTATTATACCTTTCTCATTCATGAAAAGGAATAGGATTTAAGTCTCACACTTCTCGTAATGGAAAGAAGACTATATTTATTCTTTTGTAAATATTGACTCTAACCAAAAAACCCAAGCGGGTGTAGATCAATTAAAAGAATAACATACGTTTACGGTTTTGAGTTGCATTAATACATTTAAAGAATTTACAAAATTCAATTTTAGTATTTTTGATAATTTATATTTCCAAGAAAATATAATACCCAAGGTTATATTCATATAACCAACTAATTTCTTGAAAATCTAGGATCCAACTTTACATAGATTCCACCACATCAGTTGATCTGCTAGTGGTGAAAGTATAAAAGATGGTAATCTGTCGAACAATAATTGGCAAACACTTTTCCAATTCCTAGATCATTATGGGATTTACATCAAATTGATTCATCAATTTGTCATGTCAGCATGTTTCATCCCATCTCATGCCTTAAGCTCTAGGTCTCACGCATCAACTTAATTAAGTTGTCTAACTTAGAAACTGCAAATTCTCCATGTGTGGTCTCACGCACACTCGGAAATTTACCTTGTCATTAAAATTTAGCCTGCGTCTCACGTTTACTAAATAATAACTTCAAGTGTTTCTTATAGTTAGATGGCATGTAACTTAAATTTTTAAGGGTATTTTGTTTGATGTGAAAATCAAAACATGTATAAAGATGCATGCACTCATCTTTATAACATAAGTTTTCATAAAAACTTTTTATATCCAATTCGTGAAATTAATACACAAAGTTTTACTTGAAGTTTATGCCAAAACCCTAAGATGACTTTCTACAATCATGATTTTAAAAGTAATTCGTTTAAGACATATTCAAGATTGTGATAACCAAGGCAGACTCTAAGGCTCTTTTCTAAGCCTTCAAATCACGGTTATGAATATCATCTTAAAGGACTTAATTTTAAAAGCATACTTGTATAAAACATCAATCAAGCAAAAGTTTATGGATTCAATCTCAAAATAGTAATAAAGTTTGAATTTTGCTAGTCTCGCCTGGGAGCTGATTACCGTGCGAATCGGACCACGATTGGCAATAAGACCTTGCAAGATTCTTACTTTATCACGTTAGGGTTTCACAATTATTAGTCCGTATTAATTTTCTTTATAAAAACAACCCTTTTATTGCTTACAACAAGTCCAACTAAAACAATAAAACAAGTATCAAAGAAAATCAAACAACCAATAATAAATAAGTGAAACAATTAGCCACATGCAATCCGTATTAGAAAAGATCCTAATAAAATCAATTCTAGGTATAAAAATGCATGTAATCAACTAAGGCCTTCTCCTCTTAATGGAGGCGAGTCACATACATTGACGAATCAATTGCGTAGGCCAAAGCTAAAAACACACCACATAGCATATAAAATCGATTTTAATATGTATTGGAGTCTTCCCCAATTTAAGATCTATCTTACATGTGATAAATAAAAAAACAAGATCCATGACGAACATGCATGTAAGTCACGGATTAAAACCTAACAATTAGCACGTTGGTCACAAGATACGATCAATTAACCGGTTAATGACCTAGGGTTCTAGTGATTACACATAATCCAATAAAACCACAAAACCCTAATTAGGGTTTCATGGAAAAAACGACTCCCCCCCAAATTAGGGTTAGGGTTTCGAATTTAAAAAATAGGAAAAACCCTAGATCAAAAAACATGTATCTAGAACAATTAAAGATCCGATTTTTATTACGTTTTAGTAATCAATTACATGTTATACATGGCTCGTGATGCCACTGTTAGAATATGATAACCATGACAATCATATAAATCAAAGTACACACGTATGCGGAAGCGTAGGATCAAGTATAACACATAAATATTAACTAAAACATAAATAAGAACGTACCGTGGTGATTCTAGCCCGAACAAGAATCAAAAGCAATTGTCTTTAACAATATGAAGAACCCTAATTAGGGTTTATATGGATCAATGATTAACCCCTTACCGTTTTGTTAATCGATCCCTTGATAACAACAAAAATATGTTGTTACCTCGTTCTTGTACACACAAACTACCAACGAATAAAGGTTTGATGCAAGTAAACAAAACACTTATATTTTAGACTTGGAAAAATTGATCCAAACCCTTGGGAGGTGTTGATTCGATCGGCCAAGAAACAAAGAAAGAAAACAAGGATTTTAGGGTTAGAGTGTGTGCACAAAAGATGTGAAACCCTAATCCTTGACCTTGTATATATACTAGATGAATCTTGGGGAACAAGCAAGGCATGGATCGAAACCCATGGGCCTTAGATCGACCGGCCATACACCCATATGGGTGTTCCGGATCCTTCTTGCTTTCCAAATTACATTCTAGTCCTTATCTTTCGTTACTAATGATTGTTAGTCCATACGGTTAATAACTAACGATCATTTAGTCCATTAAGTGTTTATAAATATATATATACGATACATTTAACATATATATATTTATTATACATTATTCTTGTTTGTAAAGTGTGCAATCCCGAGGTCTCGGGTTCGATACTAGACATTTACATATTAATATTTATCCATATATTTAACAGCTCCCACTTGGATATCTATTAATAGTAAAATGACATTGGTTAGCGTCTTGCAACACTCCAATGCCCCTAGTTCAATCCGAGCTAGGTTTTCAAAAAAAAAAACCTTTAATGATTCATCATTATAATTATCCTTTTGTTACTAATACCACATTAATAAAGATGTGAGGTTCTTTATTAAATTTCTGTTTCTCGTCTCTTTATGATTTAACAAAATTACCAAAACATCTGAACGTATTCCAGATAGACTTTGGGCGTGGCCACGCAAACATTTTGTCAACCCTACGAGGGGCCCAGCAGTATTAAACTTCTGAACAAATCAGAAGGAACAAATTCTTTCTTGACTACAAGAATAACCCATGAACTTTGCAACACTTCTGAAAACAACCCTTATGACTCCCTGTTACGGTGAGCGGTAGATTGCTTCACAAAAATGCACTACATCCATGACACTTATCTGGTATCTCAAGTCTGAGGATAACTTTAAATATGATTCTCACATTAAATATCAAGTCTGGTATCTCAAGCAAGGCATGGATCGAAACCCATGGGCCTTAGATCGACCGGCCATACACCCATATGGGTGTTCCGGATCCTTCTTGCTTTCCAAATTACATTCTAGTCCTTATCTTTCGTTACTAATGATTGTTAGTCCATACGGTTAATAACTAACGATCATTTAGTCCATTAAGTGTTTATAAATATATATATACGATACATTTAACATATATATATTTATTATACATTATTCTTGTTTGTAAAGTATGCAATCCCGAGATCTCGGGTTCGATACTAGACATTTACATATTAATATTTATCCATATATTTAACATTAGTCAATCTGCCCCAAATTAAATATCTACTTACAAAATGCATATAGTTTAAAAAAAGTGGTACCCTAACATTATGCACCAACAAAGTTTCATATTTTACTCACTTAGTGAGAAAACGTTTCTAAGGTGTTATCAAAACTATAGAGATAAAGTCTACAAATCATATAGCATATTTCTTCACAAAAGTTAAAACCAGTTTTGATCATAAAAAGGTTTTGTGATTCACTGAAAGTTGTGGATATCTTTGTTAGAATTTAATAACCATGACAATCATATATATATTCTAATATCAAGTAGTCACATATGCGGAAGCGTAGGAATAAGTATAACATATAAAGGTTAACTAAAACATAAATAAAGAACGTACCGTATGCAATCTTGAATTCTTGGATGAACCTTAATTAGGGTTTATATGAATTAGGGATCTATTGATTAACCCCTTACCGTTTTGTTAATCGATCCAAGATGTAAACAAAAGTATGTTTACACCACGTTCTTGTACACACATACTAATAGCGATTCGATGTGAATGCTAGTTCTTGAATCACAAATAAAAAAGGTGTCGAATCCTTTTTATATTATCAACTGTCGAATCATTAAATTCACAAAAGAAGGAATAGTGAAACCATGCATGCAAATATCTATCATATACAATTGCATGCATGACAGATGTCTATATTATAGATCGATATACCACAATGATGATATACTGTGAATATCTTAATATATGAAAGGGTTGTGTGTGTCGACTTTTCTGGTTCTATCATCGTGAATGAGACCTAAGGGTGTGTTTATATAGCATTTAAACTTGTCTAACAATTCATTGCTAGCACCTCCTTAAGTTCCAAAACTTGACACTCAACCCCCTTTCTTTTTCCTTGTTCGACTCTATAAATATTTGTGATTTAATAATTAAATATAACTATTCATATATTAATTATTTAACATCGATTCTCATACGCAAAGTGTGCAATCCCGTGGTCTCGAGTTCGATTCTAGTCATACGAATATTAATATTTATCCACAAACTCTAACAGCTCCCACTTGGATATCTATTATTAGTGTAATGACATTGGTTAGCGTCTAGCAACACACCAATGCCCCTAGATCAACTCGAGGAAGGTCTCCTGGAAAAACCTTTAATGATTCATCATTATTATTATCCTTTTGTTTCTAATACCACGTTAATAAAGATATGGATCTGAGTCATTCTTTAATTAACAATTCTGTTTCTCGTTGTTTATGATTGAGCAAGATTACCAAAACATCTGAACGTATTTCAGATAGACTTTGGGCGTGCGCACGCAAACATTTTGTCAACCCTACGAGGGGCCCAGCAGTATTAAACTTCAAAACAAATTTGAAGGAACAAATTCTCTCTTGACTACAAGACTAACCCATGGACTTTGCAACACTTCTGAAAACAACCCTTATAACTCCCTGTTACGGTGAGCGGTAGATTGCTTCACAAAAATGCACTACATCCATGACTCTTATCTGGTATCTCAAGTCTGAGGATAACAAATTCATTATTTACTTACTGACTAGATCCATAAAGTAAAATCATGTAGTTGGGATAAGTCCTATATTCAATTCATCGAATATCATGTGAAATTGGTATGTCAACGCATCAATATACTTTCAAGTATATTCTTAACCAATACTCAGATTTGTCTTAGTTTAATGATATTCCCATATCATTAATCGACAATGGACAATTTAGAATAACATAAGTTATTCACGGATTTAAACATGCAAATATAGGACACAATTTATTATTAATGAAAACAAACATACTAAGTACTTTAATTCATTATTATAATAATTGCTTAATGTCCTTTATCCAAATATCGAAATAGATCAATGCATGATAATTCTAGTTAATGAATCTTGTCTCAAACTTGAAGACAATTATGCCTCAAGTAATGACAATCATACTTGTTGACAAGACATTATTTCATCTAACTATGATCTATCCGAATTTTGAGAATACTTCTTTCAAGAATTCAATTATTGAAGTTCTTGTATTGTGTGCATTCAACAATCTTGATATTGCCACACAATACTTCATAAATGGTGTGTCATCCTCAATCACCAATTTATGACAATTAAACTTTCAAACAATTTTAAAGTTTAAAGTATTCTAATTCTTTAATGTATAATGCAACTATGCTCTTAGTTGAGCACAACTAGTTCACATGGCTATCAATAAGGATGAAATCCTTCCATGACTAGTTATTGAGTGTCATCTCAATTAAACCAGCATCATTGTATATTAAACACAATATGCTCTTTAAAATTTCCGTAAACTTAATATCCATTGTGTAATGTTTAGGAGCTATTCCAGGTTGAGGATCATTATTCTAATTTCAAACATTTTCCATTAAAATATCCATTACACAAGTTATATAATAACTTTTAATTGGATATCAAATATTGTCAAATCATTAAGCACTTAAGCATGATACAACAATAATATGATACACATGAAAATCCTTCAGTCAAACTTAGATTTTATTCATGTTCTTATCTTTACAAATATGTATATCCATTTAGACTTCCAAAATGATATCATATTCCATTAGATTTATTTACTGCACATGTTTATTAAATAATAAACTTTAGTTCCAAGGTTGTATGTTTTATTTCCTAAATCTTTCAAGTAAAGTTTCATTCCAAATTAAGTCTAACCTTTTACTTATATGGAATGTTACTCTATAACTTATATGATTTAGTAAATCAAACACAATACTCCCACTAGCTTTCAGGAATACGTAGAAATTATCTTATTTCAATTATAAATCAAAACATGAATATAATAATTAAACATAAGATTAATCTCTTAGATGCATGCATTTATCCATTCATGGATTATTGCCCTTTGTATACTTCCAAAGATTTACTTGAATTCATAAACTCCTTTTAATTACTTATCGTCCTCGCTCAAGTAATTATTCAAGAAAGAGTTTTTGATATTCCATTGTCAAAATTTCATATTCATATAAATATGACAATTACCATCTTTGCATATTTAATGTGCTTAGGAAAGAGTATTCAATCATAGTTAATTGCTTAAATATGATTAATAATCTTGTCATAAGACATGCATTAAAACATGTATACAATTTTGTCCATATGATTTCTACACAAAGATTTAAACCACTAGGGTTATATAATCTTTGAATAAACTCATCTTCATTCTCTAACTATTAAGAATTAAGATAAACCAAATTTAATTTGATTATCTTTATGAACAGCATCTATCACATTCATAGTATGAGTATATTACCCAATTCATTATTTAGTAATACTACATCATATAATCGTCAGCATATTAATTAAATACCTGAGATATCCAAGTGGATTTATGAATGATAATTCCATCATCTTGAGATTTATTATTTACATGATAAGTCTCAGCATGATTTTCACTAGTGTGTTTCTAGAAGATTATGTATCTTGTAAATCTATCTTATCAAGATAAAATACTCCCACTTGCCTTTAGTAATTATAGACTATCTATAGATACTTAGCAATTAGAGCAACAATCCAACGTTCTCTTTTAGGACATTACAAATACATATTGACAGTTCCTGACATTATTTTGTTAACAACCTACCCTTAAGTAGCTTAACAAATTTAGAACTTCAATTCAAGACTTAATGTGATTCATCACATTTCATAATGTCTTATTAATCTTCTAGGAGTCTAATTGAGTATATTCAATTCATACTCAATTTCTAACCTTGATAACTTTTGGAAGAAAAGAAGTCATAGTTATCTTTAATCAAACAATCTAACAAGAATTTGATTTCCCTAACTGAACATACCATAAAATATGGTATTTCAATTAAAATTAATATTGTTAGAAGATCTAACAATATATATAAGATAACCATAATCCTTTTGGTATACCTATTTACCAACTAAGTCAACTTAACGGTATAATAGTATTTCCAAACCAATTGCATGCTTTATATAACACAAGTACTTTTGACCAAGTCACTTCATGTTCCTGTCTCATGTAGAAGACATAAACCGTTATAATCCCATTACACGTTAGTAATCATTGATCAACTCAATGACTTCTTGTATATGTCTTAATTAAAAGACTATAACAAGCTAACGTTTTACTTTATTATAAGTCTTGTAATAAAAGACTTTATGTTTATATCTATACAATAAAGTATAAACATGTATAACTAAAGTGATCATGAACACCATCATTTGGTTTCAATAATATTTTCAAGTTAACTCACCACTTCATTTATTTTATGTCATTCTAAGAATACATAATTATTGAATTAGTATTATATTACTTCATGCATTTATGTCATTCCAATAATACATAAATATTATAGTTGAAGTTGTCTTGTTATCATATTGACACATGTTCTAATAGATATATAATTTAGAAACTGTAAATTATCCATGTAGGTCTCACGCATGCATGGAAATTCACCTTGTCATTGAAATTTAGTCTGCGTCTCACGTTTACTAAAATTTAACACAAGTGTTTCTTAGATTAGATGTGTATCTATCATATTAGGACTACAGTCTCTTACTTTGCAGTTAAGAGAATCCTTTAAATCATATTCTTATGTGTTGTACTTTGCACACAATGAAGATTTCTCCCACTTGTGCATGGAACAACACCATATTACATATAAACAACACGCACGCGCTTGTCAATGTGAACAATATGATTTGTGTCATTAGTATAACTAGTAGATATAGAGTTACTCAATCAATCAAGGAAACGCACATGACTATCCTTGAAAATATTAGTCTCTATATCTGGAAAGTAATTATCTTGAGACATTCAAAAGATAATCTGAGTTACAATCAAGACAAAAAGTCTTGTAGCTCCCACTGAATTAGAGAACATTACAATAATCCCTTATTCAGTAATAAGAACACAATACTCCCACTGAATTTGACGACATTGCAAATGTGTCATTATCAGTAAAAGTAAATAGTGTGCTTGTTTACTTTCCTACATCTTTTAAGAAAACCTATTCAAACAATTATATAGGTTATAAAAGGATGTAATCTACTACATAAATGTGATTCATCACATTCCTAATCATTAACTTGAAAAAGCTTGGGCATGCAATTTCTTCCTGTATAGATCTACCATTCCAACAATTGTATGTAGTATCTATAAATGGTCAAACTAAAACAACTAGATAAAATAATCTAATTTGTCTTTACCATTTTGCAGTAATCCGTCTAGCTTCTAATTTAATAACTCATAAAGTGCATATACTCTTACTATTAAAGTTTGCTATGAGTTATGTATTTAGAATTTAGACAATTCTAATCATCCTATTATACCTTTCTCATTCATAAAAAGGAATAGGAATTAAGTCTCACACTTCTCTTAATGGAAAGAAGACTATGTTTACGGTTCATCGTTGCATTAATACATTAAAAGAATTTACAAAATTCAATTTTTGTATTTTCGATAATTTATATTTCCAAGAAAATATAATACCCAAGGATATATTCATATACCCAACATATTTTCTTGAAAATCTAGGATCCAACTCTACATAGATTCCACCACATCAGTTGATCTGCTAGTGGTGAAAGTATAAAAGATGGTAATCTGTCGAACAATAATTGGCAAACAATTTTCCAATTCCTAGATCATTATGGGATTTACATCAAATTGATTCATCAATTTGTCATGTAAGCATGTTTCATCCCATCTCATGCCTTAAGCTCTAGGTCTCACGCATCAACTTAATTAAGTCGTCTAACTTAGAAACTGCAAATTCTCCATGTGTGGTCTCACGCACACTCAGAAATTTACCTTGTCATTAAAATTTAGCCTGCGTCTCACGTTTACTAAATAATAACTTCAAGTGTTTCTTATAGTTAGATGGCATGTAACTTAAATTTTAGGGTATAATTTTTGATATGTCAATCAAAATATGTACAAAGATGCATGCACTCATCTTTATAGCATAAGTTTTCATAAAACCTTTTTATATCCAATTAGTGAAATTAATACACAAAGTTTTACTTGAGCTTTAACCAAAACCCTAAGATGACTTTCTACAATTATGATTTTAAAAGTAATTCATTTAAGACATATTCAAGATTGTGATAACCAAGGCAGACTCTAAGGCTCTTTTCTAAGCCTTCAAATCACGGTTATGAATATCGTCTTAAAGGACTTAATTTTAAAAGCATATTTGTACAAAACATCAATCAAGCAAAAGTTTATGGATTCAATCTCAAAATCATGTAATAAAGTATGAATTTTTGCTAGTCTCGCCTGGGAGCTGATTACCGTGCGAATCGGACCACTATCGGCACATAAGACCTTGCAAGATTCAATCTTTATTAATTTGGGTTTCACCATTATTAGTCCGTATTATTTTCTTTTATAAAATAACCCTTTTTATTGCTTACATCTTGTCCAACAAAACAATAAACACGTATTCAAAGAAAATCAAAACAACTAATAATAAAAAGAGTGAAACAATTAGCCACATGCAATCCTTATTAGAAGATCCTAATAAAATCAAGTCTAGGTATAATAATGCATGTAATCAACTAAGGCCTTCTCCTCTTGATGGAAGAGAGTCACATACATTGACGAATCAATTGCGTAGGCCAAAGCTAATATACACACCACATAGCAATAAATTGATTTTAATATATATTGGAGTCTTCCCCAATTTTAGATCTATCTAAACATGTGATAAATAAAAAAAACAACAAGATCCATGACTAACATGCATGTTTCGTCACGGATTAAACCTAACAATTAGCACATAGGTCACAAGATACGTTCACTAAACCGGTTAATGACCTAGGGTTTCTAGTGATTACACATAATCCAAGAAAACCACAAAACCCTAATTAGGGTTTCATGGAAAATCGACCCCTCCCCCAAAATTAGGGTTAGGGTTTCGAATTTTTCAAAAAAAAATTAAAAAAAGAAAAACCCTAGATCAAAACATGTATCTAAAACACTTAAAGATCCGATTTTTATTAAGTTTTAGTAATCAATTACATGTTATCCATGGCTCGTGATGCCACTGTTAGAATTTAATAACCATGACAATCATATATATATTCTAATATCAAGTAGTCACATATGCGGAAGCGTAGGAACAAGTATAACATATAAAGGTTAACTAAAACATAAATAAAGAACGTACCGTATGCAATCTTGAATTCTTGGATGAACCCTAATTAGGGTTTATATGAATTAGGGATCTATTGATTAACCCCTTACCGTTTTGTTAATCGATCCAAGATGTAAACAAAAGTATGTTTACACCACGTTCTTGTACACACGTACTAATAGCGATTCGATGTGAATGCTAGTTCTTGAATCACAAATAAAAAAGGTGTCGAATCCTTTTTATATTATCAACTGTCGAATCATTAAATTCACAAAAGAAGGAATAGTGAAACCATGCATGCAAATATCTATCATATACAATTGCATGCATGACAGATGTCTATATTATAGATCGATATACCACAATGATGATATACTGTGAATATCTTAATATATGAAAGGGTTGTGTGTGTCGACTTTTCTGGTTCTATCATCGTGAATGAGACCTAAGGGTGTGTTTATATAGCATTTAAACTTGTCTAACAATTCATTGCTAGCACCTCCTTAAGTTCCAAAACTTGACACTCAACCCCCTTTCTTTTTCCTTGTTCGACTTTATAAATATTTGTGATTTAATAATTAAATATAACTATTCATATATTAATTATTTAACATCGATTCTCATACGCAAAGTGTGCAATCCCGTGGTCTCGAGTTCGATTCTAGTCATACGAATATTAATATTTATCCACAAACTCTAACAATCTTTTCTACAAATTTAGTGTTTCTTATCTTTAAGGTTTTGGTTTTGGTTTAGTGGTTATGTTTTGATTTTTGGTTTGGTAAAAGTTTTGGTCTAGTATGTTTTTCTTTGGTTTTGGTTAGAGAAATGCTACTCTTTGTTATGTTCGGATTTCTTTCTGAGTATAAGTTTGAGAAAGGGTGTTGAAAGTAACAAACTTGTCTCTTGATAGGTTATTTATCTTTTAATCAATCATCGAGTTTTTACATTTTTCTATTTTTGTCATATACTTTTATTTATCTCAATCTTACGCAATGGGACACCGAAGCGTATTGTACTGGACACATGAAAGTCGTTCAAAACCATAAATGTGAAGTTTTCATTCAATAACATTTTGATGTAGCAAGAAGTTATAAAATACTCATGCACAGACACTAATATGGCTTGATTCAGTAAAAGCAGTTATTGTAACATAAATGGATGTTTTACATAGAAACTTTAACTTCAAGGAGCACAATGATCAGCTTATTGCAGCATCGATTGATGTTATACACACAAACTTCAATATCAAGAGCACATAGACATACCACATTATAAAACGAAATCTTTTTAACGAGCCGCAATCCCACATTACATGTACCGGCCATTTACTCCTTACCAGTCCATTTCGTAAAATACTCAATAAGGCCTTCTCTTGGAGGTAAAATTTCCTTAACAACTTTACAGTTGATGAAGTTTTCAGCCCATTTAACTAATTTTGGAAACTTGTCCTCTGTGATGAGCTTTACTTCAGTTACTTCTTCCAATGCTCCAACCCAATAGGCTAAAAAATCAGCAGCAATATCAACTAGGTTAATGTTGTCGCCTCCAAAGAACTTGGTACCTTTGACTTTGAGTTCATTTTCTAGTATTTGAAGTTGCTCACAAGCTTCTGCAAGAGCCTGCTGCTCACCATTGCTGAGAAATACTTTGATTACTGCAGGGGCGCACTGAACAAACCATAGTAATGTAGAATTAGATTCATTTACATTATAAAGGAATCAATTTTAATCCCAAAGAAAAGAGATAACCAGAATTTCATTACTAAAGCACATCAAGGCTCTACTACAAAAATGGACATAGATACGACCCGGTTAGGGGTTGTATCGGGATAAGGCACCACTTTTAGCGTGTGCGAGCTCCTTAAGAAAATAGAGAGAAGAACTAGAGATTTGTTTATCTTAAACTTTGATTGATTCATTCATAACATTATGACACCTTAAATACTAGTTTATGAGGTAACTCTCACAAACATAAATCATAACATGACTCAAGTCATATCCTAAACAATGACTCCAACATTTATCCTAATAAAACATAATAAATAAACTACGATAGTTATCCAACACGCCATGCCGGGATAGCCGTCCCTCATCAACTACGGGCGTATCATAGAGCCCAGTTGAAAAGGCTAATAGAGCCCAGTTTTTCATGAGGGCACAAAAGGGGGGGGGGGGGGGGGGGGGGTCTATTATGAATTGCCATAGAGCCCGGTTTGAGAAACGGGCTTTATAATGTGTAATAGAGCCCGATTTTTTAGAAGAAAAACGGGGTCTAATAGTTTTAATCATAAAGCCCGCTTTTATTAAAGAGAACATGGAATAGAGCACAGTTTGTTAGCAAAAAACGCGGCTCTAAATTTTTTTAGCATAGAGCCGGTTCTATCAGAAAAAACACGGCTCTATACCCTTTCCCACAACCCATAATCCCTTTAGAGGTTTTTTTTTTTTTTTTTTTTTTTTTAAGTTCTATGTCAATTGTTATCATAAAATATGTGAAAATTGTCTTTTTTTTATAGTAGTGAGGACAAATATGTGAAAATTGTCAATTGTTATCATAAAATATTTTGTCGCATCTATTTTTAAGAGAATTCAAAAATCAAACATAGTCAAGGGACATAAATAAGTTGTTATTACTATAAGCAGTAACACCAATGATAATTAAGACAAAACAAGATCAATTACCTTATCATCGATAAATTTAGCCCAAAATCGAGCAACAGACTTCTCATAAGGATCCTGAGGCAAAACAGGAACACCTTTCCAGACATCATCAATGTACTCAATGATCACAAGTGACTCACATATCGGATTTCCATTGTGCACCAACACAGGTACCTTCTTATGAACAGGATTGTACTTAAGAAGATCGGCACTCTTGTTGCTTATATCTTCTTCAACGTTTTCGTACTTTATTCCCTTCATATCCAAAGCGATTTTCACTCTGCAAACGTATAGACTTCTTGCATAGCCATACAACTTCAGTTCATCCGTCATTTTCAATGAAGTACTGATTAAATTAGCAACACTTAAATTTAGAGTATGGTTCCAAAATGATTTGTGTATGAGTCATATAAATACCATATTTAGTTGTTTAGGTGAAACGTATACGCATAATGCATGTGCACATTAGATAATAGATATAAACCACTCACCCTGCACCAACTTCATATAATATAATGTCCTCGTAGAAAGTTTTCTATAGCATATAACTACAAAAATTTTATAAAAAACTGGGTCACCTTTTCGAAGTCTTGTTTATATTTTAAAATATTCATAGATTACTATATATACGAAGACCTAAATGGAAGAAAGCTCTATAATTATCATATTTAATTTGTTTGGTGAATCTTTTTTTAGATAGAGTAGAAAAATCATCATACTCACCTATTCATAATTATATAATATACTAAAGGGTAAGAGGTTACTGTAGCAAGCACTGTGCTTGCAAAAGTAATCTTTTTTTTTTTTTTTTTTTTTTTTTTTTTTTTTTTTTTTTTAATTTTTACTGTAGCAAGCCCATTTAACGGCTGTTCACTAACGACCGTTATCTTTAACATTTAAAAAAAATTTTGTACGCACTTTGTCTTTCATCTCAGTGGTTCATTGCAAATTTAGTCCTCAAATAATTTACATAAATGGTCCTTCATGTTATACATCAATTGCAAAATCAGTCCTAGGTAACTAACTTCATGTTAAGTAGCTAACGGCAACAAAAGAATTCCGCAGCAACACGCGGGTACCAAACTCGTAATATCTAGAGGTGGTAAAACCGGCGGGTTAGGGCAACAGGTCCAAACGGGCACGGGCTAAAACGGATATGGGCTTAAAAAGACACGGTCCAAACGGATTTATGTTATACGAATCACTTTAGAAAAGACAAAAAACGCCGAATTTTTTTTCCAAATGTAACACCTCATTTATATTTAAATAACTAAATATATTATATCTATAAGTTTCCCATTTAACTTTTAAATGGAACATGCATGCCCATTTATCACTTCAATTCATCGCTTGTTAGAGTGATAGGTGTCATGGCATCCCAATACTACTCATTTGGGTCCCATATACACACTTATTCACACACACAACCATTATATATATATATATATATATATATATATATATATATATATATATATATATATAATGTTTGCTTCGTCGTGCAGACGAGTAAGTGTTTGATGAGAAGCCATGGCGAGTTGGGCCGGTGTCATGACGAGCCACGGCGAGCTGCCATGTCACCACGGCGAGCTCCACAACGAGCCCACACACCCATTGCTCTTACTGCTATGATATGACTTTCTAGGATTTTGTTCAAGCAATAATGAGGTGGAAATTAGTTTAAAAAATTGAATGTTAACTCGTTTGCAGAGTCTTTGTATTTATCTGAATTACTTAGCTGGCGTTGTCATTACCGAGTATGCTGATGTTTTGTCATAATTTAGGGACATTTAACCATAGTAAAAAAATTATTTGTCATGTGATCGACTATCTAAGAGCATTAGGTGTAAGCTCGTCGTTGAGACTCGCCGTCCGACCTGGCATGCTCAACGGCGAGCCGATGCTCGCCTCTACACCAGATTAGGCTCGCCGTTCCTCTTCGTTGGAGAACTCCTCGTGGCCACGACAAAGGTGAAAAAGCAAAGTGTTGCAGCTTTTTGAATTTTTTAAACGTTGTGTAACGTTTTATTTTAAACGTTCTTTTTTTTTTTTTTTTTTTTTTTTTTTTTTTTTTTTTTTTTTACCCCCTAAACGATAACATATTAACCCTATATATATTACACATATTTCACACATTTCATTCTAAAAAACCTAACACATTTCATTCCAAAGCAAAAACAATGAGTGAATCATCTTATTCCGAAGTTAGTGACTTTGAAGAGATACACGAGCTAAAGCTGATTATCCAAGAGTTCGAACATGAGCAAGAGTTGCAAAATCAAGCAGCCGGTCCTTCACATCGGCGTAAATACATTCGGCGTGAACGTGACGTTGCTGAAGCACGTCTACGGGCCGACTATTTTGGTGACCAACCAAAATATCCTGAAGACAATTTTCGACGTCGTTACCGTATGAGCCGTAACTATTCTTAAAAATAGTCGAAGGTATTGAAACATATATTGACACTCATGATCCTCTTCCTGCTCATTTTGATTTCTTTAGACAACGACCCAATGCTACGGGTCTAATGAGTTTTAGTGTGATTATGAAATGCACATGTGCCCTACGCTAATTGGCATACGGGATATCATCTGATTCATTAGATGAGTATTTACAAATAGGTGAACACTGTGCATGCGATTGTCTAGATTTTTTTACTATGTGCATAATTCAGTTGTTTGGGAAGGAGTTTTTAAGAAAACCAACTGAGGATGACGTTCGTAACTTATACCACGCACATAGCATGGTTCATAAGATTCCGGGAATGTTGGGAAGCATCGATTGTATGCACTGGGAATGGAAGAATTGCCCAAAAGAATGGCAAGGGCAATTTCACAGAGGTGATAAAAAATATCCAACTACAATGCTTGAAGCTGTTGCGTCTTGTGATTTGTGGATTTGGCATGCGTTTTTTGGTGTGGCAGGTGCGAATAACGATCTGACCGTTTTATATAATTCTCCGTTATTCGACGACCTGATTGACGATATTGGCCCTCAAGTTCCGTTTGAAGTATACGGACGTACATTTAAAAATGGCTATTATCTAGCAGATGGAATTTACCCACAGTGGGCATCGTTTGTCAAGTCCTTTACCATTGCAACCAACCCAAAAAATGCCGCATGGAAAGCGAAACAAGAAAGTGCTCGAAAAGATATCGAAAGAACTTTTGGTGTCCTCCAAGGACGTTGGCATATTATTGCCCAACCGGCACGTACATTTACTGTGGGCAAGTTACGGAGAATCATGTACTCGTGCATCATAATGCATAACATGATTTTGAAAGATCAAAATTTTGATATATCCGACGCTGCCGAAATATATATTCCGCCGACACCAAATATGCAACAGTCATGGGTCGAACGTTGCGCAACGCAAAGAAGAAAAACCAAAGAACTACATGATAAACGCACACACTCAAGGCTTCAACTATGTCTCATCGAGCATGTTTGGCAACAACAACAATGGGAAGAAATTCAACGAAATAGTAATGATTAGGTTCGTTTTTTAGTGTTGTATGTGTTGTATTTTTTTTTCCGTATCGTATTTTTTTTTCCTGTATTGTAACTTTTTTATTTGATGAAATAAAATTTGTATGTTTTGTTATTTTTTAGTACTAGCAGCTTACCCGCGCGATGCGGCGACGGGTACCCTGTGACTAAATTTTCCGGCAAACAAATGTTATTTTGTTTTGGGCTACTGGATTCAGATTAATGCTTTTTCACTTGTATTTTTGAATGAAAGTGTGTTTTTAATAGCGTATTAATTATAATATATGAGTAGTGTGTTTTTAGTTTTATATGTGTTTTAGATACTTGTAAATAATTTCTATTTACTTGAGCTTATAAAAAGCTTATAACCTATAAAAACTTCTATAAACTTGTATACATAGCAAAATTATTTTATAAAATAGTTTATTATGTAAAAACTCCAAACTTTTATAAACCATTTCCAAAGACACAATGAAACGAACAATTTGAGGCCGGCCCAGATACATCACGAGCCATGTCGAAATGGGCTTTTAGCCCACCCACCCACATAAACATAAACAACACAAACACATGTAGGGATTTTTATGCCTGCAAATCCTTTTACCATTCTCTCATCCCATCTCAAACCACAAGCAACAGCAATCATGGTACATCACCATTTTCAGTTTTTATCTCTTAAATTTATAAGAACATTCACTAACTTACTTTTTTATATGTATATTTTTGTGTTTACAGATTATTCCAAGGTAGTACCTTTTTTCAACTTCTTTATATCTATGTTTTTTTATTACTATGTTTGCCGGAATTTTGTGGATACGTATTTGATAGTTAATCTACTTATCAAAGGCATCATATATTGCTTATATTTTGTGTGTAGATCTTCCGAGCGGAAATTACCAACGACCTTTATATACGGTTGTCAAGATTGGAAGAATTACTTAAGAGCAGATAAAGCACGGAAGAATATGAATGTCCCATGTGAAATCATTAGGGTTCCATTGGTATATTATGATATATTTCAGTAACCTTTTTTTTCAAACATGTTTATAGAATACTATGATCTGTTGCGGGGGGGGGGGGGGGGGGGGGGGGTGATGGCATGTTGTGTTCCTAAACAATGCAAAAGGATTCCATTCAGCAGTGTCGGAGGGGGGGGGGGGGTGGGGGTGGTTGATGGCATGTTGTGTTCCTAAACAATGCAAAAGGATTCCATTCAGCAGTATTGCATGCCTGTCGGAGACTTCTACCACCAAATCCGGCTAACTATCCTCTAGAGGAAGGCATTACATCCGTATAATATCATGGTTTTTTTGGATATGTATTTGTACATTGTGCTTTACATTTTGTATTAATTGGTAATGAGGTGTATTAATTGTATGTTGTGCTTTAATAGTTGTATATTTTGGTGAAGGGGGAATTAAATTGTGTATTAATTGTATATGTTAGAATAGTGTTTTTAAGTTTTATTTGTGCTTTAAGTACTTGTAAATTATGATTTTTTAACTTGTATTAATTGGTGATGGGGTGTATTAATTGTACATATGTAAGAGATATATTGAGCTTAAAATATTGAGCTTTACATACTTGTACTTTATGTTTTATCACTTGTATTTTACTTAAAATCTAAATATGGAAATCTTAAAAATTAAATATGAGAGAAGGTGTAATATGCTTTATAAGGCCCTTGGCAATGCATCACTCACCTCATTACCCTTCACTCACAAATAACCAATCCCCTTATGCCACATCACCCTCCCACTTTTCCCTTCACTCACTCACTTTTTGTAGGCATCACAACCCTCACCCTTCACTCACTTCTTTTTATTTTCTTTTTTCTTTTTATATATTTATTTCTTCTTCTCTGTTTCTATTTCTTCTTCTCTCTCAAACTCATACATCACCATCACCATACAAAATCATTTTGTTTTCTTTTCTTCTTCTTCCCTCGCTGCTACTATGTTACTGCCATCACCACAAAACCCAAACACCTCCATGATCATCTACAACGTGATCATCTCCAACATCTCCAACGTGATCATCTCCAACATGTTACTGCCATCCCTCGCTGACAACGTGATCATCTACAACGTGATCATCTCCAACATCTCCAACGTGATCATTTTATCATTTGGTTAGATTAAAGCCATGTTTTTTTTTTAATTTTATTTTAATGTTGTGTGTCTGTTTCACCCCCAACGTTCCAATTTTTGACTTTGCAACGGCTACTTTCACTCGGGAAGGTTTACCGCAAATGAAGCCCACCGTGTGGTAAGGAGGCACCGGCGGCGGTGTTCCCGTGCGGTGGGGCTACCGTGCCGTGCCTCCCCGCATGCGTTGCCAACCCCCTAAGTAGTATAGATAATAATAATAATAATAATAATAATAATAATAATAATAATAATAATAATAATAATAATAATAATAATAATAATAATAATAAAAGCAACTTGGAAATAAAGTTTGAAAAATAATAAACATAGACCCGCTCCCTTGAAACCCTATAATTTCGAAAATAATTTGAATTTCAAATAAGCAGTAATTTTAAAGGATAATAATATAGAAAGGAAAATGAATTGTATGTCTAAAACTAGGGGCAATTGCATATATACCCACTAAAACTTGCATATTTGCATATATACCCAAAACATGCTTAACTTGCATTGTACATCATGCATTGAAAACTTGTATTTTGGAGAAATATGCAAGTTTTTAAGTTTTAGTGGGTATATATGCAATTCTCCCCTAAAACTAAGATCTAAATTAGACCTAAGGATTTGATTGGTTCATTTGAAAAACTAGACGAGTACCGGTGCATAGCAACGGAATTTTATAGCGACATATAGTTTATTGATAAAAGAAAAGTTTATAGGTTATAAACGAAAAATAATAGAAGTTTGAAGATTTGGGAATTATAAGTAGTATAGATTTGTGAAATGAATTTAATTTATTTAATAAAATGAATAAAAAAATAAATGTGTAAGAGGTGGGGCCCTAATGGGGAAGTTGAGGTTTGTTGTTTGGTGGGGGGGGGGGGGGGGGGGGGGGTTGTTGTGAATAGTTGAAGTTGAGGTGTTTGGTGATGTGGCAGGAGTGGGACCCGAATGAGGAGGCAAGCCTCCCCATCTACACCTAATGCTCTAACAACTAACAATTACCATGTTTTTTTAGGCTATGCATTATATATTTCATGTATTTTTTTGCTAACCATGAATATGGTTTACTATCAACTAACAATTACCATGTTTTTTTAGGCTATGCATTATATATTTCTTGGTAGGTTGCACATTGTGTAGCAAGACATTCAGCTGAGCAGATTACAAAGTAGGGCAGCAATCAAGTCAAGCTTTTATCAAGCAACTCGAGTTCGAGCTCGAGCTTTGCTCGATCGAGTCAAGCTTTTATAAAGCTCAAGCCCTAAAATTAGCTCGAAATATTTAACAAGCCAAGCTCAAGCTTTGGATAGCTTGGCTCGAGCTCGTATCAAGCTTTTATCAAGCTTTAATATAGATATTTTCATATAAAATTCATATAAGTAATTAGGAGCAAATTTGGTTATTAAGCTAATTATAATTTATAAGGGCTTAGTTCGTAAATATTGGATAATGTATTCTAGAAACCTTTAACCCTACCAAACGTCCAAACGATTTGTATTCTAATGATCTAATCTAAGCGTCTCCTCAATCTCCTCCACTTATTCAACCACCAAGTCCAAAGTTTCTCTTTTTTTTTCCAGAAGTATTCGTAAGTTCAGTTATCAATTTATCATTATCAAGATTTTTAATTTAATAATCTTAAGTGTTGCATCATCAATCTATATTATATACATGTATCTGTGTTTTTTATCTTGCCATTGTTAAGTGTTAGCATCATCAATCTATTTACGCAAGTACTCCATATGTAAATATTTACGCACGTATTACTTAATATTGTGTTGCTACTGTTGCTTACTTAAAATACATATACTTATTGTTGAGTTTAGCTATTGAATAAAATATTTTTATATTCATTCAAGCTTTTCAAGCCAAGCTCAAGCTTTGCTCGAACCTACTCAATCCAAGCTCAAGCCTGGATGTTGAAATCTTGACAAGCTATCAAGCCAAGCTCAAGCCTAGTGTTTTTCTTTCAAGCCAAGCTCAAGCCTTGTTGAGCTTGAGCTCGGCTCGACTCGATTGCAGCCCTACTTTTATACAAAGAACCTCTGGTTTACTATCGCACAGCTAATTCTGTATTATTTTTGTAATGCCAGATCTTGTCAACACTATAGCTTCCTTTCTCCTGGAGGTATGTTATAGGTTCATGGCACTGTCTATTTCTCGACAGATACTAGTCGTTAACTTCTTGATGATTTCACCCATAAACATCTTCGTGTATAATCTTGTACGTATATCCTTTGAAGTCATGTTGCATATATGAATATATGATATTCATTGTTTGGTTAAAAAAGTTAAGAGGTTGTTTGGGGTAATACACAAGCTTAAGGGGTGTTTGTGTTTGCTTTTTTTGTGAGCTAATTAGCTTATTTAGAATTGTAGTGTTTGGATAAGCTTGGCTTAGGCTTGTGAGCAAATTATGTGTGTTTTGATAAGGCCATTAATGTGGGTTATAGGCTTATTTGGGCTTATAAGTTATTTATATCAGATTAATATCATAAACTATTCTAAAAACTCATTAAGTGCTTATGAGCTTATTCATTATAAGTCGTACGTCGTTTATTACAAATAAGCTTAAGCCTACAAAGTAAGCTTATACAAACAACCCCTCAAGTTTATTAGCTTATTTAAGGCCGTGTTTTTAATAAGCTCATCTACACCAACTCTTTAGCTTATATTTCACAGTACTTACTTTTGTTTCCAGCTGCACCCCGTTTTCCTCTTTGTTCTTCTCATTCGCTGGAAGTTTTGGTTGTTTTGGGTATTGTTGAGGTTTTTGTTGTTGATAAGCTTACCCAAACTTACCCCATTTCCTCATTCATCGTTTTTGGATAACGTATACACTAATAAGCTGTGTTTGTAAAACAGTTTAAAGTGTTATTAATATGCTCACCCAAGCATCCCCTAAATGTATGGTTTCTAATCTGTATTTGTGTGTATTTATCTGTTTATTGGTAATTTATTATTAAATGACCTATGTTAGATATTAACAAATATGAAACAAACACTGCTTGGTACTGGTACAAATAACAGATTCACGTCCCTTTTTATGTGAAACATCTGGAAAACTAATTTGTAAGGTGGTTCTTGGTATTTATATATGTATATGTGATGGAAAACCGTATTTTGTGCAGGATTGAGATTGAAGCTGATTACATAGGGCTACTGTTAATGGCTTCCGCCGGGTATGATCCACGTGTTGCACCAAAGGTATTTGAGAAGTAGGGTCAAGTATCAGGTGATTCTGCTATGCAAAATTACCTTTCTACCCATCCATCCGGAAAGAAGAGAAGTAAATTGCTATATGAAGCTAATGTAATGCAAGAAGCACTCTCTATATATCGAGAGGCTGTAGCAGGACGTGAGGTTGATGGTGTTTTCCTTTAGGTGACATCTTGGGATTTATCCGCATCCTAAATGCAAGATCATAAAAGAAATTGTACAAAAGAACGATTAATTGACATGTATGTTCATCCTTTCTTTAAGTGTTGTTTTGCAATTTAAATTTGTAATTACTTCTTTTTCTTATTCCCTCGTCAAGTTATATTTTTGCACAATTATAGTGCACCAAGTGTACTACGAGTATAAAACATGTTTCGTCAAACTTCATGTTCCCCGGATGTGAAAATTCTGGTCAGTCTATTTTGTCAGAAAAGATCTTATAAGAAAATATTGCAACAAGGATGTTTTGAATTTATGATCAACATAGCTTCTCTTGATAGTTGTTATCCAAGATTTAATGCACAAAACTAATGTTAAATTGTGGATCTTTTTTTGGGTTGCTACTTGATTTTGCTATCAGCTGGTTTACATTGTGATAAACTGTCTGTTATGTGGATGAGCGTTGTAATTAATAACCGATCAGGCCTTTACAAGTACTAATAATAGGGGACCCCAAAATAATTAACCCAAAGAATGGAGAGATTAGGGTGAGGAACAAAGCCATTCGGTGAACTATACTGATTTGTTACATTAAAGGAGAATGTTCAGTAAATCATGAAGATTTAAAATTTGAACACTCTGCGAGACCACACATTTAACAATCTTAACATCATAGTAACACCATACATCAATTTCTAAGTTAGAGGATTATCTTTAGAAAGCTAGCACAATCCATACCTATTGTCTCCTTAGTTCAGCCATCATTGTCTCCTTAGTTCCAGTAGGTAACTTAACCTTCAAAATTCCACTAGTCAACTCAGCCACGACATTATGTGCATCATAAAGAAAACCGGCACCAACTTTAACTTCGTCATGGATCAACCTTATTCCTAAAGGAGTAATTGCCATCCCCATAACGTATATGGTATTACCTTGCACCAGCATCTGTAAGTTATGTTTGTTAAAGCCCGATGCTTCGAGAAAAACATCCAATCCATCATTGGACAATTTCTGAGAAGCATTCGTATTTATCAGGTTTGAAGCTTTCGTATTGCTTTGATACCCAAAAGAACCTTCACGCTTGAGCATTAAATCACCATGGGACCCTGAAACAAAACAATTCATTACGAATTTACGACAATAAGGATTAAATTAAAAACACGATTATTAAATACAAAACCTATTCCATTGCCCAGCAACGCCTCAGCAACTGCAAATAAACATAAGGTCAAATATTAGAAAATGTTATAAAAAGGTGTTACAACAACATACCCAATCCCGCCAGGGCGGGGTATTGGGGAGGTAGAAAACCCGAGAGTAGGGAGACTCCTTCAGGAAGACATCCGCCTAGTTTATGTGTGCGGGTGAGAGTGCACATAAATAAGTGCATGTGTGAAAGTGCGCGATAACAAGGATATGATAAGCAGTCTAAAAGACAAAAGGCTAAAAAACAAGCATACAAAGCAAATAGGCAGAAAACCATGAAAAGAACTTAAGAGCCAACTAGCCAAGGACATATACATATATAAGCATACGCCGCAAGAGAACATAGAATATAGAAAAGATAGAGCGCTAAAGCGACAAGGGAGACACGAGCAAAAGTATAAACAAATAAAAGCAAATGGGCAAAAGCACCTAGAAAAAGAAAAGGGGGCTAAAGACAAATATAAAAAGATCTAAGTAGGGCAACACTATGGGTCCTATAGCTAGGGCAAAGCAAAAGGAACAAGAGAGGCTACTAAACGCCTAAAAAACCTAAAGGGAACTAGCTAAGGGACTATTTCTAAATACCATACACAGTTCCAAAAACTTAAAAAGTGCAAACATCCCTTCGACAAAATTTTCATTTCAATTTGGTCACCAACGATATCCAAACACAAATTTCCGACAAAGACACATTCAAAGTCTTATCGAGTGCACTTTCACTTTGGTTTACCACATGGACGAATTTTGCAATTTACTCTATAAATCAAAACGATCCATACAAATCTTAGAACAAGAGATACTAGTACTAAACAGAAAAAGCAAAACTAGGTTATGAGTCTATTTTTTAATAAGCAAAAAAAAAAAAAAAAAAAAAAAAAAAAAAGTTAAAAAAATTGATTATCAATAAGCAAAATTAGGTTCAAGGGGGTGTTTGGGATTGCTTATTAAAAATAGATTTTGCGTTTTGAAAATGGGTAATCAGCTGTTACCATTGAGGAACAAGACAAGGTTATTTGAGGGTAATATATCCTTTTAATATAATAAAACAAAACCCATCGAAGGTACTTTCGTATTTCAAAAAAAAATATTATTTTCTTATTAGATAATATTTTAATTATTATTTTTTAATTTAAAAATTTATAAATTATTTTTGTTGATATACTACATAAGCAGAAAATAAATACAAAAAATATAGATAAGATGCAATCATGCAACTAACAATAGGATTAAACTTTTTAAATGATTATTTTTAATAATAAAAAACTATAATTAAAAATCATAAATTAACAAAACAAAGATTAAATTATTTGTTTTTTAATAAATAAAAATATATCATCCAATTTTTTTTTTTTTTTTTTTTTTAAAAAAAAAACCCGGGCATGCGCGGGCATCTTTTATATAATAAAACAACACCCCTAGTGGGTACTTTGAAAAAAGAATATTTCCTTATTAGGTAATATTTTAATTATTATTTTTTAATTTAAAATTTTTAAAATTTGTTTTGTTGATATACTACACAAGTAGAAGATAAATATAAAAAAATATAGATAAGATGCAATACTACGTAAGTAGAAGATACAAAAAAATATAGATAAGATGCGATTAAATTTTTAAATGATTATCTTTAATAATAAAAAAATATAATTAACATCATAAATCAAACAAACAAAAAGATTAAATTATTTGTTTTTTAAGAAATAAAAATATATCATTAAAAAAAATTTTAAAAACCCGCGCGTGCGCGGGTATTATAACTAGTTATAACTAAGGGCCCGTTTGTTTGGGTCATTTGACATGGGTTTGGGATTTCAAATATTAAAACCCATGTTTGGTTAAAAAGGTACTCCAAATAATTGGGTCTCAATACCCAAAATTTTCTTTCTTAAAAAGTATACCCCTATTACAGGTTTTTTGAAATTAGCCCACTCACACTTCATATTTCTATTTTAGTTTTAAGGTCCGCTTGATTTAAAATTCGTTTAAGAAGATAATAGTTTTAAAAAATCAGTTGAGGAGTACACCAACGTTAATATCACAAAATCTTTGTAATATACAAACTGAAAATGAGACGTGATTCAAACCAGAACAAATATATATTCAGTTTTTTTTTTTTTTTTTTTTTTTTTTTTTTTTTTTTTTTTTTTTTTTTTTACCGTTATTCATTGGAAAACAAACACAACAAAATTATAATCACAAGTTGTGCTTCACAACAACTTTAGTTGTTAACATACAATATCGCAGGAATTGCATATATACTAAAAGTTAAATATTTGCATATTTACTCAAAATATAAGTTTCAATGCATAATGTATAGTCTTAACTAGTATCTTATAATGCATAAAGCCCTCTTGGGGCATTAACGACACTAAAACAGTAAAAACCTTAAAATTCAGCAACGCAAATAACCATGCATAATGTACAATCAATTCAAACACAATTTTCTTTATTAAACGTGACTAATTAAATACACTAAGACATTGAAAATTAAGAAATACAACTTTTCATGTAATGTGTATTTTAGTCGATATATATATTGTAATGGGCTCAAGCCCGAGTTCTAAAATGGTCTTTGTACACCTATTTATGTATCGAATATTCACATTAATGAGAAATACACAATTTACCACTTACATGGTATCAATCTAAAACCGTAAACGATCCACAAACAAACCTAAAACCCTAAAAACCGATCCTTCCAAACCCTAGTTTTATTCAGTCGATCGTTGGTATAGTTACCGGTCGACTTTTATGTTTCATATCACCTTTTGTTCGATTACAAGTCGGTTTTAGTTTAAGTCGATCGTTGGTAGTGGTGTTTGGTTACTAGTCAATGTTCTTGTTTCGTTGAACGTTGGTAGTTATTATTCATAATCTCCAAGTTTATTTTCATAACCAGTCAACACATTGAGTGTTGTTCTTTGGTTCTCAGTAGGTGCTCTTTGATCCTTGTTGTTTTTTGCTTGTTCCCTGTTTGTCAACGTCAGTTAAAAGGATTTCGTTAATATCAGACAACGTCAGTTAACAGGATTTCGTTAATATTTGTTTTCCAAACCCACCTGTTACAAGTGGTTCATTTTCTTTGTTTGTTTACCAGTCGACACGAGATCTTGTCGATCTTTGGTCTTCTTCTAGCCATAGTAATATGTCACCCATTTCACAAAACTCAAATTGATGCATCAACACATATATCTATTAAGTTATCAACACATACAATTAATGATACTCTAAAACCCTCCCTTCAATGAAAAAATGTAATTAAAAGAACTCATTGTACAAACCAAGCAAATTACTAGACACAAAAACTAAACAAACAAAATAATACAAAAACTTAGCAAAGCTCCATCAAACTTTTGTCATCGCTTATAACCCCTAAATAAACAAACTAACCGCTAAAGCTATTTTCAAAAAACGTACAAATGAAATAAATTATTGGCCGAAGAAATTAAATTACAAGGTACCCTGCTAGTGGTATTTAATAAATCACATAGAAAATTCCAGATGGCTGATGGCTCAAGCCATTAGCGATGGCACGACCCCGATGGCGCGAGGACCACGCTTGTGGCTGGCTGGTAGCGGCTGGCGCCGTGGCCACCAGCCCACGCGGTCAGTCTTTTTTATTTTTTTAGTGGGTAATGAGTTTTTGAGTGAGGTTTTATGTTTTTAATAATTGTGTTTTCGTTTACAAATGTTTATTGTGTTTGTGTTTCAAATTCTTTTTTTTTCAAAAAAAAAATAAAAAATAAAAATAAGTTGCAGGTTCTTCGCAAGGAGAACGAGGAAGAAGTAGTTGACTTTTTTATTTTTATTTTTTTTTTCACTTTAAACCCTGTTGTTATATAAGTTTATATTATTGCTTATGTTAGTGTTTTTCTTACATCGTTAGTCATTATTTAATATTATGTAATATCTTTTTTATTTGATGTTTTTTTAGTTGTATATTGATTATATTTAAAAAAAATAAGAAAAATAAAAAGAAAAAGATATCCAGCATCACCAGAAAAGTGGTGTTATAGCTAGGGAGGGGTGTTTTGGTGTCATAGGGAAATCTGATGCCATGAGAAAAAGGTGTTGAGGTGGCACCATATTTTCCATGGCACCAACTATACCTAGTGATCTTAGTCGGAACAATATACAATCACTTATACCCAATAATGTTCTTTAACTTCCAATCCGGTAAAGTTCAACTTTTGATATTCTAAGAAAAGATTAAGATTTGGATAAAATTTTGAAGGTGTAAGTTACCTTCTGAGCTTTTCATACGGCAATTTGAGCATAAAATTTTATTGGGTCAATGGTCTTGCTGATACGAACTGGATTAAAATCAATAGTCAAGATTAAAAGAGAGTATTTTAATCTTGATCATTGATTTTAATCCAATGGTTGAAAATCAATCAATTTGACTCAAGTTGATGGGATAACTTGAGGATTCAAGTCCAACTTTGCCTTAGGTCAATCTTGAACCAAGTGTTGTTAGTGTTGTTTCCTGTTACCAAGGTTTATAGCTAAGAACTAGTTAAACACCTAAATACTATGTCTAAGATATGAGTTTTACTATAATAGGTTATGTGAAGCAACTATTTAAAACACACAAAATGTAATTTTCAATGCAAAACTCTCTATTGATTATAAATCAAAGAATTCTACCCAAGTGTTTGTGGAATAACATTTAGGATTGAATGACAAGTGTGTATGTGGCGTGGCGTGATAACATGACCAAGCCTTACGCTTTAGCAATTAAAGCGAAGCTTTTGCGTTTTTAATGTGTGACTTAAAGCGACACAAAATATTAAAATAATTATATATTTTCTATCATATTTCATATATATCGAGTTTACAAAAAGCGTTGTAAATAATTAATAAGGTTAAGAAACTATTATTACATTTAATATTCTTCATTTTCTTAAAAATTAGTGTAGTTGAATCAAATAAGTTCGCCACGCCTCATGCTTAGCGCGCTTTTTCCTCCTCATCTCACGTCACGTCTAGAATCGACAACTTAGTCTATTTCATAATGTGAATGTCACACATCACGCTTTAGCGCCGCCATGATGTTGCCGGGCCTTTTGAAGTATGGTATTCTTACAAACTAATTAAGAGATAGAAATAAAATAACATACATCAAAATCCCTTTATTGTTTTTTGGGAAGTGATTGACACACTCCCAAAAGTTATTAGCACACTCACAGTACAACCAGTTAAAGCATGTTATATTTACTGTACAACTGTTTAATGCATTCAATGGAGCGTGCCAATAAATTATGAGAGTGTGCAAATCATTTCTCTTTTTTTTTATCCAGAAAAAAATACAACATAGAGTGTCACTCTCAACATCTTTGCTTTAGCAAAACCTGCAAGTTATAAAGGAAATTTGAACTTTCATGATTTGTTGCTAAAGACTACCTTTTTTCAATTGATGTTACATGTTTCAAGTTTTCATTTTAACCTTTACAGTGAGCCAACTTATTACAATATATAGTTCATTAAATACCAGCAAAACAAATGACTATTTTGAGCATACATGGATAAATGAGAAATACAAACTTCAATTTATCTTGTGCAAGTTTGTAAGAAAAAAGTAGTAAGAACCGCGTCCTTGTATAGGTGAATTGACACCCAATATACTCCATACAGTAGGTTGATTTCCCGAAGAGTCTGATCCACGAAAGTTGTATTCGTGTGAAAAGAATTAACTTCTAGAGTTCATTTATTTATTTATGATAAAGCGTACAATAATTATACTTATTAATTTAATTTATGTTGAGTTAGCAATATTGTGATGTAAACGCATGGACGAACCCACTTGAAAGTCGGGTATGGACAACACCAAATTTTAAGTCACGAATTGTAAAATTTTTATAAAATACTTCATCCGTCCTAAAATAATTGTCCTCGTTTGGCTTTTTAAAGTCTTAATTTCTCTACTTTGATCTTTAATAATTTTGTTTATGTTCGTCTTGATCGTCTTCCGACTAGATATAATCTTGCTAAACGAGGAGTTGTTTTAGAATCTTCTTTTTGTCCGATTTGTGGATCGGTTCCAGAGGATTCCATCCATATATTGTTTCAATGTGAGTTGGCTAAGCTCGTTTTTCGTAAGATTTGTCGGTGATGGGATCTTGATTCGAATGATATTTCGTCCTTTTCTGATTGGGATGTTTGGTTCTCCACCATTCGTTTGCCGTCTAAGCTTAAGCTTATCTTGGAAGGTGTGGTCTATGTAGCTTGGTGGCATATTTGGACGTTTAGGAATCGGTCTATCTTTGTTGAGGTTCCTCCGAGGCATTCATTGCTCTTCGATGATATTGTCTCCAGTGCTTTTGATTGGTGTGTTAGTAGATGTAATAGCTCGTTTTCTGGGGATAGTTGGTTGAAAAACCCTAACTTACTTTCTTTGTAATTTCTCTCTAGCATCTTTATTGTTTTTAAATATGTTTTCATTGGTACAATTTTCATTAAATATTATATAACACATACAAAAATATTTAAGATCAAAGTTGAGAAATTAAGACTTTAAAAAGTCAAATGAGGACAATTATTTTGGGACGGATGTAGTATGTCTTTTCTTGGCACGTGCAACCCCCAACTTTACCATGGTACACAAAATCATTAAAAAAAATTTTGTGCAACATCCTTTTAAAAATTCTGAGTCCGTCTCTGTGTAAACGTGCTATCATCACATTTCCTTGACCAAATATTGACAATTAATGCTTCATACGTTTTCGTCACTTATACTGAGGGCTTATCCAGGGTCCGTGTTGGCATACATTATAGTCAAACATTACAGGAAAATTTAGCTCATTTAAAAGATTATTAATTTTACATTTTTGCCGCAACGCGCGATGTATCATACTCGTTTACCAACATTTTTAAAAGTACATGGTGAAGGTCTCTGTTAAGGGCGTGAGATGATGTGGGTCTGGTATATGTGATGGAGCACTTTTGAAAAAAAAAAAAATAAATAAAAAAAAAAAAATAAAAAAAAATAAAAAAAATACCCTAATTAATTTGCTGTTCATGTGAAGAAAATGAATAGTGATGATATAGCCACTAGGGCTGGCATAACAAGTCACACGAACCTGTTAAGGTCAAACACGAACACGACCTGTTAACTAATCGTGTCATTTTTCTCAAACACGAACACGACACGAAAATTAACAGGTGCACCTGTTAAGACCTGTTAACACGAACACTGCCACAATTTACACTTAACCAATCCAGACCCAACCACACTCTCGGCAACACACCACAAACCAAGCAGACCCTATCTCTCATCTTCAACAGAACAACACCAACAGAAATCAACAACAGGAAACAACAACAACAATGACATCGATAATACTAACTACAACAAGAATCAAACCAACAAGAACTCGGCATATGCTTCACAAACCAAGCTAAATTTGAATCAAAAAAAAAAACCCACAATAACGATTACAAATTTACAAGTTTACAGATTACAACCGTGAGCTTAAGCTAAATTCGAATCAAAATAAAAATAAAAAAAAAAAAAATTAAAAACAACAACTACAATAACGATTACAAGTTTACAAATTACAACCGCGAGCTTAAGGTTTTCTTTTCTTCTCGATCTAATAACTGAGGGTGGTTAGGTGTGGGAGTGAAGGCACGCTAATGGCGAAATGATGGTGAGGTTCGTTTTGACGGCATGTGTGGTAGAGATAGTTGAAGAGGAGGTCACAGTGAGTATTTTGGTGGTGGTGGTGGTGGTGGTGGCGACTGGCGAGACACAAGTGGCGGTGGCGGCTAGGGTTTAGTGAGAGGATGGAGTTATTTGTTGGGGAAGAGAGAAATGAGGATAAGATGTGAGAGGAGGGAGTATATTATTACTGGGTAGTGGGTGGGTACTTTATATATGTATACTATAATGTTAACAGGTCATAACAGGTCTGACCTGTTAAGACACGAATATTAACAGGTCTGACCTGTTAAGACACGAAACCTATTAAGGTCAAACACGAAACCTGTTAAGAACAGGTCGTGTCGTGTCGTGTTAACAGGGTTCGTGTCAAAATTGCCAACCCTAATAGCCACACCTCATGCTCAAATCTTTTTACTTATTAAATTCGAACTTGAGAATTTATAGTAAAAGGTTAACAAATAACTTTTTTTTTCTCCTCTTTGCCAAATACACCAGTTGATAATCCTAACAATTGCAAACACCGTTATTGATTATTCAACTAAAAATGTTGTATTAGAAATGCACCTATTATTCTTAAACCATGGACATTGAACACCAACTTACTTAAAGAGGATTTGACCAACATTCCGGTGTGGGTTAAATTTCATGATGTTCCTCTTGCCATGTTCTCTGATGACGGTCTGAGTCTTCTTGCTACATTGATTAGTACGCCGAAAATGTTAGATGCATATACTAGCAAAATGTGCAAGGAATCATGGGGCCATAGTAGTTTTGCAAGGTGCATGATTGAAGTGAAGGAGGATGAGGTTCTTCGGGATAGCCTCACTGTTAAAATACATTTGCTTGATGGGACGGGTTCGACTATTGAGAAGATTCAGGTTGAATACGAGTGGAAACCGCCTCGTTGTGATAAGTGTAAGGTATTTGGTCATACTCTTGTTGATTGTCCTAATTTTGTCCCAACTACTACTCAACCTACACCGAATGTTAATGATGGTTTCCAAACGGTCAATAATAATAGGAAGAGTAATACTGGTGGTCAATCTGGTCCTAATAAAGGAGGTTTTACAAAGCCTAGTGTGGGTAAAAAGATGCAATATAGACCCAAAGCACCTCCTCCTGAACCCAAGAATGTGGTTGCCAACAAGAAGAAGAATGCTAATGTGCCATGTACTAGTGGAGCAAGGATTGGTACTAGTGGTACAAAGATTACTACCTATAATCAGTTTGATGCCCTTAATATGGATGATACGGATGATTTTGGTATTCCTACCTATGTTAAAGAAGTGGAATCTGGTACCACAATGGAAGCTACAAAGGATGGGTCTTTAAAGACTAGCAATACCTCACAAGAACCTATTGTGAGTGCTTTGAAAGAGAAGGACCAGGCTGGGGCCCCTAAGCCTAGTGAGGATCATGAGCCTACGCCTATTGCTGCTAAAATTGGAGAGCTTGAAAAGTTACTTATTGATGGGAAAAGCGACTCTCGTGGATGATGATGGTCATCCTATTATGAAGGTTGATTACCCGACCCAGCCTAGTTCTTCTACTAAGAGGGTTAACCCATTCTCTAAGGTGGGAGAGATTGATGTTTCTGACAGTGATGATGAGGATGTTGAGAACACTTTTGATGAGTCAACAAACCTATTTGGTGGTGGTCATGATCGTGAAGATGATTATGATGAATATGAGTATGAAAACTATGTGGCTCAGTTCTACGATCTTCCAGGGAATTTCAAGCTTCAAGGCCTTCGAGGGAAGTGATTTGGTTTTATAGGATTCTAATGTTATCTTTTAAGTAGTGGTTATTTTCTTGTTTAGAGAATAGGAAGTATCTTGTTATGTAAGCTTTTCTGCCTATGTAACGGGCTGAGTTATGGGATTCACCCATATCCTTTGTACTCAAATGTTTTTTGGAGTAATATATTTACCGAGTCTTTTGACCTTTTACCCAAAAAACTAAAAATGTTGTATTTTCATATTTCATTCTCCAATCCTATTAATATAACCATATAAGACACGTTGTGCACTAACTGTTTCTACTCTCTAGGTCTATTTATATTTTTCAAGTATGACATTCATATGATTAGAAATATTGAAAATCTAAGGCAGAGTGTAATGGTAACCGCAAGTACGATCGTAAATTCAGCGTCACATCTGCTTATTTCTCCACCGCCAACACTAAAACCAACATAGTGTAATAGAAGAAGCGACTTCACTATCTAAACATATACCACTTAAACACAAATGCACCACACAATATAGTCACACCCAGAAAAACACTATATCTCTTCCACGCAACTCATTTGTCTGAACGGCCGATTCTCTTAAAATTTAATGACCAACGTGTCAATGGGTGGAGCAGTTTTAAGGACGACGCATCCTTGTGTCTACAAACGCTTCAAAAATTGGCCAATTACACCTAGTCTAACGGATAGCTTTTCAATATCTACCTTTTTTAAATGTATGTGTGGTGAGGGTGGAGTTCTACACTACTTCTACATGCACATGATTAAAAGGCCAAATTAACTAGTCTATGATAAATAGAGGATGTACGTGCACATATTGACATATATATATGCCACTTAGGCTATGAGCAGTGGTGTTGATTCCTCACTCGTGAGGACCATCATCACTCGTAAGGACAACTGTGGGGATCAAGGTGATGCGTGAGCAAGCAAAAACAAGAGAGGAAGGGTGACCCAACTCACTTTCTCTGCATTTGTGCAAAGTGGAAATCTTTATTATTTAATATCTAATTTGTGAGTGTGTGTGACGTATTTTGTAAGGCATGTTTGTAAACAATATTTTAAAAAACGTTAAGGGAGTAATGACCATTGTGGGTGAAAGGTGAGGGAAGTGGTGAAGTGAAAAATCATGATGTAACAAATGGTGATGTAACGATGAGGTCAAACATAAAGGAATGTCACCATTGCACCTAGTCTTACATGTTTAGGCTACCCCCAGTAACCAACCACGATCGATATACTCGATCAATTACAAGTCGATCGTCCTTTTGTAACAAATCGATCGCCCCTTTTTTTGTATCAAGGTCATCGATATTAATACACAACATAAACACACTTCAATCCACAAATCTCACACTTCTCTCAAATCAAACAATGGCTTGTCGTCTCCTCCACACCGTCGAACAAATGCAAAAGTATATCATACAACAAACCGTCAAAGATGACACGGATCGACAACAGACTATTGTTGAAATTATCAAACTGTTTGAGCTCGCAAAGGCACTCAAACAACGTTTGAGACAACGATACATGGAGTGCAAAGACATCTCTAAAGAAAGAAAAGTCGTGATCGACGAGTTTTTGTACGATGAATATCGCAAAGACGCTGCCGTTAGTGATACATTATGGGGTTGCGTGAATCAGATACATGCCCAAATCTCCAACAAGATCCGTTCGAGTTTTGAGGAAAATGTGGAAGTTGGTTTTGTATCACAACAGAATCAACAATTTGTACAAGGTGCATCAACATCATCTGATGCACCAAGATTTGTTAAGCAACAACAACATCTACCTCATCTGGATCAATTTTAGCTAGGTTATGAAGAAGGTGCTGGCTGGAACGAGAGTAAGGAACAGGAGCTTATCAAGTTGGAAACAGAGCACGGAGAGAGAAAGTTTGCGAACTACTCTTCGCACGACGACGGTTATCGCTCTGACAACTTTCAAACCTGGGATCACCCGGCCGGATTACCAATGAATGTTCATGTTATTTAATGTTTTAATTTCGTATCGTTTTTATTTTATGTTTATGTAACATTTTAATTTTATGTTTATGTAATTTTTAATTTCGTATCGTTTTATTAATGAAATTTAAGTTTGTGTTAAAAATGTTTAAAAAAAATGATAATGGTCGCCCTTACTGGGGCACCAATCGCTTGAAGGTCGTTGGAGAGAGAAAACTGACATGAAAGAGAAATTGGAAGTGATTAAATACCCTTATTGGGGTAGCCTTATTTGTATGATGAAATTAAAACATTTGGAAATACAAGTTCGGTAGGGAGGTTATGTGCCACTACCCAAATTCACGTGACCAGGAAACAAGAAGCAACTGTACGGAAATTAGTAGCTAAGTTGAGAATCTATTGCGTCACTTAAATTGTGGTTCCAACTCCACTCTTTGTTCAAAACTTCAAATAACTATTGTAAGAGCATACCGGGTGCGGTGGCGTACACCCAAGCTTCATCCAACATCAAGCCAAAGTCAACACATGATACCGCCTTCACTTTGCATCTTTTCACTCCCAAATTTTTTGTGTTTGTATTAAGCTGTGTCTTTATTGGGTTTGATGTGTCTCAAAAAAGGTGATTTAGCTTGATTTACGAGGTAAGAAGTTTTGGCTGTATGAGTGAAAATGAGTGTTTTATTGAGGTGGCATGACGTGACACCCAAAAGTGACTTTGGCTCAGGCCATGGTACATGATGCTCTAAACTAAGTACCCATTCTTCAAATTTATTGTCTACATTTGTTTTTTGGTTTGTCTCAAATTAAATTATCCACTTCCAAATATAAATAAGTAATTTAGATCAAGTTTATCATATTACCCTCACTTGATGTTATAATTAGAAACTTTAAAAAAAGTTATAAATTAATTAGTTAAGACTAAAACTATCATTAAATAAAAAGTAATAAATATAAAGCTTTAATGATAATGTTTTTCTTAAACTGTGTGTCTTTTGTAAATGAACAACTATTTTAAGACGGGGATAATATATCAATAAATGTGACACTACTATGATCTTTTAAGGGGTGTTTGTTTCGGCTTATTAAACGTAAGCCCATTTGGGCTTATTTTTTATAAGCTCCAAATTTTGTGCTTATTTTGAGACTTGTCGGCCTATATAAGTTTATTATGATACGATAAACTTATAAAAGCGGACAAGTCTCAAAATAAGCCGTAAAATTAAGGCTTATAAAAAAATAAGCTGAAATTTAATGAAATTTCGGCTTATTTTGTATAAGCCTTAATTTTACGGCTTATTTTGAGACTTGTCGGCTTTTATAAGTTTATCATATCATAATAAACTTATATAAGCTTAAAAGTCTCAAAATAAGCCACAAAATTGAACCTTATAAAAAATAAGCCCAAATGGGCTTACGTTTAAACTGTCGTATTTTTTAACTTTGTTTTTATTGTAAAACTGTGAAATAAAAAAACAGAACAGAAAATATAATGTTTGATAACCCAACCCGATAACACCCTTTAATGACGGTGTCAGCTTATAATTGTGACACCATCACCTTTCCGTCTTCGATTTAACATTTTTTTCACTGACTTCAAGTCTCGGCGTCTGTTTATAGGCTGTAACGACATCACTAAGGGGTTGTGACGGGATCACCATACCCGTCTCTACACTAACTAATCACGAAAATTTGTGAAAATCCAATTTTTGGGCACTTTGAATGACGGCCTCAAGCTTGCCGGTCACATTTGGAAACTTTTGTTTTTTTCTTCCTTTTATCGTCCAAATATACCCAAAACTCGTACTATTTGAGCATATGCATAATCAAATACCTAAAAGTCAAATAGAATGATTTTAAGCAATAAATGATATAAAGTGCATGAAATAATGAGTTAAAGGACCCCAAAAAACAATATAATTTTGCACCTCATCAAATCATGTTTTGGGGATATGATTCTTTCTGCGTTCCAATTAGGCATTTTTGCAGGTCAGATTTATAAACTTAATCTTTTGACCTCTCATGATCACATCAAGTTGATGATCTTGCAAAGATTATTTCCTTATGTTCCTTTTTTGATGAACCTGCTTCAGAGATTAGATTCAGCACCTAACATGTTTAATTTTTTTAAGAATATTTTTTGCTAATGCATTGACTTACCCTATCTGAACTGTTAAACCAAGATTTACTGATAGACTTAATTTGACCAAGTTCATACATGAGGGTCTTATTTACTTAGAATCTAAGTGTAGCATGCTGAAAAGTTGGGGCAATTATCTTAGCTTGTTTTAGTTCTAATAACTCATCCCTACAACTGTTCATCTCTAACGGAAGATTCCATATTTTGAAAATAGGTTAGATGTATACCTTTTTATGATGATGTCCACACATTCTTCATTTCTGGCATGTTCTTTCCCATTGCCACTTCATCCCCGTTATAAGATTCAACAACAAGTCCTTTATTTTTGGAGTGAAATGATTGTGAGGTTTGAGAGCTAGAACCACTAGCAGTTAAGAGTGCAAGTTTGGCTTTGGCTTTCTGTATTCTGCTTGTTAGTCTTTCTCAACTCTTGGTTCAGTTTGATAATTGAAAAGTTTTGGTGCTGAAGTGATGAGTTTGAGTTGGTATCTATGGGTGTTTAAGGAAGGGTACGAGGGTAAGGATGCTTTGTGATACAATCTTTCATGTAGTGACCAGATTTGACACATTTGAAGCATTTCTCTTCAGTGACCCTTGATCCACTGAATCTGGATGAATTTTTTTGAAGAATCTTTTGGAATTGGCTAGTAAAGCTCTTTCCTGAAATTCTTCATTTAGGTACTCCTGACTGCTTCTCACGTCCTCTTCATATCCGGAATCATCTTGAGAGTCCTGAAAAAAAGAGTTAGAAAAAAAATGCAGTTGATATTGTTAAGATTGTCAAGGCTTTCTTGTTTTTAGTAGCATAAGTTTTGGCTATCAAGCATTTATCATAGTTGTGTTTTCCATAAAGAGTAGCTAGGTCAAGATCACTGATATGAATGGAGTTTCTGAGATGTTGATTAAAATTTAGTCACTTCTTTTGAAGACTATTCACGAAGCCAACATTTATTTCATTGTTTGAAAGTGCGACACCATCGCATATAAATTCATGCGTAAGAATGGTATATCCGGTAAAAGATCTTAGAGAGACTTTCATCATTAGTTCAATTGAAAAGTATTGATACAAAATTCACTATTTTTTAAAATTTTATTAAAGAAAAGAAACACACAACATCATATATTCAAGTATATATCCAATGATATCTTAAAGTGTGCAACATAGAGCAAAAGTAAGTATAAATGATTCTAGCTAGACGTGAAGCTATAAGGCTACTCACAGAAGCATAACATGATCGACATATGCGATCGATTTGAGTCGATCGTCCTTAGTGGGGCTACTCGGTCGAGGGACGAAAAAAACCCAAATAGGTCGCAGGCTCGACCGATTAACATTTCCATTTCATTTTTCTTTTTGATCCATATAGCCGTTTGTGTATAGCCGTTTGAGGTAAAATAAAAATAAAAAAATACTACCGTTGTAAAATAGCCGTTTGGAACAAAAAAAAAATCTTTTAAACTACCTTATAAATACACAACATAAACTCACACCAATTCACAAAATCTCACGATTATCTCTATTCAAAATATATATATAAAAAAAACCACAATAAACAAAAGGCCGAAAATCCCGATTACCGCAAAACATCCCGCAAGTATCACCGGATTCGACTTTTTAGTTAACCGGTGTCTCACCAAATATCAATTTCTAACCCCGTAGTTTTGATTATGAATCTCAACAACCTCCATAGCAACAAACATTTAATTCATTTGCTATGAATCGTAATATAAATCGTTCATTTATTCCACCATATCAAAACAACCAACAACCACAACAAAGTCACTCCCGTCGAAGCCAACAATCTATGTATGGCTCCCCCGAATTGGTGTATCGTCCAACAATGGACTCGTCAACGTCTTCTTATTCAAATTATCAAAATTATTCTCCGGTTAACAACATAAATCTTGATGCTTGTGATTTTATGGATCAATTATGCAACAATCCTATTTTTATGTTGGAACCGGTTCGGGTTATCCGAGTCATGAGATGTCACCGGGTTATCAAGGTTCGGGTCATGGATCGTATCACGATTCGGTTCCAAATGATGATCTTCCTAATGATGACGACGACAACACTTTTTCAGAAGAGATGTCACCGGTCAAACAAAAGAAATGTGCTACAAAGGGTAAGAAGAAGGTGGTTAAGAAGAGGTTGAGAAAGAAACCATGAATGATTCGCGATTTGGACACGCAAAGAAGAGATCACGTTGTGCATGGGTTGGTGTGATTCGTCGGAGGATAGCATTGTTGGAAATAACCAAAATTCTAAGGGATTTTGGAAGAAAGTGATTAGATACTTTGAAAACGAGGTTTGTGAAGGGAGATCGTACAACTCAATTGTCAGCAAGTGGAAAAATAGGATTCGTCCTAGAGTTGGTGCATTTTGTGCCATTTATGACAATTGTTATACCAATTTTTGAAGTGGTGCGAATGATCTCACTATTTACAAACAAGCATGTGAAGAATATGAAATAATGATGAAGCATGCCTTTGTATTGGATCATTGTTGGGAAATTTTGAGGACCATCAGACTTGGAAGAGAAATGAGATGTCGGCCTTTTTAAACCAAGATGCGGCTTGAAAAAAACCAAGGACTTCTGAAATCGGCTCAGATGTGCCTGATAATGAAGAGCCTCAAAATGAGCGACCAGCCTCTAAGAAAAATAAGGCTACTAAGAAGAAATCGTCGGAGAATTTCAAGTCTTCGTATTTGGATGAGGTAGCCGAAAAATGGAAAACCATTAAGTCAATGGCATTGGAAAAGAAGCAGTAGCTGGCAGATGGATACTACGACTTGAAGAAAAAAGAGGGATAAGGAGTAGGAGCTAGAGCGTAAGAAAGCGGAGCAAGATGACAGAAGATTGGCAATAGAAGAACAAAAACTTGAATTTGAGCGACAAAAAAAATATAAAAAAGACATCATATTCTATTGCACACCAATCGACCCATCTTTGCCCCCATTATAGCGACAAAAAATGCAGGAAATCAAAGATTCGATCAAGGAACGTCACAACCTAGGTTATTAGTTTTTAATAAATGTTGCAATGTTTTAATAAGTGGTGTAATGTTTTTATTTTTTTTGAATTATTATGTAACGTTTTAATTATGAATGAAATTTGAGTTTGTGTTAAAAATGTTTAATAAAAAAAATGAACTTTGTCGCTCGTACTGGGGCACCTAATCGACTGCAGGTCGCTGGAGAGAGAAAGCTGACGTGCCAATAAAAAAAAGAATGATTGAATCCCCTTAGTGTGGGTAGCCTAAGGAATTCGCATCAAATCATTTCTAAAAGCTCTCATTTCAATACTCACACTCGGTGAAAGTTATATGCATAAACGAGAGTTAAAAAGATTGAATAAAAAGATTTGAAAATTAGTAAAATTTGATATTTTGTCTCTCCTCTTCATCTTTTTCTCTTTTATAAACCCTTCTTTTTCATTTCAAGTTACATATCCACAATTTTTAACTTGTTAAAAGATTTCAAAATGGCTTCTCTGACCAAAAAGATCATCACAAAATCAAATGTTTCCAAGTTTGGTCGATTGCTCACAACCGTACCCCAAGGAACACCACCGGTACCAAACTTATTCAGGGTTGTGGATGTCCCAAATCACTTTGAAAGTATTGTAGAAGTCGTTGAAGTAATCAGCCGCTATATTGCCATGCAACCGACCACCCAATTCCTCTTATTTGACTATACACGAACTAAATTACCATATAACCTCTTAACTATAAGATAATATGCATACTATATATATAACATCTTTCATAAGAGATTTCATTTATACAAAATTCATTATTCTTTTAAATTTTGTAAAATAAGAGAACAAACAACATCATATATTCAAGTATATATCCAATGATATCTAAAAGGGTGCAGCATAGATATTCAGTAGTGCAAAAGTAAGTATAAATATTGATTCTTGCTAGACCTAAAGCTATAAGGACTTCACATCAAATCATTTCTAAAAACTCTCTCATTTCTCATCCACTTAATGCTCAAACACTGTAAAAGTTACTATAATGAGAGTTAAAAAGATTGAGTAAAAAGATTTGAAAATTAGTACAATTTATTATTTTGTCTCTTCTTTTCATCCTTTTCTCTTTTATAAACCCTTCCTTTTCATTTCAACTTACATATCCACACTTTGTTTACTTGTTGAAAGATTTCAAAATGGCTTCTCTAACCAAAAAGCTCATCACAAAATCAAATGTTTCAAAGTTTGGTCGATTATAGTATTTTATTGAGGTTGATGAGGATGGTGAAGGTCTGGTCTTCTGAAAACATTGATACTTCAGTGAAAATATTTGAAGACAGGGTTGAGGTCTATGCTGATGCTCCCGGTTTCCTAAAAGATCACTTTCATATCATTGTTGAAGGTCATCAGCTCTTCATTACCGGGTTGGCTCTGACACCCACCAGTGGAACAACAGTTATCAACAAGCATCTGATGATAGATGCCGGCTTTCATTATGATGCCAGTGGAGTCGTTGCTGTGTTGGAGAATGGCATTCTGATGGTGAAGTTTCCGGTTGGAACTGCAGAAACGATGCAGGCTGAACCATTCCTGTTGAATGAGAGTGATGCACTACACAAGCGCATGTATGGTCAATTAATTAGTCAAAGAACAACAAACAATATTCTATTTTGTTAACAAAATAGAATATTGTTTGTTGTTCTTTGACTAATTAATTGACCATACATGCGCTTGTGATGCTGATGCTAGCTAGTGCATCACTCTCATTCAACAGGAATGGTTCAGCCTGCATCGTTTCTGCAGTTCCAACCGGAAACTTCACCATCAGAATGCCATTCTCCAACACAGCAACGACTCCACTGGCATCATAAAGAAAGCCGGCATCTATCATCAGATGCTTGTTGATAACTGTTGTTCCACTGGTGGGTGTCAGAGCCAACCCGGTAATGAAGAGCTGATGACCTTCAACAATGATATGAAAGTGATCTTTTAGGAAACCGGGAGCATCAGCATAGACCTCAACCCTGTCTTCAAATATTTTCACTGAAGAATCAATGTTTTCAGAAGACCAGACCTTCACCATCCTCATCAACCTCAATAAACTCTCTTTGAGATAAGGAGGTATATCTGAGACAAAGAAGAAAAAACAAGTTACCAGTTTTTTAGCTTCTCAAAGTAGTAGCAGAAAACATACATTTATTTTTATATACATATTTGAAACAATGAAATACAAAACGAACCTAGGTTGTTGCTTTTGGACACCATCTCATAAACTAGAAACAAAAAAAAAAGCAAAAAAACTTTAGTATATAAAAATTTATTATTATTATTGTTATTTTTGTAACTAAAAGAAACACATGCTAACCTTTCAGCAGAGCCACCCTCAAAAGATACACTAGTAAACAGAAGAAAATATATATTTATGTATTTAGAAAAATATTAACAAAAACTAAATTTTGATGACATATCTAATAACGAACAAACCTTCAATGGAATAGTTAGAACATGTATCATCCAGCACATCCATTATAGTTACCGGTGGTGTTCCTTGGGATTTGGGACATCAACAACCCTGAATAAGTTTGGTACCGGTGGTGTTCCTTAGGGTACAGATGTGAGCAATCGACCAAACTTGGAAACATTTGATTTTGATATGAGCTTTTTGGTTAGAGAAGCCATTTTGAAATCTTTCAACAAGTAAAAAATGTGAATATGTAACTTGAAATGAAAAGGAAGGGTTTATAAAAGAGAAAAGGATGAAAAGGAGAGACAAAATAATAAATTGTACTAATTTGCAAATCTTTACTCAATCTTTTTAACTCTCATTATTGTAACTTTTACTGTGTTTGAGCATTAAGTGTATGAGAAATGAGAGAGTTTTTAGAAATGATTTGATGTGAAGTCCTTGTAGCTTTAGGTCTAGCAAGAATCAATATTTATACTTACTTTTGCTCTACTGAATATCTATGCTGCACCCTTTTTTAGATATGATTGGATATATACTTGAATATATGATGTTGTGTGTTCTCTTCTTTTACAAAATTTAAAAGAATAATGAATTTTGTATAAATTGTGGAAAACTAGAAGGGGGGTTGAATAGTTTTCCCCTCTTTTTAATTTTATAAAAACTTGGTTTCAAAATGTTGATTCAAATTTATTCAATTGTTTGTTTGAAAAATCTTCAATTAGAGTTTAGTGTGAAAACAACATATAATCAATATGATCGGTTATATATGTACGCTTATGAATTAGTTTTGGAAACTTAGTTTTATGAATGAAGCTTTGGTCGATCTTTATGTGAATACGTTTTCCTTTTGAAATCTTAAAACGTTTTGTATCAAATTATCGATTAAGTTAAACTTGATATGAGAAGTGTTAATAATATATATAAGTCCATTAGACAATATCATACAATTTTATATCTTATTACAATATTAACTTGTAACTACACCACAATCAATCATCATGACAATATAAGCAACAATCAACACATATTTGCAAGCATAGATATAACGCGATAAATGCAAGAATGAAAGTAAAAAGATAGGAGAAAGAGGATGCAAACCGGACACGATGATTTATAGTGGTTCGGCTACAAGGACACCTTCCTTACCCTACTCCACTCCCCGAGTCACCTACTCGAGAGTTTTCTTCACTACTCAACAAGCTCCCTTTTGGCGGAGAAAACCTTACACAACTTTTGCTTACACCATTTAACGACACTAAGCTAAATGTCGGGTTCTAATAGTAGCTAGAACCAATCTCACACCACAACACACCTTCTTCACAACACTACTACTACACTACTTATCACACCTTCACTACTTCTTCTTCACAACACACCTATTTCTTCACGGCTTCACGACTTCTTCATGGCTTCACAACTTCACGACTTCTTCACTACTTCTTACTCGCTCATAAGCTCACTACTAAGTAAGATCATCTTGATCTACTTATTACATATACAAAGCTCACAACTTTACATAAGCACTAACTACATCTTTGGCTTTATGATGGGGAGGATTCTTCTCTTGCACTTTGAGTTATGAGAGATTGGATCACTTGAAACAAAGATTAATAATCTTATGATCAAAGGGTTTTAGAAGGATGTTTAGAGAGAATTGTATCTGAAATTCTTTTTGAAAAAGGTGAAAAAAATACCAGGTTTGAGGTGGTATTTATAGGAGAAGATTTCTGACAGAGGAGCGTGCCGGTCCCCTTAATTGTATGGCCGGTCCCCTTAATTATTAAGGGGGCCGCCCATAATTAAGGGGGCCGCCCTACTGAAACGGCCAGAAATCTTTGTATTTTCTGGTGAAAGTTTATTCGGTGAAAAACTAACTGATTTTGGTTAAAAATTTGAATTCATATATTTGTTATGAATTAAACATTTTCCTTTAATTACCAAAATTGTTTTTCAAAAAATATATAACATGTTTATATCATTTTATAAACTTTGTAATGTTTAAATACAATCCCTTTGATCATAAAATGTATTAGACATTTGTTTGTACATACCTTAAGTGATTGTTGAGGCAAACTCGAGACGTTGAGATGTCGAGGCTTGTTGACGTAAGAATGCAAAGATGAATTGTGATCACAAGTAACTTAAGCACTTTACGTTATATGTTGTAACTTACATCTTTGTCATCATCAAAACATGAAGAGAATGTTTAGATTAAATATCGTAATATTCATGCCAACATAAATGAAATCTCTTATGAAAGATGTTATATATAGTATGCATATTATCTTATAGTTAAGAGGTTATATGGTAACTTAGTTCATGTATAGTCAAATAAGAGGAATTGGGTCGGTTGCACGGCAATATAGCGGCTGGTTACTTCAACGACTTATACAATACTTTCAAAGTGATTTGGGACATCCACAACCCTGAATAAGTTTGGTACATGTGGTGTTCCTTGGGGTACAGATGTGAGCAATCGACCAAACTTGGAAACATTTGATTTTGTGATGAGCTTTTTGGTCATAGAAGCCATTTTGAAATCTTTCAACAAGTAAAAAAGTGTGGATATGTAACTTGAAATGAAAAAAGAAGGGTTTATAAAAGAGAAAAAGATAAGAGGAGAGACAAAATACCAAATTTTACTAATTTTCAAATCTTTTTATTCAATCTTTTCAAATCCAACATATATATTAGGTGGGCACAGTTATGTATTAGTTAACATGCATAATGCATTCTTTAACTAATACATAAGCATTCTTAGCTAACATAAGCATTCTTAGCTTATAAAAAAATCACAAGCGCAGGTATGGTCAATTAATTAGTCAAAGATCAACAAACAATATTCTATTTTGTTGAAACAATTATTGTTATCTTATATTTTGTTAAAAGATTGCTTGTGGTGCTGCTATTAATTATTATGTATTTGGAGAATTATCTTTATTTGTCTGTGTTCATACCTCTATTTTGAAAATTACACCTCCTAGGCATGCATGCATTTAATTTGATATAGGCTTAAAATCATATATTTGAAAATAGAGAAAATTCTCAAATGATGCCAAAAAGTTGAGGCTTTTCTCAAATGATGCAAAAAATAACATGCTTTCTCAAAACAGTCATGTGCGAATGTGCGAACGTGCGACTCCATTAAATGTGCGACACGTGTCCACTTTTTTATTATTAAAGTACAGTGTAGATGGGTTCTTGTCTTATTATTGAGTGTATTAAAAAGACTCAAATACTCTTGCCTTTAATACTACAACACTTTCCAACAAAATACTCCATCATCAACACCACCACCACCAAATCCCAGGGGATACTCCATCGCACATAATAAAAACATATCATATAAAAAAGCATAAAAACAAGACAGAAACATTTCTCACCTCAAAGACAATTTAGCATTAGTGACAAATGATCAAGAATGAACAGTTTCTTGATATGATTTCTGGGTTCTATTTATTTGTACAAAATTTACACTTTTTCTATCAACCCCGTTGGTTTTGTTCTACATCTAATTCATACCCAACAGATCCGCCAAAACCCAGATTCGCCATCAAGATCCGCCAAAACCCAGATCCGCCAAAACCCAGATCCGCCATCAAGATCCGACCCAACAGATCTGCCAACCTCTCGCTCGGTGGTTTTGTTCTACATCTAGATATGTCCAGAATGATCAATCATGCATTTTCTTATTACTAACGACACCCTTTTATGAGAATCTAATTCATACCCATGATTATAAAGTGTTTAGTTTTAGTAATGGGAATGGTGTCTTTGAGGTTAAGGGGCTGGATATTGAGACTATGGTTGAGGATGGGGGTGATGAGGGGGGTGATCAAAAGTTTGGGGAGTTGTGTGATGAGTCGGGTTTTGATGTTGGGAGATTGAAGAGGTTATACGGGTTTGTTGTTTTAATTTTCCAAGATATAAATTATTTTTTGTTAGTATTTTTTTTTTTTTTTGTACGATGGAATAATCGCCGGAGTATTGCCGGAATCTGGAAAATAAAATGATGTCGCACATTCGCACATTTAAGGGGTAGTACAGTCGCACATTTAATTGTTTCATATAAAGATAAAGGTAAATAATAAAAAAGAGGGTATTTTAGTCTTTTTAATAGAAAAACACCCACCTACCATTGTACTTTAATAATAAAAAAGTGGACACGTGTCGCACATTTAATGGAGTCGCACGTTCGCACATTCGCACATGACTGTTTTGGGAAAGCATGTTATTTTTGGCATCATTTGGGAAAAGCCTCAACTTTTTGGCATCATTTGGGAATTACCTCTTGAAAATATGTTAGAATCAGGATACAACATTAGTGTTTTAAAGTATTATAATAAGGAGACCATGACTTTGTTTGATGATTTTAGAACATTTCATTTCCTAGCCAAAGCTACCAGTTAGGGTTGGTGAGGTTGGTATCCATAATACATTAACTAGGCAATTGCCAATTGGTATCCATGTTCAAAGTCTAGTAAGTGACCCTTCTCCTCGTCAAAATACAAATAACCCTTCAACCCATACTTCAAATCAAGTGGCCTTAAACCTACACACCTCCTCCTTGCACCTTTTGTCTGGCAAGCGTAGGGTCGTACAAAGAAAAAAAAGATGGGTGTTGTTAACCGGACGGGGGTCTACCCCGTAGGTCTGCAAACCCCCTAGTGGTGGGGCCCACATGGTACAATTGTTTTTTTTTTTTTTTTTTTTTTTTTTTTTTGTCTTATGTCTTGTCCACAAGTCCTTTTGTCTAATTCTTTTTTTTTCCAAGTCCAAACTAACAAATTATCCCTTTTTGTCCAAGTCCAAACTAACCAAATGCTGGAAACACAAGTCCTTTTGACCAATTTTACAAGTCCACACAAAACTGCAAACACAACCTAACCAAAACTGCAAACACAAACACAAACTAACACAAAATGCAGGCTCGGATAATGGTTCTCGTCATCGCCCAAGTCCTTTTTTTTTTTTTGTCCAAAATGATTCAAGTCCAAACTAACACAAAACTGCAAACACAAACAAACAGCACACAAACTAACACAACTGCAGATTCGTCATCGCCTTATAGGCTCATATTTTTAGAAGGCTCGGATGTGAAGGTTGCGAAAGTGATAAAAATATCACTCCGCCATACCATTCGGTTTTAAAAACCATTCGTCATCGCCTTTGGTTTTAAAAACCACAATACCACTAGAACAGGAATGTCACAAGCTCAACAGGAATGTCACAAGGTCTGCAGATTCCACAATAGTAAGGATTCCATCTGCAAAGCTCAACAGTTCAAAAGTAACACCAGAAACAGGCATGTCACAAGCATGCCCAAACAGTAAGGATTCCAACTGCAAAGATCAACAGTAAGATTCCACATATTGCAGCTTTGGTGGACTATAAACAAGGGAATCAACCAACCAGTATACCACATAACCATTACAGCAAACACAACCACCAAAGAAACTATACCACATAACCACAACCAGTTCTGAGACTATAAACAAGGGAATCAACCAACCAGTATACCACATAACCATTACAGCAAACACAACCACCAAAGAAACTATACCACATAACCACAACCAGTTCTGAGCTACACAACCATTAGTATACCACATAACCACAACCATTACAGCAAACACAACCAGTATATCACAAAAATTGTACCTTGAAGGTACACCATCCCATTTAGGGAGGGTTTGTTTAAAAAATAGGGGAGGGTCCGGTCAACATTGCCGAAATGTCTAGTTCACCATTCTACACACAAGAGGTACTAATAAGCTTTACGCCTTTTCAATATTACATAAAGATATCAATTGGCTCAGATTATAAGCAGTTTAACATAATAGATATGGCTGCAACTTCAAATGTTGCAAAGTTTTTATTGCCGTCCATTTGGAAATGCCACGCCAAAATCAATTTTTTTAAATCATCATTGCCGTATATCGGTTTTTTTATAAAAAAACCAAGTTTCAAATATCCTTTTAAAACAACAAACTGCTTATAAAGTTTCATCACAAACTGCTTAAGCAGTTTCATTATGCTTATAGCTAGAGCCTGTGGACTGGGGGTAGGCCAGAGCAGGTATTCATACCACTCAAAAGGTGGCAGATCAAGGTGTTAACCTACCCACAGCCACAGAATCACATAAGAACCAGCACCACAGAACCAGTACTATTATCACCACAGTTGTCTCACACACAAATCACATGATAAAGGCCAATGTTGACCGGACCCTCCCCTAAGGTGTTAACCTACACAAACCACATAAGAACAGACAATTAACCATCACAGAACCACCACCACAGAACCACCGCCAAATCCCCCAATTAACCATCACAGAACCCCAGAACAACCACCAAATCCCCCAATTAACCATCACAGAACCCCAGAACAACCACCATAGAAACCCCCCACCCACAGAAACCCCCCACCCTTCTAAATCAAACAATTAACAAGTTCTTATTAACTAAATCAACACAAATTGAAAAAACCCCCAAAATTTTTGAAACCCTAATTTTTGTAATAACAATTAACAAGCATAAATTAACAATAAAACACCACATAACCATCAGAACCACCACCACAGAAACCCCCCACCCACAGAAACCCCCCACAACGAAACTAATAAATTTTTAAAAATTAGGGTTTTTTAAAAAAATTGTAGATCTGATAAATTAACATCTAAATCAAACAATTAACAAGTTCTTATTAACTAAATCAACATAAATTGAAAAAACCCCCAAAATTTTTGAAACCCTAATTTTTGTAATAACAATTAACAAGCATAAATTAACAATAAAACACCACATAACCATCAGAACCACCACCACAGAAACCCACAACCCACAGAAACCCCCCACAACGAAACTAATAATTTTTTAAAAATTAGGGTTTTTTAAAAAAAAAATGTAGATCTGATAAATTAACATCTAAATCAAACAATTAACAAGTTCTTATTAACTAAATCAACACAAATTGAAAAAACCCCCAAAATTTTTGAAACCCTAATTTTTGTAATAACAATTAACAAGCATAAATTAACAATAAAACACCACATAACCATCAGAACCACCACCACAGAAACCCCCCACAACGAAACTAATAAATTTTTAAAAATTAGGGTTTTTTAAAAAAAAAATTGTAGATCTGATAAATTAACATCTAAATCAAACAATTAAGAGTTAGATCACCCAACACAGATCACCAACAGGGAGAAACCCCCAACACAGATCACCAACAACATCACCACACACTCACAAACTCTCTCACAAATCACAAACATAAGTGATTTAAGATCTAATAATGATTTTAGATCTAAAAACGTTTTTAGATCTAAAACTAGAGAGAGGAAAAGAGAGCGAAGAGAGAGAGAGAGACTTGTGAGTGTGTGGTGTGTGTGAGACAAACCGGTGATAATAGTACGTGGGTGTGAGACAGCTGTCCCCCACCACACGGTTTTAATTTTTTTTTTTTTTTTTTGTAAAATTTGTGAAATTTGTAAAAAAAAAGTTATTTGTTAAAATTTGTAAAATTTGTAAAAAAAAAGTTATTTGTTATAAAAAAAGTTATTGTAAAAAAAAAGTTATTGTTTATAAAAAAAAGTTATTTATAAAAAAAGTATTGTTTATAAAAAAAAAAGGTATTATAAAAAAATATTTTGTTTATAAAAAAAATATATTGTTTATAAAGTATTGTTTAAAAAAAATTATTGTAAAAAAAAAATATTGTTTATAAAAAAAAGTATTGTCAATTCGTAATGTTTTTTCAGGGGTTCGGTTCTCACGAGCAATTAACGGATTGGGTACAAAACATAGCTCGGGGACTCGGTTTTGTGATTGTTAAAAGAAGAACTAAATCAGAATACGGAATTTTGAACGAAATCAATTATAGGTGTACAAAGGGTGAGATTTATTCACCCGAAGGAACTGGAAAACGGAATACAAGTACATCTAAAACCGAATGCCCATTCAAATTGGTGGCGAAATATCTTAAAAGAAGATCATGTTGGATTTTGAAAGTGAAGGATGATAGTCATAATCATCCTATGTTAGAGTCGCTGCATGGTGTGCCATATGCAATGCGCTTAAATGATGATGAGTTCGAGTTGGTTAAAGAATTGACAGAGTATACCGTACAACCACGTAAAATACTCTCGACAATACAGGGTCGTAATCTGGATAACGTGTCTAGCGTTAGAACTATATATAACGCACAAGTTAAGATCCGGAAAGCCAAAATGGGTAATCTAACTCCAATTCAAGTCCTTTACTCACACCTGCAGCAATCAGGGTACACATATTACGATAGGGTAAATGCTAATAATGAGCTTGAGGAACTATTTTTTGTTCACCCTACGTCGTACGCTTTATGGTGTACGTTCCCTGAAATCATGCTAATAGACTCCACGTACAATACCACACTGTTTAAATTGCCATTTTTGGAAATTGTCGGAGTAACATCAACAAATAAAACATATTCGATGGCGTTTAGTTTTTTAAACAGTGAAAAAGGGCCTAATTTTAAATGGGTATTGCAACGTGTAAAACTGGTGATAGAGGAAAGGTACTATCCACGTGTTATCGTCACCGACAGGGATTTAGCCTTGCTTGGGGCATGCAGAGCAGAATTCCCTGGTGTTCACAAAGTACTATGTCGATGGCATATTTCCCAAAATATACTTCAGCATTGCAGAGGTAGATGTGAGTCGAGTGATGAGTACGACTCCATCAAACGCACATGGGATTGGATGGTTAAAGCTCAATCACGCGCCTTATTCGAGCAACATTATCGACGACTACAACAAAAATTGGTCAACAAACTGGGTACTTAATTATTAATTTAGTGTTTTTTATTATTTAACAAATATGCACCCGATTGACCTTGTATTAATTCATCGTTTTTCAGAGATTGCCCAGTATCTGGATTACTGGCTCCGAGAGTACGGGCACATGTTTGTCTCGTGTGTTACCGATGAATATCAAAGCTACGGCCAGCCAACAACGTGTAGAGTTGAGGCTCAACATGCATTGTTGAAATTATATTTGGGCACAGCACAATCCAACTTAAACACGTTGTTGATTTCGATTGATAAGATTCTTGTTTCTCAAAAGAGCGCGATACAAGAGACTTTTAACAGGAGCAAAAATGAGAAAATGCTTAAATGTGATATACCAATATTTTCAGAGTTGTGGTATAACATTTCCAAACATGCTTTTACACTCATGCACAGAGAACTCCTTCAAACGAATTTCGCCGCAGAAGATTGTAACCATCAGTTGCGATCAATTTATGGATTGCCGTGCTTTTGTCAAATGATGGGGTATCGAATTCATGGTAAGTATATTAAAGCCAATATTAATGAATGCTTTCACGGAATGCTTCCACGAAATGGTTTTACATAAGTCACTTTTGATAAATGCAGGTGTGCCAATTCCATTGGAAAGCATTGATATATTTTGGAGAACCCTGTCTGTACCGTGGCCCGTTGTCGGTAACCTTGTGCTTGATGATGATGATGATGATGATGATGATGATGATGATGATGATACAAGAGAGTTTGAAAATGACGTTCGACAATTCAAGAGTGCTTTTGGCAAAGCGACGTCGTTTGTCAAGAAGAATATGTTGAACAAGTCAAGAGGGATATACCAACCTGAATCTATGGACACACGTCAACCTGTTGTTCAGGAAAATACCCGTGGACGTCCGAGCGAAAAGAACAAAAAGTCCAAGGCTACAAAAGTTCCGGACTTAAATGAAGTACCAATCGTAGATCACCGAAGAAGTACGAATACAAGATCTACGAAAGTCCCGAAATTGCCGAAAGAGCCTCCAAGACACAGTTCGTACACGGGTGCTAGTCCACGACACATATTATATGTTGGAGATACTGTGAGCAATGGTTTTATTCGGGAAATTCCACTGGTTTACCGTCCATACGTAATAAGTATACGTAATGTTGCGGGTGATGGGAATTGCGGGTTTCGGTGCGTTGCTCACTTTATTTTTCAAAACGAACATAGGTGGGCCGAAGCCAGACATAGGTTGTTGCAAGAGTTAGATTACCATAGGAGTACTTACATAGATATGTGGGGGGAACAAGACTTTATCTTTCTTTGGAATACAATACATTGGTTCAACGGAGGTGCACATCAAGGTTACTGGATGGTGATGCCAATGACGGGTCTAGTTATCGCTTCAATGCTAAATCGACCGATTGTATTTCTATCCGTGCGTGGTTATAACACATGTTTTCCGCTTTTTTCCGGGCCAAACAACACACAAGGAATCGACCCCCTTGTGATTGCCCGTGTGGGGGAGGACTCATGTGCTCATTACATTATACTGACGCTAGACCCAACTTTTCCACTTCCGCGTAACCACCCACAATGGAGGTTTTTCCGACAGCCAATTGCAGAACAATGGATAAGTTTATATCAACATCGACTATCGACGTAAATATTATACAGACAAAACATTGTAAATAATTATTGATTTATGTTGTAAATAATTATTGATTTATGTTGTGAGTAATTTTACAGACAAAACATTGTAAATGATTATTGATTTATGTTGTAAATAACTGTTTGTATTATATAGTAATTGATTAAATATTTATTTATATTAGTAAATAACATTATTGATTGATTATGCAAATTCTTTGGTCAGATGAGCCAAAGAAATCCTTTCTGGTGCCGATGTAATAAAGGATTTATTGTAGAACGGACATCCTGGCAAAACGGTAGTCGTGGGCGACTGTTTTATGCATGTCCTCTTTCAGTGGTAAATAATCATACGTTTGCTTAGTTATGTAAATAATTTGTTTGTTAAAAATACATTTCTTATTATTTCCTGAACATGTAACAGCCAGGTACAAAAGACTATTGGTGTCGATACTTCGCGTGGAAAGATGTATTTGAAGCACAGCACTTTAGTCAAGCCTCTTCTTCAACGCATTGCTCAAACTGTGTTGCTACAAAAAATGAGATCAAGTTGTTGAAGCAAAGAATAAAGGCGCTGGAAATGGAGTTAGAAATGGCAAGGAATCCTGAGGATCACGCTTGTCAGTCAAGTGTCCGGCTCCATGATCTTTTAACCGAAATGAATAATCTTCATATGTCGTAAAGATTGTTGTTTTTAAATAATATGTTAACGTTGACGTTTAATTTTATAATAATAGTTGTTGTTTTTAAATAATTTAAGTTTAGGTGTAAACACTGATCTTGTAGTAGTTTATAAATGCAAATGAGTCAACGTTACAATACCTAAACATTACAAACTAAAAAAAAAAAAAAAAAAAAAAAAAACACTATTACGCTACAAGACAAAAAAATAATACAAAAAGTACCTTTTTGTACCTTTGAAGGTACACCCTCCCAACTAGAGGAGGGTTAGTATAAAAAATAGGGAGGGTCCGGTCAACAAGGGCCAAAAAGATACGTATATACCTCTTAAGTCATATCTTTATGATGTGACAAGAGAATATATACTTTTGTCATGAAGTATTATCATTCATACAAAAACACAACATCACATGTTAACATGCAAGTAAAAATACATATAATTTCATATAGGAAATGAGGTGTAATTGCTATTCACATTCATTATTTATTTAAAGATCATTTTAATTTGTCAATAATTGTTGAGCATTTTTTAAATTGTTTGTAGTGTGCCATAAATGAAAAACGGATTAATATAATTTAGACCATATTTCGTTTAGAAGTTTCTCGCGATCGACAATTTTTTTTTTATGTGGATGTTGAAAGGATTTATTACATTTGGTCGTCGCACGGAAACCAAATAACTTTTTAAAAGTTTTTGTTCGTATGGAAAAGGAGATCATGAGCTCTTTGGGTTAGCTACGTAGTACGAGTTAAACAGTAAAAGTCTAGAAACATGTTTGTATGAAGTGGAGACAACATGTTATATCCAAATGCACGTTATAATTAGGAAATACTACCTTATAAGCAAAAATTGAGAATCCCACACTCACTTACTCACTATCCCCTCTCCTAATCTACACTTCAAATTTGCTCAGCCGGTTTAATTGTTTTCTTAATCAAAATTTATCTTTTGGAATTTAGATTAATTTTCAAAGAAATTTGCTACATCCACATAAAAACCCCACAAAAAACTCCCACTCGCTGACGTGTCAGCGGATGATTGGTTTTTTGTGGGTTCCACATCCCACTAAAAACCAATCACCCGCTGACACGTCAGCGAGTGGGAGTTTTTTGTGGGGTTTTTATGTGGATGTAGCATCCCTCATTTTCAAAACCTTGATCATGCGCCTGTATCTATTTCAATGGTTTTTATTTTTATTTTTTTTCATCCCTACATCCTACCATTCACTAAATACCACGAAGGTCGAGCATCGCCAATGCAAGGGTCTAACATAACTTGAAAATGAGTTAACCCATGGAAACAATTGGTTGACAAAAGGTTATTTGGGGCAATAGGATGAGGTAGAAGATGGTACAGACCAATACTACCTTTACAAAGAATAACCTCCCCCTTGATGCATGCATGGCAACGAGAGATTAAATAATTGCTTTGAAAAGTTTAGTGTGCCTTCTCGATATTTACTTAAAAAGTTTAGCCTTTTCCTCCTTTCATCTTTAGGTAACCGATCGTCTTGGTAGAATTTAAGATTCCATCAACAATGCGTCTACCCTTTATAAAAGCGTTTCTAACGTCCCTGGCAACTTAACCTTACCAATTACATTCTTAACTGTGCTGTGCTTGCAAGCATTTTTTCTTGTAAAATTACCCGATAAGACTAATAGGCGGGAAAGTCTCCAAGACAAATAGGATCCGCCACTTTTGAAATAATGGCCATAAATGATCCATTACAACCCCACAAAATCTCATTTCTATCCCAAAACCATTTAACCGCTGTCAACAAATCGATTTTAACACATCCGAATTGTATGTTTTTAGTAAATTCAAAATTAAAATTATTTGGCCCCTCCCATACGTCTTTGTCTACCTCATTATCGTTAAGATCCCTTACCAACAGCGTCACCTCTTCGATTGAAGTTTTTTCAGTTCTATCGCAACAAAATAAAGGTCTAAACAACGATTAATAATGCCTAGTTATTTCCGTCTTAATCGAATTAAAATCCTCACACCATTCCCCGTTAATCATAAGCCCTCTTACATTATTCTTGTTGTTCCTTCAAGCTCTTTACATCCGAGTTAAAGAATTTCGAGTTTTCATCACCCTCTACATCCTAGCTATTTCTTACTTTTGGCGATGCATACTAGTATTTTCTTCTCCTTAATTATCTAGCCATAATTTTCTTGCCTCTATCCATGCCGATCTTTCCCATGTAGAGTTCTATATATTTTACACAAATTCACCAAATAACAACTTTTAAATATGATTTCACTCCTCTTCTCAATTCTGAAAAAACACATGAAACAAACAATTTCTTTAACTTGTACGTAATTATTACAACTTATTTTACACCAGGGTCCTACTATTAAAACCCAATTTTAACTAACTGGACATATTTTTATCTAACTTATCTAATAATTACATTAGCTATGTTGACTTTGACTGGCTACATTTTCCAATCCCATTTTCTCTATCATTTGTCTACATACCATTTTTCTTTATTTAATGTACAATTAATACAAAGTTACCAACCATATTCTAACTAAAGTTTACGAAATCATTGACAACTGCTTCAAAATGCCAAGAAAATACAACACAACATCTAATTGGTATTTTGTTTTTTGTTAATTACATTTTTTTACCAAAACAAAATAGTGCATTTTTAGAGAGTGCTTGCTTTTGTATTGTATAAAACATACAAAACATAATACATAATAATACATAAGACTGTCGAATGAATCCTATACATCAAGTCATGAACCAGTTGACATAAAATATACAAAAAATAATGGTTATTTTATACTAGTAGAAGTCTAACGTACATGATATAGAGTTGAGTTTAATGTTGTTTAAGTTGCTAGAAATATTTAAAGAAATGGATACACATTACGAGATGAGTATAAGTGGCAGTTGCATTAGATTTAGATGGGTAAAATATATGGCTAAGATATATGACTATATGATATTTACTTGCGGATACATGCAGATTTATAATATAAAAGTAAAACAAAATAGTTAGTAATAAAATTTTTTTTTTAAAAAATGTAAGCATTAATTACTACAATCATTAATGAGTACAATGTTACTTAAATGCATATGTCAGGTAATTTAGAAAACATATTGATTGCTAATTAGGATGAATTTAATTAGTGGAATAATTGTGTATATTTACCTTACACTAGCTAGTTATCGATCTTAATCTAGTTGGGACCACAAATTAAGTGAGCCACTGGGATCCTCAACAGTCAACAGTCAACACTGCAACTTTTTAGTATGCACATAATTAAAAAAATAAATAAATAAAAAATAAAAAATCTTGTTGTGAACAAAAATAGAGGAATGAAAGTAATCTTCAATTAATTTATAATGTCAAAGATACTTGGGGTATATATAACATAATCAGTAGGGTAAAAATCCTAATAGCTAACTGGGTCGTGGGCCTCTTATAGACTATATGGACATTCATTAATAATTATCCATAACACTCCCTCTTGGATGTCCATATTGTTAATACGCTTATGAAATGCTGTCTCATTAAAAACCTTGTCAGGAAAACCCAGTGGGACAAAATCATGACTAAGGACTGTTAGCCTTGCTATTTTATAAAAGATAACGTCACACATAAAGAAATGGACTAGATATCATACAAATAGTACTTTAGGGACTATTATTGTAATATAGGCAAACATGTGATGTAATGAGCCTATAAATACCCCTCATGACTCTCCATGAGGGGTATGGGAAAGTGTGTGTGTTGTTTCATTTATTCTTTTTTAATATAAACCCTTTTCTCCACATTTCTCTCTCTACTTTCTCTCTCTAGAACAATGGTGTATTTTGATCAACCGCGACCTCCCGAACGTGTTTCTTGATTATAACAAGTGGCATCAGAGCTAACCGGGGGCGAATCGTGGTATTTTTGGGTGAAAAAATCGTGTTTTTGGGTGAAAAAGCGGATCTGGTACTGTTCATCAAAGTTTTGTCGAGTTAGAAAAAATTTCGAGTTAGAAAATTTTTTTTCGAGTTAGGATCTGACTTTATCGAGTTAAGAGTGGTATACCGAGTTAGGGTATCGAGTTTGAGAGCTAATTATCGAGTTAGAAAAATTTCTGGCGAGTTAGGATTCTTGCGAGTTTGGATTTTGGCAAGTTAGGATTCTTGCGAGTTAGGATTCTTGCGAGTTTGGATCTTATCGAGTTAGGTTTTCTGGCGAGTTAGCCATTTTTGCCGAGTTAGGCATTCACCTTATCGTTTATCGAGTAAGGTTTTTTATTTGGTTAACACTTAACGAAACTCTGCCAAAATTTCATTGGACTTATCGAGTTAAGGGGCATTACCGAGTTAGGGGACTTATCGAGTTAAGGGGTATTATCGAGTTACAAGAATGTTTCCGAGTTTCAAAGGTTACCGAGTTAGGATGATGTTATCGAGTTAGCAAAAAAAAAAAAAAAAAAAAAAAAAAAAAAAAAAAAAAATTGGCGGGAAAATTTGAGTAAAATTTATTTTTTAGAGGAGATTAAACGATCAATTTTTACGCGAGATTCAAATTTTGGTATAACATTGAAAATTTTGGCCCGAAATTCAAATTTTTAGGCTAAAATTCAAATTTTTTCGGTGAATTTTTGCGTAAAAATTTTCAAAACTCAAATTTTTCTGGTAACCTTAGAATTGCATTTCATAGTGATTCTCAAATTATGGGCGACAAATTTCTCCAATTATATTTTTGGAGGGAATATACGAAATCACTACGAATCACCCGAAATAGAATTTCAAGCTTCACCAAAACACACCACGGATTGCTTAAACGATCCTGATCAAGAATCACATTCTAATGACAACGGCTAGTATCAGATTTTTGTGACTACGGAGTTTTTGTACGATATTGCTTATTTGGGTTTAAAGTTCATTTCACGGGCATGTGTACTTATTTATCTCAAAGTCTAGGGGTGGATGGATGCATGACTTTCGGAGATACTTGTTTGGGCAAACACTGGAAGAGATAGTGATTAAGACTTGGATTATCTAGTTATACCCGATGTAAGGAGTTACATTGTAGTACTCACGGGTTATAGCTATCACTTTAAGGAGTTACGTTGTAGTGCTCAGTGTCACATGAAGTTGTGGAGATTCCAAGAGGTGTATATTTCATATACTGTTTGTTGGTTTGGGTATATGGCACTACCTATGCTTAAAGGAGTTACATTGTAGTGCTCAGTATAGGTTCTTAGTCACACCTTCGTACAAGATTAAGTCACATATCTATGAGATGTTTACTTCATTCTCAGATTGGTTATATTGGGTTCTCTCCATACAGTGGTCATTTACTAGCTGGTTGGAATTTGAAGAGGTCGCTTAAAGGTTGAAGAGAAGAGAAGAGATTGTAGAATACAGAGAGTCATATCCTATCAGCATATTCTCACAACTTATGCTTTCATGGTCTATCTATATTGCATCAAAAGTGTAAAGTACGGGTAATTTTGGCATGTACACACAATAGTATGATGATTTCGATACATCGCAACCATCAGGAGGGAGAAGAACATGCCAAAAGAAGTAGTGTTTCATCTCTAGTACGTTGGTTGTTCGAGGGAATTGTGCTTACACTAGAACCGAAGAAGTACTAATGATGTGTACATCGGAGCGTATTACCAACCTTCTGTGCAATACTATGTAAGTTATGCTATGATGCTCCCAGAACAACAACCATGGTGCAAACTCATTAGTATCTACCTTATCCGCTACGAGATGAGAAGAGAGTTGTCAGTTCAGGAGGGAGCAGAAGAAAAAGAATAAAGGCTCACTAGTTAGGAGGGAGTAATAACCTAACTAGACCATTACAGTTGGAGTTCAGAGCTACAAAGACCTTTGCCGTCAGTGTCAAAGATCATACGCCGAGATCGTCGGAAGAGAGAACTTCAAGTCTGCCTCAGTATCTAGACTACAGAGACTCTGCGCTTCAACAACGTCAACATAAGTTTACTATTGTTGTAATTTACATGTTTATGTGTTTATAGGTCTCATTGTATCCATTCATGTGTGACGATATCTTGGAGGGAGATTGTTAGCCTTGCTATTTTATAAAAGATAACGTCACACATAAAGAAATGGACTAGATATCATACAAATAGTACTTTAGGGACTATTATTGTAATATAGGCAAACATGTGATGTAATGAGCCTATAAATACCCCTCATGACTCTCCATGAGGGGTGTGGGAAAGTGTGTGTGTTGTTTCATTTATTCTTTTTTAATATAAACCCTTTTCTCCACCTTTCTCTCTCTACTTTCTCTCTCTAGAACAATGGTGTATTTTGATCAACCGCGACCTCCCGAACGTGTTTCTTGATTATAACACTTGATATCTTGTAAATAGGTACACGAAATAATCACTTGAACGAGAAGTGCCTTGTCGCCTTTGATGTAACATTTCTTCCTTCCAGAATTTATGTATTGTTTAATGCAGTGGTCGTGATTGTTTGCTCTATCGAATGCCAGGAAAATAGCCACCACTTGTAAAATATATCCATTTTGAGATCGATCATGGTAAGTTAAACATATATCCTGCATCTGCAAAACTAACTAAACTTGTATTTGATGGGTTAGTGAAATATAAACCCATATCCTTTGTACCTTGAAGATACCGAAATATTTGTTTTACTTCATTTGAGGATTATGCCACGTTAAAACCTTACTAGATAAAATCCAGTGGGACAAAATTCTAGTGAAGGAAAAAGAGTACATAACTCCTTTATACGGTATCGGGGATGTTGCCTCATTAAAAACCTTGTCGGAAAACCCTGTGGGGACAAAACCATGGTCAAGGGAAAAAGAGTGCGACGCATATCTTCTCTCCCCTTGATGATCACATCACTTAATCTCATTGTGTCAGTGAAATGCACATACAAGTGTCTTGATAGAATCACGTGAATAAATATCTCTACATGTTATTTTCATATCCATTTTAAGGATTAAGATACGTCATACATCTCATATAGGTACATCCGTGTAATTCACATATACACATTTTAGTATGACACATTTAAATCGATATTGTGATCATCATCTTTATAAATCAATGGATCTTTCTTGATCATGTGACCTCATAAACATGAGCATCGTTTATACATATAAAGATATGTAGCATCTTTCTTTAGCTTTCATAATGCACAATGATTTCATCTTTAAGATGTTCAAATCATAAGCTAAGACAACTATTTCTTTTGTTTCAAATTCAACTTCTATGCATTCAGTTGCCTTTATAATCATAAATCAAACTGCATGAAACTTAAACAATATTCAAATCTAGATCTCTTTATAAAGTTTCATAGGCAAACATAATTCTTTATTAGGCACAATATTATACACTAAGGCAATTATTAAATGTATGCAAAAAACATGATTAATTCAATACAATCAAGTATTATTCTCGAGAACTTCTCTTATATGCTTTAAGCATTAATAATCACTAGAATGCTTCATTCATTTTATATCCTATAATAAAATCTCGTACGAGCTCTATTCATTTATCATTTAGACGCATATAAATTGCTTATTATATTGCCAGACTTACTAAATACATTATTGGATCCACCACATGTGAACATACAATGTATGTGCATTATCATTTACAAGTCTTTGAGAAAATATACGTGTGCCATCACTTGTACCTTATGCATAATTTAATTTAATTTTCTCATAAAGACTGATGCATATATAATAAGTTTACATATTCATATGTACGGACTTCAAGTCCCAGTAACCATGTCTCATCACAAGAGACTTCAATCTTTCATTAGTTCTTTGCGCCTTTACATCTTTTAGCCATTCATTTATACATATGCATTTCTTGCATGTATGTTTTCATGATCCTCACCATGATTCTAGCGCTATCTGATTTATTTTCATAATCATTACTATGCTCATTATCATATACACTAGTACTATCGACGTCGATACATTACTTTTCGATTCCACACTTTACTAGACATTTATTTATTGAGATCTCATGGATTTTCATCTACCCGGGATTTTTCAAGAACCTTCATGTCTAGTGTATCTTTACAAGACTATTATGGGGTCTTTATTACCTCGATTCGACCATCTTAATTTTCTTGCTCCATTTTATTTATTCATTCGAGGACTTTTACTTAGAATCGATTAGTCTATCATGATGTAGTCATGCCATAGACTCACTACCAATCATTGGTTTTAATGTTGGGACAAACATGTTAATTGGAGCATAAGCAGCGTATGTATGATCTAGTCACTTTATTTGGGTCACAAAACTTTTCTGGCAACTACTAGATCAGGAATGTAAATTGTTCCTTGAACTTCAAGTTCATATTTATTAGTGTGAGGATCAACATTTTAATATCATAATTCATTCCATATCCCTCGCTGCTCATTCTCTCCCCCTGAATGAATTATCCATTTCAACATCCCATTGTTGTGCGTTGTGGTGGATTTACAAGAAACATATACCGCACATTTACAAAATTCTTATATGTGAAATATATGGTTCGTGACCAAAACCATTCTAATGAGGAGGATTCATTATAATTGTTGGCAAGATGCGAATTTATATTTTTTAACATGCCCCATAAACTAAGAGTTTTGTTCTCATAATTATTGGCTTTGCAATCAACTGAAGACGTTTAATAAACGTTTAAAAAAAAAGCAATTTGCGTATGAACATGGGCTACTTTTATGTTCAACACTTATTCCAATAATTGTCCAATACTTGAAAGTATTATTCACCACCATTTCCAAAGATACAATTTGAAAAACCATGCTCGCATTTTATAAGACAAGCCATTAATCACGCTAACCTTTAGTTGCGTCTTTTATGATCATTTTGACGATGCATCGATTTTAAAATTCAAAATGATCCACATGGCGGATGTATAGGCCTAAATACATCCCCTTTACATTCTTTCCAAAACTTTATAGGACAAAGTCCTCACTTTAATATGGTGGTGATATATGAACATTAACTTCCATCGAGAAGATCAAATAAATCAACCTTGAAGAACCCATGGTTCTTTTATACATTACACATCATTATTGACTCGGGATAGTCTAACCGGTCATGCCAATTTATACAACAATCTTGGCTCATACTTATACTTTATGGCCACTCGTGCTTTAATTGCAACTTTTTATATAAAAGTCGGATAATAAGGAGAGTTCACATTTCTCCGATTAACTCTTTTATGTCTTCACATAGTTTAATATAATATTCAAATTAGCTTATAGCATTATCAAACAACAAGATACATTTCTCCTCTATATAAGTTGCACATTATTTATATAAAATCAAATAATATGGAGAAACTAATGCATCATCGCAGTTATACTTTTGTTTCTCCAATCAAATTTTATAAGCACTTTTATGGCTTCCACATAATTTAATGCAAAACATTTTAAGGCTTTAAATATAATATGCACATTAGCCTAAATCATTATTAAAGAAGAAAACATGTTTGATACGAGTGAAGTTGCTCTATTTGCATAACAATAAATTCTTTTAATCAGTTTTATAAGCAAATAGCATGATAAATAAGTCACATATATAAAAAATATATGTCAAACTCAATGTCATAATCTGAGTCAAGTAAAACCCCTTATATACTCACAACCTTAACAACAATATTGCAAAATTCACCATAGTTATAGTCAGTACATCTTATCCCTACTCCACGAGGTATAATGAATAAACTACATTTAGAGAAAAATGGTTCTCATATTTACAACGAAAATGTATACTTTCAGTGCCAACTTTATCTCTTGCGCGCTATCATTTTTATCTTTTGCCTTATCATGACACTTACATTGATCCTCATATTATCATATAAACTTTGAAGGGTTGAGCATATTCAAAAAATACGATTTAATAGTAATCTATTAGAGCTCGTTGGTTTACACAATTTGAAGCAATTAAGCATCATTTGTTTACAACATTACTCATACATGAATTCATCTTCATATAATATAAACACTTATTAAAAATGATAGACAATTAGTGCATCTATTATTGATGATATCTAGGGAGTATCCTAACTTATACTTCATTTGGTGTCACGTATTTGTCTACCTTAACTTATCCAAAGTAGACAACTTTATTTCTATTATGGAAGCTTGATATTATTCGACCAATTAACTTGCAAAAATTGTAGATGAAAAAAAATACGTCATGTCCAGCCTTTTTACCAAGCACATATCACATTCGTCGGTATCAATCACATAGACATAGATCACATAGACATTTAAACTTCCGTGAATTTCATAATATAATATGCTAAGCGACAAGCACATGAAATTATCACATTAGAGAATATATGGTATTGCTAAGTTCTATCACATAAATCAGTTGTCAACCATCAGGAGAAACAAATACAACGGATATGCCGATCAATAAGATTGATGAAGTAGCAATTAATGCAAAAACAGTAGTGTTTAACATTGCATCATAAGCAAATATTTTTAATATAACAGCTTGCATTCAAATAAGCATAAAACTAACCATATAATGAGCATATTATAGTGCTTGCAATAACAAATTATTTGGTAAATTGTTTCAATGAAGAAATTCATATTGATAAACAGGAGCTAATTAACAGTAGACGCATCATGTTATAATTGTAAGAGATCACACTTCCAACGCCCAAGACAAATAATTTTTTTCATTTATGTCTAAAGCCACAATAGTTAGATTTGCAAGTTTTTGCTCCATGATAACTATACGTTCACATTAAATACGTGTTAAATATATAGATAACTAAAATTGCAAATTATGTGATAAAAAGTGTGATTCTAAACAAAAACACGTATAGAAACATAAACAAGTAAAATATATACATGTAGATTACAAGTTTACATAAAACAACAGTCAAAGATCATGATCATAACATAATTACAACTTAGAAAATACACATGATAAAACATGTATCATACTAGTTATTCTTTTAGCTGTGCGTAAGCACATCCCGCATATCCTAAAGTTTGTGTTACAATATTTGTAGTTGTACATGTGTCTTTGGTTATATAAATTGAACACCATTGTAGTATTGTACCAATGGAATATGATAACGAAATCTAAAATATATCTATGTTAATAGTTATGTAAGCATGCGTGATCTTTTTCTTCACAAGTAACAGAGAATTGATAGAGAAAAGTACTTAATTGTCATATTCACGAAGATTAATATATATATATATATATATATATATATATATATATATATTCACAAACTTAAACCTAAAACATTGTTTAAACATATGAACATATATTAAATTAAAACAATAAATTAAGTGCCGAACTAAGTGTGTCGAAGGAAGTTGGGTCAGTTACCCTGGTGCAGGGCATGTACTTGCCCTGCAGGTCAGTTTTAGCTCTTGCACAAGCTTATACAAAAATCTTAAAAATAAGCTGTTTGTAACAATTCACAATTTCAGGTTAATTACCATTCCCGGAAAATTTCACTATTCACTTTTACTATTCATTTTTTCCCGAAACTTTCCCGAAAGTTGATTTTTATTTGATTTTATCGAGTGATAAATCATTTCCATGGCAAATTAAAAGTTTAACTTTCATAAGCTCATTTTCGTGAAAGTTATTAAGGAATTACACGGAATTACACGTTTTAGGGTAAAACGTCAATCAGAAATTCTACGCACAACGAAATTCAACCCCGTCAGGTGACCCCACATCAGTAAACTATTTTACACACTCATGATTTATTTGAGAATTAATCGTGACTGAGAAAAATATGACCAAAAACTTCCCAGCAGGTCACCCATGCCTGTACTACTCTCGCATGAGCACGCTTAACCATTTGGGCGATTAACCGTGAGACCACAAAACGCGTTTCTAAGACTTTTTGAGTTTTCAACTTATTAGAAAAAGTCAACATATTCTTTCCCTCCTCCATTGACCAAAAATGATCCCTTGATGTTATAAGTCATTTCGTGATTTTTAGGCTTACGGTTTGATGTCTAAAAGACATTTAATACCAACCGACACTAGACTGAGCCCAGTCTAGACATTATAAGTCATTTTAAATCATTTTTATAACATTAGAAAAGTAACATTTTACTTTTCTCAATTTTACGCAATATTCAGCGTTTTACGCGAATTACGCGTTTTAGACCCGTATTTCCAGTTTTTAGCAGGGTTTTACACCCAAATGGAACCTACCACTCATTTTATATTTTATTATGGAGTATAATGACATGTTTAACCATTCTTCCAAGTTTTATATTTTTACGATATCCGGTTTTACGTTTCGTGGCTTAACCATTTACGGTTAGCATTTTACGGAGCCAAAACTAACACCATATCTTGGATAATATCATCACAAGTCCACACCTTGTTCCCCAAGTGTATGAACCGCCTCTAGGAGGGGGGATTCACACTATGTGGCTCAATCTTATGCATTGAACCCTTAGATTTCATCCAAGTGTTAACCTTGGCCTCCAAGGGTTGACAAGTCAATGGAAGTAACCTCCTCATGAGCATATAAATACTCCTTGTCCCTCCTTGAACGTCCACAACACACACACAAACACCATTCCATTTTCTAATTCACTCCAAGTATTATCCAAGAGAATCAAGAGCTTAAACAACATAAAAACCCTAGTTAGAATATCATTCACCAAAACTCTTCCAATCCCTAATATACTTGGTGATTTCTCTTGAGTTTAAATCCACTCAATTCACCTAAACCTTCATCATCCATCTTTCAAGAATACCAAGGGTAGAAAGATTGCATGAAGTGAAAAAGGGTTGAAGCAAGTCTATCAATGTCCTATCCTTACATGTTAACTTCCTTTCATCTTTGAAAGCCAAAAGTTGTGAGCCAAACCCTAACTTGATTCTTGTTAAATAATCATGTTCATGTTATTCTTGCTATATTATGTCTTGTAGTTATGTCCATGATGTATAAAAGTGAGCAAAACAAGTTATTGTTATTGATTGTTACAACAAGTTACTAAAACAAGCAAACTAGTGACTTTCTTGGAAAATCATGACCAAAATGGTAAAAATATGATATTTGATTATTACATATTGTGGTAGAGGACCTAACAAGGAAACCATAGCAATTTGAACCACCCAAAACGAGTATACGAGTCAAAAGTTACGCCCATTTGAAATTACCAAGATTTCCGGCAAAACTGCCAAATAGCTTCCTGATCAAATTTGGGTTTTGAAAGTCCCACTTCTGGTCCGATTCATCAAAAAGTTAAAACATGAAAGTTGTCCGAAACGACGTTTTCGTTCAGGAACAAAGAAGCTCGAGCCCTAAAAACGCTTTCCGAGTGATAAAATTCTTCAAAATCAAAACAGGCCATTTTTAGCCAAAGTCATTACATATAAGTTATGGTTTATGAAGACCAAAGGGGTCTTATGACCTATAAACAAGACCACCACCATGGCTAGAGCCAAGGTAGTGTCTCATGACCATGGAACAAGGACCAAAGGTCATGGCTAGGCCATGACGAAATGACCAAGCCAACTTACAAAGGCGTAAACATGAAACAATGAAATTAGAGATAACATGAACAAGCAATTTGTATCTACTTCACCTAAAAGGAAACCATGAGATTTTACCAAGACAAATGGTCATTAAAGACTTATGAAACTACCCCTAATAACAATCTTCATGTACAAATAAACTTTCCTAAGTTTATTCAAATATCGGACATGTAACCTTTCGGATCAAAACTTATATCTATATATTTCATCAACTACTACAATAGTAGGGAGCCTCATGTGAGGAGTTCATTATGTAAGCCGTCGAGTTGAGTTGTGGATTTACGAGTTAAAGTGTCCTGGCTCCTCGAACGCTTACTAACATGACTTCTGAATTATGTCGGCCCGAACGGTAGTAAACGATATACAAGACATACATGTTTCATGAATCTTTTCTTTCAAAGACTTACATTATACATCATACCACATCATGGACTAAATGCAAGATATATATATAGGCACTACTTCATATTCTTTACTCAAATCCTAAGTCACAACATTCGATTATAGGTTGCTCGTAGAAACCTTCATGATTCAACCGTTACATTCATTACTTGCTATCTTACTTAAGGTGAGTTCATAGCCCCACTTTACATTACTTCAATGTTTTACAAACCCTTGGGGGGAATACATGCTATTATTTTTCTACTCGAACACAATGCTTTCTACTGTATGTTATTCGACTATGTTTTATTATCACTAAGTAACATCCTTGCCAAACCGAGATCCCTTAGTATGAACCATTTAATTACTTGCGAGGGTTACTTGCAAGTGAGCGCGAATATTGTGAATAGGCCTATTGGGATTGACGAATCCCATTTGTTTTGATTAGTTCAAACAAATGCATTAATATTTGAGACATTAGGTATGACGGCAAAGTACCTACCGGGATAATCTGCCGATCGATATTGGTACACGTTAACGTTTTGGTTTCATAAGCTTAGTGTATAATACATTTTATGGGCGTATAATAACGTAGCCTACCTGTTTTGTTTTCCAAACATTGGTGTGAGTCTACAGCTCACACTACGATTATTGTGTTCAAACGATTTACCTACAAACACTACGATTATGGTGTTCAAACGATTTACCTACAAACACTACGATTATGGTGTTCAAACGATTTACCTACAAACACTACGATTATGGTGTTCAAACGATTTACCTACAAACACTACGATTATAGTGTTCAAACGATTTAACTACCAACACATTGTGTTCAATCGATTTAACAAACTCTATGAATATCACTCAACCTTTGTGTTGACCTCTCAAGCATGTATTTCAGGTTCATGACGATCAAGGATGGCACGGAAGGACACGGATACTCAAGAGGGCTATAAATTTTATTATCATTCAAAACTCATTTATTATACATTGTAAACATGGAACCAATTGGGACCTCATTTTGAAATCTCTGATATTCATATAATTTGAATGATACATCTTTTAAAACGACTCAATTGGAGTTCGTTTTCTATTATTGTGACTATTGTGCCGTCGAGTAACACCCAGTTTGAATTCCGCTGCATCCATGAATTGGGGGTGTTACAGATTGGTACCAGAGCCATGGTTATAGAGAAACGGGTCTAATTGAGACCTAAACTATAACCACATGTACAAGCAAAAACATTTTATAGCCTTCCGCTCTCCGTGTCTTCCATCCTCCAGACGATTATGGACTTAGTAAGCATGTTATGATACACAAACATATTTGTATATTCATATATACCCATTTTGAGCATTTCCCCGAACACATATAAGTATATTGATATATACACACTAAGCATTTGGTGCTACATGAACACACATAAGTATATTGATATATACACACTAGGCATTTTATGCTACATGAACACATATAAGTATATTGATATATACACACTAGGCATTTTATGCTACATGAACACATATAAGTATATTGATATATACACACTAGGCATTTTATGCTACATGAACATATTAGTATATTGATATATAAACTCGGTTTATTTTCAATCATTTTATCTAAACATATCTGCGTATGCCTATTCTATGGCATTTCGGCACAACTACATTCTCCCAATCATGTTCCTACTCCAACATTCATTTTCCAAAGACATTGTGAGATACAATGGTCTCATTCATTTTCCAAGACATTGTGAGATACAATGGTCTCATTCATTTTTCAAGACATTGTGAGATACAATGGTCTCATTCATTTTTCAAGACATTGTGAGATACAATGGTCTCATTCATTTTCCAAGACATTGTGAGATACAATGGTCTCATTCAGTTTTCAAGACATTGTGAGATACAATGGTCTCATTCATTTTCCAAGACATTGTATGATACAATGGTCTTAATCATTTCTCAAATGTTTTGAGTCACACAATGGCCTAACCTACTTCCTAGACATTGTGAATTGCACAATGGTCTAACCTACTTCCGAGACATTGTGTTTTGTGCAAATGGTCTCTAGAATTATTCCATCACATCATCAATATCATTTCTTATGATATCAAAAACCCGTCACAATCTATCGATTTCAAAACAAGAAATATGAGATTTCTAAAAGACAAACTAATTCATCATCGACAAAAGCTGAACTTTCTCTACATTCATCAAAGTTTTCTTATGAAACCTTCATTATTAAAAGTTCGTGATCCTGGCCAAGTATGTTCTATTTTAGAAATACTTAAAACTTCCTTTCCATACGTATATACCCTTACTATCTTCTATGCTATAGAATATGAAAACATAGGTTACAAGTCTTGTATGGGCGGGACTTGCAACTGAATTGTTTGACATCGCCTTTGTTTAATGGACAGTTTCCCGAAAGCAACGGACATATCAAAAGTATACCTAGTTTAGGTATTTGAAAATTTTATCGAACCTTGGCTAAATATAGACTAGTCACCTATATTTAACCTAGGGACAGTGGAATATAGTCTGACTAACTATATTCGACTTAGAATTTTCAAATACTGAGAATAGTTGTACTAGGGTTATGTTTAGGTTAATTTCCTACATGAACATGATAAACCACCAGAATACATTAAAACGATCTAGAGACACGATAGTGTCTTACCACTCAACAAGATCTTAACACTTTATTTGTACTACCTAATTTCATTCTTGAAATTTTTCATTTATGAGATAATCCGAACTACTATCTTGGGATAGTTATCAATTATTCTCTTCATCCTGTAGAAGTACCATCCTGTTTAGGATACCATTCCATCATAAACTTTTAAAATCTTTTAAGATTTTTAAAGCAAACTCAACATCTATACCTAAGAGTATTAATGTTAAGCATACACTACACACTTTTGTTCATCAACATATCATAACATTATCTTCACAACCGTTGGAACCACAAGCTCATTAACAGATCTTGATGCACTTTTAAAGCTCAAATCATCCTTAGTTACACCACAAGCACCCTCATCAGCTTTACAAGTTTGAATATTCATCTTGTACTTTTGGAACACCAGTATCATCTCGTAATACACTACCTTGTAACTCACCGGCTAAGTATGAATGTTGTGTCGGGAATTCTTGAGTAGGATGATTTATAATGTCCTTATTTGAATGGATTGGGATGCCTTTTCATTTAAATAAAGAAATTATAAATCATCGAACCATACGTTTATATTCCTTTAGTTACATTGTTTGGGATGCCTCTCTATGTAAATAAAGAATTATAAACAAGTGGGCTTATTTGTATCCGAAATAACATAAGTATGAAGTCAACCTACATTACATTGCTCGGGTATGGCTTGATACCTACATTACATTGCTCGGGTATGGCATGATACCTACATTACATTGATAGGGTATGGCATGATACCTACATTACATTGCTCGGGTATGGCATGATACCTACATTATATTCGCCACAAGAAATCCTATCTTTTCACCAACATCGCTTCAAACCATGACATAAACACTAGGTACAACAACCGATTACCTACTAGGCTATGATTGCAACAACTATCCCAATTTCCATAAGTACGAGGTTTACATTTTGGTTTTCATAATGATAGTGCAATAACAAACAAACTCATTACGAGGCCATGTACCTATATGCATGTGCAGTCGTACCAAACTCATTACGGGGCCATGTAGCCATATGCATGGGCAGCCGTACAATTCAAACAGGACTTGGTCCAACCACATGTTCAACGCTTATTCCATGATTCGATTCTTATATCAATTTCCATTTATTGGATTCCTATGTAAATTGCTATTGTTGTTCAACTGTTATATCAATTGCTATTGATACTTGACAACTATATCAATTTCCATTTTGATATTTAACTATATCAAGTTCTTTTGGATATTCAACTACTATATCGATTCCTATTAATATTCGACTGCTATATCAATTTCCTTTGATATTCGACTATTACCATACCTTTCCTACATAAAAGGAAGCCTCATCCTACACCATACACTGATCAAATTACATTACTGGTAATTCCAGACTTTGGTCCTCATAAGTAACCACACATCTTTATCGACACCACTCCAACATATGACACACATAGAACTTCGGGACGAAGTTCCCCGTAAGGGGTAGAGACTGTAACAATTCACAATTTCAGGTTCATGACGATCAAGGATGGCACGGAAGGACACGGATACTCAAGAGGGCTATAAATTTTATTATCATTCAAAACTCATTTATTATACATTGTAAACATGGAACCAATTGGGACCTCATTTTGAAATCTCTGATATTCATATAATTTGAATGATACATCTTTTAAAACGACTCAATTGGAGTTCGTTTTCTATTATTGTGACTATTGTGCCGTCGAGTAACACCCAGTTTGAATTCCGCTGCATCCATGAATTGGGGGTGTTACACTGTTTATGGGAACTTGAACACTAGGTGACAATATTTAACTTCTGAAAAGATCTTAGTCTCAAATTAAACACAAAAATCACAAATATTCTCCCAAATTTTGGATTTCTGAAACAAGGTCACTTTTGACTTTTTGAAATGGTAAGCTTAAGTTGACTTTAATGAACTTTGATCCTAACCTACTGATTGAAAATGATTAGTTAAGCTAAGGTAAGGTTAAATTAAGCTACACCACTCATAAGTGAATGGATTTGGGGCATAAGCCACACTTAATCCAACACAGAGGGTTATATAGGCCTATTGATGTTTGATTTTGACTTTTTATGAAACAAGACATGGTTTTTATTGTTATTCTGAGATGATATGGTCCTAAGTGACTTGTGTAAACAAAGAACAACAACAATTATTCACTAGAACACCTAGGATCACACTGATCCAAACACACCTTAAACTTTGTCTATTTTGTGATTTATGAAGCAAATGGGTGTTAGGGCTTATGAAACTGATTCAAAACAACTTATTATGATATATTAAGCTTAAATGATCACCTAGAAACAGGAAACAACAACAAATAACCAAGATTACTAATTATACTATCTTAACTGCCAAATTAAGAAATTAAAGCAACTATGATTTCTACTAAACAAGCAACCAATTTTAAGCAATAATATTACTAATTATCACCAAATAAACACAGAAAAGCTGAATAAGCAGTGAAATAAGCAATGCTACAGTAGAGTACACAAAATCGAGTTTTAAGATCTTACAAAGTGCATTCCTGCTAACACCATGAACCAAAGACCATGAAACCAAACCTATAGGCCTTCCACAAGACCACTAACCCAGGGCCATCCAATATTTACCCTGCTCCAGCTTTCATCTTCATAAACCTGCAAACTTTGACTTTCGTTGACCTTTTGTGTTTTTCGATTTTTTTTATAACTAAGCAGTGTTTTATGGTTTCTAAAAGCTTACTTAAGCTTTCTGGGAGCTTATATGAGCCTAAGAGTCCATGGAGTCTAATAACAACTACAATACAGCTTAAATAGAAACTTGAAATCAATTGAAAATTGCACAAACTAAATAATGACTTGAAACTTGATTTTCATTAATGAGAAACCTTAAAGGTACACTGAAAAGAGAGATTACACTAATTTAGAGCTAAATTACACAAGGAAAGTTTGAAAATTACTTAAACGATCTAAAATTACTAAAATTAAGCTAACATTATTCTTCTTGTTCTTCTCTTCTATTTATAGGCGTGGATTAGGGTTTGTTGGACCCTTCTGAACATATCCCATCATAAACCTGAGCCCTTGGATCACTGATAAGCCCCCAATTGATTGCCACGTGTTTTGGCGCCAAAAATTATATATTGTAATTTGCTCTGTTTGCGTGTGTGGGAGGGGAGCATTTAATGCTTATTGTCTTTGTTAGGTAAGTGGGGTGGTAAGTGGATGGGGCGGTGGGATGTGATGGAGGAAGGGGTGGTGATGGGATACTACAAGTGGGAGGGAAAGAGAGGGAAGGGGTGATGGTTGTTTGACTGGTTTGACCACAGGGTCAAGGTTTGAATGCTTTGATCATGTAATTATCCCAAAGTATTCACAAGGGTGAATTTTGCCAAGTGATGAATAGTACATGGACCTTTGATGATTTTTCCATTATTAAATTTTCCAAGGACTAAAACTGCCAAACTTTGAAACTTCAGGGACCTGTTTTGTAATTTCACCAAACTTGCCAACCAAGGACCATTCCTGCCATAAATGAGAAGTACAAGGACAAAATTTGTTTTTCTCAAAGTTTTAATATCCCAGGGACCATTTTTGTCAATTTTCAAAGTTGAGGGACTAAACTTGCAATTTTGTGAAACTTTGCACCAAAGGACTAAATATGTCATTTTGTGACCTTTGGTGACTTTTTCAAGTTTTTAGAATAACTTGGGACTAGATTTAACAACTTTTAAAAGATGAGGGACTGAAACTGCCAATTATGCAAACTTTGTTCATTTTTCATTTGTTTTTGATTATTTTGCATCTGAAACATATAAAACACATTCCTGGGATATTTTCAGTATTTTGATGCAATTTTGAGTGTTTTTAGATGTTTTGGCAGCTCAGAATAGGTAAAAATGATGAGTATTTACACACTCATCAATCCCCCACACTAAAACATTGCTAGTCCCTAGCAATCTTTTGAGAAAAACTTAATGGATTTGAAACTCTTTACCAAAAGCCATCACTTCTGGAGTAGTCAAATGTATCAGTTCAAGTAAGAACTATGGTCCACTTGATAACCATGTGATTTTGAGCAAACCACTAGCTGTCAACGGATTTGATTAGTCTTTACCAAAAGCCGTTTGCTTCTGGACTAGCCAACTCTTGATGGACTAAGTCAACATCTTGGTGAGCTGATTACCAATTATGGTTTTTCCACTGCCTTTACCATAAGCCATAATCTTGCAGGCTAGCCAACTCATTCACTTTTTTGGATATGGCGAGTTGATTTACCATACACTTTTGGGCAAATTGCAAGCCATCAACGGATTTGAGATATCTTTACCAAGAGCCGTTTGCTCCTGGATTAGCCAATCCTTTTGTCGTTTGGACATGGCGGACTGATAACCACAAAAATTTTGAAATAAAGTGAAAAAATTTTTGAAAAATTTGGGCCAAAATGGGGGTACTTAGAAAGTATTTTGTGATAAAATTCGCTAGAGTCCCCCCCCCCCCCCCCACACACTTAGAATTGAATATTGTCCTCAATATTCAAAGTCCCGGCTATTATGCCGACTCTTTGAACGTAAAAAGATAATATTATAAGCTAACTGTGGAAATATCGTTCTGTAATTTTTCACTTTATTTATATGTACATATAAACATTTTTTTTAACTGAAACTTATATACATATTTACTTTGCAAAAGGTGGGGGACGGCCACTCCCCCACACTAGAGTGTTAGAAAGTAGAAAGAAGTCAGAGATACGGGTGAAAACCCATATTTTGCTAATTTTTGTTCACCGAGTCACTAGCTTGACTCGATCCCTGAATTCATTGGTCCATGGGGAAAGTTTGGAGATCCGGGACAACCGTGGATGGTATGTCCTCTCCAAAATAGTGTTTCAAACGATGACCATTCACTTTGAAGTTGCGCCTTCGGGTTGAGATAGCTCAACAGTCCCGTATGGATATACTTTTGCAACAGTGAATGGTCCAGTCCATCGGGTTTTTAATTTCCCCGAGAAAATCTTTAATCTTGAATTGAAAAGAAGGACTCTGTCACCGACGTTGAAAACGCGGTTCTTAATTTTGGAGTCGTGAATCTTCTTTGTCTTTTCTTTGTAGATCAAAGAGTTCTTGTAGGCTTGATCACGGAGTTCGTTTAATTCATTGAGTTGAACTTTACGGTGATCACCCGCTTTATGAAGGTCGTAGTTTGCATGTTTCAAGGCCCAGTAGGCTTTGTGCTTGAGCTCGATCGGTAAATGACACTCCCGTATACAAGCTTGTAGGGAGTACACCCGATGGGTGTTTTGTAAGCTGTTCGGAAGGCCCAGAGTGCATCATCTAGTTTGTCCGACCAGGAAGCACGGTTTTCACCTACGGTCCTCTCAAGAATCCGTTTAATACCACGGTTTGAAACCTCCACCTGCCCACTTGTTTGTGGGTGATACGCGGTAGAAAGACGGTGAGTAACACCGTACTTAAGCATGACTTTTGCGAATTGATCATTGCAAAAGTGAGTACCGCGATCACTAATGATGGCACGGGGAGTTCCTAAACGAGCAAAAAGGGATTTCAAGAATTTCACAACAACTCGGGCATCGTTGGTGAGTAAGGCTTTTGTCTCAACCCATTTTGACAAGTAGTCAACAGCCACGAGGATGTATTTGTTTCCACGAGAAGATAGGAATGGCCCCATAAAATCAATGCCCCAGACGTCAAAGATTTCACAAACTTGAATGGCATTTTGTGGCATTTCGTTCTTTTGTGAAATATTACCGTGACGCTGACAAGCGTCACAAGCTTTGACTAGTTCATGGGCATCCTTATAGATTGTGGGCCAATAGAAACCGGAGTCAAACACCTTTTTGGCGGTGTAGTTAGGACTATGGTGGCCCCCGGTGGGTCCAGCATGGCAAGCCTTGAGAATATCAGTGGCTTCTTGTCCGTAAACACATCGCCTGATGACTTGATCGGCACAGATTTTGAATAGATAGGAGTCGTCCCAGAAGTAATGTTTAACGTCTTTGAAGAATTTGTTCTTCTGTTGGGACGACATCCCCTTTACGATGAAGTTACCCGCATGGTAATTTGCAAAGTCGGCAAACCATGGAGTAGTAGAGTCCCCACGAAAAGCAACCGCATTGAGTGTCTCGAGAGGAAATGTTTCATTTATTTCCTGTTTCTCGGACACATCCTGGTGAGTGTTTTCTAATCGTGAGAGATGATCAGCAGCAAGGTTCTCGGCTCCTTTTTTATCACGGATAATGATATCAAATTCTTGGAGGAGGAGAACCCAACGGAGTAGCCTCGGCTTTGCATCTTGTTTTGCAAATAGGTACTTCAAAGTCGAGTGATCCGTATACACTACGCATTTGGTCAGTGATTCGTGCAAACCAATTATATATAATAGTAGTATAGTATCGAAGTGATCCGCAAGAAATACGAATCACCCGAGTCGTTTCCCAGTGAAGGTGAATGAAATCAAGAATATTGATTCGTGTAATCGTGATTTGAAAAGTGAGATATAATAGTGATTTTGTGAAATTTAAAACTACGAATATCAATCATAAACTAAAAGGCAACAATCAAGCATATAAAATGATCTAAAAAGAGATAAATGTGAAATATGTTTGCTAAGTGACGAGAAAAGTTCATTAAGTGTGGACTAAGGTTTGACGACGAATTATATTCCTTAGACAAGACTATTTTCTCACAACGTTGGTTTATTTTGAAAATAATCCTTTAAAAAGAAAATAATTACTAGATGTGTAATTTGATTATTCTCCGGCTTTTGCCCTTCAAATAATAAAACTGCAAATCTAAATAATCTCACTAATTATTAATCACAATCCCTTTTATTAGTCCACACTTAAATCACAAATCTTAATCACTTAGCAAACATAAAAATAACTACTCGCTACACATATCAAATAAGCTAATCCAAAATAAACATATACATAAACTAATTAACTAAAAGTGAAAAGGATAAGAAAATAGAACCCGGATATAAGAGATGAGATGAAATTAACTACCCGATCTTATAAACTAAACAAACAATAAAGTTTAATTCCTAAAAAGCTTTAATAAAACCAAATAGTTAATAAAGTTTATGACTTTATTAACTAATTAGCTTATTAAGACTAAAAAGTAATAAACTTTATTGATAAGCTAGCTTATAAGACCCTTAAGCTCCGGCCTTAGCGGTAGAAATGATGATAAACAAAGAAAAATCAAAACTTTATTAGAAATAAGCAATAATAATGACCAAATAAGCTATAGAAGAGCTTAATGGTTGATAAAGCTACAAACTTTAAGTGAAATTAAGCTAAGAAAAGCTAAAAGATTGAAACTTTATGAGAAAAACTTAATAAATCTAAGATAATAAGCTATTTTGAAAGAAAAAACTAATAAAGTTAAAAACTTTTTATAAAATAACTATTAAAATTATGTAGATCTATAATAATAAACTAATTAATTGCTTTTAATAAAAGTAAAACTAATAAAAATCAAATCTTTTTGGTTTTTTATAAAGTAATTTGTAAAACAAATACTAGATCTAGATTTATAAAGGCTTTAAAAATAAAATTATAAAAAGTGGCTTAAAGCTTTATAAAAACTAATAATAAAAAGATTAAACTTTATAAAGAAAAAGAAAAGAGTAGAAGTAGAGAAAAGTAATAATCTTAAAATCTTTAAAATAAAACTTCATCTTCAACAATATTAAAACTACAAAGTTGACTACAATAAGCACTAAAAATAAGCTAATCTATTACAATAATAAGCTAACCAACTACAATAATCTAATATTACTCCTACTCTCTACTCTACATCTACTCTCTAAAATTCTAACCCTCAAATTGGGTCTGGTGCGTCTTATTTATATCAAATGAGGAGTGAGGGGTATAATAGTCCATTCAGGCCACTTTCAATCCAAGCCATTCAATCAGGGGTAATCTGGTCATTTCACAGCACCGAATGCTATTTTGTCTTATTTTGGAATGCCACGTGTCACGCTCCAATTAGTGGATCTAACTGCTAGAAGTTTCCTCGGACTGACACACGCCTGTGCAATCTGACCTCGTACTGACAGCTGACACGCTCTGATCTCGTACTGACACACGCCTGATTCGTCATCTTGTACACGTGTCATCCTCTGATTGGTCAAGAATACTGCCACGTCAGAACATCGTACTGACAACCTCGTACCTGCCATGTCAGACCTGTACCTGCAACAATAAACTCGTACAAATCATTAGAATTTAATGAGCCGCCACGTGGCAGGCTCTGATTGGTCCACGTCACTGCCACGTCAGCAGGTGGGGGCCCACAGGTCAACGGCGGTCAACGGTCAAAGTCAACGAAGGTCAAACTTTAACTAGTCAACGGTCAACAAAAGTCAACGTTTGACCAGTCAACGGTCAACGAAAGTCAATGTTTGACCAGTCAACGGTCAACGAAAGTCAATGTTTGACCAGTCAACGGTCAACGTTGACCGGTCAATGGGTCAAAGTCAACAGTCAACGTTGACCGGGTCTGGAAACGGGTCAGGTTGGCCACGTGTCGGGTCAGCCATGTGGACCACTCACAGAGTGCCACGTGGCACGAAGTATTAATACTCCGTTTATGCTCTTGGCTGGGATTGAACTCGGGTCTGTTGGGTGGGAGTTGAGAGTGTTACCCAGCTGAGCTGGGCAATACTTTCATATATATTTGTCTTTTTGTTCCTTTTAAATACTAACAAGCCCAGTCCAGATTTTTACAAGTAAAAAGAGTCAAAATCAGTTTTGACCTGTCATTTAAGAGCAATTCGAACCAGTTCAAAAATATACGAAAGTACCGTCGGACTCGTTTTTTCGTGCTCTTTCCAATGGTGTGATCGGGGAATAATTTTAACTTCATCTTTACCACGAAAAACGTGAAAACGTCGTCGAAACTCTCCGAAAATCACCGTTTTTCTTTTGTATTCAAACCCTTTTATCATCAACACATAATCACGCGCTCCAAACATATTTGTAACATAATAAATATGATCTCGGCATACATCCCCAGCCTTGGCTATTTACACTTTTCCAAATCTCATGCTCGTTTTGTCATTTTCGTGTGATTTTTCGTCCTTTTCTTAAATATCCGTTCCTGCACATTCACAAACACAAAAACATACATTCTTTGGCAATTTTGGTTAGTTTTTGGTTTATTTGGTCCTTTTATGGCTCAGAAAAGGTGAGTGAATAAGCACTCACCAGTCAGTGTTAAGTATGGCCGGAATTTCTCAAAGGCATACACCACAGCTAATAGTTCTTTTTCAGTGGTGGTGTAATGACTCTGACCCTTGGTCATAGTTTTGCTTGCGTAGTGTATAGGCTGAAAGTATTTTGCTTTTCGTTGCCCCAAGACCGCACCTATGGCAAAATCACTAGCATCGCACATAAGCTCAAAAGGTAGGTCCCAATCGGGGGCAACAAGAATCGGTGCCTCAGTAAGCTTTTTCATTAATGTTTCAAAAGCTTCGATGCACTCAGGAGAAAAGATGAAAGGAGCATCCTTTTCGAGGAGATGGGTCATAGGCCGGGCGATTTTAGAGAAATCTTGGATAAACCTACGATAGAAGCCGGCATGACCCAAAAAGCTCCTAACAACTTTAACGGTGGTGGGATAAGGTAATTTAGCAATGACATCTATTTTGGCTTTGTCAACCTTAATCCCGTTTTTTGAAATTTTATGGTCGAGGACAATGCCCTCTTTAACCATAAAATGGCTCTTCTCCCAGTTGAGACTTAAATTCGTTTCTTTACAACGTTTAAGCATTTGTTCCAAGTGGGAGAGACAAGACTGGAATGAATCCCCGATGACTGAAAAGTCATCCATAAATACCTCCATGGTTTTCCCGATCATGTCGGAAAAAATTGACATCATGCACCTTTGGAACGTGCCTGGTGCATTACATAAGCTAAAAGGCATACGTCTGTAAGCAAAAGTTCCGTAGAGGCATGTGAAGGTAGTTTTCTCCTGATCCTGTGGATCAATGGGGATTTGGAAGTAACCCGAGAAACCATCGAGGAAACAGTAGTATTCATTCCCCGCTAGTCTTTCGAGCATCTGGTCCATAAAAGGCAGAGGAAAATGGTCTTTACGGGTGGCTTCATTCAACTTACGATAGTCAATACATACTCGCCAACCCGTGACCAAACGAGTTGGAATCAACTCGTTATCCTCGTTGGTGACAACGGTCATGCCACCCTTTTTAGGAACGCAATGAATTGGGCTAACCCAAGGACTGTCAGATATAGGGTAAATCAATCCTGCATCAAGAAGTTTGAGAACCTGTTGTTTTATAATTTCGTGGATTTTGGGATTTACCCTTCTCTGTTGTTGCACTGCTGGCTTAAAGTCATCCTCCATTAAGATTTTGTGTGTACGAAAGTCCGGGCTAACGCCCTTAATGTCGGAGAGTTTCCAAGCAATTGCTTGCTTGTGTGACTTAAGAACCTTTAGGAGTGCAGCCTTTTCCTCATCTTTTAAGTCTTTAGCAATAATGACGGGTAATTTATCATCACCCTCCAAAAATGCATATTCTAGAAGAGGAGGCAAGTCCTTGAGCTCAACCTCGGGAAAGTCATCAGTTATTTCAACATTTTTGACTTCCTCTTTATGAAGTAGTTTTGGAGACGGAGAGGGTGAAGGATCGTCATTTAACAATCTTTCAAGAAGAAGAATATCCCCCTCCGGGTCAAGATAGTTTTCATCAATCTCATGAGGGATTGAGCTATCCTGAGCAAGAAAAGCCTCGACCTCTTCCAAAAGGAAGTCACTTCCCTCAAACGGAGTAAGAGAAGGGGAAGAGTCGGATATGATAGGCTCAGCAGAAAGAGTGGTATTGCTACTTGATGAGAAACCGAGGACCTCTTGAGAATACTCCTCTAACGCAACATCGATGATGTCAATTCGGTTTACCATTTCAGCGTCATAGTTTGAGGAGCATCTTGAAGTCTGATCAAGATTGAATGTGCGGCTTCATTACCAACACGTAGAGTGATTTCTTCCTTGAAAACATCGATTAGAGCACGACCTGTCTTAAGAATCCCCTCCCGAGAATGAGAGGAACTCTTGGGTCAGCATCGAAATCAACAATCACGAAATCTGCCAGAAAATGGAACTTTCCTACTTTCACGAAGATATCTTCGGCAATGCCGAGAGGACGAGATATAGTACGGTCTGCATGCTCGAGAGTCATGCAGGTAGGAGTGAGAGCAGGAAGAGAAAGTCTCTTCCAGACTGAGTGAGGCATAAGGTTAATGCTTGCACCAAGATCGGCAAAGGCAAAGCATTCAACCATCCCTGGGAAAATGCAAGGAATGAGAAATTTCCCGGGATCTCCAAGCTTTTCGGGAAGCTTTTTCAAGAGCACTGCTGAGCAATGCTCATTAAGTGGAGTTTTAGCCATCTCACAGAGTTTTTCCTTATCACTTATCAGATTTTTGATTGTTGAAGCAAATTTAGGCGTTAGAAGAAGAGCATCCGCGAAGCTAATATCGAAATGTAACTCTTGAAAAATTTGGTAAAATTTTTTCATCTGATGATTAGCTTTTTCGCGGTTCTTTTGATCATTCAAACGTGAAGGATATGGAATTAAAGGCTTCGGATTGTTCTTTGGAATTTCATCAAAATTTTCCGGAGGATCAAATACAACTTTTGACTTTCGAGTCGGGACCGGGACAACTTGAGGGTGGACGTTGTTGGTACCTCCGTTATTAGTAGGAAGTACCGTGTCCATGGTAACCTCAGGTTCACGTTCCGCTACCTTGGTAGGAGGAGAAGAAGAGGTAGAGGGAATCGTGGGTCCATTGTATGTTACCCCACTTCGGGTAGTGATCGCTTTGACATCGCCCCTCGGGTTAGCGATCGTGTTGCTCGGTAGTGTACCCGGGCCCGAGGGTCGATCATTTAAAGACTTCTGAAGTTCAGAGATCTTGCTGATCAATAACCGATTCGTTTCCTCTTGTGCTTTCATGAATTGTTTTAGCACTTCATCGGAGGAAGACGAGGGTGGAACAACGTTTTGATTTTGGTTAGGAAAATTTTGAACACGGTTGTTTTGAAAATTTCCTTGGTTTTGGTTGTTGTTACCCTGAAAATTATTTCTCTGATTGAAATTACCTTGATTGTAATTCCCTTGACATTGGTTTCTTTGAAAATTTCCTTGAAAACCTTGATTTTGATTGACATTTTGAAAATTGTTTTGATTAAAATGACCTTGATTTTGGTTTGGGTTTTGGAAATTCAGGTTTTGACCTTGGTTAAAATCTCCTCGATTCTGATTTTGATTCGAGTTACGGTTTTGATTTTGGTTAAAACCGGGAGGTCCGAGAGAAATTGTTGGAACGATAGCTTAAGAGATTACGGTCCCCTTGTAGTTGGTAAGAATTACCCCCATGTTGTAGGAACCTTGAGCAGCATAAACGTTCTCTTGGGGAAAACCAGTAGTAGCTGGACACTCGGAATACAGATGTGGGCCTCCGCAAGTTTCACAACTTCGGGCCACGGCTTTCACTTGTTGATTTTGCATCGTTTGGTTCATTCTCAACACAGCCGTAGAGATATCATCCATCTTTTTAGTGAGAGCAATTATTTCAGGAGATGACGATGAAGGAATAACTGATTTACATGACTCATCCCTCTCCGCAGAGGAATCCCAAAAGTTATAGTGGGCAGTCATGTTCTCAATTAGATCATAGCATTCTTCGGGATGTCTTTTCATGAAGGTCCCACCAGCAGCAGCATTGAGAATATCCCGGTGCCTCAATGTCAGACCATTATAGAAGGTATCTATGATGGTAACTTGTAACATATTGTGGTTAGTGCACCATGGAAGGTGGAAAATATTTGGTAACCATGGAAGGTGGAAAATATTTTATAACGTTCCCAAGCCTCAAATAGAGACTCATCGGGACGCTGCCGGAAGTTGCTGATATCATTTCGTAACTTGGTAACCATGGAAGGTGGAAAATATTTTGCTAAAAACTTGGTTACCATTTCATCAAAGGTACGAATAGAATTTTTTGGGAGTCGGTCAAACCATGCAGTGGCATGATGGGTGAGAGAATAGGGGAAGAGATACAGCCGAAGGGCATCATCGGTGACACCATACTATTTCATGCTTTGGGTGACGGTAAGGTATTTATCAAGATGCTTGTTAGCATCGTCACCCAGTAATCCGTGAAATTGACACGAATTTTGGACTTGTTGGATCATGTGGTGTTTGAGGCGAAAGTCCGTAGCCTCAATAGTGAGTGGTGCAATAGGTCCGCCCCTCCCTTGCATGGTAGGCTGGCACAACTCCTCCATCGTTCGGAGATCGGGAGCTGGCTTATCTTTAGGAGGGTCAGGGGGTGGTGGTGGCCCGTCGTCCATTTCTATTTTAGGTTCTTCAATAACAATACGTAGCTCGGGTACGTTTTTCTGATTTTTACGCTTTGTTTGTGAACGAGTGCGCATGCACTAAAAACAATTTTTCAAAACAAATTCGAGGCAAAACAACAGGGAACTTAAACCAATAATCACAAGTGAATGGCTTCTTTAAAAAAGGTACACCACTCACAGGGATACAATGGCAAGTTTTGATATTTAGTTTGGGAACTTATTATGTTCACACCCCCAGTTGGTAGGTGTTCTGCCTTGGTTTGTGGTGGTAAGATTTTATGTATTTATTAACAGAAAAAAAAATGTTTTTGGGCTTTTGGGTGTGTGTGCAAAAAACTTTGGGAAATATTTTTGGAACTGATTCGTTAACCGAAATCGTTCCTTTTAGATTACTCGCAGGCTGGCGGGAGAGAAGAATGGATCTCTCTTTAGTTCGCAATTTAATGTCAGAACTTACCTTATACCAACTGTTTCAGGTTGTAATCTTAAAGAAAACGATGTAATTTAACTTCACAGTTTGTTTTGTTGTTTTTGATTTTTTTTGGTGTTGTTAACACTTCAGGAAAAGTGTTAATGAACTTTTTGATATGATTGATATTTTTACAAAAACTTTTTACAAAAGTGGTGAAATTTGTACAGGGAGGGTTTTGAAAACATTAAACTTAAAACGATTTTAAAACACGCAACAATCTCCCCGGCAGCGGTGCCAAATTTTGATTGATGCTAAACCGTCAGATATTATTGACCAAGGTCAATAAGTCAAAAACAGCTTAATTCCAATTCTCCGTGGATAATATAGTGTTTCCCCGGGTCGTTATGTCCCATCGAGATTGCAATGGTGCTTTTGAAAACGTTTCAGGAATGAGTGGCACTGAGGTCAGTAGATGATTGGGAATTGATTATGCTACTGATTATTTTGGTATTTGAACAATTTGGAATAATATTAACAATAACAGATATACAGATATAATTACAAATACACAACTTGGGAATCAGATTACAGACAGAGAAAAGTGGGATTTAAACAATTTACAACTACAGGGGGTGCAAGTGAAACTTTTTCAAACTTAAAATAAAAAGAAAATTTAAAATGAAAATGAAATTATTTATTTGATTATTTTAATATTTAAATACTAATTAATTAATAAAAACTATTTAAAAAGTGATTTAAATCTAATTTAAATTAAACTAAAAATGATAAAGACTACAAATTAAACTAAAAACTTGCAAAAATATTTTCTAAACCTCTAAAAGAACTTGAAGAAAGTATAAAAATTAAAAAGAATTGTTTTTGTCTTTTTGTGGGTTTTCTTTTAATTAAAAACTAATTATATTAATTAAACTACTTAAACTATTTTAAATTACTAATAATACCTAAATGACTTAGAAAATTAAAGAAAAATTTATAAAACTAATTAACCATCACGGGAATCCTAAAAAACTTATAAAAAGTTTCTAAAAATTATATTTAGACTATTTTACTAATTATTTACTTAATTATTAATTTAAATCTAGTTTAACTAAATTAACTAAGAAAATTAGAAAATGAACAGTAGAATTTAAGAAACTATTTTCTGAAAGTCTTAAATGATTTATGAAACCTAGGAAAAATATAAAAACCTACTGTTGTTAATTAAAATTTAAGAAAAAAATTTAATAACTAATATTACCTAATTAATTAATTAAACTATTTTTAATTCTAATAATTATTAAACTAAAAGAGAAAAACCTAAGAAAATTATTGAAAATACCTTAAGGTGACAGGAAATTAAGAAAATTATGAAAATGGTGAAATGCTTATTAATAAGCTGAAAGAAAAATTAAAAAATAGAATCTATTAAATAGAAGCTATCACTAATTTTAAATTTGGTTTTTTGTTGGTTTTTCTTTTTGATAGATGAAAATAAGCTAAAATTAGGAAACTTTTACAAAGACACTTTTACAATAGCTTAACAATAAGCTATGTGTACCCCCTTTTCCTAATCAGTGAGCTTAAAAGCTTATTAGGACTTATGCCATATTTGAAAAAGCTAGGAAATGACAAATTAAGCACACACAGATGATTATGAACTTGAAATAAGCCAAAATGAACAGATAAGCACTCTGGAAAAACAAATATGAACAAATAAGCACTTAAGCATACACAAGGCCTGATCAGGCCAAAACAAAGGATTTTGGACCTCTATGGGGTCCACAGAAGTCAAGGTCGGTCCAAAACAAAGGTTGACTTATGAAGGTGGACTCGAGGGCTACACAATAAGCCAATAAGCTGAGCTTATAGCTTATTAATGAACACTGGGGGGCAATGGAAGTTGGGGTCACACACTGAGTGATCAGTGTAGGCTCAGGTATTGGTCAAACTTAATGAGGCTTGCAGCCCTATCAAATAAGCTCCAAAGGGTGAAATAAGCCCTGACTTATCAAAATGGGTTGCTTGGCTATCCAAAAAGCCAATAAGCTAAGGGTGGGTCCCACTGGTTGAATCACAAATGGCTAAGGAAGTTGGGTCAGCTACCCTGGTGCAGGGCATGTACTTGTCCTGCAGGTCAGTTTAAGCTCTTGCACAAGCTTATACAAAAATCTTAAAAATAAGCTGTTTATGGGAACTTGAACACTAGGTGACAATCTTTAACTTCTGAAAAGATCTTAGTCTCAAACTAAACACAAAAATCACAAATATTCTCCCAAATTTTAGAATTCAGAAACAAGGTCACTTTTGACTTTTTGAAATGGTAAGCTTAAGTTGACTTTAATGAACTTTGATCCTAACCTACTGATTGAAAAGGATTAGTTAAGCTAAGGTAAGGTTAAATTAAGCTACATCACTCATAAGTGAATGGATTTGGGGCATAAGCCACACTTAATCCAACACAGAGGGTTATATAGGCCTATTGATGTTTGATTTTGACTTTTTATGAAACAAGTCCTGGTTTTTATTGTTATTCTGAGATGATATGGTCCTAAGTTACTTGTGTAAACAAAGAACAACAACAATTATTCACTAGAACACCTAGGATCACACTGATCCAAACACACCTTAAACTTTGTCTGTTTTGTGATTTATGAAGCAAATGGGTGTTAGGGCTTATGAAACTGATTCAAAACAACTTATTATGATATATTAAGCTTAAATGATCACCTAGAAATAGGAAACAACAACAAATAACCAAGATTATTAATTATACTATCTTAACTGCCAAATTAAGAAATTAAAGCAACTATGATTTCTACTAAACAAGCAACCAATTTTAAGCTATAATATTACTAATTATCACCAAATAAACACAGAAAAGCTGAATAAGCAGTGAAATAAGCAATGCTACAGTAGAGTACACAGAAATGAGTTTTAAGATCTTACAAAGTACATTCCTGCTAACACCATGAACCAAAGACCATGAAACCAAACCTATCGGCCTTCCACAAGACCACTAACCCAGGGCCATCCAATATTTACCCTGCTCCAGCTTTCATCTTCATAAACCTGTAAACTTTGACTTTCGTTGACCTTTTTGTGTTTTTTGAATTTTTTATAACTAAGCAGTGTTTTATGGTTTCTAAAAGCTTACTTAAGCTTTCTGGGAGCTTATATGAGCCTAAGAGTCCATGGAGTCTAATAACAACTACAATACAGCTTAAATAGAAACTTGAAATCAATTAAAAATTGCACAAACTAAATTATGACTTGAAACTTGATTTTCATTAATGAGAAACCTTAAAGGTACACTGAAAACAGAGATTACACTAATTTAGAGCTAAATTACACAAGGAAAGTTTGAAAATTACTTAAACGATCTAAAATTACTAAAATTAAGCTAACACTATTCTTCTTGTTCTTCTCTTCTATTTATAGGCGTGGATTAGGGTTTGTTGGACCCTTCTGAACATATCCCATCATAAAACTGAGCCCTTGGATCACTGATAAGCCCCCAATTGATTGCTACGTGTTTTGGCGCCAAAAATTATATATTGCAATTTGCTCTGTTTGCGTGTGTGGGAGGGGAGCATTTAATGCTTATTGTCTTTGTTAGGTAAGTGGGGTGGTAAGTGGATGGGCGGTGGGATGTGATGGAGGAGGGGGTGGTGATGGGATACTGCAAGTGGGAGGGAAAGAGAGGGAAGGGGTGATGGTTGTTTGACCGGTTTGACCACAGGGTCAAGGTTTGACCCTGGTGGTATTAAAATGGGTGGTGGGCTGGTGGGCTTGGGGATAACTTGGGCCTGGGAATGTTTTTAGTTGGATTGGATCAGGTTTGGTTTTGGGTGGTATAATATCAAAGGGTCCGGTTTGGTTTATAATATCACAAGGACCAATTTTGTAATTTTCTGTTTTCCAGGGACTGATCATGTAATTATCCCAAAGTATTCACAAGGGTGAATTTTGCCAAGTGATGAATAGTACATGGACCTTTGATGATTTTTCCATTATTAAATTTCCCAAGGACTAAAACTGCCAAACTTTGAAACTTCAGGGACCTGTTTTGTAATTTCACCAAACTTGCCAACCAAGGACCATTCCTGCCATAAATGAGAAGTACAAGGACAAAAATTTGTTTTTCTCAAAGTTTTAATATCTCAGGGACCATTTTTGTCAATTTTCAAAGTTGAGGGACTAAACTTGCAATTTTGTGAAACTTTGCACCAAAGGACTAAATATGTCATTTTGTGATTTAAAATGACCTTTGGTGACTTTTTCAAGTTTTTAGAATAACCAGGGACTAGATTTGACAACTTTTGAAAGATGAAGGACTGAAACTGCCAATTATGCAAATTTTGTTCATTTTTTATTTGTTTTTGATTATTTTGCATCTGAAACATATAAAACACATTCCTGGGATATTTTCAGTATTTTGATGCAATTTTGAGTGTTTTTAGATGTTTTGGCAGCTCAAAATAGGTAAAAATGATGAGTATTTATACACTCATCAATACTCTTAATAAAAATAGTGATAAAATACATAGAAACAAATCAAAGCATTATATCCTTGCACTAGAGATAAATGTACAATCAACTTTGAAAGCTACATCAAAACTAAAGTGACAATATATTAATTAGTCTATTATGTGTTGATCTAACACTTATGTTTACTTTGCTAAGTTAAATTATAAAGCACATAAGATCTTAAATATCTTAAAGAAAAATCGACATTTATGAAATGGCAGTCATAACAAAAAAAAATCGAGACACATAAAAGAAAATCGAGACACATGACAAGCAACTGTTTAACTTACCACTTAATATATAAACTATTAATGTTACTGATCTAAGATGTGAAACAAATTAATCGATAACAAATTAAAACATATCACATATAAACGCATATTATTTAACTATTATTGTAATATCGTAAAAACTTTTTCTTAATAAAAATTGTTAATATCGCCGTAACTATCATGCTTTCTTAATATCAAAGTTAATTTCTTTTAATATCACTTTTACTTTTTCTTAATATAGTAATATCGCGGTTCATTTTTACATGTAAAAAAGCTTAATATCATGGTACCACTCATAATATCGTTAATATCACATTAGCACTCATAATCAAAAAAGAAAAAAGTGCTCAGAAAAATCTGAAAAAATAAAAAAATAAAATAACACAACTAGAGTAAGGATCGCTGAGAAGGAAAAAAAATCAAAAAAATCGTTTTCATGATCAATTGGTACCGTGATATTAGCGTCAGATCTTGACTTTTTTACAAAAAGTCAAGATCAGATCTGGAATGGGCGGTCCAGATCCATCCGCACGTCCGCACTAAAAAAATGTATCCGCACGTGATCCTCACTATATATATATATATATATATATATATATATATATATATATATATATATATATATGTGTGTGTGTGTGTATGTGTGTGTGTGTGTGTGTGTGTGTGTGTGTGTGTGTGTGTGTGTGTTAAAAAAATTGATATTATACGATGGTAGAGGGACAATTAGGGATGGCAAAAAACCCAAACCCGAAACCCTTACTTATTGGGGTGGGGTGGGGGGACATGCATATCGGGTTTTGGGGTGTGTTTTGGGGCCTTAATGGGGATTCTTATCGGGCTTGGAGCGGGGACGGGGCACACTATCCCGCCGCGCCCTGAAACATATACATATATCTATATACCTAAAATATTATGCTAGTATTTACGTACTAAATATAATTCTCTAATTTTTGTTAATTTTTATCTTTGTAATATTTCAAAGTGTGGTCATAAAAGCTTGTTTTGTATCAAAATATTCTAAAAAAGTTGTGATTTATTCCGGTGCTTAATATATTATAATGGGTTCTCGATTTTTTTAGTTATTCCATAAAATCATAATATTGTTAATAGTGTATAAATAAGAATAAACGGGGAATAACACGAGTATGATAAAGCACCGCGCTCAAAAAAGATAACCCGATAAGACCCTAATGGGGAATAGGGCGGGTTTGGGGGAGCATCTCGTCCCAACGGGGCGCCCCGATAAGATCCCCAATGGGATTGGGGATTTGGGGATGATCTTCATAATCGGGTTTGGGGATGAGGATGGCCGCCCCACTCCAAACCCGTCCCATTGCCATTCCTAGGGACAATGGTCAAATCAAACTTTATGTGTACTTAATTAGTCTATTTACTAGCTTGATGACCTAAAATTATTTATAAATAATCTGGTGGACCAACGTGTTGAATGGTCATGTCGTTGATTTGTTGTTATCGCTCAAATCTATCAGTATTTACTAACTTGACGACCCTTCACAAAAATTACTTAATACGGAGTATCCCACTAATAAACTCTTATTAATTCGGTATGCATATTACTTTTCATACATAAACTGAAACTTGAATAACAAATAGCTTTAGATCTGACTCGAAACAACTCAACCAATAATGTAGGTTGCAAAAACGTCTTTAGAACCCTTATTGCTTATAGTCATCGTTTCAATGTCATAGGACATGAAACATGTGGAAAAGTATACAAAGATCAACAAAAAACAGTTTGTTTATGAATTTAACCAACCTCCACACTTATTTTATTCACAACATCAGTCAATCACTTCAAATGTGATTACTGGTTTTGAGTTCAACAATTACACAGAAAGAAAGAACAATGTAACGATTACAATCAGTTCTCAACTTAGAGAGCAAAACACAGAGAGATAAACGATAATAAAATAAAAACCCTAATTTATAACTTAAGCTTATATAGCTACTTCAACAGTACTTTCTCCAGTTGTCAACACAAGTCCTCCAACTTTAGCTAACATGCACAACTAGTCCCTGCACATACACAAACAATAGAAATACTACAAAACAAGTATATAATAATTACCACAAAGTCCCTGCACTTGACTACATACAAGTCAAAGTCAACAAGGCTTAGATTAACCTTTTGAACATTCCCCCTTAATCTCAGCCTTGTACATATCATACAAACCAAGACCATCACAAAACTTTTTATGTTCCTGAGCACTTAAGCCCTTAGTAAAAACATCAGCCAAATTATCAACAAATTTAACCTTCACAGTTTTAACCACACCTGCAGCAACTTTTTCTCTTAAGAAAAACAACTCAATCTCAAAATGTTTTGTTTTCTCATGGAAAACAGGATTTGCTGCAATTTGAATAGCAGAACTATTATCACAGTGTAATGGAACAGGGAGAGATGTTTTAATATTAAATTCAGCCAGAACTTTTTGAATCCAAATGACTTCACAAGTAACAGAATTCATTGCTCTATACTCTACTTCAGCATAAGATTTAGAGAGCATAGACTGCTTTTTACTTTTCCAGGATACAAGACTTTTACCCAGAAAAACACAATATCCAGTTACTGATTTTCTAGTAACTTTACACTTTGCCCAATCTGAGTCAACAAACACATTTATGTCTAAGTTATTTCCTTTACAAAAGGAAATACCTTGCCCAGGTGCATTTTTCAAGTACCTAAGTACTCTAAATGCCAACTTAAGATGTGACTGCATAGGTGCATGCATATACTGACTTAGAACATGAATTGCATAACTGATATCAGGCCTTGTATGAGTAAGGTAAATAAGTTTACCTACTAATTTTTGATAGTTTGTGATACCTGTTAAAGGTTCATCAACAATGACCTGATCAGGCTTAGCAGAACATTCCTTGGTCTCAATAGGTGTATCACAAGGTTTGCAAGCCAACATACCAAACTCTGCTAACAGTTCTAAGTAGTATTTTCTTTGAGTTAAAACCATGTTCCCATCAGAGTTAAGAACTTCAATACCCAAAAAGTATTTCAGCTTTCCTAAATCTTTAATTAAGAACTTTGAACCCATAAATGCTTTAACTTCATTAATAGCTTGAACATTGTTACCAGTGATGACAATGTCATCCATATACACAAGTAAAGCAATAAAAATTTCATTTTTATTTTTAATAAACAATGAAAAATCATTTTTACTTTGTTCAAAACCATTTTCAACTAGAACTGAAGTTAACTTTTCATTCCATTTCCTTGGTGCCTGTAAAACCATATAAAGACTTTTTTCATTTGCACACCTTTGTATCATTAACATCACAATATCCCTCAGGCAAACACATATAAACATCCTCATCAAGTTCACCATATAAGAAAGCATTATTAACATCCATTTGAAATACAGATCAACCATATTGCACAGCAACAGACAACAAACACCTTATAGTAACAATTTTCACAACAGGTGAAAAAGTCTCATCATAATCCACACCTTCTTTTTGATTATAACCTTTGGAAACCCATCTTGCCTTGTATCTTTCAACCTCACCATTAAATTTATATTTAATTTTGAATACCCATTTACCTCCAATAGCTTTTCTGCCAACTGGAAGTTCAGTGATTTCATCCCAAGTTTCATTCCTATTAAGAGCTTCTACTTCAAGATTCATAGCTTCAATCCATTTAGGATTAGTAGAAGCCTCTTTATAGGTCTTTGGTTCTCTTATTTTATTCAAACTTGTTGAGAAGTTATAATTTTCAGTATTCAACTTAGAATAATTGACATCTTTGTCTATATTATACTTCACTTTAGTATTAACTTCATAATCACTAAGTTTAACAGGCATCTGAGTTTTCCTATCAGACCTTCTAACATATGTTCTAAGAGTGCTCTGTTTACTTGGTGTCACAACCACATGTTCTTTGAACAAATTATTAAACTCATTATAAAAATTGTCATCACCCTCAGACTGGTTTACATTTTCCTCAAGTGTAACATTTTCCTCTTTATCATTGGCTGCTTCTGCTGATTCACTAGGATGCACCCCCTCACCCTTTTTAGTGAAACCAGTATTTTCAGTACCTCTCAATGATAAAGGGTCTATGTCCTCACTTTTCTTAGGTTTTTTATCTCTCTTTTCATCATAGGGTTCATCTGACAAATGTTCATCATCTAGAAAATGATTAAAAAAGTTTAAACTGTCTGTGTTTTGGAAATGAAACTCAAAATCTTTATTTTCAGATTTATTTTTGAAGGGAAAAACTGTTTCATAAAATGTAACATCTCTTGAAAACAAAATTTTCTTACATTCAAGACTGAACAATTTATACCCTTTTTTCTCAAAAGAATAACCAATGAACACAGATTTTTCAGACCTAGATGAAAACTTAACAGAATTATTTAGCACAGTAGCAAAACAAAGACATCTAAAAACTTTTAAATGAGAGATGTTTGGTTCAATGTTATACATGATTTCATAAGGTGATTTTCCAGATAAGAAAAAACTGGGTAACCTGCTAATCAGGTAAACAGCAGTTAGAACACACTCAGACCACATGTTTAAAGGAATCCCCCCCTGAAACATGAGGGCCCTAGCAACATTGAGCAAATGTCTATGCTTTCTCTCAGCTATACCATTCTGTTGAGGAGTGTAAGAACAAGAAGTTTGTTGTATGATGCCATTATCTTTACAAAACTTTTCCATATTTTGATTTATAAACTCAGTTTCATTATCAGATCTAAACACCTTAACTGTTTTATCAAACTGATTTTTAATCAAATTATAGAAGTGAACAATGTTTTGGAAAACGTCATATTTCCCCCTCAACAGAAACACTCAAACAGCTCTAGAGAAATCATCTATAATGGTTAAGAAGTATTTGTATCCATCTCTGCTTTGAACCTTGTAAGGACCCCATACATCAAAGTGAACCAATTGTCCTATGACATTGGTTTTGTGATCACTTAGAGGAAAAGGATCTCTAGTTTGCTTAGCCTTATGGCAAACCTCACAAGGTGCAATAGAAGAGTCATTTTTATAAGCAATTTTATGTTTAAGTATGTTAAGAACTTGGTCAGCAGGATGACCAAGTCTGTTATGCCAAATGCATTTTGACAAACAACACACTTGAATATTATTATTGATGAATTTAATACCTGTATTAAGAAAATACAACCCATCTTTGAGACTACCAGTCCCCACTTGGGTCCTTAGAACAGAATCCTGAATAGAACAAGTATCTTCATCAAATATTACTCTATATTTGTTTTCTTTATTGAGCTTATGAACAGATAAAAGACTGACTTGGTAATCAGGAACAACCAAGACATTGTGAATAGTAATTTTATCAGTAAGTTTTAAACTTCCAATGTGAGTGACAATAGCTTTAGTCCCATTAGGATGACCAATAGTCATATTAAGTTTTGAAACTTCAACAAGATTAAACATGTTCACAATAGTGTAAGTCATATGTTGACTAGCACCAGAGTCAACAATCCAACCTATGTAGAGATTATAAGTGCTTATATTTGAATTGTGATTAAAGAATCTAGAAGAACAAAAGCTAACAACACAGTTCATACCTCCAACATTTGCAGGTATATAACCAGAACCAGATTTTTCAGTGATCAAAGCCATCAACTTCTTATACTGATCATCAGTGAAAGAGTTAGATGAAACAGTGACCTGAAACAGCATTATTGCTAGCAGAAGTTTGATAGTTATTAGGTCTTTTTTTTAAACCAACAGGGTATCCAACTAACTCAAAACACCTATCAGCAGTATGACCATTCATATTGCAATGAGTACAGACCAAGTTAGGCCTATTAAGTCTTCTATTTTGATTAGTATTATTCACATTTTTGTTCAGAGACCACTCATTAGGCTTTTGGTTAATTTTAGATGCAAATGCAGAATTATTGTTTTTAGAACCAGAAGAAGATTGAGTACTCCTATGAGACTCATCCTTAGACAAAGTTGCAAAGGCACTTTTCACATCAGGGATTGGATCAGAGGTGAGAATAATGCTCCTAAGGGGAGCATAAACCTCATCCAACCCCATTAGAAACTGCATCAACTTAATAAGTTGATTGTGTTTCTTATGTTTCTCAGAACCTTCACAAGTGCAATCAGGCAAATCCACAAGGGAGTCATATTGCCTCCACATTGCATTGAACTTAAGATAATATTCAGAGAGAGGTATGCCATTTTGAGTGAATGAATGAATCTTAAAATGTATATTGAAAATTATAGAACCATCTTCTTTACTATATGTTTCTTTTAATTCATCCCACACATTTTTGGCATTATTAGAAAACACTTGTCCCATAAACACATCTTGAGACACACATCCAAGAATCCAAGATAAAACTACAGAATTACACCTATCCCATTGTTCTTGTAAAAAACCAGTTTCAATAGGTATATCAAGTGTACCATTTATAAAACCAAGTTTATTTTTAGTATGAATAGCCAATTTTATAACAGCTGACCAAACTTTATAGTTTTCAGTGCCTTCTAGTTTAAAACTTATTAAAGGAATACCACTAGTGTCACTACTATGCAAAAACAATGGGTCAAACTGATCCAGTTTGTTCAACCCTGAAACCCCTGCTTCTTCATCACCAACCACCATGATGAAGAAACAAAACTACAACAGAAAGAAAACAAAAAACTCCTTATAACTCCAGCAAACACAAATATACCCCAAACAATCAAACAACTCCTCACAAATAATCCCTTGAACCTACACTTCGTCTCATGCAATTTCTAAAAAACCTATAAAAACAACCTAATAGAAAAGAGTGTGAGAGGTGTTACAAAACGCAACTCCAAGCACAGATTGATCAAGCAGATCAATAATAACCAATAAGCACAGTAGAATAGTACCAAGAACCTGAAAGAGATCAAGAAACGATCAATATTATGAATTATTTTTAGAATCAAAAGATCACTTAAAATAATTGAATCAATAATATCAATCAAATCAAGAAACAATAACCACCCCTGAATTAGAGTTTGATACAGTAAACCCTAATTAAGACGATAACACCAACCAATCACTAGATCAACAAGATCCAATGAAAACACCACTGATTAACACGTGTTAATCTCAACCAAACACCAAGAATAAAAAAACCCCAAATTTTAGAAACCCTAAAAATTGAGTTAATTCGATTAACCAACAATTGAATCCCAAACAACAAGATTCAACCACCCAAAATACGATTCACCACAAGATCTACACAGATCGAGTAACAATTTTGAAAAGCCCCAAAAAATATTTTGAAACCCTAATTTTTGAAAAAATTTTAATCAATCGATCTTTGTATCAAAGCCAACCTGGCTCTGATACCATGTGGAAAAGTATACAAAGATCAACAAAAAACAGTTTGTTTATGAATTCAACCAACCTCCCCACTTATTTTATTCACAACATCAGTCAATCACTTCAAATGTGATTACTGGTTTTGAGTTCAACAATTACACAAAAAGAAAGAACAATGAAACGATTACAATCAGTTCTCAACTTAGAGAGCAAAACATAGAGAAATAAGCGATAATAAAATAAAAACCCTAATTTATAACTTAAGCTTATATAGCTGCTTCAATAGTACTTTCTCCAGTTGTCAACACAAGTCCTCCAACTTTAGCTAACCTGCACAACTAGTCCCTGCACATACACAAACAAGAGAAATACTACAAAACAAGTATATAATGATTACCACAAAGTCCCTGCACTTGACTACATACAAGTCTAAGTCAACAAGGCTTAGATTAACCTTTTGAACAAAACATGTATCCATTGGGAAGTGTTTGGTATCATTCAATGATTGGTATAGTAATGCTTTTAGACCTCAACTGGATAAACGAAAAACTATTGAGTTAGTTTAAACTCCGTACTAATCTTGTTTGCACTAAATTATCATACAAGCCAAACGCCAAGTCAAGTATGGGTTATTAAACACCCATAAAAAAAATTGTTGTAAGCCTAGAACATAAACTACTAGTAACAAACATAAAATGCCTAAAACGGACATCAAAGTATCATGTAAGCCAAACGGGCGCGTCAAGTATTTGACAACAATATGGTTGTTACAAGTCTACAGTACAACATACGGCTATTTGTAAAGAAAAAATAAATGTCTAAATGGAAACTCACGGGGTCAGTGACAATAACCATTATGTATCTTGGTTAAATGCAGGAGTTGCTGATCCAGATTTACGGCATTCAGAAAGCATGTCCATGTAGAACTGGCAATAGTTGATATCACTCCCATAAGTGTTGATGCACTACAAGAATTGAGGAAAAATATATCCAACTTAATTCCGATAAAAAGAGAGTGTATAAGCGTAATCAAGACGATATGGATATCTGCTGAAGTAACTAGATATCATCAACTAGAATAAATTCATATATAATTGTTGAATTTCTAAATCTGAAAAACTTACCCGATGAGATCTGCTTTTAATTTGTAAATTAAACCTAAAACCTAGTATCCTTCATGGCATGATGCTTTTTACAAGCTAAGTTTAGTTATTACAATTTCTTTGTTGATGTAAACATATTATTACTAAGTTTAAATTTTAGGGATATTCATATGGAATTATAGCTAAGTTTGTCACATTATCGAGTTTTGTACCTTCTTTATTTCCGTTGCTTTTATATAACCATACTTTTGAATCCCGTTTTATTGTGTGTATTTTTCGATTATTTTTACAACTCCTGTGTTATTAGGAAGGTTGATAAACAAGAGAGTAAAATGGCCGTTACAAAAACACATAATAGACGGAATTCAAGTATGATTATAAAAAAGCACAAAAGAAAAAAAGACCTGCACAAAGCTCAAAATAATGACAATTTATCTACATTACTAAACAATTATCCTTAATTTTTTTTTTCTTAGTAAAAATCATACTACTTAGGAATTAGCATGTGGTCAAGAGTGAAACAGCAACAAGTTTTTTTTTTTTTTTTTTTTTTTATTATTATTATTATTTTTTTTTATTTTTTTCCTCTCTCCCCTAAACGACAAATTTTATACTCCGCCCGTTCCAAAATAAATGTTCACTTATAAACTCCACAAAGTTTTAGAAAATCTAACTAACTACACTATCCACCAATCAAATATCACACCTGCCTACTAAACTAAATTTTGATTGGTTTAAACACATATTAATTGAACATTTATTTTTAGACATCCTAAAATAGAAATATTGATATTTATTTTGGAACAGGGAGTATAAAAGTAGCAAGTGTCTAGAAGGTTACAAGCATCAACAAGAAAGCTACCAAAGGAATTACAGAAAAGGCGGTCATGATCAAATGAAACACAATGTTGCAAACAATGCAAGCACTACCAGATCTACTATTTTCATCTAGGGTGTAACAACAATATATTGAAGTTGACCACAACATACACAACTCTATTATGTTTTTAGAATAAAAAAGCTAGCTGACATTAAAAAGTAACTTACATCTTGGAATGCCTTATGTTGCCTCACACATGCATCATGAGTAGCAACAGCAGGAGCAGAGGCAACCTGAGCAACAGGAGCAGTAGAGGAAACTTTAACAACCTTGATGACACGAGGGCCAATGATAGCCCTTATAGTGTTATGAGCAAAAATAAATCCAGCACCCCAAAGCATGCCTAACAACAAGAACAAACTTAATTAGCTTAGGGGCTGTTTGATAGGGCATTCGGTGGATTTCATGGGTTTTGTATTTGAAATCCAATGAACTTATGTGTTTAGTTGGAAATTAAGTGGGAAGGGTTTGGAATTGAAATCCCGTAAAGGAGGTACATCTTTTGATATGTGAGGATTTTAAATCCGGAGTAAGGATGGAATGTTTGTTTAACAAACCGGACGAAAATGCCTTTTTCTATTCTCTATCTTTAGTCGTTCTACTTTATTGTCTTTCCCTTCGCCAATTCATTTGACATCTTGTTTACATAACCTCATCATCATCGTCTTTGTCTATTTTTGATCCTCAGTATTCAAAGTTTTTTTTCCCCTTTACTTCTCTCTATCGATTCTTACTTCTCTAGTTAAAGATTGAGTTAACAAAACAATAAACGAAGTTTTGGTGAACAAAAACAATCTTAGTTTTTCAGCGAAGAAAATCATTTGTTTACAAATGACAGCTTTGTGTTTACAATAGAACACATTTGGTTTATCTATAAAATGAAATAATGTTTATTTAGTTATTTTTGTACATAGATTTTGCTTTATATATTATACACGAATAATTTTGTTTGTTATGGATCATTGTTTGCTGTAATTTTAGGGACCAAATTTCATTAAGTTCTTGTGTTGTAAGATGAATTTGATGGTGCAACTATAAAGCAATATGAAAAGAAAAGAAAAAAAATGATAGTTTTGTTGGAAGGGTAAGTTAAAGGGCAATCAAGTCATTACAATTATACTAGCAGGGTACCCGCGCGTTGCAGCGGCGGGTACCCTAAATTAAAATTTTTCGGTGAATCGTGTAATTTTAGTTTATTATGTTCTTTTTGACAATAAATTTACGGATATCAAAATTTCGTTTAGCTCGTGTCCGTTCGGGCTCGAGCCCGTTGGCTCGTGTCTGTTCAGGCTCGAGCCCGTTTGGCCCATGCCCGTTCGGGCTCGAGCCCATTTGACCCGTTGCCCGTTCGGACTTGAATATTTGTATAATGTGCTTTATTATTTGTATTAGTGACATTTAATGCAGGAATTTTGTTTAAGTTGGTTGTACAATATGCTTGATAATTTGTATTTCTTATGTAAGGGGTGTTTTAATAAGTGCATTAATTGTATTTATTGACCGGTTAATTAATTGTATTTAATGTACATAATGTTTTATTTATTATATTTAATGTTAGTATTAATGGTATGTTAGAATTAAATGAGGAGAAAATTGGTGTGTACTTTAAGCTTATTAACTTGTAAATGTCTAATTATATTTTTATCACTTGTACTTTAAGCTTATTAATTTGTAAGGCTTAAAATTAAGCATGCTAAAATTAGAAGGCATTCCTCCTTTATAATATAGTAACATAAATTTCAAGTTTTATGTTGTATTTCAAATTTTACCGAACAAGCGAAAGGATTCTAAATCATAAACGCCCCTTGGATCACTTTAGGCATTTGAACTATAGATAACATTTATCTTGATAACAAAATCATATATATGGAGTCAAATGTCAAATAACTTACCCTCAGCAAAAACGCCAAGTCTTCGGCTTCTAGGTTCGTACATCATAGGTGCTTATGGAGTAGAAGCTGCAGTAATAGATTATTTGTAACAACAAATTTTAGAGGAGCATAATTACACAAATATGGGAAATGCATTTTAATTTCCATGTTACACTATTTATTTTTTTGGTTTCTTTTTTTGAAAGTGTTGACCTTTCTTTGGAGTTGGCTATTGAATAAATAAACAAGTGGTTAGGGTAAAGCTTGGTTTCCGATAAGACAATAAGTTTGCAAAATAAGTTAATTGGTGGCCGATTTGGTACACACACAAATGTTAATGTCATCATGTTCGGAGTAAAAAATAAATAAACATTTGTAGTGAAACTATTCTGATGAATTTCTCACAAAAAGACATACAACACAACTTTTTGGAAAAAGGGAGTTGATTTTCAATTTAGTTTTGATCCTTAGGATGCATGAGACTAGAATGATCTCACCGTTCTTCACCTTTTGGAGTTTTGAGCAATAATTAATGATAGCCTTGTATATGCTAAAAGAATGTTAAAATTGACTTAAGCTTGAACCGCATACACTTGGATGGATGTCTTGGAAGCTGCACGTTGTGCCCTTGCTCTGCCAGAAATAACATAAAAATCAAATTCATAAATCATGGTTATGGGTTCAAGTCTTAGGACATGTGAGATAGTTTGTAGTTGTATATTGTGAGATACTTAGTTACCGTTCTACTAAAAATAAATAAAAAAATTAACATTAACGAAAAGAAACATAGTCGTACTTTTCTTCCATTAAATTTAACATTTTTGCTCTTTAAGCAATTACACCATTTATTTCCCTTCCATAACAAGTTTTTAACACAAAAAATATAAAGTGAGAAAAATAAAACAAATCTGCATTGAAAAGACTCATATATAACGACTTAGGATTAAATGAGAAGAAACTTTAAAATGAGAAGGATGAGAAATACTTATAAATACACATTAGAGATGTGTCGAATTGAATTAGATGCATCCCTAATCTTTTAGATGCACAATAATATATTTTCTAGCTAAAAATTAGATGCATATACATATATTAGACACATTTCATCAAGTTAGACGAATCCTATGTATTTTTTGTCCTCTGCCGGCCAAATTTGTTGTTAGTACTACTATGCATCGTTTTCACTTCAAAATCAATTTCGAAACAAAGTGGGATGCATCTAAATGAATAGAGATGCATTTAATTCAAGTCGATGCATCTCAAATATGCGTTTATAGTTATTTCTCATTCTTCTCATTTTAAGCTTTCTTCTCACTGGATCCTTACCCCATATATAACATTAAATTACAGATGACAATCAAATCTAAAACTTACAACATGCTACATTAACTGATTATACATTAAGTCGGCTGAGAGCTATTAAATTCAAAGGGCGGATGATTATCTGAATACTTTAAACATAACCTTCAGAGTTGTGTATAACAGTTTCCTAAAAAATATTATCGTTGTAAAAATCAAATTAACAATAGCTATGCATACTAAACCTCTCAAACTTCGTATATAATCATAGTAAATAACAATTTAATTACCAACAAATTAATACTCTGTATCATCTAGTACAAACAATTGTAACAATTTAAGTAGGCAAATTAAACTCACAAAAGGACTAATACTAGGGAAAGTATAGGGTGGAATTATACCTCTGTACTAGCTACTGTGAGCCAATATTGATGATATCGAGATAAAACAAATAAAAAAACGACGTTTCGTGTTTGGGAAAAAACGCCCGTAACAAAAAAAACACGGGAGGTTGTCTTGCGTTGCATATATAGTACGCACAGTAACGGTTTGCTTGGAAAGCAAGAAGATACTTTTTTTTAGGAAACTTTGAATAAAATATAAGATTTAGGAAATATGTGCTATTTTATGTTTAATTTGAAAAAAAAATATAATTATATATTTGCTATTAATAACAAGATTTAAGAAATTACACTTAAGTCTATAAAATAAGATTTAAGATTTATTTATTTATTTATTATCTTTTTAAGTTTTGATTGTATTAACCAATCAAAACAGAATGTTTATTAAAAAAAATTATTAAAAAAAAAAAAAAAAAAAAAAAACTCACAAGGCAATGTGTATTTTTATTTTTTTTCTCTCCAACAAATCTTTCACTGAATTTATGAGAAGTTTGACTAAACCTATTCAATTTTGACTTTTATTAGTTAATAGCTCTGTTGTAAAAATCGGCCCAGGCGGCCGACTAATCCTTGCATAATCGCTGATCGCTCACTAAGCGCCCTGGTTTTTCATAATCGGCCTATTTAATCGCTTTCGTCAAAGATCATTTAAAAATCGGTTAACAAATCGATTAATCGGATAAAATTGGTCTAAACGGATTAATCGGACAAAATCGCTTAAAATTCGGTCAACAAAATCGGTTAAAAGTCGGACAAAATCGCTTAAAAATTGGTCAACAAACCGATTAATCGAACAAAAATCAGTCAAAGATCGCTTAAAACTGGTCAACAAACCTAGTAATATATATGTTTGACTTTGAACTTTGAAGAATTATGTATTATGTTTATAATTGAACACTTGAAATATTTGAACTTTGATGCATTATACTTATCTTATACATATATAATATAATATAATATCTAAAATTATAATTTTGTGCATAAAATTTCTAATCCGATTAATCCCCGATTAATCCCTGCCTAACTGATTAATCGATAGGCCCTATCCGACCGCCTCACTAGCGCCTAGTGATTTTTACAACCTTGACTTAATAGAAACATTTGATTTTGCAATTAAGCTCTTTTATTGGTAAGACAAGTCAATTGACACAAAAACATTTTTCTTTTTTATTAGAGTAAATTGCAAAAATCATCCCTAAACACATTTCTAAACTGCAAGGATCGTCCTAAAATTTGGCCAATTTGCATGTACTGTCCCTAAAGTTTGACCCATTTGCATGTTTCGTCCCTAACATTTCGAAATATTTGGGACGATATATGCCCCAAAAGGATGATATATGCCCCAAAGGTTAACTTTAGGGACGATCCTTGCAGTATCGAAATGTGTGGGACGAAACATGTAAACGGGCCAAACTTTAGGGACGATTTTTACAATTTACTCTTTTTATTATTCAATTTTGATAATCATTGTTTTCATGAACATTGTCAACAATTTACTTAAATTACGAAATTTGAAAGTCAGAAATTTGAAAGTCATAAGTACTTAGGTTGGGTTTGGTTTTCAATTAGGAATGACAATAGGTATAAGTGAAAGTATTTTGAAATTTTTGGGTTTCACTTTAGCCTACCTCTATTCGCAATAAGAATTATTTGATTGCGAGTTTGCCAAGTAATCAAATAATTCTTAGAGTGATCGGTACGATAACATTTGATGGGGTGTTAATCCACGTAGCCGGCGTTGCCATATCCCATGTCAGGCATTGAAGGCCGCGTTGCAACATATGTTGCTATATAAACGTAGAGGGCACACTTTCACAACTCAAACCCAAATTTATATACTTCCTCTTCAAACCTGAACGTGGGTCCTTTTTCAACCCCTTTCCCTAACCCACTCGGCATGACTCCCGAGCAATTTTACCTACAACAACAACAACAATTTCTTATGTGGCAACAATACAATCCTCACGTACGCAATTCGAAACACAAGAATCCGAACCACCTACGTCTCCCCTAAAGACCAAAAGACGAGGTATAACAAACACAAAAAATCCAAAGATCCCGAAACCATATTCCGAAAGACATCCCGACGTGACCGAGACTACATTACGTTGGCAACCAAAAGAGGAAATACTACTTGCATCATGTTATGTTGCCGTTTCCGAGGATGAAACTGTCAGACTTTCACAAGCGGGCGACACGTTTTGGTATCAAGTTATGCAAAAGTTCAATAAGAAAAGTTTTCAACTACACAACAAGGATATGTTGACAAGCAAGTGGCCCTTGAATGCGAATTACTAAAAGTTCAACGCGGTCTACAAACGTGCAAAACGTTTGGAAAAAAGTGGGGAAAATGAGTTTTATAACATGAGACGGGCTAGGCAGATGTACTATGACGAGCATAGAGGAGCCTTGTTTGCCCAAGAGGATGCGTGGGAAATTTTGAAAAGCCATGCAAAATGGGACGCGCCGGAACCGGTTGATTTAACCGGCGATGTCCCCGGGAAAAGCAATGAGGCGCTATTCGGTCAAGATGCAAGACCACGTCCAATCAACAAGGTTGCTACGAAAAGACCCAAATCCGAGACCACGACGAGTGCCGAGGGAAGCGGCTCGTCAAGCCAATTCGGAGAGTATACGTCAAGCGAGCTTTGTGCTAAACGTGAAGCGGCCCAATTGGTGTATGAGGTCACTAAGGAGAAAGATCGTACGAGTATGCATTTGGAAGAGATGAAATTTCTCGGTATTAACTCGAAGGATATGGATGAGGACACTACGTATTGGATCAAAATAGAAAAGGAGGAAAAAAAAATGCAATGCCGCCTCGAGTAATTATTTTTTACGTTGTAACTTTTTTTTTTCTTTTTTTTTGTATTGTAATTTTTAAGTTTATTAATATAATGTTAAGTTGTTTAATGGTTGAAATATTAGGGCCCATTTGGTTTGTTGTGGGGTTAGAATCGAATTTGGATTTGGGATTGGTTTGAAAAAAAATAGGAGAGAGAAAATTAATAATTATTTAATTTACATATTTGTTTTAAAAAATATTAATTGTTTGACTTAGATAAATTGGTAATAATAAGACAAGAAAAGTCAAAGAAAAAAAGGATATTATGTGGCTGAGAAATACGTCCCCAGTAGTTGTCAAATGGGAATCGTCAAAAGTCACCCATATGACATGGAATGTATTTTTAAAACTGATTCCTTTACGTTTTTCTGAAAGCATGATCAATCAATTTATTCTATCAAAGTATTCCACTGGTCAAAAATCCGCGTAACAAACATACCCTTAGTTTACTGGTTGAATTTGTAATTTGTATTTATTTTAAAGTGGGTCTCAAAAGGTGGAGTTGAGGTATAATAAGGAGTGTTTTTTTGTTGTTAATGTTGAAATGCTAAAGTTGATGTGGCGCTGTTTTGACGTGATTTTTTTTCTTTGTAACTTGAGTTATTATACCCATCACTCTTAGGGGGTGTTTGTTTCTGCCAGTATAGTCATTTCATGGCATATTTGGAAACATTTCAACTTATATAAGTTTATTATGTTACAATAAACTTATATAAGCCGAAAAGTTTCAAAATAAGCCAACAAAATATAACTTATGAAACATAAGCCCAAAACCAAATATGTCATAAGCCGGCTATATGCCTATATAACCCGAAACAAACACCCCTTATTCTTTGGACACTTTTAGAATATCTCCAACATCACATTTTCTAGACTCAAAACAACAATGACAGAATCCCACAGATTCTTAAAAACAATCTCAAATTTACTAAAAAAACTGCAAATCAATAAAATCAGCCAAACAAATACATGCACAAATAATAACATCACCACACTTAACAAAACCCGAAAACCTTTACCTCATTTCGCGTTTAATCTTCTTCTGCACAACTTCATCTGCAGGCTCACTGTCTTACGCTTCTCGTGTTTTTCGCGTAACAGAAAACCCAAATTTATTTATTTACAATGCACTTATAAGAGCATACTCTAGTACTAAACTTAAACATGTCAAAAAACGACATTCGTCGTTGGTTTTGTATCAACAAATGTTGGAAAACTATATTGTTCCGGATAGTATTACGATACCTTTTTTGTTTAAGGAATGTGTGAATGAACGTGAGTTTGTTGTTGGTGAAAGTGTGCATGCACACGCGGTTAAATTTGGTGTGCATGGGGATGTTTACGTATGGAATTCGATGATAGGGTTTTATAGCGGGTTGGGGCTTTGCCGTGTGCGCTAAACGTGTTTGAGGAAATGTCGGAGAGAGATGTTGTGTCGTGGAATTTGGTGATTAATGGGTGTTTGAGAAATGGGGAGGTTGGTTTGGCGGGTGAGTTTTTTGGGAAGATGGGTGTGAGGAATGTTATTAGTTGGAATTCGATTATTACGGGGATGGTTCAGGGTGGTAGGGCGAAGGAGGGGATACGGTTTTTTGATGAGATGATTGGGTTAAGGGGGGAGGATAAGGTTTATCCTGATAAGATAACTTTGGCTAGTGTGGTTTCAGCTTGTGCGTCGTTAGGGTGGCTTGGTTATGGCAAGTGGGTGCATGGTTATGTTTTGAGAAATGGGGTAGAGTGTGACGTGGTGATTAAGACTGCGATGGTGGATATGTATGGGAAATGTGGGAATGTTGGTTTGGCGAAAAGGGTTTTTGAGGGTATTTGTGAGAAGGATGTTTTGGCTTGGACGTCGATGATTTCAGTTTATGCTCTTCATGGGTATGGTGATGAGGCTTTTGATCTTTTTGATGAGATGGTTGCGTGTGGGATGAGACCTAATCTAGTAACTTTTGGTGCATTATTGACAGCTTGTGCTCACTTAGGCTTGATAGACAGGGGTCGCTGGTATTTCAACCTAATGAGAAGTGTTTATTTGATCCAGCCATCCGTCCAACATTATGCTTGTATGGTTGATATTCTTGGTCGAGCTGGGCTTTTTGACGAGGCTGAGAGGCTTATTACTAATATGCCCATGGATCCAGACGTTTTTGTTTGGGGTGCATTACTCGGAGGCTGTCAAATGCACGGGAATGTAGAACTTGGTGAAAAGGTCGCAAAACATTTAATCAATTTGGACCCTCTAAATCATGCCTTTTATGTTACGTTATGTGACATACAAGCGAAGGCTGGTAAATTCAAAGATTTGGAGCATACCAGAGCCCTGATGGATGACAGAGGGCTTAAGAAGGACATACCTGGTAACAGTATGATTGAAGTTGATGGAACTGTTTACGAGTTCTCAATAAAAGGATCATCTGAGGTCGTGATGGAAGAGATAAATAGTCTTTTATTACAGCTAAGTAAAGAGATGAAGCTAGATCAGGGGTTCCATGTTTCAAAATGACGTTTATTTGAGTTTGTTGCAAAATTGAGTAGTTTATTGTTAACATGTGGTCATGCTGCACTTTTTGTCCAATGTTGATTTTAAGGCCAATTTACCATATCAATGGGATCATTAGAAAGAAAATTGAGAAGGCAAAGTCAAGGCCCCTTCTGAAGGTAGTAATTTTTTTGTACCAAAACTGAATTTTGTTAGTATTATAATTTTATAGTGCATCCATGTTGACCCTTATAAGTCAAAAGTTAACTGTAAGTTAGGATTTTAGTGGCATAAATCAACAGTGTCTACTTTCTAAAATGAACACTTTGTTCTTCACAGGCTTTTACTTTCTACATCCTTTATCCTAACACTTATTGGACTTATCGTTTTGCTCAGATTGGAATTTTGGCTGCTTTACTTGACTTCACTCTAAGGAAATTAATGGCAGACGATGATAATCGGCTGTCAGTAGTAGGGTCACTTTTGCATATGATGATTCATACACTTTGACCATCTTTTCGATTATTTGACGCTGATTATCATACTCTTTGTTTTGTCACACGAACACATAGTGGAGTCTATATTGCTGACCCTGTTAATGTTAAACATATTCTTAAAACCAACTTCCACAACTACACTAAGGTATGTTAGTACTATGTTTTGATCTCTGTTGACCCCTTTTTTTGCTTGTTTTTGGTTCATGGGTGATAAAGGGTGTATGAACACTTTTGGAGATCATAACTTATTTACATATATTCCATATGGGCTTGCCTAACTTATTAAGTCATGAACCAGAGTCGTAAGTTTTTCAGCTCCTTGCTACAAAAGTAGGAATGTAGGATCCTTTAGGTATAGCAAAACAGATTCTAATTTCCGTTAATGGGTGGCCGGTTAAAGTTTCATTATCGGGTATCCAGGGGTGCTTTTGGGTATCTGAGCTCAATCTTAATCCCTTTATAATGAGCTCGATGTAATAGCTTTATGAGCCTTCATGATAAGCTCAGGCTTAGGGCGATAAAGATTTGCGCTCGTCTCAGAACCATATAGACAATTGGTGCAGCCATACATAAAGAAGATCCCAAAACAAGTACATACACAAAAGCAGGGGCATCACACAGCACCCTCCTCTTGAGAAGGGTTGCCAACAACACTATTAACACAACTATAATCACATATATAAAAATATTGACTCGAACTGGGCTTGTTATATGTTTCGGGCTTGATTTTATTACTTTATACAAAGTCGACTCGAGCTTGAGCCTTTTTTTTTACTCAAACTTGCATTAGTTTGAATTTGAATAACTCGAAAAGAACACATCAGCAAACGCTGGGAAGGACATATCAGCAAACACACTCACGTGGTTCTTTTACATGCTTTGTAAACACCCTTTTATTCAAGAAAAAGTTGCACCGGCAGTGAAAGAAACCACTGGAGCCGAGTATACAATTTTTAATGATTAATTCTCTCTAAAATTAACCGAATCTGCCCTTGACCAAATGCATTATCTTCATGCACTGTTGACCGAGACTCTTAGACTCTATCCTCCTGTTCCCTTGGTAACCAATTTGGATATATATATTTTTAACTTTCATTCTTACTACTACTTGTTTAATGGTGGTAAATTCTGTTCAGGAAGGGAGGTGTGCTGAGAAAGATGATATTCTACCAGATGGTTTTGAAATAAACAAAGGAGATGGTCTAAGTTACATGGCGTATCTGATTGGGAAGGATGACATACATTAGGATAGAAGGTACAGAGGAATTTCGGCCTGAAAGATGACTCCATGATGACATTTTCCAGCATGAAAGCCCTTTTAAGTTTACCGCATTTCAGGTACGTAACAAAGAAACAAAGTTAGTTCAGATTTCCATCATTTATCTGAGAATTTGTACAAATGTTTGAAAACGCACTATTATAGTCTGAATAGGTTTAACTGCTTAATTTTCCCATTCAAATTAGTTTCAAAATGCACAATTAAGGTCAAAATCATCAATTTCAATGACTTCTGTTACATTTTTGGTATACTCCCACTGCATAAATGTAACAAGAATCGTTAAATTGACAATTTTTTTTTTACGTGATTGTATATTAGTTTGGGCTCAAATTGTGCATTTTTAAACTTCGGGGTTGAGCAAAAGAACATAGACAAAGTTCATAATCAAAGAAATATACTATCATAATTAATGTATAAGCTCATCTTTGTTGATACTTGATACTATAGGACTATGTTCACTCTTCACATGGACAAAGGTCAAAGGACTCCCTATATATTTTCACATTCAGAAACGTAAAGTAATCCAAAACGTCTAAATTCATGTAAATCAAATGCTAGTCATGTATAGTTATATATGTCTTGGTAATTAAAAACTTGTCTACTTAGCATATACTGTATTTATTGGCTCATGGATCAACAAGGGTCTTTTTACCAATGTTAGCAGTTTTGAGGATCAGTTTGTTTTGTGAGAGCTTAACATTATCACAGGTGCAGGACTTGAATCCACAACCATTTGGTTGGGGAGCTTCTCACACAACATGGGTTACCATTGGGACGCTAGTCCTTGGTGAGAACTGTCTATTAGATTGATTTAACTGTCCAACATGCTTTGCATGGTTCGTATACTTGGTCAAGCGGATATTTGACTAGGCCAAATGGAACTGTATTATTGATGAGGTAGATACAAGTATGTATAAGAAACTTAGATTGGGGGCTGCTATATAAATAAGGTTCACATAATCAATAGCCTATATATTACTATTACTATCTACTATGACATTTTTTGGGGGTGCATTGCTCAGAGCTTGGCAAATGCCGGGAGATGTAGAGTTTCACGAATTGGTTGCCAAAAATTTGATTAATTTAGAGTCTCCAAAGTTGGTAAATTTGATTATTTAATACCTTAGGGTTCTCATGGATGAGAAACAGGGCATATGAGGAATGTATTTTCTAACAGCATGATTGTTTTCCCGGCTGGGCGGGAGGTGAAGGCCATATGAGAATTGCCCTCTCGTTGACCAAGGATCATGATGGAGGAGACTAAGGTGGTGTTTGTTTGTTAAGAGGGTCTGAATCTGAATCTGAACCGCACATCTGAATCTGAATCTGATGCGTAAATGTCTGAATCTGACCGCATCTGAACGGGAAAAAAAACTCATGTTTGAACCGCACATTTGCTTGCTCGTACTATTTTTTTTTTTTTGGTTTTTATTTGTGTCAGCAAGAGGCAACAAGACGCATTCAGACACCCCTCTCAAGTCTAAACCATTAAGATCTAACTGCATCTGAACGCGTCTGAACGAGAAAAAAAAAACAAACGGTCTGAACGACCAAATGTCTGACCGATTCAGACATTTAGCCTATTAAGAGGCTGTTAAGATGTGTTTCAAAAAAAACAAACACAGCCTAAGAGTACTAGCTAGCTAAGGAATGAGATGAAGATAACTCACGATACAATGCTAAGCAGTAGAAAAGCCAATTAATGGTAACATTCTAAACCATGGTTGTCAGGATCCCGATCCTGATCTTAGGATCTTACGATTTTACGATACTGCAAAGCAAAAACGATCCGGATCTTACATATGATTTTTGAAAGCTTAAGATCTTATAGGATCTCAATCTTTGACCATAGGATCTTAAGAACTAATCCGATCCGATCCTACTTTTCTCGGATAACAAACTAAAAACTGCTAACTTCTGGATTATTTTTTTGTAGAATTTAGAAAACAACATGTTAATCTTATCAAACATTTTTTAATCACAATTTAGGACAACTATTCGATGGAACATTCATATAATTTTGTGTTTATGATATATAATAATTTGTAAATTTGTATAATATTACAAAACTATTAAGAAAATGACATTATAGTAGGATCTTAAGATCTCGATCCGATCTTACGATCACGATCTTGCAAAGACGAAAACGATCCTGGTTAGGATCCCGATCTTGAAAACCTTGTTCTAAACACTAACATTTGTTCGAGTATGCAGAAAAACTGTCCTTTATATAATCAACATTTTACCATTTTATAGTCACCGTCCCATTCAGGGCCAAGTTTACCAGGCGAAAAAGAATTATCCTGAACAATATATTCACCTACTTTATGGCCATCGCTAAATCCTGATAAATTGAATTTCATATGGAAGTTAGCCATTGGGAAAGAGAGATCTGAAGACAAAGAGCTATTGTCAAGGCAAACAGAATAAAAATATCTTGAAGGCATCTTTGTACTTGGTAACATTTGAAGACACAGAAGGACCATCCGTATCTTAGAAGTGGAAAAATGCACCGAATATCATCAATGATGCAGGAGTTCATAATCAAGAAGTTAGTTCAATATGATAAATTTCAAATGAAGAATCACAAACATAAAGTATTTAGGATGAGAGCGCAATCAAGAAATAGTAACTAGATAATCAATCGCCAAGAATACATTTACAGTTATTGCAACACAACACTCAAGTAAGATAGAAATATATGCTCTAATATTTTTAGTATGAAGTTTTCCAGATAAAAAAGAATCATTAATATTTTCGATGGGAAACTTATCCAAGATGCATATCTTCTAACATATATAAATAGCATGTGATTAGATTTTATATGAACTTCGTTGATTTTGGAAAACATATTGATTGGCTAAAGTAAAAAACCATCAACCTTTAGTCCTTCTATGGGATCTTGATAAATAGCAAGTGCTTCTTGCATGACATTAGCTTTAGATAGTGATTTACATCTCTTCTTTGATGATGGGTGATTAGAACTGTAACGCGAAGCTGAATCATCTACAACATGACCCAATTTCTCCAATACATTTACTGCAACACGCGGATCATACCCAGCTGAACCCATCAACATCAACCCTATGTGATCAGCTTCAATCTCTTTTCTCAACCTTCATACACATATACAAGTAAGTATTTTTTTGAATGTCTTGTGTAATAAAACAACTAAAAGTATGTATATTTATTCACCTTTGACCAACGGATAAATAATTTTATGTGGGCTATGTAACTTCATATGAAGATCAGATATTCTGCCACTTTGGTATTTATAGAGGCTGCATTCATTTTTTGGTGTTTCCAAATTTGGAAATATAAATACATAAATCTATCATCGATATTAAGGGTATATTCGGATAAAAGCGTTTGGGAATGTTTTGAAGCAACAAACAACTAGAGTTTATTGTTTTGCACACAATGCTTGTTCGGAAACAAGAAAATAGCATTCCTATTTTTTTAGACGCTCCAAATCATAACGCTAATTTTAGTAGAATTTACTAGCAACTTGCATTTACAATTAGTAATTATGGCTATACAGCTATGTTACCGAACACTTTATGCTATTTTCGCCAAACATAATCTAAGTGGTCATATCAATTCATGGTCAAAATGGGCTATTAATGAGTTCCTGTCCTACTTTCAACCAACTCAACTTAGTTTTCATTCAGTATTTTAATTTTCAAGTAGGTAGTTAGGTTATTAAGACCAACGTACATGTGAGCCAACTTAGAGGTGGAGCCTTTATAGGACAGATTCTCCAAATGATAGACGATTTCAATCTCCCTCACCCTGCTACAAACCCCTTCATTTAAGGCCACACAGGGTTTCAAGAAGGATGCTTGCCCGGTTAAAGTGGAGAGGGTGACCCGTGATTCGTGAAAATATGGAGACGATAACATGGTAAAAAAACAGTAAAACCATTTGATATCCCAGTCATTTGATGTTTAAATTTGATGGGCGTGATCATACCAGCCCTAATTCACCGGATCCAACAAAAACTCCGCACTTAAGCGTGTTTGGACGAGAGTAGTACTTGGGTGACCCACTGGGAAGTACTTGTGTTGCACCGCTTTAAAAACCACCACAGATGGCCTAGTGGTAAGGTCTTTGGTTTCCTCACAAGAGGTTAAGGATTCAAACTTCGATAGGTATGCACATTTGGGGGTGGACATGGAAAGGTCGGTGACGGTCTCGAGATTAACCTGGTGATGCCGCGTACATCTATGTCAAAAAGGCTCACCCTCTCCAGATAACATGAACAAGAAAAAACTCATCCGTTTACCGATGTTTAAATTTTTATATAGATAATTAGTACGCTAAATATGATTATAGAAAAAAGAAGTTATTTTCATCAAAATTGAAATGATTTTTGATAAAAAGATATAAAAGGATTTATTTATTTCAAAAACATTATCAATGATTTTTTTACCAATTATAAACCACCAACAAGTGGCCAAACACCCTCCTATCCTCACAAGAGGTCTGAGACACGAACCTTACTAGGTATACATCTTTGGGGTGACCAGAAAGGGTGGAAATAGTCATGGGGATACTTTTTAAACAACTATTTTAACTATCTCACAACATTTACACCACAAATCTATCTCACATGTCCTAAGCAGGACTTGAATCCGCAATCATTTGGTTGAGGAGTTTCGTACACAACATGTGATATCATTGGTACATAAGCCCTTTGGTAGTCTTGTTGGTACGGTTTTTCTTTAGAACGGCACCAAATTTGAAATTCGACCCCCGAGTTAAACCATCCAAACGGGCAGGCCCTGGGCACCCAAACCACTAGGAGAGACCCGTGAAGGGAAACCCCTAGAACTCACGGCTTCACACTAAGAGGAAAATCCGGATTTTCTTTGTCACTTGCGAGACTCGAACCCGGGTAAAACCCCTCCCCAAGCTCCAGAAAGAACTCACGTGGCCAACTAAGCTAAGTCAGTTGGCTGTCTTGGGAATAGTGTTAGTAGGCTGCGTATATTAGAGTCAAAGACTCACGCTCATCTGGTAACCTAAACAGTGAAAAGCTTATTCGTTTACTCATAAGAGATATAACATAGACAAAATCAACTTATATATAAGTAAATGGGTCCGAACTGTCACATCTAAAACCATTTAGAATTAAAATCCTAGGATACACTTTGATACATGCAATATAATCCATGTAACGTGATTTTATAGATGCACATACATGAAAGTGCTCACATACAAATATAAGTTAAACAATGAGAAGCGTTAAGAAAATCTTGTGAGAACATAACAAAACCAATAAACTTAGAACATACCTCAGGAAATAAGGAAAGTCCACCACAAAACCTGTCATCCTAGAGATCAGTAACACACCTAGATACAGAAATATGAGCAAGAGGTTCCTCATCTCAGCCTTATGTCTTGCCACTTCATGTGCAACCTACAAAAAGTAGTGTCCGGCCACAACCAAATGTTTCAGTATACATTTGAACAATAGTGAAATCTTCATACTCTTTGTAATAAATATGCAAAAGTCATCTTGAAAAGCACTATTGCACTTATTATGAGACATCCTAAAAGAAATGTACCTCATGACTAATAATGGTAGCAATCTCTTCATCTGTTTTAAAATAATTTAACAATTCCGTAGACACAACAATCTTCCCACCGAGCCGACATTCAATCTTTACGACATTGTCATTCACCACCAAAACCTCCCAATCCAACCCCTCCAAATGCGCGGTAGCCAAATTTATCCCAGTATCTTTCCCCTTCTTCCTACTTTGATCCACCCGCATATCATTGATAACCTCCTCTTTCCTCATCCATTTATCTACATCACCAAAACTATCCTCCTTCATTGCCATCAACATCTCCTTCCCTCTCATCTCCGACCCAACTCCACCTTCCGACGCATAATTCAAAGCTGTCCAAACCTGTTCTTCCCTAAACCACTTATCTCCACCACTAACACTCTCATCCGTCATCAAAGCTCCACCCTCCAAAGCGTAATTCAAATCCGTCCCAATCTGCTCTTTTTGTAACCCTTTTTTCAATGCCTCAATTATTTTCTCAGAAATCATTCTCACCCTAACACTATCGGGGTGCATTGCCGGAAGAATTTTCCCTTTATAAGTTGTAGCCTTCATCTTTTTAAACTTTAACTCTACTATCTCTTTCTCCAACTTTTTCGAAGGCGATAAAACAATATGTTTCCGTTTTGTATAAGGTATAGTTTCAACAGTTCCATAATATATTCCTGATCCTACTAACACAACTATCAAAACAGTTTTACGATTAAAAAACCATTTTTTGATGCCTTGGGAATTCGAATGCATAACATGCCCAAAGTGGTAATTTCTATAGCCACTTCCAAGAAATCGAAAACCTAAATTCCTGTCACTGACAGCAGGTCTAGAACCCTAAAAATATAACTTGTACTCGAAGGAAACTTACTCAATCGATTGTTGTTGATAAATGAAACTGCATCTTGGATTGGGGTTTTGGAGGAAAAGCAACGTGAAAATGTATTAAAACCGAGTTTTGATCTTTTATACCATGCCATTTGTTTAGCAGCTTGATCACTCAATACTTCAATAGGTTTTTTAGGATATATGCAATAATAGCTTCTTGTACAAGAATAACAAAAACCTGATTTTCACTTTAAGATAAAGAAATAGAATCAATGAACAAATAGCCCCTGTAGTTAATTAGCTTTTATTTTTTTGGTTATTGATGATTATATATGACATTTTGTGGTAAAAGTTATTGTGAAATTTGATAAGAATCATTTAAATAAGGTTATCTAATGAGTAGATACATAAAGAAAATATACTATCTTGAATTCTGATAGAAAGCCAGACAAGAACCTTTCGAATTTAAGTATTAAAGACTTAAGAGACATACTTAATTTCATCTTTGTTGGGAAGAACACATCAGCAAACAAACTTACTTGGTTCCTTTACATGCTTTGTAGACACACTTTTAATTATTTACACTCTGTTCCCGAGTTTATTTTTTGGAGTGAAAGGGAAAGGTTTGGGATGCTAGTAAAAAAAAATTGTGTTCCTTAGATTTTTTAGGAGGGGAGAGGAAAGTAAAGGATAGTAAATTACATCAAAATTACTCTCCTAATTTACTTCCCAAATTGGGATGAAATGGAGGGGTGTTGATTTTAAAGCTATTTTTTTGTTACTTCCTTCTCTTTTCTTTCCAACTCAGGAACACAAGATAAAAAAATAATTTCTTATTACTCTCCTCTTTACTTCACTCCTTTTTTTCTCTCCATCTCTTTTCTTTCCGTTTTATACTCGGGAACAGTTTAAGAAAAAGTTTCACCGTAAGTGAAACAAACCACTGTAGTTGAGCTAGTAAAAAATTTCTAGTGTTGAATTCTCTCTCAAATTAACCGAATCTGCCCTTGATAAAATGCATTATCTTCATGTAGTGTTGCCCGAGACTATCGATCAGCAGACTCTATCCTCCTGTTCCGCTGGTAGTCATTTTGGATTTTTATTATGGACAGAAAGTTGTGAAAGGAAGTGAGTTTCTCAGATGCTATTACAAGCACCCCCCCAACTGTGAAGTAAAATGACATTTGAACGTTCTTATAATTATAATAGATAACAAAGCTTTTGTATTTAAGGGTACAAATGATACTAAAGTATCATTTTTAACTGGTTGGCCACACAACCACTTTATTTTTTTCTGCCAATCTGTATTCTTTTGGTATTTATAGTTAAGGCTCTCAGCTCTGTCATATATTTTTTACATTCTTATTTGTAAATATGGACTGATGCATACGCAACAATGTTGATAGATATCTAAGTTTTATAGGGTAAAGATCCAGTGAGAAGAAATCTTAAAATGAGAAGAATGAGAAATGACTAATGGCATATCTGAGATGCATCGACTTGAATTAGATGCATCTCTATTCATTTAGATGCATCCCAATTAGTTTCGAAAGTGATTTTGAAGTGAAAACGTTGCAAAGTAGTACTAGCAACAAATTTGACCCGCAGAAGACGAAAAATACATAGGATTCGTCTAACTTAATGAAATGCATCTAATATATGTAAATGCATATAATTTTTAGCTAGAAAACATATTATGATGCATCTCAAGATTAAGGATGCATCTAATTCAAATTGATGCATATCTAATGTGTGGTTATAGTTATTTCTCATCCTTCTTATTTTAAGAATTCTTCTCATTTGATCCTTACTCAAGTTTTATAAACATTACAGTCATATAAACTCATATTCTTGCAAACCAAAGAGCATCACTGAGGCAGGCATAGTTATTATTTATTTATTTATTTATTTATTTTTATTATTATTTTTTGTTGGAATAGCAGAATTATATAAAAGAGCCATCCTAGCAAGGAGCTAGGAAAAAGCAAAAACAAGTTTACATAAGAGCATTACAAGGATTAATGAACCAATCTATCCATCTAAGAGAGTATTTTTTTTGCTCTAGATTGAATCCAAGTGTAGGAGTTGGGCTTGATGTCGTTGAAAATCATGTCTTTTCTCGGTTTCTTTGATGTGAAGACCGTCCCATTTACCTTTCTTCTCCCGTCAATAAAGAAAACCTATTTGAAACATTTATTTAACAAACGACGTTTATCTTCTATCATGAGTAGGACCGAACTCATTCTTAACTCTGCAAGCCAAACCAAAATAGTGAGATTGTAAGAATTTAATTTGAAAGTGGTATGGTAAAAATAAATGGACTAGCTCATCTTGTAACTGGCCTTTGGCCACCGTTTCTTGTTGCAAAAGCTTGTGTAATTTTTGTTCGGCACCTTCAATCTCAGTTGCTTCACTTGAGCCACCATTAATATATGGGAGTATAGCGTTTTTTGGACCTAGTATAGCGTTTATGCAGGGGTAAGTTCTGCAATCTGCCATCTAGCTTGAGCTAACACATTTTTCTCACAACTTTAAGAAACTCTACCTTCATTATCTTAAAATAAATCTATCACTCTAAATATCTTTGGTATACTCAAGAAAGGCATAACCTACATGTTAATGTGCATTTACCAATTTTTGTAATATAAGCCTATCATGATTATATATCTTTAGTTGTCCTAATAGTTATCACTTGATAAATTGATTTAATTATTTTTGGCCAACTTTAAATTCACATTTATTATTAAAATTTGTTTAGATGTACTTGTATTGTAAGCATCAAAAGTAGTTGACATTTTTATGTACTCTTTATTATATAAAAGTAAGATAAGATAAAGGAGAAAAAGAGAGTGTTGCCTAGATTTTAAGAGTGATAACATAGCCACGGTTTTTCATTTGTGTAACAATTTTTCTTTCAAAGGATTTTATATTTTTGGCCTTTTATTTTTATTTGAGTTTTAATAAATTATTACTAATTTTATTTTATAAATTATATATAAAAAGTGTTAAAAACAAACGGGTCAATCTGACCTGGTTCGAGACTGAATAGACCCATGATTCCAAATGACCAAAATGTTTCCACCAAAAACCTGCATCTACCGATTACCCTACTTGACCAGCCTGTTTTGCCATACTATGTATCAAATCCTGGTTTTCTCACTGATTGCAACATAAATTCTTATTGCAATTTTTGGTTTCGATTTGCCACTTTGATTTACGAGTTTCTTGTTTGGTGCTGAAACACTTGAATTGCTATATATTGGTGATTATCCGAGGTCATGGTGGAGTCTAGCTAAGTGTATCTTGTAACACAAGTAAAATGATGGTAAATATGGATACATTGCTTATATTAACAAGTAGATAAGCTAATAAAGGGTAGCAATTTTAACGGTGTCATAATTTGTTCAAGTGCGCAGAATTTTTTTGCTTTCATGACATTTCTACATTTTTAGTCATCGCCCCAATATGAAGGCAAAAATTTACCATGTGATGAAAAAGACTTATCCAGAACATTGATTCACTAAGTTTAAGCCCAAAACTAATACCATTAGAAATTTAGTTTCATGGAATTAGTTCGCTATTTTTTTTTAAGGGAAATATGATTAACGAATCTCCATACGTACCATTCACAAACGTAGAAAGACCATCTTAAAGATGGAACACTGCATTGGATATCTTCAAAGACAAAGGAGTTTATAATCAAGAACTTGGTTTAATGATAAACATTTTTTTTTTTAAAAAAGGAAAAAAAAAGTAATAATATACACCGTTAATTAAGGACGAGGGCGCCGTTATGATTCATCAAATGTTTTGCAAGAAACCACTCCAAGAAAAGATGAACCATTGTATAATCATTCTTTAATAAAGATTCATTTTGGATGCAAATATCATGTATGATTCATCAAATGTAACTTAAACAGCCTGCGATTAAATTATATATATGCAAACTCTTTTGATGGCTGGAAAACAGATATATCTTGGCTATAGGAAAAAGTCATCAGCCTTCCGCCCTTTTTTGGTTTCTCCATAATTTGAAAGTGCTTCTTGCATGACCCAAGCTTTTGATAGCGCTTTACTTCTGTTCTCTCCTGATGGATGGGTAGAAAGGTAATGTAGAAAACTTGGTATCTTTGGACCTACTTTACTCAATTTCTCATATACCTTTGGTGCAAGGCGAGGATCGTACCCAGCAGAAGCCATCAACATCAACCCTATGTAATCAGCTTCACTCTCCATCCTACATCCGTTACATACACATATCATCAGGCAGAACCTCCAAATAAATTGGTTTACTGAAGTGTACATTCGTAAAACTGTTATGGTTAGTTATGTCGCAGAATTGACAAAGAATGAAGAAGTTATGAGTAACGTGGATCTAGTAGAGAATAGAATTAATGATAAAAAAAACGAATTGTAGTACAAACGATTTCTATACATATAGTGATATAGAACCATCATCTAATAAATCTGAATGACAAACATGTGACAGTAGCAAAATATCTCTACTGTGTGAGGGTGCAGGAGAAGAGTATAGCTGATGCAGCAGGTACATGATGAACATAGTATATAAACACTGTCTAACACCCCCTCGAATGTATACATATGTAAATTTTACCTCTAACCTAAGAATACGCACAGAATGATGAGAAATAACTATAACTACACATTAGAGATGCATCAATTTGAATTAGATGCATCCCTAATCTTTTTGATACATCATAATATATTTTCTAGCTAAAAAACTAGATGCATATACATATATTAGATGCATTTCATCAAGTTAGATGAATCCTATGTATTTTTCATCCTCTGCGGGTCAAATTTGTTGCTAGTACTACTTTGCATCGTTTTCACTTCAAAATCACTTTCGAAACTAATTGTGATGCATCTAAATGAATAGAGATGCATTTAATTCAAGTCGATGCATCTCAAATATGTGATTATAGTTATTTCTCATTATTCTCATTTTAAGTTTTCTTCTCATTGGATTCTTACCCTAACTTTATAATGCAAATGTTTTTGGATATTTTCATTATTGGAAGAAACAATAGCACAAACCCTTGCTTATATTCTGCACCAAATTCACTGAATTAAAATGTCGTAAAACATGTTAAACTATAATTTTAGAAGGTGTGCTCATCCTCTAGAAAGATCAATATTCGATGACTTTTGACTGGTTCAAGAGTTTTCTTATGCAAAAATTTTTAATTACAAGTCAGTTTAGAATTAATGTGTCGAAATAGTCACGTCTACTATTGTATTTGAAAATGAAATGCCACAATACACTTTTGGCACATGTAATAGACACCATAGCTATGATTGTTATAGCGAAACAAAAAATATCTTCTGTGAACCATTAAAATGATGATAGAAGAAATCATTAATTTTACCATTCATAAGTCAATCACTAGTATCCATCAATAACTCTATAACATACCTCCGGGAAAAAGGAAGCTCAAGCAGAAGATCTGATATTGCAATAGCGTCTCTTATTTCAAAATATTGAACCAATATTAGCTGTGTGATCAGAAACCAGAGTTTCTTTGTAATACGCTCAGCCGTATGTCTCGCCACTGCATGTGCAACCTAAAAAAAAAACAACATTGACTATTAACCAAATGTAACAAATACACCACACTAATGAACAAATATCAGCATACTCTATGTAATAACATGGATAAGTAAGTAAAATTCTGAATTGAGCTATTATATATCAAGAACATAAATAATGCACTTAGTTTTTTATGACACACCTATAGAGAGGAAGTGTGAAATTTTCATGGGGAACAAGAAGTGCCTCTTTTTTCTGATATACTTAATTAAAAGAATATTTGGGAAGGAATATAGTGAAAGAAAAAAATAAAATGAGAAGGGTGAGAAGTATTTGTAGCCACACAATTCAAATAAGAACACGTTCATCTAAAATATGTGGTCTTCTCATTTTAAATTTATTTTTCATTTGATCATAACTCTACTTTGCTCTTGTTATATGTTTCTTAACATGCTCATAAGAAACTCATTGTTGCCTTTATGCATACAATCCTATTAAGTCATGTATATGATTAAAAAACTCGTCGTATAATTTGCTACAGAATTTCGTTCAAATAAGGCTCTATATAATCTAGCCTAATTATAACTTGAAATCGCTAATGAAGATATATACCTCATGACCAATTATAGTGGCAATCTCTTCATCAGTTGTAAAATGCTTTAACAACCCTGTAAACACAACAATCTTCCCACCAGGTGCACAATAAGCATTTACATTTTCATCATTCACCACCATTACTTCCCATTTCAATCCCAATATATGATCAATAGCTGATTGTTCCCTCTTATATTTCCCCTTGTTTGTACTTGGACCTGTAGACATATCATCAAGAACAACATTCTGTTTCTTCAACTCTCGCTGCAATGCCTCTATTATATTCTTTGAAATCGCCGTCACCCTAACGCTATGAGGGTGGGTTGCTGACAAAATTTTCCCTTTATAAGTGTTAGCCTTCACTTTTTTGATATGTGACTCACCCATCTTTTTCTCCTCCTTTTGGGACAATAATATAATATGTTTCCGATTTGTATACGGTATAGTTTCAACATATCCAAACTTAGTTGTTACCCAGGTTCCTGTTCCAACTATAACAACTATAAAAACAATCTTACGTTTATTAGACCATCCTTTGGATCCCTGAGAATTGTAATAGCGCCAGTCAATATTCATATTGCGGTCATATCTATAACTTTGGAAATATCGGAAACCTAAACTCTTGTTAACTATGACGGGTCTAGTAACCCTATCAAGAAAATTTTTATTTGGGAAAACCTTATTCAACTGCTGGTTGGCTATAATCTTATTTTTTATCGGGGTTCTAGTGATTTTTGATGTAAAGTAACGTGAAAACGCATCAAAACCGAGTTTTGAGCTTCTAAACCATGCCATTCTTTAGCAACATGATCACTCTATAGAGTTTGAAGGGTGATATAGGAGCATTTACAAAGTGACGTGATCAAGGGGAAAGGCAGGAATGGATATTATACGGAGTAATAGGGTTTAGTGTAGTTGGTCAAGCCCGGTCGTGTACATGAGCTTTGGGCCCATTATATTACACAAAACCATCAGAATTCGAGATGTGGAGTTTTAAGTTGATCATGATAGGATCATATAACGCCATGCGTGTTAGTAGACTATCAGTGTTCGTTTGGTAGGACGGAATGAAATGTCGAATGAATAGAATGACCGACGTAATGGAATAAACAGTGTAATGTAATGATTTATTACATTTATTAATCATGTTTGGTTTGTATAATAAGATATAATTGGATCATAATAAAAAGACTAAAATGCTCATTATTGATAAGAAGTTTAATTAATATGTTTAGTTAATGATGGAGTTTTATATAATTTTGATTCCATTACGGTAATTAAAAAAAAGCAGGGCCCCCTAATGAATGATTTTGGTGTAATGAATCATTCATTGTAATGAATTATTACATTACATAAATGTAAACAAACAACATTTCTCCATTCCATGGTAATAATCTTTCATTCCCCCTTTAATTACAACATATCAAACGCTATGTTAGTTAGTATGTAGCATTACTTTTATTAGGCCAAACCGGTATAGTCTTTTAGCTTGTCATGTCATTATTTATGTCATAAACATTCTTATTATTTAGTTATGCAAATTAACTGAGGACCTTCTTCTAAAGCACAAATCAAACCCCTCGGTTTCGTTACAACACCCTCGGCTCCTCATATTTTGTTAGCCGAGAGTTCGGCTTCACAAAACCGTGATGACCGAACTCGTGAATCTTGTGGACCAACCTCAACGAATGTATGACAACAATTTGGTCGAACTTGTATGTGCAAATGCGGTGCACGGTCTCAGGTTGTTCACGAAGGTCATGCACGAAACAATATTGCATCTACTCATAAAATTTGTGATCTTCATCCAATGTTAGCCAGCCGAGTCCTACTTTACATGGTATGGGCCAAGCCCAGCAGGTTCAGCTGGTGCAAGCCTAGCAACGTCTGCTGGCCCAATATGGGTTGCCATATAACATTTCTCAAGCCTAGTGCGTGTTACGGATTTGTATTAGTCCAACAGGCGAGTAACACCTCCCAACCCCCTCGTTTCGGCTCAACATCACCACTTCAGGCCCGTCTTACTGGTACAACCCAACAGGACCAAGCCCCGGTTCAGTAGTCCCATTTGAGCATTAATCAGGCCCAACAAAACACTTTGGGTTCGTTTGCTAGTTACAATGGCCATGACACGCTTCTTCCGTAAGCTTTCAATACGTTGACTCTTCAAGATTTTGGGAATGTCAGGTGGAATATGGACACAGACGCACGTCTTCACATTTTAATTCTTAGGCAAATATTCTTTATAATGTTTATAATTAAAGCATTTATCCGTCTGCTTTTGTTGGTAATGTTAATTCCATACCCGTCACCAACACTTGCCATAGCTCGTTGTCTAACCCTAGCAGTCCTTTTCATCTTTACAATGTTTTAATTACTCCTCATATCGTTAAAAAATTAATTTTCGTTCATCAATCTACTCGTGACAACAAAGTTTCTATTGAATTTGGTGAGTTTGGTTTTTTCTGTGAAGGATTATTTGACTCGGCAAATTCTCCTCCGATGTGATAGCACCAGGGACTTGTATCTTGTGACCACGCCTACATCCTCAAGCTTTCCTTTCACACGTGGCGCTAAAGACTTAGACATTCGGGAAATGAAGTGCTACATTCTTTGCTTTCTAATAATTCCATTTTGTGTAATAAAGTGATGTCTCATCAACTTTGTCATGCTTGCCAACTTGGTGAGCATGTGAGACTTTCATTTCGCATCGGATTTCTGGACTTCTCCACTTTTGAGTCAAAGTGGTATTAAATACTATGTTATTTTTTGGACCATTATTCTCATTGTTTGTGGTATATCCTTTGCGTAATAAATCTGATACTTTTGCTAAGTTTGTTGAATTTCGTTCTCTTGTAAAAACTCAATTTAATGCGGAAATTAAGGCTTTTAAATGTAACCATGTTGGTGAGTTTGATAACACCATCTTAACCAATTATTTACCAAACACGGCATTACACACGTTTCTCGTATCCCCACACTTCTCAACAAAACGGAAAATCCAAACGTATGATCCGTACTATTAACAACCTCATATGTACCTTGCTTTTCTAAGCCGAACCCCACCTCATTTTTGGGTCGAAGCGCTTCACATGGTCACCTACCTTTTAAATAGATTACCTTCCACCGCAATCAACAATGATACACATCATTTTTGACTATATAGCACTAAACCAAACTAAACATATTTACGTGTTTTTTGGTGTTTGTGTTATGTTCATCTTGAAACCGATCATAACCTCGGCCCACGTTCTACACCTTGTATATTCCTTGGTTACCCATCCAATCACCGCGGGTTCCTTTGTTTAAACCTTTCTAACAACAAAATTACTATTTCGTGACATGTCACGTTTAATGAGACCATTTTCCCTTACTGATCCGTTACACATAATGATGCACCATCATATAACTTTCTTGATAATCTCCCCAACCTCATTTCTCGACAAATTTTACAACAACCGACCCAACACAAAAGCATACACCTCAATAGGATCAGCGTCATCCTTCCACCATCCCTATGCATTCAACTACCGACCCAACAACACAAGTCCACACAACACAACAACGAGACCGGCCCATGATACCTATCCATCATACTCCACCAGAAAATACCAGCTCATCTCACCAACCCACTACTACAGGCCCATTTCCAGTCAAACTTCCACACAATTCCCATAACCCACCAACACGCCTCCCCAACCTAACCCCCTCATGTGATTAATACCACTGGCCAACAACTGTGCCCTAAATCAACCTCAGCTCAATCCATGGTCACTTGCTTTCAAGTCGGTACTAATAAAAAGAATATGCATTATAACTGTCATGTATCTACCGTTTCTCCTATTCAAAAGTCGTACTTGATTGTAATCAAAGATCCTAATTGGCAACGTACTATGCTTGATGAATATAATAAAACACTTAGGTTCTTGTGCTACGACCATTGGATGTGAGCATTGTTCATCCAATGTGCTTTTTTGAGCATAAGTATTTTGTAGATGGATCCTTAAGGCTCATCTTGACGCCAATGGGAACAATCAACATATTGGTGTTGAATATGAAGAGACATTTAGCCCGAGGGTTAAACCGACTACTATCCACACGGTTGTTAGTCTTGTTGCTTCTTGAAATTGGATGTACATTAGCTCAATGTCAAGATTGCCTTTCTTCATGGTACAATATCTAGACTATCCATATGCATAAGCATCCTAGTGTTCTGAACCCACAGCGTCCCGATCACGTTTTCTCTTACAACTATCGTTATATGGCCATAAGCAGGCACCTCGTACCTGGTTGCAGTGATTTGGGAGGTATGCTACTCGTATTGGTTTTTGTCACAACATATGTGATTCGACCTTGTTTATTTGTTCATGTATAGACAAGGACCAGATTAAACAAGGACAATATTTCTTTTTACTTACTACTTTATGTGGATGCTATTTTGTTGCCAGCTTCTTCTATTACATTTTTACAAGGATTAACGCCTCTTTATATCAAGAGTATGCAACTGATATTCTTGAGCATGTCGGTATGCGCAATTGTCATTTGTACAGGACTCCCATTGATACAAAGTCCAAGTTGGAAGCTGATAGTACCCAAGTCTTTGATCTGACTCTTTATAGGAGTCTTACTGGGGCTTTGCAATATCTGACCTTCATTAGACCTGATTTTCCTTATGCGGTTCAGCAGGTTTGTATATACATGCATGATCCTCGGGAAGCCCCATATTGCTGCTCTTAAGAGGATTTTACATTATGTTTGTGACACTTTAGATTATGGTCTTCAACTGTATTCTTACTCGAATTTTTCACTGTTTGCTTATTCGGATGTTGATTGGGCCGGTTGCCCGACCACTCGATGTTCTACTTATGTTTTTTTGTTTTCCTTGGCAACAATATACTATCTGGTCATCCAAGAGGCAATATACTATGTCTTTTTCTAGTGTCTAGGCCTAGCACCATGGTGTTGCCAATGCGGTGGTTGAGACTTTTTGGATGGCTAATCTTCTTCTAAAGTTGCCATCTCCTTTAAATTTGGCTATCATTATTAGACCCATATCCCGAATTCAAATAGGCCCTCCCTTGATGAAATTGACTAAGAGCTAACGTGATTGGTTAGTCAACGAAAGTTACGCAGTAGTCAAACCGTTAGTTAATCTAATAGTCTAGGAATGTGTATTATGTTATAGACGATATGGTGC